>OX103944.1:43128266-43743266 GCA_944470405.2 Schistosoma mattheei
GAAAATAAACTTAAAACGACGCGTTCTGGAAGAAGGGTGAGATTTCCAGAACATTTAAACGACTATTGCACGTAAGGCACTTCTCGACATTTTATATTATTTTTTAAAAAAAAACAATTTTAATATGCTTATATATTTTTATTTCTATTTAAAAAAAAACAAACAAAAAAACAATTTTTTTAACGCTATTACGTGTTCATGAGTTTATTTTCCATTTTTTTTCCGCCGACATTGTGTTTTTACGCACATACGAGTGTATTTCGACATGCACTTACATTTTCTTTTTTCTTTTCCAGGACGGCTGGAAAAGAACGATGACGTTTATGAGGATCCGAAATTTTCATTGTACATTTTCTTTTTTTACTATGTTGTACCTCCGTCCCATATAGTAAGGAAAGACGACCAGACGCTGCTAAATTTAGCAAGCTATCAGAAGAGTGTTTACCAACGACAAACTCGTTGGGTTTAAACTTCTGGCTGGCCACGTCTTAGGGTCGTCACTGCCCCACTAGGGGGGGAGTGATCTGTAGCGGTAAATAAATCCCCAAAATAAATAGCACTGTAAGTTTTCGACATTGGATGCTGACCATATGTTTTAGTGGACTCACCTAGCTGAAGGCGCTCGGTCAGGCATCCGCACCAGATCACGTGTGGTAACGCCGTGCTCAACATCAACCGCAATCGCTAGCCAGATTAGATCAGAGAATTCCGATATATTGGTCATCGCCAAATATACTCTTCCGATCTCCTCGACTCTGTCTTTTGATTTCTCTTGGTGGGAACGAAATACATTAGAAGGTGTTACTGGTAGAAGCGTTGTCAAACACTGAATACCTGTGACATCATCACCAGTATTTAGATGATGAAATGTTTAGATTACTATACCCGATTTATGTGCGATCACATTTAGGAAACGGATTCAAGCAGCGTGTCCTTGTTTCAAATATGAAGCAGATATGCTAGAAAGAGTCCGATGACGAGGTACTAAGATGGTACAAGGTCTATCTGACCTATCTTATGAAGACAGACTGAGACACCTCAACTTATTTCCGTTATCTTAGCGTAGAATACAAGGTGATCTAATATTGGCTTATCGTATACTGATCGATGACTGTGGTATTAACACGTCTGATCTTTTACTTTCGTCCAGGACTGATCATTTGAGGGGACATTCGAAGAAAGTTCAAAAACCGAGATCAAACCGTTTACGTCTGGAGTTCCGTTTCTCGCACCGAGTACTGGAATTCTCTACCGGAAGACGTAATATCAGCACCATCTGGTAATATATTCAAAACGAGATTGGACCTTCACAGTATTACAAACTGCCAGGATTAATATAGGTCGATAGACCTCCTATCCTTATTACTGAGGACTGAAGACTGAAGATTGAACACCGCGTATTATCAGCTCTTACGCTACCGAGTGGAGTATGTTTTATGTCAATTATTAAGCTTCCGATTATGCCAGTTCCCTGAACTTTTGAACTGAGATTAAGATTTCGTAGTACTACAAGTAGAAAGAGTAGATATCACCGCAAGACCTTTCGTTGTTACTTCTGTATCTTCATGAAGACAAGTTGATGTAGTGATATGTACTGATCAGCACTCAATCCTCGAGCAGATGTACAACATATTTCTTACAAAACGTTTGTCAGGGTTTGATTTGTGAATATTACCAGGTCTGCTGCAGAAAAATCTGGTTAACTTAAGAGGCGATGAAACTAGTCAGTCAGTCAGTCAGCTATAACGTAGGACTAGGCACATATATGCATCGACCAAAGTTGCCATACCTCATTAGCACAACAAGATGAACACCGGATTCATAGAAGTAGTTAGTTTAATGATGTTAATACACAGAAGAATGATAACATATCAAGGTATATTACAGTAAGAAAGAATTAGTTCGTAGAAAGATGTGAAGCGATCTTAATCTCATAGTTTAAAAGGAAACAAAGAGTGTATGCACCTACGCCATTGTGATCGATTCTGAGAAAACCATTAACCTACTTTAGCCTTAATGAATAGTGTTTTGAACAGAAAATCCGAGTAAACTGAATAAATCAATACTCAGTCTAGGTCGATTGCTTTTTATCTCCTGTTAGCTGTTTTATAGTGTAACATTTGGATGCTAAATATGCCAATATAAAAATTTGTAAAGATACTTTGGGGGTTTGGGTGACAACTTAATATACGAAATCAGCCGATAATAGGAATCGAGCTACCCCACTTATGATCTCAGTAAAGCTGTTTTGACTACATTCAAATATGTAAGCATGATTTTGACCATACTAATTTTCATTTTGTGAACCTTTTAACCCACAAACTAGATCTAAATTGGCTATGGTCTCCTAATACTATCCAGTTTACTAAGACATCCTAGTTGGACCACGGTTAATAAATAATATCTTGAACTGTTTAGCGCTGTTTGAGTTTGAAATTTCACATATTTGGCTGTGCCTATCTCCTTGATTCAAATTGTTTAGTTTCAAATCTAAGTTAAATTAGTGTAATGTACAAGGATTAGGAAGGTTTAATGCAACTAGGTAACCACCTACAGGTTTATACTTTCCGTCTCATTAACTGAGAAATAATAGTATATGGTTTGGACTCAGTGATTGTACGTCGATATCTAAGCCACCCTATTCCGACCCCATAAATACAAAACCTTTTCACTTTGGAATGTAAGTACAAGAAGTCATAAAACTCGGTCCTAGTATTCGATCGAGCTAACAGTCACTAATGTACACCGTATAAAAAACTCTCAAGTTTTTGCAAATTAAGCACAGATTTCATGACATGTTGTATGACAATACTCATAGACGGTTCTGCTGACGACGGTATCCACAAAGAAAAAGAATATTAATGTGCAGCAATACTCATTATTCACGCTTACATGATTTATTTTAACTTTCGAAAGGACTTATCATTCTAGCTTTTTCATCTATTCTGTCCCACATATGTTTTGTGTTTGCAACTGTTCGTGCATTACCTTAACCGTTTTTTATACATATATGCGTCTAATCACTGCCTGTATTTCTTTGATGTTCATAAAGATTGACTCACTTTGTTGTTAACTCTAATATATCCATTATCTGTCTGCCGTTCAACATTAACATGTCTGGAATATAAGTATTCTAAATACAATTCACATTCGACTCGTGTCATCTGCGTTGTGTCAATGCGATTTATCGACAGAATGTCTGCCAAGTAAATATGATTTACATTTTATTGGTGTTAATATCAATCGATCGAAATGAAGCGAACGACGAGCAAAAATACTCTACTACTGTTCTGTTGTATCTCCACTAATCACTTGTTAAGCTATCGTAAAATATAGACCACTTTTGTTTTAGGTTTCTCGTTAGGTCAACCATATATGACGCAAAGTACTGGTTTAAACATTGTATACAATTGACTCACTGACTTCTCGCGCCGGAGGTGTTCTTTACGAAGTTTACAGAGCAAAACGCGAATGTCCGGTGCTTTAATCGGGTTAATGTATATGGAGGATCCGCTCAGGGGAGTTAGTAAACCCTGATACCAAACCAATAGTCCAAATGAGCTCCAGGATCCTAAGGGAACAAATGGCGTATGAACCAATTATCGGTCACTGGCTACCATGGGATTGCATCTCCTAACGTTGCCACACTGCCTTGTGGATTGGACCTTAAGGTCAAAGGCTCGGGCACTGGCACCCTGAGTAAACCACCTGCTTCAGCTTGGGCGCCCGGGCAGTATTCCAACCGTCAAACAAATCTAATGATGAAGTATAGCGCACATATATTCGGTGCCTCCCTTAGCGAATGTGCTTAAATAATAATAATAGACGTGACTTGTCGACCTACCGCTATAAAGTCTTATACCTGAGTAGCTTTCTGGCTAACGCTTGAAAACTAATGTCAGACAAATAAAGGGATCGGCATGTTTATTGAAATGATAATTCCACGACTCTTGGTTGGGAGTAAAGACTAGTATTAGGCTCTAATGAGTTAAATTAAGAGGACAGTTGGTCATGTGTTCCCATTATGTTTATTTTTTCTAGGACTGTTTTCTCTATTTTAATTTTGGAAAAAAGGCCTTCCAGATAGTATAAACAGAAGGCATTAAGAATTTACCGAACTGATGGAACGAGTACATGTTGAAAGAAGCACTATAAAGTATTATTTGAACCGCGTGCATTGCTTGTCGTCTATAACAGATATCGAAGAGAAACGTAAGTTCTGCTAAGGTTACGTAAGATTACAAATTGTATTTTTCATCAAAATTCCAATTATTTAAGGTTCATCCAATTTTTTGCCAAATCGCTTTTATATATTCATTAATTACTAGCTTTAAAGTGTGTTCAAAATTAAAGACTAGTCACCTAGATACTTAACAAAGCAACCGTTTTTTACAAATGTTTCTTCACGTGGGTTGTGTGGCAATGAGCTCGGCTGAGCAAAAACGTACCGAGAATATAAGCTGATTGTGATAGACAAAATGAACGCTGAAAAGGACATAGCGATGGTGCCACTCGTCAAACATGATATCTGTAAATGAATTTTACGTAAGGTCAGCATTGTTGCTAACTTTTATGTAGTAAAAAGCGAGAGTTGTTGGTTGCTAGTGTCAGTATTGACATTTGTTCAATTAGGTGTTCAGATTTGTTTGGGTAGGTTTTCGCATGTACTATCTGCACTATTTATATTTTCGCATCTATGACAAATAGTTTTTGGTTTCAAGCACTTCTTTTATATACTTTTAGACAACTTTATACTAAATACGTTTTTGGCATTTCAAAAAGATGGTTGGTCATTAGCACTACATCCACAAGTATGCAGGTGTTTAGAAGAATTAATTACAGATGCAAACGTGGAGTGTATTGCTCTCTTGCTAAAAATTCTATCCAAAGGTTGGGGTCGATTAATCAATAGCAAGTTTGCATATCATTTGCTTCACAAGGCATTGTCTAAATGTCAAACAGCTGAATATAACGCCGACGAATTGATTGTTGATCATCTACAAAGTTTCTGTACTCATATGAAAGAAAATCTGTCAGTCTATATAACCAATTCTCATGCAACGCATACATGTCGCATTTATCCACAAATTTTAGCTGGAGTTCGTTTAGAAAAGGACAAAAAAACAAGTATACTGCTAACTTAATAATATCATTTTTCAAAGATACTTATAAGTCAGCTGTTCAACTTGTCACACCGTACGATGAAAATTATATTCAGTCACTTGATGAGTTGTGTAAAGAGTTCTTATTTACGAAAGCATTGAAAAGTAGGTTTTTTAGTGTTAAAACCATATAATAATTAATACTATTTAGATCATGTGGTCAACGAACACCTTTGTCCATTTATTCAAGTATTATTGCTTGTCGCATCAGCTCGTCTTCCTGATGTATTTACAAAAAAGTTTAAAAAGGTTATGAAGTATTCTGGTTTGTTTAGTTTGAATTTACAAGAAGACGATTTGATTACAAGGTTAGTAAAACACTTATTATTTTTATTCCTATCAACTAGGGAGGATTGGTTCCGTCTTTTCCAAAATTTCCATTGAAACAGTAGTAAATAGCTTTGTTATCCATTTCTTTTTCCGGTCTTTTGAAGACTATCGTTTTGCCAGGTAGTAGTAATAGTTATCTGGTGTATGCAGGATGTATTATGACTTTTAAAGTGGTGTTCGTCCACGGCATTGTTACGTCCTCTACGTGATTACGGCAGAATACGATATACAACTAACGGCTATCGAACGTGTAGAACCCTACAGTCGCAAATCAGGACATGAAAGAAGCAAAGGAAGTGACTATTGGGTAAGGATCAAAAATGCATGGAAAAACGCGGGTATTTATAGTTATTAGCGTTTGCTATAACATCATTATAGTTTAGATAATCCGCAATTAAGCAAGTTATGCCGTCGTCCAATCGTTGCATGCCACGTTGATATTTTAGAAATCCCCACCAAGTCCTGATTGGGTGCAATCTTTTCGGCTCCTTTAAAACCTCTGGAGGCTTCGTCGTGCTTCTAAAAAGCCGTATCAACCAACATAACTAAATAGATTGATTGCGAATTCTGAAACCTTGCTTTCAGTGTTAGACAGATGGTATTTCCTGTAGATTTTCAGTAGTATTTTCAATAAATTTACAGCCAACACTAATAACTTTTTATTATTAATCACGGCGACTATAGCAACTCATGTGCAATTGAGTTTGTTCTCATTTAACTCCGTTAAGCCCTTTTGTTAACTTATTTAGCGGACAAAGTCATCCGTACGACAACAACAACTTATTGTACATTTATTATTATTGTGCTTGTATGAAATATGTATACTTGAACATTGTTTACCGTTTACACATATATTCATTCTGCTAGCTTTGTTATTATATATATATATATATACATGTACATTTCTACTCTACACACTCTCGGTTCGCTGACTCATTCATTTGCCTCCCTGCTTTATGGTCTGAGTTATCTGCTAATAAAACTGTAGTGGCTTCTTCTCTTTGCCTTCTGATTTCAAACACCGTTGAGGATTATATGATAACGGTTACGAGCGTGATTGTTTAACGAAACACAGGCACTACACCACCACTGATCACAATTCTCTTAGTTAGTAAAGTGCGATTTCAGACTGCGAACATTAACATTTGGTACATTGACAAAGATATAACGTACACTTTTCTTTTAACGGAATTGTACTTACATGCAAGTTTATGGCCTAGTGAATAAAATGTTCAACATTCAACTACTTGTTTACGGGTCTAAACTCCGCCCCACTTTTTTCACTGTAGAAAGTGAGGTAGTATTACTTATCTGGTAGTCTGAGGATATTCTATGTAATGGCAGTCCTAGGGATACAGTTGTGATGTTCGAACGTATTTCACGTTAGATTACTGGTATCACTCTTTTTTTACCCATTTCAGATATCTTGGTTCTTATGCTCACCCAGTTGCCACCTACTTCGCTGAACTTCTCGTGGAGGTTATGCCAGGGGCTAATTTTGCAAAATTTTTAAACACTCATATTTTATCAGAGTGTTCACTCTCTTTGGATAGCAATGATTCAAATCCTGTAACAGTAGCAGATATTCTTATGTCAAATCAAACAGCTAGTCGTGTGTTACGTGCGGTCATTCGACGTTTAGTAAAACCAGTTGATATTAAAAACTTTTTCACTGTTATTCAGTCGTGCAAATGTAATAAATTTGGGATACGTAGCATTATTCCCAATAAACAGCATGGTATATTAACAGATTTGGCTGATTTATGTATCAGGCATCCTTCTGAAGAATTTCAACGCACATTCCTACGAGTAAACATTTTATATATTATATATATCAACATTTGTATTATTAGTGAAATAGCTTGTATTTTCAAATATCCTAATCCATTTCAAGCCTATATTGTTCTTTAGATTATTATGTATATACAACTTGTGCTAATAAAATGTGGCAACTTGGATCAATGCACATATGTGCCTGGTCCTACGTTGTAGCTGACTGACTGACTGAGTAGAGACTAAGTAAAGACCAACCGTATTCGAACTAAGATATCGGACTTATCCATGAAGTTAATAACTTTCAAACTACAGTTTCCTATGACTAGTGGGCATGATCATTATCTTCAATTAAAAACCGTAGGTGATAATATAATACACATGCATTCATAGTTTGTCCTACAGTTAATTTCAAGCTTTAATACTATTCCAAATATTCTGTTTCTCGAGTTCATTAATTCTTTCAGAGTTAAATTTCCTATGTCCAAATGCTTACTACCATTATTTCTTATCTTATAGATTGACTCTTTTTGTACTTATAAGAAATGTGACAATTTCAATATACATTCTTCTTCAAATTGGCTGACTTATCTATAATGTTATGTAGCAAATCATTTATTCATATCAACTACATTATTGTTTATCATTCCATCAATTAGAATTTGTAATTTCTTCATTAAATAAGAAAGAAAGATTAGTGCAGCGAAGAGTTCTCTTTTCGGCGAATTCATTTTCAAAGCTGTACAATCGCAAATATATATACTTATTTTTACAGGGTGATAATAATACTGATAATAAACTTATGATATACATGGTGACGGTGAGGTTAAATAAACAAAGGTATTAGAAAAAAATTTTTTTTTAAAAAAAACAAGGAAAGTTTGATAGTTAATGGCTTAGATATTCATCGGGTAAGAGTAGCTCAGCATGATAAAATAACATAAAATGTTGAAACAGAGATGAAATGTAATCGGAATGATCGTTGAAATAAAAACAAACAAAACCGGTTGGGGGTACAAGATTTGAAGGGAAGATGGAAGGTGAAGCAGGTGGCTGTAAAAGAACAAGAGTAATGAGAAAGAGAAAAAAATTTTAATACCTTAAGACCACGGTAAAAGAAGAGGTTGTACCAGTCTCTTTTGTACACATAATTCTGGTTTTTCAAAATGTATGGCTATTGCCTCGGCAATGCAAAGGAGATGTAGTCTAATTGTCTTAGGAAGGTTTCTACTTACCTTGTAGATGACTTTGAACGCAGAGTCTGTCTTGATTGAGTGACCTGTGTTCACAAGGTGTTCGATTATAGAACTTCTTATTGAGCCGCTGCCTCCTCTTCTAGCCACGTCGGACAATGTTCTTGAATTCTTTTGGATAAAGTACGCATCGAACGACCTATATACCTAGCTCCACAAGAGCAGGTAAATTGGTAAATGCATTTAATTTCTTCATTGTAAGGACTTGCCATTGATTGCAACTCCTCTATACAATATCATTTTATTGTTTAATATTCATCACTTATTCAAATAATCCCAATTTCCTAATTCTTATCATACTTGTTCAGAGTCATTCAATTTATGATAACTTTCTGTGTGTTTGTTTTATTTCTTTTCCAAAACAAAACTGTTGAAAAGATCAATGGTTATCCTTTTCCAAAAAATTGTTTATGTGACTTGACTAACGCTTTTGAGAAAAGAAAACTATTTCTAGGATAAATAAATCAGTTTAATATAGTGGTCGTTTTCACGAACCAAAGATTTTATAATGATAATCTGCACGCCTGAAGGTCATAGGTCCGACTCCTGCGTGTGGGATTATCGATACGCACTGTTGAGAAATCTCGTGCTAAGACGAAAAACTCATCCACTACTTCTAGGTTTCAAATCCCGACCATAGCTACTACCTTGACGTGGTGGTCGGGCTTGCCTATCGTAATGAAGCAACCGAGCTATATTGGCTGGAACATATGTTCCTGTAGGTTCTACCATGCCAGGCAGGTCGATTGGAGAACGGTAAGACTAAAAGTAGCAACTCAAGGTCTGAGGGCGAAGTCGTACTGCTGACTGTAGAGGGGTGTGACAGCAGTAAGGTGTTTCCCTCGGACAACCAGCATCTGCAGCGATGCTTCGTTCTCACAAGGAAGGAAAGGGTTAGAAAAGGTCGACCCTAGAAATATCACTCCTCACCTTACCTCACGGACTTCGTCTCCGGCGGTAATGCCCTTTGAAGAACGGAGCTATCACGTTAGAAACTTCCCATAGAAAGGTCATGCGCGACCGACCTCAAGTAGTTGTCCCTTGGGCTCTGCAGTCACGCTCCCAGGTCGTGAGGAACAACACTAATCCAACTTCCTTTCCAGGTCCCTCAAGATATAACCCTTCCACGGTGTGATACTGGGAAGTGATATCAGCCCTCATACCTGTAATAACACACGAGGTTTCAAATGATGGTCTAATTTAGATTGGTTCATGATTCCAATGAAAAATATAATGTTATTATTCAATTATTTCATCATTAAAACTCATCTGGTCATCGAATTTCAGTTATCATCATTATTGTTGTTTATTTATTTATTCAATACTTCTAGATGCTACCGTCAATTTTCGGTTTTACTGAAAAACATTCTTCTTCAAAATCTAGAGAAGATTTATTCATTCGTTGTCTTGTTGGAATGATAACTCTCAGTGAATTAAATGAACACATCACCAATCAGTCCGTACAAGAAAAGGATAATAATGATGATAATCAATACTTTGACAATAAAGAAGATCTAGTCAATCCAGTCACTGTACCAGGATGTTTATTTGTTGAAGTTTATTTAAATTCACTTATGCTCATCCTATTAAAGTGATTAACAGTTTATTAAGTCAATCCCCTAAACGTTTAATTGCATGGGCACAACATTATCAATTATCAAGAGTTTTAGAAGCGCTAATTTTATCAGAATCTGTAATTAGTGAGCTTAAAATTACATTATTGAAGTCTCTAATGGTTAGTTGATGTTATTTTGCTTTGAACGAAAATATATTGTAGGCGAGACTATAATTTATGAGCAAAGCAATCAGAGGTATAAGATAACAGATCTTAGATTTTTGGCGCGAATTTCATTCATCCATTTGGTCAAATAGCGTTTTGGTATTATAGCTCATGTCAGTTCTTGATGAAAACCTTAAGTCTGATTCCTAAATTTAACCATCAGCTGTAAATCATAATTCTAATTCCTCACACTGGTTTATAACCCTCATTTTGGTCCTAGTTATTAGGTGGACACTCTCAAGGTCAGTTTAGCGTTGCTTAAATGTCGTCCATAAATTATAGTCTCACCATTATATCTTGTTCTTTTCATATAATAACTGTGTTTTAACTTATGACTTTCTTATGCTAACAAATTTCATTCGGATATAGCTGGGAGCATCTAGTGGTGAAGTTCAGGACGTATATTTTATGTTGTTTCTAATTATTATCGAGTACAACTCAATAATGAGTATATGTTGATTTAGTCAATTTTGAGCTACATTCTCCTAGCCGCGGTTATTTCGGAAAAAATATATTGTAAAGAAGATTTATTATGACAAAGATTTTCGTACAAACGATGAGTTGTAGCTACCAGTAGAATCCAGGACAAACGTTTGATCTTATTTGGGACTCGTCAGATGGATGTCTTTGCATTCCGGAGTTGATGTTTACTCCAAGACTGGAACCCAAAATTTTCTAATCGAACAGTCCAGAATTTCAACCAAACACAGTTTATGAGACAAAACTAATGTTCATATCAGTCAACCAGTTCTCATACTGGATATAGGTGGGCCTGTAAAAATATACATTAGTCCCAGTTTTCATACCATACTAGCACAGCAAGATGCATGGTAAAGGACTCGAGATAACTGGATTTCAGTAAGAAAAGCTAAACGTTGAGAATATGGTTCTGTGTGAACGTATGCATGAAAGAATACTGAATGTCAATATCTACGGGAAGAAATAAAGTGGATCCATTCACTCCACTAACCGACTTTAAGCCATGTTAATCAAAGTCTACAATACCAGTCATGTGTTTATGTATTTAAATAAAGTGACCAACTTACTATTACGTAACAAATGTTTACCCAAGCATAAAAGTGTTGGTCATTAAGTAACCACAAACACTTCACTACTTTCATTTTATTTCGGACGTATTTTTTCTCATCTTCTATTTTGATAATGAACACTTTTTATAATTAGCTATTTCTTTAATTTGAGTACATGGTTTTCTTTCCAACACATAGAACGGCTTCTCTGTTTTGGCATGCCATCCTAGCGGTAGTCATGTGGTTGAAGCATTATGGACGGCTACAAATACCTTACCTCAACCGATAATTTATAAAGAATTAATGGCAGAACAATTAACTAATGCTAATAACCACCTTCATTCACATAAATATGGACATTTTATTTATAAGAAGTTATCCTTAGAACTATATAAGTGTAATAAAACTCTCTGGTTAACTCGTAATAAATCAACTCAAGCAATCAATAATAAACGACTTGCTGATGGAAAATCACAAAGTAAGTTTGTTTATTCACTAAATCGATTGTTTGAAACATTTTCACAAACTATTGTGAAACTCTGAGACGCCAAATAGTTTAATTTCGTTTTTGTTTAGAATCCTTGATTAAGTTTATTTATTTATTTAGACATATAAACATTGGTACATGGAGGCACCAAATATAGATGCGCCACATAAATCATTCGATTTGTGTGAAGGCTGGGATACTGCTCGGGTGCCCAAACCGAAACAGGTGGATTTCTTAGAGGGCCACACCCGGAGCCTTTGACCTAAAAGTCTGATGTACAAGGCAGTGGAGCAACTTCTGGAGATGCAGTCCCATGGTAGCCGGTGGCCAAAAATTGGTTTATACGCCATTTATTCCTTCAGGATACTGGAGCCCATGTGCATCATTGGTTTGTAATCAGGCTTTTCAACACCCCTAGATGAATCCTCCGTGTCCACTAACCCTGTTAAAGCGCCGGACATTCGCTTTTCGTCCTCTCAATTTCGTAAACAACAGTAATGTCGCGAGAAGGCAATGAATAGGACTTCCCTGTTAGAGGCTGTATACTCTTGACCGTGTGAGAGCATTTCGAGAAGAGGGAGGGTCCACCCCACTCTCGGTCATTTGAAGGCATCACGCAAAATGTGCTTTAATCATCAATGTTTAAGAAAAAAAAGAGAAATAACCTGTATTCTTTTTAATTCTTTTGTTGTAGATATTAAACGACCACGAAAATCACTCAAATAGCTTTTGTACATTCAATGTGTTGATATAATGATTATTATCATTATTGTATAAATATGAAAATGAAAGTTGTATCATTTCTTTTGATAAAATATTGAGTTTTGTTTTTAAAGATTTAAATATTTTTTCCCGATATCAAACAAATAGATATTTAGTAGATGAAATTGAAGTGGTAACTTTTAGTAGTCAGGGTGTCCGACTGTTTTTGTTGTTGTTGTTGTTGTTGTTAACCATTAAATCACAGATTGAAATCCGGCTTCATCTATTTCAGTTTGAGCAACTGGATAATATCGTTACCTTTTATGGTGACAGTGTTGCTCATTACCTAATATCTGGTGAATGAGGTAATTATTATGTATGGCAAAGGAGAAACCGAAAATATCAATATCAATAGTAATGAGAACTGTATAAACATAGTGAATTTGCAAATGTGATCGGAGAATGAATAATACATGATAATAATAAGTTCAAAATTTAGGGAGGAAGATAAAAATTAAATATATCTGTTCTACTGGCGTTATCTTTGAACTATCTCATGTGGACATGGAGAGTCCACCTAGGGAGTTGGAAAACCCTGATTCCAAACCAATGGTGCACATGGGCTCCAGTATCCTGATGGAACAAACGGCGTATGAACCAATCGTTGGTCACCGGCTACCATGGCACTGCATCTCCTTACGATGCTCCACTGCCTTGTGGGTTAGACCTTCAGGTCGAAGGCTCCGGGTGTGGCCCCCTAGTACAACCACCTGTTTCGGTCTGGGCACTCGAGCAGTATCACAACCCACACACGTATCGAATGAGATTTGTGTGGCGCATATGTATTTGGTACCTCTTTGTACCAATATCTATGTGTAAAAATAAATAAATAATAAATATCTGTACTCAGAAATTATAATCAGCCTGCAGATTACAGTTAGCAACTTCTCATATTACTAAATGAGTCAGTGACTTAATGAATGTAAACTATCATATGTCTTGATCTGATCAGTATATTTTTCAATCATATAGATATATAGTTTCACAACTGATTCCGTACTACAATTACTTGTTTGTCATCTATTCACAACTGCAGTATTAATTACATGGTTTTATCACATATGAACAGTACTTTGAAAATACTTTTGAACAAATACTAGCAACTTACATAAATGTGCCTTGCAAGGCTGTTTCATATCTACAAAGTAACACAGATCGAATCAAAAAGGTATATGGTGTTAGCAGTTCTCTTTTGAATAGGTATCAACCTGAAGTAATAACGTATACTTTGTGGGATTGCTTTTTATGCTTTCAGTCTGAAACGGGCTTTAATACTTATGGACAGTATATATATATATATATGTATTGTTCACACGTCAACTTCGATGATAGTAGACGTACGTTCATTTCAAAAGAGATATGTGAAATGGTTGAATAAGTGTATTCGCGTAATTCGATGTTCATTTATGTATGCATTTTAATACATAAATCTGTGTAAAACTCATGTATTAATCATTGCAATAAGCACGAAAATAAGGGACAAAGTTAAAAGGATTCTTTAACCTATAAAACACATGGGTTGTGAACTAATATTGTTTCAAAACGCTTATCCAATCTAACAAGTCTTCTTTGATTAAATTGTTCTTAAAAGAAATGATTTAACTCTGAAGCATAGTATCAAGACTGCTTGACAATAATCTGAAGAAGACATTGGGTGTTCATGAAATGAATTTGTAACGAGAATCAATATCCTGTGTTGTTAAAGTGAAATCTCTTTACTATTTTAAAATAATCCCTCCATATGTCGGGATTGAACTAATTAAATCGATCATATTGGAAAAATGGCATTCTGGACTCATTGCTCAACAACAAAATAAAAACTAAATGATAAGAAACTCAATAAAGCACTGATTCTCACATCCAGTCTCCCGCTTACTTTTTGCTAATTTCGCTTTTCTAAAAGCGGCCAATAGACAGGAACTTCATTTGTGCAAATTAAAGCACAGACACAAAACTAAAACCCTTTCAATATCCAGTTTTCAACAAACATATTTTCATTGAAATTGTCAACCGATAAATGTTAGACCATCACTGAAAACACAGGACAGTCGTTTCGTCCTACTACAGGACTTCTTAATAGTACACATCCATGACCACGCAGGAGTCGAACCCAGTACCTTCGGTCCCGCTTGTGAACGCTTAACATCTAGACAAAGAGCTGACGTCTATCGGTGTTAATATCTAACTCCGACCAAGCCACAATCTTGCGCGACCATTTTCTATTGTCTTTGTTCAGTAACTGCTTCACAACCGACGCGTTTGAACTCCGCTGGTTTCAGCTTCTCATTTAAACCTCGGGAATTTCCTTTCAAAGCTAGTGACTTGTGAGAGACATCGAAAATCGTGGATGTGCACTGCTGTAGTCCCATACTAGAACTTTCTGCGTTCCAAATGATGGTCTAGCATTGGTCGATTCATGATTTCAATGAATCTTAACAATCTCCACAAACCTATGTTGAAAACGGATTTCCAACTACCATAACGATCAAGTGAATTATTATGTATGAGAGATATACTCGAAAACGTTTACAGTGTACATAACAGCACTACATTATAGTTATTCATTCAATTGATTTGCGAATACAACAACAAATCTTACTAAAAAAGGAACAGGAGATGCAAACCCTAATTGAACGATTAAATGCGGAAAAAAGACAGTAGTCACTAAGGAACGATAACACTGAAAAAAAATTCAAGATGGATAGTGGCTAGTAGTGGAATCCAGTTTGATGCGCGTTTCGTCCTATTCGGGACTCGTCAATCCGATGTACCTGCATCCCAGAGTTAGTGTCCAATGTGGAAATCGAACTCGGTACCATTCGCTTCAAACAACATCACGTTATCCACTTAGTTACCGATTCCCAATAGCCACTTACTTGTGCGATAATAGGGTGAAATTTAAATCCACTTGGTATTTTTTACTTGAATCTTCGCACATATGCCAATAAGAGACGTATCAATTACAGTCCTAAACATTAATGAGAAGATTCTAGTAAACAATACCAAATGGATGAAATAATAATTTAGATATGCATTATCGTTACACTAAAGAGTTCGTTTTGTTATATCCTATCAGAGACTAATTTACGAGTAACTTCTAAGAACTATTAGTGGACTAATATTATCTATATATTCTTATGATAAAACTATTCAGTAACTATTATTATTAATGGCTTTATTCAATATTATATTTCGGGTACAATATAGAATTCTCAGCACAGAGTATTTCAACAAGTTACTTACGTAAAAAACAGTAACAAAAACAAAAAAAGGTTTTAAAAAAACCCGAAAAACTGTACAACTTTTAAATTAGAGACATGTTAGGAACGCAGGTTATTGACTAGGTTAAATCTAACAACCTGTTCGTCACAGAGTATATTTACTAGGTAACGTATTATGTTACTTTTATACTGTTTCTTACGTGCATGAATTTTAATGTAATAACGTCTGGTTCTACAGGGAAGGTATACAAGGAGAAAGATATGAGTGAAGGGGATGGTAAGTATCTGATAACATAACGCCTGCCAGAAGTTTGCATGATTTTAGATGTCTATCCACAACCATATTAAATATGACCTCGAAGGATTCACCACACACCTTGCTAACTGCCTTCAGCACTCTTCGCAATACAGCAAAGTCTTTACTCAATAGCCCGGGAAAGAATAATAGGTAATATGCAAGAATTGACAAATTGTGAGAGTAAATGATGAGTAATCCCAAAAGCATGTAATCTCTTTATGTAGTAAGCCAGACGGAAAACCTTCGATAACAATAAAACGTGAGAAGACCAAGAAAGACTAGAGGAAAAGTTAACACCAAGATAATTGACCTTCGACACTGTGTTTATCAAAGAGTCTCCAACGCCACAAGCATTATGGGATCTCAAAATGGTGTTAAGACTCCGTTCATGTCTCATGCTAAAGTTAACAGCTTGACATTTAGACGGATTAAGTATGAGACCATTACCAACAGACCAACAGTCAATACGAGACAAAAACTCATTTATTTATATGGGATGTAAAGAGGAAGAGATAGGCATACATACAGTGAGATCATCCGCATATTTCACAAGTGTTTTCTGTGGAAGACGGTAGATGATGGAGAAAAAAAGAGAAAAGATTATGTACATTTATATTCAATATATTATAAGCTTCATTTTGACCTATAGATTATTATAATACGATTTACTGTTCTTAAGTGATGTCCAGTTTATTGATTACTGTCTCCCACGTTCACTGCTACTTTTTGGTTTGATCATGTGTAAATGTTATTTCCGATTTTATTTTGTAATATGGTCTGTTTGGCTGGTAATATAAACCCGGTATGTATGAAATAAATGATTTGCATAGTAGAAGCTGTAATTGGTGTCCTTTGGACTTAGTTGTGAATGAGTTTAGACGAACAAAAGACCAGTTGAACATCATTGGTTTAGTATACAGTACAAGAGTGAATAAGTCATATTTCGATTGGCGAATCAAATTACATGATAACAAACTGGATAGTCAAACTTAAAGCAATGATGGATAGTGGCTAGCAGTGCGATCCAGTTTGACACGCGTTTCGTCCTATTTGGGACTCGTCACAGCTGGATGTACCTGCATCTCAGAGAGTTGATGTTCACTCTGGGACTCAAACCCCGGTACCATTCACTTCTAACGCCATCACGTTATCCACTCAGCTCTACTGATCAATCGCAGTCATAAACCACCTCAATAGGAAGATACAAGCTAAAACAATATCAAGTGGGCAAACTTAAAGTTACAATACTTTTCATCAATTCAAAAAAATTCTTTTTTATTATTCATTTATAAATGTAATAACAATTTCATTTTTCATAAAAAAAAAGAAACAGTCTAAAATTACAAAAACAAAATAATGCTGTTCTTAACAAAATAATAATGATTATCAATGGAAGACAGTTTAATCATCGGAAATATATGTATACGAAGGAGATTGAATTGTACACGTACAAACGCACACACACACACACACGTAGACGTAGACATACTCTGAGCGTGAAGTGATGCTTGTTTGCTTTTTACAAGTAATAATAATAATAGTGTCTATAGTAATTGGATCATTTAAAAGTAGGATTTCTTTTTTCTCTGTTAAGATCAAATTGGTAGAAGATTTCATGATGTGGAATAAGGTAACATATAAATTAGGCATAGGATGATAAAGTCATATCCGTGTACATTAATATATATCTATATAATTTGTGAAGTAATAATAATCACAACTGCAGGATTAAAAGAAGCGCGAATAAGATATTCATTGAATGAGTTTAAAATGATTAACACCATATAACGCTATTTAGTATGATGATTATGAACAATTCACATTGAATCCGATGAACTTGTCTTATTATGATTTAAATCTGAAGAGAATAATGTAATCAATCGACTTGGTCGAGATTCTAATATATTATTTAATTTTGTATTTGAATTAGAAAGTGAACCCCAACGTAGATTTGTTAAACTTGATATAGGAATTGGTAATCTATGCCGATGAGATTTTGGACTATATGATCGATAATTATTATAATTTATTTTAAAAGAATCTTCTTTATATTCTTGAGCAAATTGTTCTTTCATTAACTGTAATTCATTGAATAAAATAAAAGATCATTTAAAATGAGATAAGGAATTTCAGTACATATATATATATATATGGAGCATTTATTTTGTCAAATGACTCAGTGGTCTATAAGTTAAGTGTTCGCATGCGAGACCGATAGCTCCTGGGTTCGAATCTCGTAAGGCAGGATTGTAGATGAGCACTACTGAGGAATCCTATAATAGGACGAGACGGCCGTTATTTATTAAATAATTCAGTGAATATTTGTACAGAATACTTCCACAAAATGATGTAACCTTACTGTTATTTGGTCTATGTTGGGATCGTTTGAGAATTTCTTAAAAATGGAGGAAGATAATTTGTTCAGTTCTCATACAGATCTAGGAAACGACAGATCGTATCATATTTTGATTAGATAATTAAAGAGTTTATCACTAATTTTGTAAGATTGATAAGTGGTCTTGAGTGCTGTTGGAAGTATGAGGGCGCTTATCACTAACTTCTGGTCTTAGTCATGTTGGTAGATACAAACTACTTGGTTGGGGTCCGCGTCACTATCGCAACCAATCGTTGGAGACTCTGGGTGACATGGTTCAGAATCGACCACAATGGAGTAGATGTATACACTCTTTGTCTTCCTTAAACTATGAGATAAAGATTACTTCATATCTTTCTTTCTACCAGCTAATTCTTTATTCCTGTCCTTATATACAATCTTTCTTTTACACATTATCACCACTGAATTAACTACTTCGATGAATTCGGTGTTCACCTTGTTGAGATAAGGCAACTTGGATCGATGCACATATGTGCCTGGTCCTACGTTGTATCTGACTGACTGACTGAAAACTTCGCGACGAATTAACTCGATTGGTCATGGATTTTCATTAGAACTTCGAGAATTACCTCTTGAAGCTAGTCATTAGTGAGCATATGATAATTATCAGTATAGGGTTGTGAAGATTGTTCAGTTTTGATTAAGATCTGTTGGTGCTTCCAGGTTTTCGATGGTGATCGTTTCACGATCTTAATCAAAACTCAACAATCTCCACAAGCCTATACTGAGGATTAAGCATGTATTACTAGATTGTGGTTAAATATTTTAGAATACAACCTGACATAAATTACATTTGCTGGAAACAAATTTATGTGCCCAAACTTGAGCCAGTATCAAGATGCCCAAATAACAACAGTAGATGCACGGGGTTTTAAACTTACAAAAATCAAGCCAAATTATATATTCTCTTCATATTGAAAAATAGACACAAATTAATCATAAAAAAAAAAATAATAAAGCACTTACAGCTTTTATTCGAGGTAAAGATTCTGAATAGATACGCATTTCATTTTGATGTCGATTATCTAATTCTTGTAAACGTTTAGTCTCTTGATCAATTAAAGCATTACGTTTCTCAATGGTACTTTGTTCTAATTCTTGTAATCGAAAATGTATACTCTGTTCTAATTCATCCGTTTGAGCTTTATGTTTCGATTCTAACAATTCCAATTCTTCATTCATACGCTTTTGAGCTTCATTCAACTTAAATTATATTATAAAGAAAAAGAAAAGATTACATACTAAAATCATTGTATTACTTATAAGAAGATGATAACAGAGTAAGTAATTGTTATAACTTGTGGCTTGTGTTCCCGTGCGAGCAGTCTAGAGTATATATCGGTCCTGCTTTCTGCCTAGCCCAGTCACTTAAATCCAAAAAAACCAATTTCAGCCTCTGCAATATCAATTATGTATTTCAAATATACTGGGTTTATATACCAACCAGACAGACCACACCGTACCATCAAATAGGAAACAACATTTCTACAAGAATTAGCCAAATGTGGCTGTGAATGAGGGAGGTATTAATTAATAGACAGGGCATAATTCACCAATGATAAATCGTATAATAATAGTTCATAGGTCAAAACAAATCTCATATTAAGAGGAATATGAATAGCTTAGTTATTTAATAATTATACGATAAAAAATACACGCGGTATGGCAACCTGGACCGATGCACATATGTGCCATACGCATAGTATTGGCCCATAAATGGATCCCAAAAGTTACCATTCATTATGCTTATCGGGACATAACAGTAATCTAGAGTATAATAGTGTTAATAAGAGCTCAGATTTTTTAATCTTCGTCATAGTATGTTAGTTCTTTCTTTAGAAGATAACGTCGATAACATTTTTATGGTTCATATTTCCGTTATGAACTTTGGTGCCATCTGATTGGTTGTTAACAATCTTAGTTTGCTAACATAGTCATGTGCACCAAAATTGTTTCATGTTATTGTATAAACAGAGCCAATCCATTTCGATGTTTAACTTTTGTTCGGAATATAAAGCTATTCTGAAAGTGCCATCTTCTCTCTCAATAATGTGTACATTTTTAATGTTGGAGCGATATTGTGTATTAGTTACTTTTCTAACGAATATGTCACAGAAGTCGTTCATAAATAGCAATTATCGCAAGGCTCGATTGGAAACCTTAATCGTAATCATCTTTATTGAAACTGAGACAGCGGCAACACGGGTAGGATTATGTAAATGAACATGGATAAGGTTATGACTTTATATTTTACATAATTAGGAAGAGAAGTAACAACTGTTATATCCCAAGAAGATCAAATTATGGGTAACCTCTGGGACCTATTTATAGACTTATTGTAAATACATACTTATGGTATAACTGTTTATGAACTAAATCATATGTGTATTCATATTCCTTTTGCTATAAGCTTCCATATGATCTATGGGCTACAATTATACAATTTACTATTCTTAAGTAATTCCCAATCCATTAGTTGCAGTCTCTCACAATCATATCTACTTTTGGGCTTGAACTTGTATAATTATTTTTATTTTGTGGTGTATTGAGGTCTGTATGTCTGAAATACATTATTACTACAGTGGATGCTGGAATTCTGTTCTCGACTAAAATGGACTGGGTTGGGCGAGAAGAACCAATAAGGACTTGGAGTTGACTAAGCTGCTCGTACTGGTTAACGCACCATTGGTTTGGCACAGCGCCAAGGTCGTATAGGTCGGTGTTCTAACTGGCAATTAAGTCACGAAATAACTAACGCAAAAGTCATAACAACAACCAGTAAGCTCATATTAAGAAACAGATAAATTATAGTAATTATACATGGAATCAATCCCACCTATAGTAACGTTTGTATTACAGAGAAAACAAATGAATTTTAAAAACAGCTGACTTTTTCATATACTCCCGTTTGTTTTTTTAAACATTTGTCCTTGAATCGCTTGGACATCGAACCAGAGAACTTAAGCACCATGAAGGTTATATATGGACAGGACTAGCAGAAGTCTATGTCTGTGAGTGCCTTTGGGCCGAACCGTCGAAACATTTGTGTATTTGAATAACTACGTCATTTATTGGCAGCCCAGATGGCCCAGTGTTTACGTCTCTGACTGTGAAGCTGGGTGACACGAGATCGAATCCGTTAGGGAGCACCAGTTTCCTCAAGATTGCAGGCACACCCTGCTGATGAGTGCCCCCGAATGCCCTGGTATGGCTGAGAGTGGGGAGAGTCGGCCCTCCCTCTCGAAATGCTCTCACATGGCCACGCGTATAAAGCCTCTGCCAGTGAAGTCCTACTCACTGTATTCCCGCGGCATTACTGTTGCTTACGAAATTGAGAGGACGGAAAGCAAATTTCCGGCGCTTTAACAAAGTTGGTGGACACGAAGGATCCAGCTAGGGGAGTTGGAAAACCTTCACTTCAAACCAATGGTGTACATGGGCTCCAGTATCCTGGTAGAACAAATGGAGTGTAAACCAATCGTTGGTCACCGACTACCATGGAATGCATCTCCTTAAGTTGCTCCACCGCCTTGTGGATCAGACTTTTAAATCAAAGGCTCCGGTGTGGCCCCCTAAGAAATCCACCTGTTTCGGTCTGGGCACCCATGTAGTATCATAGCCCTCATACAAATCAAATGAAACTTGTGTAGCGCATATGTATTTGGTGCCTCTTTGTACCAATGTGTTCAAATAAAATAAAAATACGTCATTTATCGGCATGGCAAATAAGATCAACGTACGTATAGAAAAGCCATAACGAGTTACGCCTATCTAGGCTATCTCTGACGTCTCCAATCGAGTATACGACGCGAAAAGAAGTTTTGTTTTATGCTTGATAAAAACTACTACAATTTTAGGTTTTTGATGGCTGATTTGTTTAATTTCGAAGGAAAATTCTTCCAAAGGATGTTTAATTTCTAATACAGACTAATGAAAATTCAACTTGTAATTTGAGTACACAAACATGATACAAATCAAATCGTTCCTAGATTATTAGAAGAATAAGTAACTAGTTATTTTATTGGCGAGAAAAGCATCTTATCGATTGCTGATTACTTACTTGGATGGTATTGATTCTAGATTGGCGTTGTAATGTCAGAATACTACGTTTGTTAACAGACTTCATAGATTTTATACAATTTTTTCTCTCTATGGAATGAATTGCTTGAAGTTTACTTCGTTCCATGTTGATTGTCTAAAATGAAAATGGGCAGAATAAAAAAAACAACTAAATATTGTTACATAGATGTTCATTCTGTGGTTACACAGTAAAATGAAATACAACTGGATAATATCAGTAAACGATATTGGTCTAGTAAGTGATTGGTGAAAATGATCTTGAAGAACTGTCTTAGATCTATATGCAAAATTTACATCTCTGTGGGTATGTCAATTTCTGTTTCAGTGGTATTCTAATGAACGAGAACATATATGGGGACAACCAACATAATTTCAATACAAAATTGCAGGGTTGTTTCGTCAAATGTTAAGACTATATGTTCAATATTTCATTTTCAAATCATTTATCAATTGTCTCAAACTTCATCATCCCTACATTATCATAAAAATTACTCGCTGTACCCGTTCGTTTCTATTCAATCTTCCCAACCTTCTGCTGCCTCTTCTGATTAATATTTATATACTACTTATATTAATATAAGTAGCATAAGTCATAGTAATAATATTCCAAACATGAATATACAATTACTTATAACGGCGACTGAAGTTTATAAATAACACTCCCCAATTGTTATAAGATTCATTAAAACTAGTCTTCTTCCATGGTTAAATGTCTAAAAGCGATTTTCCTGTAGACAATAATGAAATGATTTCTCACCTATCAATCTTCCATTCTAAGAGTACATTGTTTCAATGGGGAACTATCACTAATCATATAGGTTCATACTAAAATGGCTTAAACAATGATATTTATTAAGACTAATAAAATTGAATAAAATCCAAGCAATCAACCATTATTTCTATAGATATACAATCTAAATTGTTATTATGTTGAAATAAACATAAAGCAAAAGCGAACTTCTCAAATGATCCTATTCGAAGTTACTGTTTATATATTTGTCTTCAGTATGATGTTGTGGAGATTGTCGAATTTCATTGAAATTATTATTGTTAAATATTTAAACCAATATATATATAGTAGTCCTCAAATGACCTAGTACGACTGAGGGGTAAGGAGAGTTCGTTTTCTCTCTCTAGATGATCTCATATGACCACGTGTATACAATCACAAACACGGAAGTCATACTCATTACCTTATCATACCACATGTGTTCTTTAGGAAGTTTACAGGACAAAAACGAATTTCCGGTGATTTAACCGCATTAATGGATGAGGAGGATTTACAGAGGAAAGTTGGAAAACCCTCATTCTAAACCAATGGTACACATAGGCTCTAGGATCATGAAGGAACAAATGGCGTATAAACCCATTGTTGGTCACCGGCTACCACCTGCTTCGGTTTGAGCAGCCGGACAGTATTCCAACCCTCACACAAATCGAATGACGAAGTATGGTGCATATATTATCTGGTGCCTCCTTGTATTCATGTTTATGTGTTTAAATAAACTTGTACTACTCCTCTACTTGTAATTTTCTGTTTGATACATAAATGATTGTTGTGTGTTTTACCTTGTCTAAATTATTGTTAATTTATTTCGGAGCTCTTCCATTCATCCCCATATTGTAATTTCTTAATTCTACTGATAATTGATCGGGATTTCGCTCTATATTATACTGTATGAATGATTCAAAAATTCGAATTGCATCGTTGAAAATTGATTTGTTGTGTATTCTGGTTGCCGAGTGAGTGAATATTTGGAACTGCATTCTGTACTAATAGATATTTAGTTTTACTCTCGGCTACTATCTCACATTTAACGTGTCGTTGATTAGATGAAGGTCATTAATACTAGATAGACAGTTAGACGAGCCAGTCAACACTCAGATTAGATCAATACAATTGCTCTCCTCTCTTACAGTTCGAGATCACGGGCATGAATAACTAAACAAGGAAATCTGTTTATTTTCATCGACAGATCAAAAAGATTCCCTGTTTATTAGTTTGATTATTCGACAATCAAACAATAGTTCACAAATTAGAACCAACTGTTCACCTACTTTGAAATGTCCAATGTGATAAATATTAGTAACTACATCCCACCAAAAGCCTAGCACTTGGTACGATCTCTGTAATTGATTGATAAAATGTTTATAAAATTAATTTACCTCTTGAGTTATATTGACAGATTTACAGAACCAATGTAGATGGATCTAAGTGATCCTTTTATTGTATTACACACACACACGCATCTCTCATCATCTGTCTATAATAATTGTCTCAAAAATATATATTCAAAAGCACTCTCGTATTTTACTTGTTATACTCTAAGGCGAATTAAGTTGATAAATATATATGAAGCGAAGTAGGATATCTATCCACTTTATCAGCACCATTATCATTCGATCACTATGGTGTCAGATAAAGAGGTTATTAAAAACATACCTGTTTCAATTCCGTTAATTCAAGTTCCGATCGACCAGTTAATTGTTCACGTTTAATCATAAATAAGTCTAGTTGACGATTTCTATCCAACTGATGTTTCATAGATAAAAAACGATGTTCTGTTCTCCATTTATCTTCTTCAAAATCTTCACAATTGATTGTTTGTAAGGCAGATGGTTGTGTTATTAAAAAGAATTAAAAAACGGTATGGTGCATTAAAATAAGGAACATGATAAAAGCTGAACACGGTATCTACAAAACATCTGAAGAATATCAACGTTAAACATATATTGAATGGTTAGTCGGTATACTGTCCCACTTTAATGTTACAGTATGATTAAGAATAGAGGGTTCTTTATTTGTTCTTTTCAAGACCCTGAAGTATCTAGACCACCTTTTAAGAACGTTCTGTTCAATGCCTGTAAGAAGATTTTATTTCCCTGGTATACTATCATCATTAATGGTTGTATAAACATAATATTATGAATCCCAAAAAAGAGAACTCAATACCAAATGTGAATATATCGTACCCAAGGACTGGCATTAATTCATGAAGTCAATAGCTATTGGATTGAGCTGTATCAAGATGAAGAAACCTTTCGGGTAAACCCATGAGAAAAACGTAGCTTCTAGCTGGAAACTTTAGGTGACATGGCTTTTGATTGATATTAACATATAAACATATATATCCCTTCAAATGAAACCGGATAACACGTAGTTCATAGGCTTATAGATTGATTATCCATATAACGTTGACATTTTCTCTATATGTATGTTAACCTGGTACCCAATCAATTTTTTTCAATAACAGACAATAAAATTGAAATTAATTGTTGATTGACTTGTAATATCACATCAACCAGTCCTCAGTGCTTATCATATTCTGTAGGATAATACTGAGTAGTATAGAATAGTACCTTTTTTAATGTCTGGAATATAATATAGTTTTATTACTTACTTTTTAATCAGGATGAGTTAAAAGGTCGTTTAGTGGTTGGCTCTAAGCTGATGAGCATTTAACTAATGCAAAGACTGTTATTATGTGGTTGAAGTTAGTTGCTAGAATATTCTGCCTGATTTAGGTTTAGTGCCACTCATTAGCAAAGTGTACATCAAATCTCTTGGGCAACTGATAGTCTTTAATAGATTCGATTGAAATTTACCTAAACATAAATTCTGAGGCGTTATCATTAAACTACTCAAGTGAAGATTTTCCACCTTTATGACTTAGATATTTATATTAACTGATCACTGAGTAGTGGTTGATATCATGTTTGTCTAGTTCTAAATCCTGATCAAATTACAATGGAATTCTAGTGAAAAGCCATGACCAGTGGAGTTCAACCAGGTCTGTTAGACATTAACACCGTTGGACGCTGCCGGCCGGCTCAGTGGTCTACAGGTTAGGCGTTCGTGTGCGAGATCGATAGGTCCTAGGTTAGAATCTCGCGGGGCAGGATCGTAGATGCCCACGCTAAAGATTCCCATACTAGGACGAGTTGATCCGTCCAGTACTTCCATGATGGTCTTAGCTTTAATTGACTTATGAATTCAACTATTAAATTAAAATGTGACCACCAGTAAGGCTTAGTAACATGTTCCCTCTAATTAAAGATATATACATTTGTTTACTTAGAAAAAAAAAAAACTTACTTAATCTTAATGTATGAATTTCATTTAAATATTCTGAATGTATTAAATTTCGACGTTTATTATATTCATTATGTAAATCATAAATACGACTATTCATACGTGATTCTTGATTTTCACGAAACAATGTTAAACGTTGTGAAACAAGTGAATTATTATTATTATTGTCATTATTATTAGTGGAATGATTTGATTTTAATGAAGTTAATGATGAATTTGATTTAATATCATAATTAGATGATTGAATATGATCAAATTTATTAAGATCACGTTTAGCAGCTTTACGCATAGCACGATCATATGTATCAATTTCACTTTTTAAACGATCTTTAAATGTACGCTCTTCTTTAGACTAGAATAAATGAAATAAAATAATAATACTAAAATAATAATACGATTAAAAAAGAAACTGAATTTCATTAAGGTATACGAGTGTCGTAGCAGCCTCTGTATCAGTAAGCCTCAACATACACAAAAGAAAAAGGCAAAACACGAAGAACACCAACTCAATCACACTTGATGGAGAAACTCTGGAACAAGTTAAATCTTACAGCATCATCGATCAACAAGGAGAATCTGATGCAAAAATAAAGGCAAGCATTAGCAAAACAAGGACAGCATTCTTACAGTTGAAGAATATATGGAACTCAAAACAACTGTTTGTCAATCAATATCTAAGTAACAATCTTCAACATGAACATCAATACAACCTATTGTATGGAGCTAAAACTTCCAGAACTATTACAACCATCATCAAAAAAGTACACGTCTTTACAAACAATTGTCTACGCATGATACTCAACGTCCGTTGGCCAGAAATCATCAGTAACAGCCTACTATAGGAGAGAACAAACCAGAATCCAGATTAAGAGGGAATTAGGAAAAGATGCTAAAAGTACATAGAATATACACTGTGGATATCACCGAACTGAATCACGAGGCAAGCGCTAACTTGGAATCCGGAGGGGAAACAGAGAAAGGGAAGGCCAAAGAACACACCGCGTCAGGAATCGGAAGCAGATATCAAAAGGACAGATAGCAATTGGAAAGGATGGTTCAAGACAGAGTTGAATAGAAAATGCTGATGGGCGGTCTATGCTCCTCCACGAGGGGTAACAGTGTAAGTAAAAAAAAAGTTTTTAAGAGAACTAAAAAATTGATTCTGAGCTATGTGATTGAAGACGATGGACAGGAAGTATTGGACTTAGATCAGTATTTATTAACAAACCATATAATTAATATCCAAGAAAATGATCTTTTCTATATAAGATAAAAACACAATTTCACCTTCATTAGAAATGAGATATTTACATTACCTGATCATTTGTAATAATAAGTAGTTACAACGAAACTCAGTCAGTCAGTAACAACGTAGAACTTCGTACGTAATTACATCAGTTCGAGTTGACATACTACATTACAAGACACACACACACACACACACACAATTGTCGATTCAAATCCCATAATGGTAGAGGCAGTAAACGTATAAACAGTAATCGGGAATATTAGTGTTCGAAGACGCTATTCAAGGAGCATAATCCAGTGAAATCAATTTCGAAAGAGAAAAATAACAGGGACATGAAGAATTCAGAAGATTAGAATTTCACAGAACACAAAGAGTGGATGCACCTGTGCCATTGCAAACCATTTTCAGCCATGTCATTCAAGGTCTCTAACCATCGGTTGCTATCGTCTCGCGGATCCCCACAACCAGATAGTTTACACATACCAGCATCACTCAGTTCACTTGTCGATCACTTCATAGGATTCCTGCCATGTTTTCGTTTGGCAGCTCCCAGCTTTCTCCTAACCTACTCCTACACCATAGAACATCACAAGTCCGGCAGTTGGTGGTTGGGCATACGTAACACATACCCAGCCATCCCAGCCAACTCATGGAGTTTAACTACTTCACCAATTCATTTGCCATTCTTACCTAATACCCGTTTCCGAACAACTACATTACTTACTTAGTGGTCCCAGGATAAACAAACAATGTTTCGAGCACACCTATGATCGAATACTAGTAACCTACGTATATCCTGTACTCTTACCGACCATGTTTCACTGCCATAAAGTAGGACGGAACGAACTGCTGCGCAGAAAACCCGTCCTTTAGTTGGTAGACGGATATTTCGCTTACGCCATAAGTGACGCAAGTTGGCAAACTAGGTCGAAACTAAGGATTAAAAATTCAAGGTATAAAGAACTACAAAGCATTTAATTCTTATTACAAATCATAAGTATTTGTAGGGATAAAAGATAAGTATATGATAATTTACTGGATTAGTTATCATCTCTTTATTAATAGCGCATTAAATATGTAGTTGTATTAAGATGGAAATGAATTATTCGACCACCACAGACTAATGGATACGATCCTGAAGCCATAAGTTATCCTCCTTAGCATTTTTTAACTATTCAATTTTAACAACTTTTTATCAGAATGGGTTTTGTGGATATTATAGTAATTTCAATAGTTCAAATCGTGAGAGTCAATTGAAGCTAGACCACCATTGGAAACCTGGAAACACTGGACGGCCGTTTCGTCCCATTGTGCGACTCCTCAGCAGTGCGCATCCACGATTTCGCCCTATCAGTCTCGCGCGCGAGCGCTTAACCACTAGATCACTGAGCCGGCATCCAAAGGTGTTAACGTCTAACTCCAACTATTTTTTTATTACAAACTACCAAATGTAAACTTACAGTTTCTGATCGAATACGTTTCATTTCCACTTCGAATTCTTTATCTAATCGTTCCATTTGTAATTTATAATTACGTATAACAATTTCCATTTTATGATCATAGGTTTTTGTCAATGTCTATACATAGAATAAATAAAATAAAATTCAATGAAAAATAGTTCAATATATCATAAACATTTAATGTGAATTCTGGAGTTTTTTGTGTGTAAGGTGGTGATATGACTACATGGTATAGAAGAAACAATTCAGAATTCCTAGTCCATCAAGACTTCCTCGTTGAAGTTGTACAGTAGTATGAGGACTTTGCCGTACATGGCTTCGATTAGAAGTCAATGACGGTTTTGTTATAGATTCTCTACATAGTTCTATATAAACATAAAATGAAACCTTTCAAATGAAAGACACCTCTCTTGTTTGGTTTCTTACTGAGAATATATCTTTTAACAAACACTATGCTAATTTATCACTTCATGATTACCTAGTTTTCGGTAGTTACCGGACTTCATCGATCAAGTTGCAGTATAAATTACTATAAGGAATTGGAAGCCCTGTATACTTAGTTTGGGGGTAATAGAAATTATATGAATCAATTGTGATTAGCTTTCAAAAATCTCTAAATCAGATGCATCGATAAAGGTATTACCGTACAAGAAATGTTACTCCTTGCTTATATGACAATCAAACGACACCTACTTATTGCACATGTTTCCGAAAAATTTCAGAGGAAGAAGCGATGGAATTGGATAGGACACACATTGAGGAAAGCACCCAACTATGTCACAAGACATGGAATCCTTAAGGCCAAAGGAGAACAGGAAGACCAAAGAACACATTACTTCGAGTAATGGAGACAGACATGAGAAGAATGGAAAACAACTGGATAGAACTAGAAAGGAAGGCCCAGGACAGAGTGGGTTGGAGAATGTTGATCGGCTGTCTATGCTTCACTGGAAGTAACAGGCATAAGTAACTGACTGATAAATTCGCTTTATTAAAAAGTTGGATCCCTATTAACAAACCATTGTCACATCATAGTGATCATTATCTCCAGGCTTCATAAAAGTATTTGAACAGTTCACATTTCAATCAATTCCCATTGATCGACAACAGATATTCAATGCAATTAAGATTATATCCTCAACTTCTCTGTATCTAAATTTTTGTACATACAGGAAATAGTGTGAACATTTTACAGTTGAGATGATGAAGAAGATTTTTAGCTCACGTGAATGATTTCGATGGAGTGTTGTACTCTGAGCTGGGTGATTTGGTCGTGTACGACCATCAAAAACACTTTACAGTACAAAGACGGCTATAGATAGTTCGTGTTGAAAGATAACAAAATTTGCTTGATTTTTAATTTTGATGATATATTCATAATGAACAATTATAATATCTTATATAACTAGTTGGATGAGACTATAATTTATGGATGACATTTGAGCGACACTAAATTGACCTTGAGAGTGTCCATCTGATAAATAGGACCAAATAAATGTGATTAATTAGTGTGAGGAATAAGAATTATGATTTACAGTTGATGGTTAAGGTTAGGAATTAGATTTAGGGTTTCCCATCACGAACTGACATGAGTTATAATGCCAAAACTCTATTTACCCAAATGGATGAATGAACTCCGCGCCAAAATCCAAGACCATGTTATCATACACGTGATTGGTTGGTCCATAAATTTTAGTCTCGCCATTAGTCATATCTGTTTTGAAGCGGCATATGATATTCTAGTTCGAATACTGTCGTTAAATATCAACTTTAAAATACACAATTTGATTAACACGATTCACATACACATGCAACTCAGAAAATTATATGCGGTGTATGTATGAGCGAAATGTAGATCAAAAGTTTGGAGAAATAAAACATACACGATCCCACTCGCGGGACTCGAACCCAAGGCCTTCGGTCTCGCGCGCGAACGCTTAACCTATTGGACCACTGAGCCGGCATCCAATAGTCAAGTAGGTTGAGCGTTTGCGCGCGAGATCGAAGGCCCTGCGTTGGAATCCCGCGAGCGGGATCATGGTGCGCACTGCTGAGGAGTCCTGCAATAGGACGAAACGGCTGCCAGTGCTTCCAGGTTTCCAAAGGTTGTCTAACATCAATCGATTCATGATCTCAATCAAAACTTAATAATCTCCACAACCCCTATACTAGTAAATTCAACATAATTCGCATCGTTTGATGGTTACAGAATTGATGTAATAGGTTGTAAGAAATAGTCTTTTCATTATAAAATGAGTCTTCTTCAAGTTTCTCTAAAATTCTCAGATAAAATCGATGATTTATAGAGACGACTAAGACAGAACTAACATTAGCTAGAAAATAATTACTGTATTATATACCACGAATAGGCTAAAGTTCGGAATATTGAATTTTGGATTTTGATCTGAAAGAATTTTTTTTACAAAGCAAAAACGTAAACTACTTGCATTCAGCTGGATATGAGATGAAAGATGTGAACTCTACAGTCCTCAAACTGAATTACTGTAAAATAACTCCCTTAATTTATATCATCTGAGCACTATCATCAACTCAGAAAAATAATTTAATGAGAAGAAAAATGATAAAACTAAAACATTGAGAAATACAAAATTCATGAAACAAAAACATAACCACAAAAAGAAATCATTAAAGTGTCACTTAAAAACACACACCCAGTAAAATTTGTGTTCCAAGAGTTAGAATAGAATATTTCATACAAGAAGATGATGAAATGCTTTAGACGAATTCCTTGAAAACTGAATAAAATACATCATCCGATTCAAAATTTAATGTATTAATAGTATACTATTCCATTTCAATCTTATGCGATGTTACAAGTATACAATGTCAAGAAATACCAAAACACAAATGAAGTCTATTACTCAGTTATTACTTTAGATAATATAAGTCTAAAATAACAAAATTATCTTAAAAATCAGGTCATTATTAAATGATAACAATCCTCAATAATATTATCGTAATTGATTGAAGTTAAGTGTACATTATTGAATATCAATTTATTGAACTCATCTCCAACTTTCATCATAGTTTCAATTCTTGATAAAAAAAAATTCAGTGTGTACTACTCATACACTCATTTCAACGATTAACTAAATCACTACGTAAGTTTATGACAAGTTTCATTGAAATTTTTTTAATGACCATATAGTCAGTTAGTAGAAACGTAGAACTTCGTACGTAACTACATCAGTTCGAGTTGACATACCACATTTATTTATTTATTTATTTGAACACATGAATATTGGTACAAGAGAGTGCCAATATATATGCGCCGCACAAAACAATGAGAATTCGAAGAGAAAGAGAAAAAAAAACTAAGGAGCGCAAAAGAAAAAGAGAACAATAACGAAGAGATTGGCGTAAGGTAGTGTGGTAGTAATCAGGGAACGGAAAGGTACAATCGGAAGAAATCTTTCAGGTAAGGGAGACACAACCACTTTTTATGAAGAAAGTAAAAGAAGGTTACAGCAGGATCACCACTGGCTTCTATTCTGAGCCATATCTGATAACGTCTCTAGCCACTGTGTAGCACCATCTCTCGAACCCCAGCTAGGGAGTCATGAAGGACCAACAGAAACCAGCCCTTTGCAGCTTTCTTTCATACCACGACACCATGTCATACACTGACCACCTATCCGCTTCTTCCAACCAGTCCCAGAGTCGGCAAATAATGCACGACGTGGAATTCTCTAGGACGACATTCGGAGAACATGTCCAAGCCACCGAAGTCGGTGTTTCAAGATGGTGACATCAATTGCATTATCATCTCTGTACCCGAACACACGATGCCGAACCTCTGCATTACTGACATGGTGTTGCCACTGAATGTCAGCAATCCTTCGGAGACAGCGATGATCGAACACAGAGAGTCATCTAACGTCCTCAACTCGGAGAGACCAGGTTTCACAAGCATAGAGCAAAACTGCTCTCACTGACGCGTTGTAGATCCGACTTTTTACAGCCAGACTAACATCACGAAGGCGCCAAAGGTGGCCCAGATTGGCATAAGCCGCTCTGGCTTTCACTATACGTGCATTGATCTCATAACTCACACCCCCACCAGCACTTATGCAGCTACCCAGATACACGAACTTCTCGACTACGTCTATCTGCTCACCATCCAGGGTGAGTACAGGATCGGAATCCTGCCAGTCTTGTAGAAGTACTTTGCACTTTGAAGGTGCATACCACATTACCACACACATACACACACAATTGTCGATTCAAATCCCATAATGGTAGAGGCAGTAAACGTATAAACAGAATCGGGAATATTAGTGTTCGAAGACGCTATTCAAGGAGCATAATCCAGTGAAATCAATTTCGAAAGAAAAAATAACAGGGACATGAAGAATTCAGAAGATTAGAATTTCACAGAACACAAAGAGTGGATGCACCTGTGCCATTGCAAACCATTTTCAGCCATGTCATTCAAGGTCTCTAACCATCGGTTGCTATCGTCTCGCGAATCCCCACAACCAGATAGTCTACACCTACCAACATCACTCAGTTCACTTGTCGATCACTTCATAGATTTCTGCCATGTTTTCGTTTGGCAGCTCCCACCTTTCTCCTAACCTACTCCTACACCATAGAACATCACAAGTCCAGGCAGTTGGTGGTTGGGCATACGTAATACATGCCCCAGACATCTCAACTCAGTGGTCCCAGGATATACGATGTATGTTTCGAAGCACACCTATGATCGAATACTAGTAACCTACGTATATCCTGTACTCTTACCGACCATGTTTCATTGCCACAAAGTAGGACGGAACGAACTGCTGCGCAGAAATCCCGTCCCATAGTTGGTAGACGGATATCTTACTGGCGTCATAAGTAACGCAAGTTGGCAAAAGCTAGTCGGGCCTTCGAATAACAAAATTAAATGACAGTAAATGATGAGATTGTATTTTATTTTATTGATTCCAATAAATTATAACTCCTATACAAAACACGATTTTTTTTTGTATTTAGATAAAAAGTTGAAAAAAATAAAAGAAAAATGACAAACATTTTGTAGAATAATAATAATAATAACAAAAGAAGAAGAAAGAATTCATTCAGTTTCAAGTCTTTTCATCAGTTGTATAAATAAATAAATAAACAATATACAACAACAACAACCTGAAATGATAAAGAAAAACAAACAAAGACAGTTTGATAGATATAAAATTAATGAAAGAAAAAAAGTATTTCTATACGTACTTCTACTGATGGAACTGTCTTCTTATCTAGTACCTTTTCATATGTAAGTTTAGTTGCTGGATTTTTGTGGTTAACTCCGCCTGTAGCTCTTCTAGAGTTACTGCCGGTCCCAAGCACGGATAATGGAGGAGGGTTGGGTATGCGGTTAGCGACACAATCCCGTAGAAAACTAACTCGCTAAAAAAAAGCTTACCAGAAAAAATAATTCAAACCATTTTAACTCTGCCCTGAGAGTTAGAAGGTCTTCATTTAGAAGAACGATGATGCCTCATTGTGAAAGCCGATACTCCTTCTGACAACTAGAGCAACCATTTATTTATTCGAGATACTGACAAACTCAATGAATTCAAGATAGCTCTCAACAACAGGTTTCAAGCCTTACAAGATCTACTGAAAGAAGAAGAAACTAGTATGGAGGACAACTGGAAAGGCATCAAGGAAGCATTAACTTCAACGTGTCAAGAGGTTCTGGGCCCAAAGAAGCATCATCATAAGGAATGGATCTCTACAGAAACACTGGACAAGATCAAAGAAAGTAAGAACAAGAAGACAGCAATTAACAACAGTCGAGCACGAGCAGAGAAAGTACAAGCACAAGCTCAGTACATAGAAGCAAACAATCAAGTGAAGAGGAGCATTAGAGCCGACAAGAAGAAATACGTGGAAGAACTAGCAACGACGGCAGAAAAAGCTGCTAGAGAAGGAAATATGAAACAGCTTCACGATACAATGAAGAAACTAGCAGGGAAATACAGTAAACCAAAGAGACCGGCCAAAGACAAAGAAGGCAGGCCAATCACTGAAATTCAACAACAGCGGAACAGATGGGTAGAATACTTCGAGGAACTCCTGAATAGGCCGGCTCCAATGAATCCACCGGACATCGAAGCAGCACACACAGATCTTCCTATAGATGTCAACCCACCAACGACGAAAGAAATTAGAATGACCGTCAGACAAATCAAGAGCGGGAAAGCAGCAGGACCCGACAACATACCAGCTGAAGCACTGAAGCCAGACATCGAAGCAACCACAAGCATGCTTCACCTCCTATTCAAAAAAATTTGGGAGGAGGAACAAGTGCCGATGGACTGGAAAGAAGGACACCTCGTCAAGATTCCAAAGAAAGGAGATCTGAGCAAATGTGAGAACTGCAGAGGCATTACATTACTGTCAATACCAGGGAAAGTCTTCAACAGAGTGTTGCTGAACCGGATGAAGGATGCAGTAGACGCCCAACTTCGAGATCAACAAGCTGGATTCCGTAAGGATCGGTCGTGCACAGACCAAATTGCAATACTACGGATCATCGTCGAACAATCAGTTGAGTGGAACTCGTCACTGTACATCAATTTCATTGATTATGAAAAGGCATTTGACAATGTGGATAGGAGGCCGTTATGGAAACGTCTTCGACAATACAGAGTTCCTGAGATGATTGTCAATATTATACGGAACTCATGCGACGGACCACAGTGTAAGGTCGTGCATGGAGGACAGCTGACAGACGCATTCCAAGTAGGGACCGGAGTCAAACAAGGCTGTCTACTCTCTCTCTTCCTCTTTCTTCTGGTGGTTCACGACGGCAGGCAAGCCCGACCACCATGTCAAGGTATTAGCAACGGTTGAAGCAATAGAGGATATAAGAAGTATGATGCATATTATCACAAATAATAAAGATATCATCAACATACTTGGAGAAATATATTTTTATTCTGTGTTTCATGTTTTCATCTGCTTTTCCTAAGTTAACTATAAAAATATTGGCCATTACATGATGTAATCTTTTATTTTATAATGATCAATGGCAATTATAATTTTCTAGCGACCAGTGGAGTTCAATCAGGTCTGTTGTGAGATAGTAACTCACTGAAGACAATGGTGGATATGTCGCTTAATTTCATGGATTAGTTGAAGTTAGACATTAACGACGTTGGATACCAGATTAGTGACATAGTGGTTAGGCGCTCACGCTCAAGACTGATAAGTCCTAGGTTCGGATCTCGCGAGGCGGGATCGTGGATGCGCACTGCTGAAGAGTCCCATGCTAGGACAAAACGGCCGTCCAGTGCTTCCAGGTTTCCATGGTGGCCTATCTTCAATTGACTCATGACTTTAATTTCACTGTTCTCTCTTTCAAAAAGTAAATACCATGTTAATCGTTGGCAAGTTTCTATCCTATTCCATCTTTTTCTTAAATATAATTTTCACTTTTGTTTCAAGTATTCATTTCAACCTCATTAGCTAATCCATATCATACATTTCTTATGCATTTTAAGCTATTTCCAGTCTATGTAATATGTCGCAACACAATGATCACAACTCAGTTAGTTACATAATTAATAGGGTCATACACACAATAAACTGAATTAGGAAAGAAACAAAAAAATGGGTAGAGGAAATTGGATAAGTTAGTTTATGAAAGGATAAGAGCTTATGCATCATGGATCGAGTGTAACGCGACCTCGACCTTTTTTTTAAGATTGTGACAAAATATCATGTCTTGTTTTGTTTGTTTTTCATTCAACTAATCAAGTTAGTATAAGACAATCACATTTGCAACAACAACAACAACAAATAGATGTAACAAGTGATATGAATTACAATATAATCGAACCAATTACGTAACTGACTAGAATATAATTAGACAAAAAAATGGGTAAATTTTTTCATGTTAAGAAGATGAGTTGAAATTTTTAAAAAAAAGAGGACGACAGGTTTACAAAACCAAAACAAACAAACTATCCTGGTTACTCGAGAAATGTAAAGTTCAGAAGTTTATTCGGTTGTATATAAAAGATATAATTTAAATGGTTAAGATCATGCATCAGTTGAAGCTAGATCACCATGGAAAACCTGGAAGCACTGGACGGCCGTTTCACTCTACTGTGGGACTCCTCAGCAGTGCGCATCCACGACCTCGCCCCGTGCGAGATTCGAACCCAGGACCTACCGATATTAATCAACATATGCTCACTAGTGACTGGCTTCACGAGGTATATCCTGGAGTTCTAGTGAGAAGCCGTGATCAGTGGAGTACAACCAGGTCTTTCGTGAGATAGTAACTCACTGAAGACAATGGCGGATATGTCGCTCAATTTCGTGGATTAGTTGAAGTTAGACATTAACACCGCTGGACGCCGGCTCAGTGGTCTAGTGGTTAAGTGCTCGCGCGCGAAACCAGTAGGTCCTGGGTTCGAATGTCGCAAGAGGCGAGGTCGTGATGCGCACTGTTGAGGAGTCCCACAGTAGGACGAAGCGGCCGTCCAATGCTTCCAGGTTTTCCATGGTGGTCTAGCTCCAACTGACTCATGATCTTAACCACTGAAATTACTATAATACCCACCAAATCCATCTGATATAAAGGATATAAGGTGAATATCTAGATTCAATGAAAAGGGGAAATAGTTACATTAGAGATACATCGAACAGTACAAAGAGAAGTTTATAAGTGCGTATTCAGAATGTCAATTGAAGAGTCACTGTTAGTATAAAAAATTTCTGAGCAAGTTGCCCTAAAAAAGCCTGTTTTTAATTTCAAGATTCGTTAATATCTAAATTATGACTAATAGTAGAACCGATCAAATGCAAACTATATTCACAATGAGGGAAAACTGAAAACCACTGGCTAACGCCTTTATACTCACTGAAGAAGATTGTGATTATTTGAGTTCATTAGTTTAATAAATAATGAGTTGGGATTCGAAATAATAGGTACTGGTATGAAATTTCAGTATGGACATCAACATAGTGATCCATGTACATGTAGGTGATATGTGCCAAGCAAGAAAAAATATCAGTCTTGGACTATATAACTAGTCACATTTCAAATAATTAAAGTGTCTATAAAAAAAACACAAATACCCAACAACCATTGGTTTAACTTTATACGAACTGAATTCGATTCATGAAGTGTATCATCTTAAGCACGTGAATAATTACACTAGACACATATTTGTCAATATTTGCATTATACAACCTCATTGAGTATAAAAAATCTTCAAACATTAAAATGATCTCTATGAAACAACAACAACAAAAGGGGAGGGAAAAAAAGCATGAATATCTATCCTTAACAAACCAAAAGAAGACTTACTGAAAATTCTGCATTCATTTTATTCTCTAATATATCAATTTGTTGTTGTGCACGTTCATTCAATTCACGTGTTTGATGTGCTTCTTGTTTTGGCTAATATTTTGAATGCACGTAAAGCTGCTTTACGTTTAATTCTAATAGAAATTTTTTGTTTTGTTTAGAAAAAGAGAAAGTAGAAAATTAGTCTAATAAAATGTCTTTTTTTTAATCTTATAAAGTAATTTCAAAACGGTAACTGACTTATTAGGGCACATGATTTTTAATAATACAATAAAATGACATAGATACTAGCTCCCCCACCCACCCACATAAAAATGTGTGATTGATTTAAAAAGAAGATAAATTAATCGACATTTGACACCCAGGTAATATGGGAGAATAACAATAACTAGGATAATAGGCTACCGAAATTGATCAATTCACTTCTAGTTCATCAGTACTTGTAATCATTTATCAAGGCCACATCTTAATCACATTCGGGAGGATCTACCTGAGTAGTTTATCTAATGCTGAAATAATTGAATCATGTCATCGATTCTGTAACACGCAGCAAACAAAAGACATTTAGATCCTTATACAATCAAGTCAAAAACACTGAGAAATGTATTTTTTAAACTACTTTGAAGTGTGCAATTTTGGGTTATCCATATATATATAAACATTGGTACAAGGAGCCACCAAATACATATGCCCACACAAATCATTCGATAGCGTGAAAGCTGGAATACGCCCCGTGCACCCAAACCGAAGCAGGATTTCATATTTATATAAAATTGTGTAGCTTTAAAATGAACTCTTATAAATAGATTTCTTTGATGACTTGATAGGCATACATTTGAACCGAATACATATATTACTTTATGTTTTTAGCAGACAAGGAGGATTCAACTGTTACAAAGTGATAAAAAAAATGAACAAAAATAGGTTAGTATCAAGTATATAGAAGTTTATTAGGGCCAGTAAACTGAGTAAAATTGAGTCAGTGTTGTGAATTTTAAGCCGACAACATCTAATAACCTCAATAAATTATCCTGAAAGTCGCACAGACTTCACTAGGAAATAATATATCTTCACATTAGGAAAAAAAGCTTCATATTGACTTATATTCTATCAGTGTTTCAATGGTTATTTGTTAATTTCTGAATTTTGTATTATTTCTCTCTTTACAAAAATTTTTGTTTACCCTTAATTTATCAAATATGCGTTTATTTTTTAAATTTGTGTTAAATTGTTCGTGTTAATCAGATTCACGGTGAGACTATAATTTATGGAAGATCTTTGAGCGACGCTAAACTGACCTTGAATGTTAGCCTAATAACTAGGACCAAATGAAGGTTGGATGCCGACCGCCTCAGTGGTCTAGAGGTTAAACGTTCACGTGCGAGAAGCGACAGGTCCTGGGTTAGAATCTCACGGGGCAGGATCGTGAGTGTGCACTGCTGATGAGTCCCACAGTGGGACGAAACCGTCGTCCAGTGCTTCCAGTTTTTCTATGGTAGTCTAGTTTCAATTGACTTATGAATTCTGTTATTAAATGAATATAAAATATTTAACCGACGATATATTTGTATTGTTTATGATTACAAGACTTTAGTCTCAAGAACAATTCACTCTAGAGATAAAATGGTGAGATTATAATTTAGGGAAGACCTTTGAGCGACGCTCCAGATAATGCAGGTGTTTATTAACAGTTGCCTACGCAAAATACTTCGGATCCGTTGACCGGACACAATTAGCAACAGCCTACTGTGGGAAAGAACTAACCAGATACCAGCGAAGGAAGAAATCAGGAAGAAGCGCAGGAAGTGGATAGGACACACATTGAGGAAAGCACCCAACTGCGTCACATGACAAGCCCTCACATGGAATCCTCAAGGCCAAAAGGAAAAGAGGAAGACCAAAGAACACATTATGCCGGGAAATGGAGATAGACATGAGGAAAATGAACAAGAATTGGATGGAACTAGAAGAGAAGGCCTAGGACAGAGTGGGTTGGAGAATGCTGGTCGTTGGCCTATGCTCCATTTGGAGTAACAGGCGTAAGTAAGTGAGTAAGTTTGAGCGACGCTAGTGTGACCTTGAAACTGTCTACCTAATAACTAGGACCAAATGAAAACTAGAAACGAGTGTGAGGAATTAGAATTATGATTTACAGTTGATGGTTAAGGTTAGGAATTAGACTTAAGGTTTTCATGACGAACTGACATTGGCTATAATGCCAAAACTCTATTTAGCCAAATGAATGATTGGACTTCGCGCTAAAATTCAAGGCCTGTTATCCTATACCTGATTGGTTTGTCCATAATCTATAGTCTCGCCAATATTGACAAGCTGATACAGCAACGTTAGAACTTGTAAATTATTAGTAATTGACAGATAAATATTTTATAGACGATGAGGGGATAGAATTTGACATTTTTCACAAAATGTAATAATAATAATAATAATCAAAACGATGACTTACTGTTCGTCTTCACAGAACCTTTTATCTTCTAAATTAGTGTTTACAATGCGTTTCGATGTTGTAGTAATCGTTTGACCATCAATAACAAATCTACGCGTTCGAGTTCTTGTACGATAAGCACTATTTTGACGTTTAAGCTGAAATTCATAATAAATAAATGGATGAGTACAAGATAGCCAACATGATGTAATTAAAACAAGGACATAAACCCAAGACGTTGTATCGTAATGTACTAAGACAGAATTATCAGTATTATGACACATAATTGAATTTTATAATTAACATCACGAAATGATTTTAATTAGACAACTATTAAACAACCAAAAAAGTATCAAACACTTGTCTCGCCTAGTATGCGACTTCTTAGTTGTACCGACTCACGACCTCAACAGAGATGGAGCCCAAAACATTCAACTTCCATTGCGAAAGATTAATCTTTGGAACACAGCTGGAAACTAATGGTTCACATGTCTGACTTCAATTAATTCTACTTCACATTGAAGATGGTTGAACCTTACTAGTTAAGGCTTCTAACTAAATTAATCTGTGATGTAGACCATAAAACACAAATTGATTATTTACCTTGCATCCTAAAAAACTAGACAACCACATATGATTTTGTAAACACCAAAGAATAATAACGATAACAAATTAAGATAGAGTTAAACCATAATAATCCAGTACATGAAATAATTTCACAATGGTATGATGGTATGGAATTATGAATATTGAAAATAAGGAAGGAAAAAGATGTTGCAACGAGCAAAGACTTGTGTATATTCCATCGCTTGTCGTCTGTTCAACATGGGGGCAAAAGAATGCCGTCATAGGATGTCCACCAAAATATGTGCCCAAACACGCAAGACAATATATGAGGTTAACTAGTAGAACTAATTTGAAAACTTATCCGGAAACGATCGAACTGATACACCCATACTTTGTCTCATGATAGCTTTTAAATTGGAAACTAATTGGATCGATACCAGTTTATACACAGAAGCAAATTATTTACAGAGCTCCGAAATATACATCATGTTTTAGGTATGAGGACTAATGAATAACGTGTCTTTAAATAACCTATCCTTATTTTGTAAATATCCTCTTTTCTTTTGTGTCGGCCTGATCATGACAGTAAATAAGTTTTCACTCTGTAATCATATTTAATATACCTATAGTGGAGCGGTGTTTAGTGGTTAAGGCGTTCAACTTTCACCTACTGGCCCCTGAATGCCCTGTTATAACTGAGGGTGGCCACGCGTATATAGCCACAACCACAGAAGTCGTACCACAAATGTTCTTTACGAAGTTTACAGGACAAAAAGCGAATGTCCGGTGATTTAACCGTGTTCATGGATATGGAAAATCTACAGAGGAAAGTAGGAAAACCCTGATTACAAACCAATGGTGCATATAAGCACCAGGGTCATAAGGGAAAAATGGCGTATAAAACTAATGTTGGTCATCGGTTACCATGAGACTTCATCTCCTAATGTTGTTCTACTGCCTCATGGAATAGACCACTAAGTCAAAGGTTCAGGGAATAGCCCTATAGGTGAACCACCTGCTTCCGTTTTGGCGCCCGGACAGTATCCCAGCGCTCACACATATCATTCGACTTATGCATGTATTTGGCACTTTCATGTACCAATGTTTATGTGTTTAAATAAATGTTAAAATAAGTAAATATCAGCAATTAAGTCCCATCCTCAGGTTCGAGATTCGTCCCACTTATTTGAGTTTGGACAATTGATTCGTTTCATTAGTCATTACACTTAATGTATGGCTCACAATCAAATACCTGATGAATGACATAATATTTGTTGTCATACCTCAGTAGTAACTAAGAAACACTTTTGGCTTGTATCAACACAAAAATAAATAATATATTGAAACACTAACTGAATAGTTGAACAATTTGTATATGGATAATGATTAAAGTTTTAATTTTCAAAATATCTACTTAAGCAAAACATATCCAAAGTAAACAGAAAAAGTGGTTATTTAAAACAATAACCTATTTCAACATAAAATTGAAATGTGTCAATTTTGTTGATTCAGTAGTAGGTGTACGTGTAATCAATCTATTCAGATATCTACTACTATTATGTAATCATTCATCTGTTTAACCGATGGATAATAATTGACTATTGATACATAAATAGACAAATAGGTGGTATTTGATTTTTTGGTTGAGATCATGAACCGATTGATGTTAGACCATCTTTGGAAACCTGGAAGCACTGGACGGCCGTTTCGTCATATTGTAGGACTCCTCAGCAGTGCACATCCACGATCCCGTCCACGGGATTCGAACCCAGGGCCTTCGGTCTCGAGCGCGAACGCTTCACCTCTAGACCATTGAGCCCGCCTGCAATGATGATAGTGTCTAACCAATCCACGAAATCGCGCGACCAACTTCCATTGTACTGAGGTAGGATACCTGTCTCTACGCGACATGGACATTTGAATTAGTGATTTATGATTGTTCCGAGTTAATAAGATGAAAACATTGAATATTTTAAAAACTAAACTTATTTTACTAACATTCAAGTTTATACTTTCTACAAGGTGAATGAGTTAAGTGCCAACCAGAGGTGTCATCTATCCTATGTTATGTGCTACTTAAATGGACATAAGTAGTATATAATCCTACTCAGGAATAGAAGGTCTGGAAGCAGGACGTCGAGAAGATCGAGAAGGAAAGAACGCGAACAAAGATTGATTAGTATGGGAGCACAGGAACAGTCGAGTCCAAGACAATTGATTGACATTTGCCAATGAAGTATTTATTGTATGGTTCTCAGATTTTACTAAGAGAATTTGTAATTTTGTTTCCAAATACGTTCGATTGTACTCACTTGTGTTCTCGTTCACTATAGTCGTAGTGGTGAAGTGAACGGAGACTGTCAATATAAGTAGCGCACATCACGGTAGTAGTACAGTGAACGAGGACATAAGCGGGGACAACCAAATGTAATTGAATAGAAAATTACAGAATCACCTAATAGAACCTGAGAACCATACAATAAATACTTCATTTGCAAAATATCAGTCCATTGTCTCAGACTCGATTGTTCCTTCGTTTCCACACCAATTATTCTCTATTCTCATTCTCTTTCCTCCGATCTTCTTAACCTTCTGTCGCCAGACATTTCACTTTCGATGCTACTACTACTATATACTACTTAAATCTGTCGACAACAGTAGTACTAACGGATAACTCTTACAAACAGAAGATCAACTATCATTAGCGAATAAGTGTTAATTCCTATAAGAACAATACTTTTACCTATCATAGTAAAATATTTAACTACATTTCGCATTTATTTCCTTATGGTGTAATATAATATATATTTAATATATGTTCCGGTCATTAGAGTATAGTCATACAGTTCACGGGAAAGTAAGTGATACTACTCCACTACATAAAGTATACGATGTGAGTTTTAAGCACACAAAATAACAATTAAAGGCCCAATCCTTCAATTAATAAGTCATTGATCTTAACTTCTTTCATATGATGAATGAACTGGAAATATAATAAAATGGAATGAATTCCAGACAGTGAGATGAAACTAGGCATTTATAACGAATGAAATGGATAATTCACTATTGATAGACGTAAATTAACCATTTAATCGTCTAAAATTAGCAATTAGTAGTAGATAGGAAAATTTGACCCAAAGGAAGTCTCATCAGCCCTTGTGGTCTGGTGTGTGACGAAATCTCAGCACGGATACAGAAGGCTCGACTAGCTTTTACCAACTTGCGTCATTTATGGCGTAGGCGAGATATCCGTCTATCAACCAAAGGACGTGTTTACTGCGCAGCAGTTCGTTCCGTCCTACTTTATGGCAGTGAAACATAGCCGGTAAGAGAAGAGGATATTCGTAGGTTACTAGTATTTGATCATAGGTGTCTTCGAAATATTGCTCGTATATCATGGGACCATCGAGTAAGTAACACAGTTGTTAGGAAACGGGTACTAGGTAAGGATGGCAAATCGATTGATGAAGTGATGAAACTTCATCAGTTGAGATGGCTGGGACACGTGTTACGTATGCCCAACAACCGACTGTCTCGACGTGCGATGTTCAGTGGTATAAGAGTAGGTTGAAAAAAAGCTAGGGGCGACCAGACCAAAACATGGCACAAGTCCATGAAGTCACTGACAAGTGGACTGAGTCATGTTGGTAAGTGTAGACTACCTGGTTGGAGACCACGAGATGATGGCAACCGATGGTTAGAGACCGTGAATGACATGGCTCAAAATCGTTTGCAATGGCGCAGGTGCATACACTCTTTGTGTTCTCCCAAATTTTGATCTCCTTATTCCTCCTTGTCTTTTTTTTTCTCTTCCAAAATTTATTTCACTGTAGTATATTATTTAAATAACATCTCCAAACACTAATTTTCCCGATTACTGCTTATACTCTTACTACCTCTACCACTACGGGATTTGAATCGATAACTGCATCTACGTGCTAATGTGGTGTGGCAACTCGAACTGATGTACGTACGTACGAAGTTCTACGTTGTTACTGACTGACTGGCTGACCCGAAGGATATTTACGGGACAATTGAACTGGGTCACGTACAGTTATCCAGAGTACTGGTAAAATTGGTGGTAATCGATAGATTTATCGCCCATATACTTTACTTATATTTCAACTGATTAAACGATGAATATCAGAACTAGTTCAAACTGACACATTTTATCGGCACAGTGAGATGAAGTCTCTAAGACTAATTTACAGTAGTAGATATGGTAAAAGTATTAATGATAGCAGAAAACATTAGGCATGAACAATCTGAATAGAATGGAAAGAATTAATTCACGGAAATAAAAAGTATGGGCTTTAAAACTCAGGATCTAAGCGAAGACAAAGAGTAACTGCATCTGCAACATTGCAAGAAGACTCTAAACCCATGTCGTCAGTTAAGATAACTGCACAGACCCTAAACAAATAGTCTGAACATTCTACACGGCTCAATTCATACGTAATATACGTCCTAACTATCTAAGTCCCTACTCAGTACCCTGCGTACAGCCTCAAAATCGCACACTCAGTGACCCCAACATACGTGGTGAGTGCTTTGGAGATGTCTGTAGGTAAATACTAATAATATAAGAATACCTTCGATTTTTAAAGACTCCGTTTTACAGTCAGAAAATAGGACAGAAAGAACTGCTAGACACAAAGACAAAAATGACAGACTATGATGAAACGCCTGTCAAACCCTCTCAAGTCTCTAGAGTATTTACAATCAATATCAATCCATTATAATACTAACCGTAAACTGAACACTTGTAACAAAACCCTTTCTTCAGTAATATTTATGGGCTCATTAATGAAAGGCTTCCAGATAGATTTCTTGAAGCTCTAGTGAACGGCCATGAAAAAGAAAATACTGCAAACTAAGAATGAATGAGAAAATCATTGATGAAAATTATCAAAGATAACGCAAATAGCCGGAAGTCTGGAATAAAAAGTATGTGATATTGACACAGTATCGTGACACCTTCAGGTTTTGAGTGATAATGTTGTGAGACCGATGGTGTACACTGTTGAAGAACTCCAAACAAGAGTAAAACAACTGTCTAGTACCTACGTTTTTTTAAATAGCTACTCAGTTGAGGTCTATACATGACAATAAAAAAATAGTTCAATATAAATTACCGAAATCAGTCATCTAAAAAAATCAAGACACTAACATTACATAATCCACATTCACAATGAAAGATCATATTCCACCCTTTATATGACTCTAAGGAACAAAAGTTGACTTACTGGAGATACAGTCATTTTCGATTTATTATTATCATGAAAATCAGTTGTTGAAGGCAATGATGAAAGTGGATCTTTCAATCCATCATTAACAACAAGAGATTTATGTTCAATAGTTTCTGATGGAGTCAACTGTTTCTTAGGATGAACAATTGTTTCACGAATACGATTGTTAACATTACTATTAGCCTGAAATATAAAACAGATATTAAGATTAAAAGTGATTTAAATAGTTAATAAGTACATTTTATGAATAAGGTATAGAACATTCGTTTATTTCTCTTCAGACAGTGTAATATATTATGAAGATCAAAACATTAGATCAAATATCTTATACTTGTGATTAAAACTAAAGATCTATTGTGTGGTTTTTTTTCTTCAGCCCAATTAAAATAACTATATTATTCCTTTAGAGAGAAATCTCATCATAAACAATAAATGAACTGATATAAATCTATGATAACTTCGATAGATCATATTTCCACAGGAGTAAGATGGACTGAACTGGTGAACTAGGAAGAAAAACAATGAAAATACTAACACTCATAGTAGTAATCCATGAAAGATGCATGTTTGGCGATGGTTCATTATTTAAAAGGAAATAACAACCAATAAACATTACATTGAGTAAAAACTGATCTACAATGACAAGCTCTCAAATGTACCGTATAGAAAACAATAATCAACTCTCAGTGTAATAGAAAACACACCAATATCTCATTAGACGGATCAAATATTTAGAACAACATATATAAGCGAACAATATTGTTTTCGACTAGATTCTCATCCGTGTTTTTTTTAGCGAATCAGTTTTCTACGGGATGGGGTCGCTAACCCCATGCCCAACCCTCCTTCTTTATCCGGGCTTGGGACCGGCAGTAGTCCCCGGAGGGACTCCAGGCTTTACCCTAATATACAGTAATGTATTTATATGCATATATGAAATAATTAAACTAATCAAGGTAGTTATTTCACAGTGACTACATATTCTTCTAATCATTGACCTATTTTCCATTATGTAACATTGATTCAAGCCTTTATTATTGCTTACCACAACTAGTACACTTGTGATTACACTATCAAATTATACTTTTCACTTATTTATGTAATATATTCTACTGTTATCATTATTGACTCATAAACTACTTGGATTGGTTTAATAATTTCATATATGCATATAAATACATTACTGTATATTAGAGTAAAGCCTGATGAGGATCTAATCGAAAACAATATTGTTCGCTTAGATATATATGTTGTTCTGGATCAAATATTGCACACACAAAAAAGATACTCCAAGGAACAAGTGTTATCTATTACACGCAATAAACTTGATTCGTATCGAAATAATTTGATAGTAGTCACTATTAAATTAATTAAATGAACGTAAATCACTTATTGAATTGTCAGTATTTGTAAAATAATACTCAATAAACACAATATAAACGCTATACAAAATGGAAATGATATAATACACTACTAACGGTTGATGAGTTTCAAAAGGGACGAAACTCGACTCTTGAATATTAATACTAACGTTCCTATTCACATTACAATCAATTTATAAATATTAGTAGTATTTAGGTCTCAATAATGAAATTATTGTTGAATATAAACAACAAGAAACTATAAGTAATAATGTTAGTTTTGGTTAACTGATTTGTTAAACAAAAGCGTTAATAATACTGAATTGAAATAAGCAAAATACACTATCAGCTATGCACCAGGTCATCGATAATACCGAGTAGACTCAATCACGTGTAAGAGAATAATGTGTTTAGGATGTTAGCAATAACAAGCGTTAGAAATCAAATGCTGAGACCATTTTGTACAATAAACAAATACAAATTAGTGTATTCCATTCTTTTGCAAGTGTGACCAATTATTTGTTATGATAAATTATACGAATGACTATTGAAATGAAAGGATATAATACTGGTCGATAGATGGTATACACTGATACGAAGTGATACCAAGTGATGGCTTTTCATGGAACCTAATTATCGAAGTAAGCACCTGAACGACTTGAGATCAATTTTTACAGTTACTTATCCTTTACTAAGTAAAAGGTTAACTGTTAGACAATCCCATCATATCACAATGAACATAATGGCAGTTTAAACCGAAGTGGAGTAGGGAATATAAATATATAAACAACTAAGCTACAACCTTGTAAATCAGAACAAACGAACAAGACAAAAGTCAAACACTAAACAGTTCTTACTTTTACCTTAGCAACATGTTCCATTTTAGCAGTAGAATTAGGAACAACAGAAGTGGTGATGATCGTGGCATTAGGAGTAATAGAAGTAGTATGTGGTGATTTGACAACAGTTGAATGTATATCATGCATAAGTTCAAATACACATGATGTAATCGAAGGTGATTTTGTGTCAGAAGTGATTACATCTGTAATTAATTGATCGACTATTTCATCAATTATATAATCATTCATTTTGTTATTCTACACAATCACATAATACATATGTGAGTAGATATATATAGAGAGAAAGAAATGAGGAAATATTATATTAATGATAAGAGATTAGATTGCATTAAATTAAATAAAGCGAAAATGAGACAAAGCGAAAAGCAAAATAGCAATTATAGCATGATAATTAAATAAAATCCCTTTTTTAATATCAAATTGAATATAATGGAAAATATAATTGGTTAGTTAATAGTTAATCGAATCATGTTAGTGATTAAGAAAAAACATTCAGTAATATAACATAGAAAATCATAGAGTTGTCTTTACTGAATAAATCATCTTATTGTGGGACTCCTCAGCAATGCTCATCCACAATCCCGCTCACGGGATTTGAACACGGGGCCTTCAGTCTCGCGCGCGAACGCTTAACCTCTAGACCACTGAGCTGGTCGGCATCCAACGGTGTTAATGTTTAACCTCAAGCAATCCACGAAATTTCTCGACTGAAAACTTCCATTGTATTGGGTAGATACCTGTCTCTACCTGACACGGATTAGCTCCACTGGTCACGGTTTCTCACTAGGACTCCGAGAATTTCCTCACGAAACTAGTCACTAGTGAGCACATGGTAATTATCAGTATAGGGTTGTGAAGATTATTAAGTTTTTGATTGAGATCATGAACTTATTGATGAAAGCTTTTTATTATTTAAAATAGCATGAGTTCCATCAGTCAGTAACGACGTAGAACTTCGTACGTACGTACATCAGTTCTATCAATTATACTCGTTAATGAAAGCCAATCAAAAAAAAATTTAAAGTCACATTACAAAACTTCAAAAAAATTAGTTCACGTGCTTAATAGAGAGGTAATCATATGGTGCATAGGTTGGTATATCTCATGAACGATTATTATAAGCATGAATAGTTGTCTATAAATCAAATAATATATATATTAATTTCAATGGTTGAGACCATGAGTCAACTGAAGCTAGATCGCCATGGAAAATCCAGAAGCACTAAACGGCCGTTTCGTCCTGTTGTGGAACTCCTCAGCAGTGCGCATCCACGATCCCGCCTCTCGACATTCGAACCCATGACTTATCAGTCTCGCTCACGAGCGCTTAACCTCTAAACCACTGAGCCAGCCGGCATTCAACGATGTTAATGTATAACTTCAATGAATCCACTAAATTGCACCACCGTCCACCATTGTCTTCAATCTGTTATACTATCACAACAGACCTGATTGAACTACATTGGTTCGAACCCGGTGAGCGAGATCGTAGATGCGCATTACTGAGAAGTCCCATACTAAGACGAAACGTCCGTCTATTTCTTCCAAGTTTCCATAATGGTCTAACTTTAATCTCCACAAATTCAGAGATATATTGATAAAAGTGCATTGAATTTGTTAGCTTTTTTTCCTTCTTTATAGCAAAAGTGCATAATAGGAAGAAGAAGAAGCCTGATCACTTTTATATGGCATAATTATGCAACAACAATAGATCAAATGTGCAATGGTATCATCATGTGTAAATTTAATGATGTGGTTTTTCTTTTTAAATCAAATAGCATTCAATTTAGAGCACTTTTTGTTTTATTTATAAATAATCACTAGGTGTTAGATTTATATAATCAGCTGTGTATCGTGTAGATGAGAATGTGAATTGTATTTACTTGTTGTTGTTGTTGAGAATTTCCATAATCATATATGATTGTTGATTTTATATTATCAACATTATGATTCTTTTTTAATATTGGTGATAAAATTGGTAAATTGATTTCAGTTCGCCAAATTTTCTTAGATATAATTGGTTTAATAGATGGTAAATCTATAGTGATCATTGATTTATCTATCCATGTAGGACATACAGTAACTTTAAAAGAAGTATGATTAGTAGTTGCTGAGTTATTATGATTGTTCCTTGATTGTATGGTATTAATTGATTTTTCACAAGATAATTGATTAGTGTTAGTTGATACCGGTACGTTATTAGGTTTGTAAATCGATGAGATAGTGAATAATGAACCGGATTTTCTTTGACTGACATGTGCAACAGTAGATCGACGTTTTACTTTAGAACGCATTTTCACAACTGGTTTAGTGGTTGTCTGTAGTAGATCTTGTTTCAAAGAACATGACCGAGCTATTGCAACCAATGATAGTCCTGGCATTTTCCCCACCTTCTAACATAATGAATTGTATTCGATTTTAAAAAGTAGCTACATTTTTCGAAAAAATTTTCAACTGAAACTTAGACAACGAAAAAAACTTCAACAATAAATGTAAAATAAACCTGGTTGGAACTACTAATAACAAAAATCTTTTAACCAATACAGTGAGTAATCAACTGTACTACCTCATATTGTTTATGTAACATCACAAAGCGCGAAAATACTTACGAGCTGGGGATCATTTTTAGAAAGAATTTGTTAATAGGTTGAATGTAGTTGAGAGGATCCTCTGAGCCCAAGTTTCGTGCTACTCGAAACACATTTCAAATCTTGAAAGAACTAATCCCTCTTATGGGACTCATGCCTACATTACTCAATTTTACAATAGTTACCACTGGATAGTAAAGTTAATTGTAACTTAAAGTCTCTGTGTACTATATTCGCTTTCAAATGATTGAATGTGTTATTATTGTTATAGAACTAATATTTACAAATTATGACTAAACAGATAGAAGAAAATACATTAAGATTTACACATTCACAAATGTATAATGAGAAAGAGATTGGTTAAATTATTAAGTGATATAGAGAGCAAACAATTTGTGATGGAATAGTGCCAACTACAACAGCAAACGTAAATACAATAATACTTAGTAACATAAACAATAAAACACACCAATGAACTGGTTAAAAATCTTCTAAAAATACAATTGGTCTGCTAATTTTGTCTAACTATGGAAACAACAAACTTAACGGATAAGATATTTACGAATTGATGTAAGAATTCAACAAACTACACTATAATGATATGATATTGACTTTATTGGATTGAAAAAAAAACAGACAACATACAACAATGGAGCAATGAGCTGTAGTGTGGTTGATGCACTCGAATTCCAACCATTAATCATTCGCACCATCCACATCTATTTGAGCAACTGGTTAGTATTATTTATTATCATACAGAGTGAGACTTTAAGACAAACAAGGTACATAATGAAAATAGAGTTTATCTTCTTATGTTTTATTATCTATACATCATTCGATATGCTGTCCACAAAAAAAATATTCGTATAGCTTGATGATAATTTTTATTCTTGAAAAATTAATAAACTAATTTTCAAGTTTGATCTTCATCCAGTTGTCTAAGCAAGATATTCAACATCCATTGGTCGGATACCATCCGCAACAGCCTACTATGTGAGAGAACAAACCAGCTTCCAGTTGACGAGAAAATTAGGAAAAGACATTCAAAGTGGATAGAATATACATTACGGAAATCACCAAACTGTATCACGAGACAAGCCCTAACTTGGAATCCTGAAGTGAAGCGGAAAAGAGGAAGGCCAAAGAACACAATACGTCGGGAAATAGAAGCAGATATGAAAAGGATGAATAACAACTGGAAAGAGCTGGAAAGGATTGCTTGTGACAGGGTTGGATGGTGAGTGCTGGTGGGCGGCCTATACTCCTCCACGAGGAGTAACAAGACTAAGTAAGTATTACCTCATATTCAACTTGGTTGACTCTAAAGGCGATAAATCCCCACTGGATTTTCAGAAGTGACCCAGAATTTCTGTAAGTGAAGTCATTGGTTTGCTTGAACGTTCCAAAACTTAACGCAATAGCGTTCATTCAGCAATTTTGTTTGATACCGTTCGAATAGAGCTTCATTCGTTATCGTTTACTGTTATACCGGTAGTGTTTTATGATGATGATGATATCTGATAGAGTAACACCATTTCTATTGTTATAAATAACTAATGATTATTTTTACAGATTCCGTACTACCGATAAAATTTGTGCGCAAGTATAGTGACATGTGATTGTTGCAATAAATCCTGTGTCGTGCGATTTAGATACTTTAGTATGGGCAGAGTCATATAAATCGTCTTCTGGGACCTGCATAATAATCATGTTTAACCCACTCATTGAAATCTCCTTCGACAATATTATATCGTAAATTGATTGGCTATGAAAGCCTGTGTCAGTGAATATCGATTAATTAGTTGACGGCAAAGGGATTGCATAAAGAACAGGTAATTCAAGGACATGAACCGTGGAGATAGCCAATTTAAAAGTTAGGATAAATTTTTCTTTCTGTTACAAATTTACCACATTTAAAAAAATTCTACATAACTCGACTAACATACAGTGGCATAAAGATAATGTACTCTTATAAACAGTTTGCAGCTCTCAAGAATATAGCGAAATATCTCATTAAATTCCCCGATGTTATATCAGCTTCACATGAAATACTGAAATAAGCAATCAAGCTTGAAATATAGTAAGATGTATTCAAATAATCGAAGAACTCAGATTACAATTTAGTCATTTAGTAGTAATTGAGATATATTATACAGAAACTAATAGTACTCTATACACGAACTAATTTAAATAAAGTAGTATTTTAAGAATATTTCCATTAGATCTACTTAGTTAACCTTGACCTAACTTCTAAACGGATTATTATTACTTGGGTACAGAGTAACAATAATGAGATAATCAATAGATAGAACATTACTAGGTATAATCACATACACTGAACAATTAACTTTAATAGTACACAGATTAACAGCAAGAAAATCTGAAATGATAGTCCATGTCAAAATGTAAAAAGTTGATATACTTGACCTGCAATTACATCCTCAAGAGTGAAAAATAATCGAACTAATATGGGTTTCTTTTTGTATAAAGTAAAGTTGATTATCAACGACTAGTGTTTATGTGTAGATTTTTGTAAACATTTTGTTATTTATATTCATGTTCCTCTTATTATGAGCTTTATTTTGACCTATGAACTGTTATTACACCATTTACCATTCTCGAGTTATGCACTGTCTATTAATCACTACCTACCCCATTCACAGCCACATTTGGCTAATTCTTGTACAAATGTTGTTTCCTACTTTATGGTGCGATGCGGTCTGTCTGGTTGGTATATAAACCCAGTATGTTTGGAATACATAATTCATATTGCAGAGACTGAGATTGGTGTTCTGGACTTAACTGGCTGCGTGGGTTAGGCAGGAAGCAGGACCGATAAGGACCCTAGACTGCTCGTACGCGTTTTACGCGTCACTGGTCCGATCGATAATTCACTGCTCTCAAATTGGTGGTATCGTCACGTTATACATTACCAGGGCACACAGGTCTTAAGTTATAGCACATTTTAATTAGGTTAACATGTATTCATTAAGTTGAAAGAAAGTTATAAGCCTATTTGAAAAAGGGAGAGTTAGAAACATAGTTTATATTCCCTACAAGATCAAATATACTTTATTTGTTTTAGTACTTAATTTGTTAATTTAAAAAGATGTTGATTGTAACTGTATGTTAATAAATACGATTGATGGTATATTGACCAAGGATCACGTTGTAAACCGAATGAACTAAAATTGAAATAATCGGATTGGAACTGATTGATCGATAAGGAATTTTGTACTAATTAATTTACTAGATACTAACTCATTCATTTGGCTTAGAGGAGAACTCTAAGTATGAGGGGTAGAGATACTAGCTGGGTGCTGAAGTTTAAGAAAAAGTGGAGCGGGTTTGAAGCCTAAAACCTGGTGGTTGAAAGCCGAGAGCTCTAATCAATAAGTCATCACTCTGTAAACTCACATTGACCGAAAAAATTGAAACTTTCGGCTTAAATTTTGTGTAAAGTCATGGATTTATCACTAAAGTAAAATGTCTAGCCAGTGCTAGCTGATTTTGAACGATTTCTCAGCTGATATCAATTAATGGTAAAACTATGTCCTTTCAAATTAATCATTAGTCACTCAACTTGACTTAAATTGTAAAGAAAATCCTTCACTGATAGGCTGGGTGGATCTGAAAACGTTACGTGATTGTGCTCACATATTATATCACGACCGAAAGGTAGATGGAAAGTAGTAAATTAAGCACGCTATCGAGTGAGGCCGACTACACACTCAGCAAAGGTCTAAATCTGTATGTCCTCATCTAGGCCATATATATATACTAATTTATTGATGTACACTTTATTCGGTTTGGCAATTACAGCTTTATATTCATTCCTAGCTTTCTCACCAAAGCGTACCAGGTTGAGCAAGTGTATAAAAAGCGTGTGAAAATGGCCACGGATGTCGTTTAGAAGAACGATGAAAGCTCCATAACCAAACCATCCAGCTCAGAGATCAAAACTCTATCAAAATCATCCACCTCAGCTACAAATCACCATCTCAAAATCATATGAACGTAGTACGCTTCTCTGTTCGAAAATGAGAGAATTTCGCCAAAAAGTAGGCTTCCACTCAAGAACAACTGTATTTACTCCACGAGTGTCTTCATCAGCATGTTCTACTGACAAGTGCCCATTTGGATAGAGAATAGCTGAGCAAAGTTGAACAAAAATGGTACACCTAATGATAACGGATGCACATTACAGGATCCGCAAATACCAACACGTCACAGAGGACCACAAGATGAAGCTACAAAGGTCATTCACGTCAAAACATCTGGAAATTTTGACAACAGCCATCAAGATATCATGCAAACGACATAGGGAACAAAGAAGCAACACCCTAAAGAAGAAACTTATATGTAGATAACATATTGAGAGAAAAGTTTTCTTCAATTGAATCAAAGATTTTCGCTGATGGTCGTGAAAACTGTACAAACAATTTAATGTCGAAAAAAAACATAAACCCGCTGTGTTCATGAAAAAAAACCAAACGTGTACAATTTCTTCTATGGTACTATTACTGCCCCATTATGTGCATAACTATTCATGAAATAAATTTGCGAAAATCATCTATGGAAACGATTTTGTAAAAAAAACAATGTTTGGAGTTGGGAAAATAATGTGAAAGAACAAATCAGCTGAAAATATTGACTTCTGAAGAGTTTCAGTAATGTTTTTTCAACAACTGTAGTAGTAAATCAATGCGAATAATATCAATAGATTGTAAACTTATGTTACAAATAACCTCATTTCGCATTACTCACTTACTTACTTACGCCTGTTACTCCTCGTGAAGGAGCATAGGCCTCTCACCAGCATTCTCCATCCAACCCATTTTATTTCGCATATCTATTAAATAATCAATATCTCTTTCTACAATAGTCTTATGATCATTTCGTTAAAAAGAAAACATTATTGTTTCCATTTAAGTTACATATTTAAAAATTCTGATGGAGGGAACAATCCACAAACGTTTAGTTGTTTGAAAAAAAAAACGTAGAAAGATATACATATTGAAGTAAATCTCATAGTGAACGAGCTAGTAAACATACATTTTATGTACATGAAATTATATCGTTAAGTGTACTACACTTTTGATTAATTCATTTCAAGAACTGTATATCACATTATAAATTATCAGAAGAGGCTTTATGGATATTGTAGTAATTCTAATAGTTAAGAGCATGAGTCAATTGAAGCTAGCTATTGTAGGATAGTAACACACTGAAGACAATGGTGGATGTGTCGCTCAATTTTGTAGATTAGTTGAAATTAAACATTAACATCGTTGGATACCGGCTAACTCAGTGGTCTAATAATGGTTAAGCGCTCATGCGCAAGACTGATAGACAATGGGTTCGAATGTCGAGAGGCGGGATCGTGGATACACACTGCTGAGGAGTCCCACAGTAGGACGAAATGGCCATCCAGTGCTTTCAGGTTTTCCATAGTAATCTAGCTTCAATTGACTCATGATCTCAACTATTAAAATTACATAGAAATTATTCATATAATTACAACTTATGCTAAATCTGTAACGATGGAATATTAAGAAGGAAATATTCTATTTTAATCGTGAAAGTATACATAACGAATATAAAAACAATTAAGAGAAATAATACACTTACTGAATCAGATTGTTTTGTTAATTCGTAATGATTATCAGAAGTTGTATGTTCAAGACTAACACCACTATCACCACTATTATCATTTATTTGTTTAAGATTTTTATTTGATTCATGTTTATTTTTTGTATTATCATGTTCTTCATCGATGAATCATTTTTATTATTATCATTATCAACATCATCATCATCACCATCATAAACCATTTCAACAGGAATTGATAATTTCGTAGAATCTGACAGTATAAGTGGATTCAAATCATTATCGTCCATTTCATCAATCTACAATGAATAGAATATTATTTTGTTTTTCTCAATTATTGTTAAATTTATGGAGACAATGAGTCTTTGTTATTGGATTGTAGTAGTAGTAGCAATCATGATAGTATTATATATATATAACTCCTTCTGAAGCCCCTCTTAAGCTACTGCCGGTCGCAAGCCCGGATAATGGGGGAGGGTTGGGTATGGGGTTAGCGACATTATCCTGTAGAAAACTAACCCGCTAAAAAACGCTAATCAGAAAAAATTATCCAAACCATTTAAACTCTGCCCTTGGGAGTCAGAAAGTCTTCATTTGGAAAAGTTATGACGCCACATGGTGAAAGCCGAGTTCCTTCGGGAGTCACGAGGTTGGTGCCCTTCTGACAACTAGAGCAACTATTTATTTAGATACATGGAATGCTCGTACAATGTGGGAGACCGGGAGAGTCTTCTGAATTGCTGCTTGCCATATATATATATATATATATATATATATATATATATATATATATATATATATATATTTAACAGTTTGGGTGATATTCGGAATGATAGATCTCAGTTGAAAAGTTCTTTATTATGGTTCATAAATATTGCCTTGTATAAATCAATCAAATAGTGACAACGTAGAACCGAGCACACATACAGAGCATTGGGACCGGATTCTCACACTTTACGTTAGCATAACTCAAATGGTAAATTGACACGACATAAACCGAAGAGAATAGTCAAAGTAATCGTATCGGTAATTTTTTAGACAATTCACACAGTCGTTATTAAATCATCATGGGAAGTAGATGATAGAAGATAGAACAAAAGAATAACATCTAACAACCTTAATTGCCTTTACCAATTATTTCATATAAAATAATCAGTTAATTTACTAATAATTAAGTCAAACAGACTGCGCGGCAGTTCGTTCTGTTTTACTTTACGGCCGCGAAACGTGGCCATTAAGAGTAGACGATATTCGTAAGCTACTAGTATCTGATCACAGATGCCTTAGAAATATTACTCGCATCTGCTGGGATCACCGGGTAATTAATAGTGAGGTTAGACAATAAGGTATTAGGGAATGATGGTAAATTAGTTGATGAGGCTGTTAATCTTCATTGACTGAGATGGTTGGGCCACGTATTACGCATACCCGACCACCGATTACCACAGTGCGCAATGCTGACTGGTGTTAGAGACGGATGTAAGGAAGTTGCGACCGGCCAAACCTAAACGTGGCACCAGTTCACAAAGTCACTAACTTCTGGTCTGAGTCATGTTGGGAGGTGCAAACTACTTAGTTCTGGTCCGCGTGACTATCGTAACCAATGGTTGGATACTCTGGATGACATGGATCAGAATCCATCACAATGGAGTAGGTGTATAGACTTTTTTTCTTCCCTTAAACTACGAGATTAAAATTGTTTCATTTTTTTCTTTGTACGAACTAATTCTTTCTTCCTGTACTATATCCTTATATGCAATCTTACTTTTATATAATACCACCATTGAATTAATTGCTTCTATGAATTCAGTGTTCATCTTGTTGTGCTAGTGAGGTAGGTCAAGTTGGACCAATGCACATATGTGCCTGGTCCTACGTTGTAACTGACTAACTGAAGTCACACACTTTTGATAAAAAATACCAGAGATGGAGACAAAGAGAGAGATACATTAATTTATAGTTAATCTGTATATATAATGATGGTTTATACAAAAATGTACATTTTATTTTCTACTGAACTTAGGAATGTTTCTACTAAGTCACATCAAGTTCTTTCAACATTCTATTTAAAAGAAGAATTTGTTTGCTTGTTTATTTGTTTCGTTGTTGTATTTGTTGTTCCTTTTAAATGACTATTTAGATTGAATTTGAGAAGATAATTATTATCAATACACTATAATGTATGATGAAGATGTGGTTATTTGGTTTAGATAGAGAACTTTCAAACAATAGGTTATATGTTTAAATTAAGCTTTACTTAAATTAATGTAAAGAGATAAGACATATTTTCAACTGAATGGAATAAGAATGAAAAGTGGTAACCATGTCCTAAAGCATGAACTAGATAAAGACGAATATTGAACGTGTAAAGATTTTAATAGCACCTAGAATAATGACCTCGTTCGTATTAAGCTTGATTAAAATCTAGTGACTGAACTTCTACTAGGTTACAAAGTTGCATTTACCAATGATCAGTAGAATATAAATTATTCACGATTCTTCACATTATAAAGTGAAGTTTCATCCTAATAATGATCAGTTACTCATGACTAATTGCTAGTGTACACTGCTGAAAGGTCCTATGATAAGAAAAAATAGCTTCCTGGTACTACATTTTACGACTTAAACAGTATTGACGTTAGATAATCTCTGCAAATCTTCCATAGTGATAAAATGAAGTAAAGTTATTGAAACCCATTTTTTATTTATTATTTTAAAAGGCAAACGACTTAAATTCACATTTATGTCAATAAGAGTAATATCATATTTTCAAACTGTTTAATCTCTTTATCTGACAGTTTAGTTTTTTATTCCATTTCGATCTGAAAGTACACATGTGTATACAGTTTATCGCTCTTAACAAAAAATTTCGTCGAATAAAAGTAAGTTGAATTTACTTTACAAACGATACGACTGCAAATCTAACCTTTTTAGATAAACTCATCAGTTAGTCAGCTACAACGTAGGACCAGGCACATATATGTACCGGTCCAAGTTGCCATACCTCATTAACACAGCAAGATGAACACTGAATTCATAGAGGCAATTAATTCAATGATGGTATTATATAAAAGTAAGATTGCATATGAGGATATAGTACAGGAAGAAAGAATTAGTTCGTAGAAAGAAAGAAATGAAACAATTTTAATCTCGTAGTTTAAGGGAAGACAAAGAGTGTATACACTGATGCCATTGTGATGGATTCTGATCCATGTCATCCAGAGTATCCAACCATTGGTTACGATAGTCACGTGGACCCGAACTAAGTAGTTTGCATCTCCCAACATGACTCAGACCAGAAGTTAGTGACTTTGTGACTGGTGCCACGTTTAGGTTTGGCCGCTCCAACTTCCTTACATCCGTCTCTAACACCAGTCAGCATTGCGCACTGTGGTAATCGGTGGTCGGGTATGCGTAATACGTGGCCCAACCATCTCAGTCAATGAAGATTAACAGCCTCACAAACTAACTTATCATCACTTCCTAATATCCTGTTTTTAACCTCACTATTACTTACCCGGTGATCCCATCATCATAACCGAGTGAACCACTATATCTGACTTTAGATAATCTAGATCAAGTCTCAGTTTTCTTGACTAAGGTGGGAATATAATTAAAGAGAATATGTTTAGTTTGTTTATTTACCTCGCCCGGCTCAATTTAAATTATTGTTTCTTTACACTGATTTTCTCTTCTAGATCAGCCAGTCATATATAACTTAGAATCTATCACACATATACATCGTTTTACGTTGCCACACCATACTGGCGCTTTCTATATACTACGCCATCTTTAGAACTCAAAAGTCTCATGTCGTTAGGTCTCTCTCTCATGTGTCTGCATTACCAATATCCACCATCACTATTCATAAGTGTGAATATATACTCTGAGAATACTATATAAGAAGGTTGAAAGGTCAGAAGAAAATATAATTATAGACTTATCAGAATATTAATTAACAAGTCAAATAATGGATGATAGCATGTTCTGATTTTATCTCCTTCAAATAAACATGCGATAGTGCTTATTTGATGAGTTATACAATCAACATAAGTTAAATAAAGGACATCACTATTCAGACACATACATATCTCTCTTTCTCAAACATCTAGCATATAAAACAAAACAAAATGGCCTAATTATCTAAGCAAACAAATATCAACAATATATATACGTGTATATGTTTATAAATATGCTTTATTGTAACTAACACATTGTTATTACAAGACAAAACAAATAAGGAGAAAAACTTGTGAATGTACACTATGTGACAATCATTAAAACACTATGGATTTGAATATGCAGGTTATATACAAACTTAGGAGAAAATAAATCGATTGATGATAATAGTCTACCAGGTCATTATATTATTGATGTTGAGAATCGGATTATTTCAGAGTGTTAATAGCTTACCAGTTTTAACTCTGAAAGTTATTTAGTCGTAGTTGAAAGTCCTGATCCAATTGAGTTGACTTCGGTAACCCAGTGGATATCACTGGCTATCTTAAATAAGTGTTGTTCAAAGACCAGTGAACATAGGCTTACACTTGGCATATGAATTATATTTTTTTGAAAAATATTCAGATCAAATACGGTTCCAGATACAACTTGCTGAAATGTCACCAAGAATGAAACTTCTATTAAATGTTCCGTACTAACTTCATCAGTCAGTCATAAGAAACGCAGAACCTAACACATCGATTTAAGCTCCCATATGATATCAGCATGGAGAGATGCCGGAGAAGCATAATTAGTAACATTATTAAAGGTAGACATACGTCAACTATGGTTGATATAAGCCAACCAATGGTATGGAATGAGATGTAGAAACTATGAATACAATTCAGCAGCTTGATATAAGTTTATATATTAGATTTTTCAGTACTATTTTCGTATATAAAAACTGAAGATAACTTCAGGCTAGATAAAAGCAAATCAAGTGAAAACAGTCTCGAATCGGTTGACAACTTGAGTATAGTTATTAATAATAATCATTCAAACAGATTACGTGATACGTAAATAAATAAAAAAGCCTTTGAATATGTCATCTATTTACAAAATATCAATTATAGTGCATTTGGGTTTCCCATCAATAGATTTCAGGTTCGAGTTCACTTCACATATCTTAATTTTGGTATTACATATAGTTAGTATCATTAGTCTTAGCAACTAACATGTGGCCGTAAGCTATGTATGGGAACCTTTACTCAACAGGTGGATCACATTATTATTATTATTATTATTATTATTACGTGTATTTCTGAAGTAACTTACAGGCTCGTTTGGATCGAAATCTTCAACTGTTTCAATAATATCTGCATTGACTTCACATAATAGTATTTGAATTACTTTACGATCATTTTCCGTCACATCAGAAACAAATGGATCCTGTGAATAAACAATATAAAACAAAACAAATATCAAACACGCGGTCAAAATTTCTTGCTCTACTAAATATTTGTATCAGGAGTTTTGTGGAGATTTTAGAGATTTCACTGGTTGGAATCATTAGTCAATTGAAGCTAGACCACCATGAAAAACCTGGGAGCACTGGACGGTTGTTTCGTCCTAGCATGGGACTCCTCAGCAATACGCGCCCACGATCCCGCACTCCGCGGGTTTCGAACCCAGGACCTATCAGTATTGCGCCAGGCGCTTAACCAACTAGACCACTGAGCCGGCATCCAACGGTGTTAATGTCTAACTACAAACAATCCACGAAGTTGCGCCACCGTACACCATTGTCTTCAGTGAGTTGATTTCTCACAACAGACCTAGTTGAACTCTACTGGTAACGGCTTCTCACTAGAACTCCAGGAGTATCTTTGAAGTCAGTCACTAGTAAGCAGATGATTTTTCATGGTGGTCTGGCTTCAATTGACTCATGATTTCAATCAGTGAAATATTTGTATAATAACATCTTAATCTATGTTTGAGAAGATATATTACACAACTGTATCTTTTATACAGCCATCACAAGTCAACAGTCATATGACAATTCATGGATTTTCGTAATCAGCATTACCACCTTATTGCTTGTATAATTTCCAGTTTAACACAACTACAGATAGTTCACTTCTATTCAAGAAAACAAATTGACTGAAAATTGGCAATTCATATATAACAAAATATTGTAGTTAGTATATGTGTGGTATGTTGATAAAATCATAGATGAGTTATGTCACATAAGTAGTATAATGTGCTAATGTATGGTTTTATTTCATCAACAGAAAAAAAAGAAACAATAACCAAGTTTATAAAACAAAATACAACACTTAGATAATTATTATTTTGTAAACAAAAACTTGTAGTCAAGACATCATGAACAAACAGGTACAGAAAGTCCAGCACTTTAAAACTCTAATCAATATTCATTTTAAGCTTTAAAGAGAAGAGAATGAATAAACTGTTGAAATCTCATGGAGTAACTAAGACTTAATTTGAAGAAAAATGTTAATTATGAACTACCATCAAATGATGAAGAAGCATTGAGCAGTGTTCTTTGACAATTCAAGAGAATAGATTCAAGATCGTAGATAGGATTTAACAGATTGAGTGCATCTAGATATACTACATGATGCCATAAAAAAGTCAATTATGTATTGTCTTAACGCCAAGAGTTAGGTGAGATGTTACGGAAGTATTGAATTGAGGAAAGTAGATTATTCCCCGGTCAAGGGTCCGTTGCCTACGTGTCGTTATCCAGGTCGAAGAGGGTGAATAAGTAAATACACATGAATTATGTACATTAAAACTTAGTTTGACAATGTTGGGATGGCTCCCAGAACACGTAACGAGGCCTCCGGAGGCTTTAAAGGAGCCGAAGAAGTGTCATCCAATAACAATGAGATAGAACTCCCTAGAATATCAACGTAGGATGCTCTAATTGGACAGTTGTATAAACTTCCAAAGTGAGAATTCGCTGGATCATAATGATGTTATACCCTACACCAGAAACTATAAATAGACCTGTTCTGTACATTTAAAACACTTACACAATAAACCATCCTCCCACTTTCTTCTGTCTTTTCGATTTTTGAGTATAGATTCTACGCGTCCGACTGATGAAATCATATACCTTATTAGTCGTAATCAAGTAGAGGACTTAACAGGCAAATGAATATTTCTATTCATATAGTTTTCTCACATTCACAGTGGACTTGGTATACCGTAGGAGGTGCATATTTTGATCAAATCATACAGCAGAATACGACATGATTATACAACAAACCAATTTCACGGATTGGATTTTTCATATTACAACAAGATACACTAGTAGAATTGATGCAGAAACCCAGTTGGAGAACTTTCATCATCAATCATCTGAACTATAACCAATTTCAGACTGAACATTGGCATAGTCTTCCTCATATATCGTCACATAGTGCCAGAATTCAAAGGTTCCTATCTACTAAATTGCCAATTCACGGTTTTTAAAACTTGACCACCGTTTATAATGTCTTGGAGGAGCGAACATCTCTCTTGTAATTTGGTTGGTCATAAAACGTTACATCAGTCTAGTAAGTAAATAAGAGCGGTGGCTTAGTGGTTAAGGTGTTCAACTTTCAGCCCATTAGTTCTCAGTTCAGACCCCACTCCACCTATTCCCGTTTGCGCAGCCGGATAGTATAATTGACCCTTACACCTGGGATGTGGTTTACACACAAGTACTTATGGAATAATTTAATTTAAGTATATCAGTAAAAACAAGGTGTTTAGGACTAGGTGTTGTGATTCTAATAAATGTACTTCCATGAATATTGTCTTATGAGAACGTTTACTATGTCATGAATTACTGTTAGATTTGTCATTTAATTTGATTAGCACCATACTCGGTCAATACGTAATAGTTAGTGTGATAAGGTACAGAAAAATAAATGATATCCATTTAAATGACAAGCAGCTATAACTTTCTATGTCTAAATTGAAACCTAGTAACGGAAGTTGTGCTTCTGATAAGAAAGCATCTAACTGGTAAAGTGAGAATTATTACTGACTTGAATATCAATAGATTCACTCACTACGTCAGTATAAAATGTATTTGATAAAAAAGCCATCAACTTACCAAGAGAAGATCTCTACACTCGGGTCTTTGATTTGGATCTTTTTGTAGAGTACGCTCCAAGAACGCTTTGAATTTTGAAGACCTATAATAAATTATAATCAAATAAAAAATAATTTATCGGGAGAGTCGGTAATACTAACTGCTTACCTAAATGAAACTAAATGAAAGAGAGTACAGAGTTTTCATTAAAATGTGGAAAAATACAGTCATAGAAGGATACAAAAAGAAGTTATAAAAGTTAAGTATGAAACGGTAATTTATTTGCTAAACTATAAAACTAACTCACTAATCAAGTAAAAATTTATGCACTCGGTTTTGAGGTAAACTTTAAAAGTAATTAATTGAGGAGGGTTTCGAACCTAAAACCTGACGGTTGAAAGTTAAGTATTCTAACCAAAAAGTCATTGAAAAAGAACACTAGTGTTCCAATTATTGAGTTATACACTTGAATCTTTCTCTGTTTACTTTGATCCAAGCAGCTACATAGTATTATTAATCCTTATACATAAGTGTAGCTCTAAACGAAGTAATCGAGTAAGTACTTAGCCAGCATGTTCCACTGCATCAATCAAAGAAATCTCCAGAAATTTATCCAACACTACATTGTTAGAATTTTAAATAAACAATTAATCCGTAAATTAAAAGACATGAACGAATAACATTGTACGATGAGTTTACTAAGAATGTCGTAAATGGAACTGTTAGTTTAATATCTAGAAAAAATATACCCATTACAGAAAGTATTCAATGTTACTATTGTTGATGAGAGATAACGTATACTACAGAACTACTAGTTACAAATGTAGTGCACAAATCAATCATTATCAATAGTACTTCATTCCATTAATTTCTATCATAAGAGTTATGTTAATAAATACAGAGTTGGTAATATTTTGTTTCCATAGTTCACAATTGAATTAGTACTATGCCATTTATCAGGAAAACAGACGGCGAGACTATAATTTATGGACGAACCAATTATGTATAAAATAACAGGTCTCGAATTTTGGCACTAAATTCACTCATCCACTTGAGTCAATAGAGTCTTGGCATTATAGCTTATGTCAGTTAATAACAAAAACCCTAAATAGAATTCCTAACCTTAACTGTCAACTGTAAATCACAGTTCGAAGTCCTTACACTGGTTTACAACCCTCATTTCGTCCTAGTTATTAGGTGGACACTCTCAAGGTTACTTTAGCGTCGCTCAAAGGTCATTCATAAATTATAGTCTCACCAAACAGACATTTCAAATCCAACATTAATTCGTTTGTGATATCGTGAAAACAATTGATCGAAAACCCTGTCAATTGAAACCTTCTACAATAAAATACGAATTGTACTAAAATACATATGATACAACTCAATAACCAAAATGACTGATTCCAACGTTACGATGTGGATCACATCTAACGAATTGCTTGAATAGAAAGATAAAGCTCAAGATTTCATAACATGACAAAATGAAGGTTTATACCTGGAAAAGTATAACTATTTCAGAAAAATACTATTACATACACATAGTTCCCTTTACGATTTTGAAAAGAGCAAGAACAAAGATTTCGTCAGAATAGCATGAATTCGTTTTTATTTTTTGAACATGATCCAAAAATTCTCAGAACAAGGGAAAGAAAGACAGTGAAATCACCAAACATCTCCTTGATACAGGACATCTGCTAAACTCTAGTCTTCTGAAGTTTGCTGAAGCCGTTGCTATCATGAGTCAAAATTCTGACTTTTATGATCAAAAGGAGATGGTTATTAATCTTGCCTTTCCTTTCCTTGATGACAAATATTCCTTCGTTGCATCTTCTTCTTTAAACTCTTTCTTGCATTTATTACATCATTGAATTTTATTTTAACTATCTTCCAAATTAATAATCTTATTTTATCAACTGAGCTCTACTCACTATATTCCTATCAATGTTTACTCATTATGCAATCATTACTTGTTTCTAGCCGTTTGAACTGTTGTCACAATCAATGTTGTAAAATGTTCCTTCATCACATAAGGTATATATTTGCAATATCCAATCTATTAAATTTATTTACACCCTTGCTATACTATACGAATGTGTCTTCAATATAGCTTTCAACCAAACCGTCTCATGTAAGTAATTGAAATCATTATGTAATCATGATTTTTAAATATCATAGGTTGTAAGCAGCTGATGAGAACCTACGAAATAGAAATGAATTCATGTTGTTCTTGGTCTTTTCAAAATACTATCATGTAAATATATCTCTGTTATATATTTCATTGTCAATTTATGATTCTTATCAATACATCTATTAATTAATAAATATAAATAAAATAAACATCATATGAGTGTCCAAAAAGGTAAGTATTATTGGCAGTTCATGTATAATCGATATACTAAAACCAATTAGTGCAGTAGATAGTGTTCAACTTTCAATCAAATAGTAGCAGATTTAAAGTTTGCTCCATCTATTTTAATTTAAGTACTCAGTGAGTATCACTAGTCTTCATCAAACTAAAACAAGTGACTCAAAGCTAGATTCATGAAGTTATACTTGGTTATCGAATCATTACAGACAATTTCTGCTCTCCGCTCACTCCTTTTGTTAGCGTTAATAAAAGAATTTGAATTTTGTTAGCTTTAATAAAATAAAGTAAACAAATGAATAAAACTAGTACACTGTTATATAATTAAACACAAATCCAGTTTAAATATTTGTCCTTAAAAAAAACATACTCCAACAGTTTTGCTCAGAACAAAATGAAATGAGGCCTGAATAGGAAGAAATCATTTATTAAACAGTCTTAAGCGACACTATTCGAGGGTCAGTAATAACACCTGGTTATTCAAAACTGAAGAAATCGAAGAAGGGGTTCAAACTTGTGATAAGCGCATAGTCTACTCTGAGTAACGACGGAACATAAACACAAACAACTAAGCTGTGCTAAACTCTGATTACTATCGTCAGAGAGAACTATCGATAACAAACTTAAGTATTGTATTCATTTACTGAGCACAGAATTACGTAACTTAAGTACTTGGCTTGTTGGCCATGTTTAAGGGCTAGTGATAATATCCGATTGTTCAAACAAAAGTAAGTGGAATGGGGTTCGAGTCAGGTTTGAACCACTGAGCTGCTGCTACGCTAAAAACTGTATATTATAACAACGAAACTAAACACAACTCTGATGTTAAATATTATGATCAGTTCATGCTGCCAAGGGTATGAAACATCATTATGTATGATAATTACAGAAAGTCTATGGAGAGGAATCTGGAATCTTTGACTTACTATGTATATATGACCTAATTTAGATAACTAACAATTGAGATTTCGGACAATAAGGTTAATCCATCAAATAAATGGTAACTCACCATAATTGTGGTCTAGATAAAGTTGGTGGGTCAGACTTCAGAATTCTCAACAAAACACGTGTTGGATTAGTAGCGTTATGAGGTGGTCTCTTTTGAGCAAGTTCAATTAGAGTTATACCTACACAAAGTTAGCAATAGATTTTTATTCAACAAAAAGAAAGGGATACGCTTATCAAAACAAAATTAAATAATTCGACTTGATAGGTCGATGTGAGTTGCATTGAATGAGAATACCCAAGAATCTCCGACTGATTTAAATTTTCCACTTGCAACACTAAATTGTAGAAAAATATGTAGTCTTTAAGGAACTAGTACTTCGTTCAAAGATACAAATTTAGATCATTTGTTGCTATGGTTGAAACATTAAGAGTAGCGAATTAATGAAGACTAAGCTTCTGCTAAATTACAACCTAAATCATTGTTATAAGACTTCGTGTTAAGGTTTGATAACAATGAAGTTTAAAGTCTCTAATTATCCAAAACTAAGTACATTGTATTATGATATCCGGTCATCAACTTGATTGAATAATCCTTTAAACGAATCAAGTGAACAATATGACAGAATTATATTATTTAGAGAACATAGAAACATTTATTTTTTAAGCAGCTACAAAATTATTTACCACTTACGAAGAGATATGAACTGGTGATAAGTTTTATATGGCGTTGTTCAATTTAGCTTAATTAACGTCGTTCATTCAGTCTAACATCTAAACGTCTCAGTAACTATTGGAACACCAATACAAGTGAGAAATCTCAGCCAATTATATATATATATATATATATATATATATATATATATATATATATATATACTCACAAAAGAATTTTCACTTCACCATATGATTTTAGTTAAACAGGTACTGAACGATGGGTAGCTTCCGTACACAGAATATGGCACTTTGAATTCAACAGATCAAGTGACTTTCATCCATAAATCTTTTGATGAAATCGATAGGGTTTAATTCTTTTCACAAAATCACAAAAGAAAGTGCGAAAGGTCAATTGAACACAAATCACAATTTAGTTGTTTAAAACCTATTGTCTAATAGTAAGTGTATATATTTCTATATTAATGAGCCAAGGTAGTAGTATTTGGAATAGAAATGCATGTAGGATATGAGAAACAAAAACATTCACAGCTGCATAGACACTATAAGTCACAGTGACTGCTCCTTTGTGACTCATAAATATACAGGTATTGTGAATCGCGAGTTGGCTACTCTAAATTCTACCGATTGACAAGCTTCAGATATCCGAGTTCGACCCCTATACTGTTCCCAATCTCCAATATATCAGAACACGAACCGTAGATGTAAAACCGTTTATGGGGTCAGGAGCAGCAGAATAATGATTTACAAACAAATGCATATTTATACAGTTAGGATTACTATAAATATTGACCAACAGAAAGATGACACGTTAAATAATATTGACCAATAGGAAAATGACACGCGAAATAAATATTGATCAGTAGGGAAACGACCAATAGGGAAATGACACCATTTAACGTTCAAGGGTAGCGTTAGACTTAACCGGATAATTGTTTTTGGGATATTTTTCTGAGTATCCCAACACCTCCCCTTTGGAGAAGTTAATAGCGACGTAACCGAGGGTTTACTTGAAGTTTCTTTGGGTGTCTTCTTTTGCGATCCGACCTCCGAGGCAACCACACAGAACCAGAAGGATGTTCTACTTGAGTAGATGACTTAGTCGTCTCTGTTGGAGGTATTGGCGGAAGTTGAAACGTGTCCAACAGCAAGTCGAGTGGGACGTGTTTTGTAATTGCTTCTTTCTCCTTCGCTTCCCTTGACCTGAGTTGATTGTGGTGCCTGGTCCAGATTTCTTGGTTCACCTTGACATCATACATGACGTTCCCATGTTTTTGTGTGATTTCACCCTCTACCCATCTATCGCATCCGTGTCTATAATCTCGCGCATACACTTTTGTACCAACTTCGTAGGGAATTCGAGTATTCTTCATCTGGGGGCTTTGCTGGGCCACTTGCTTGGGTTTCATCGCACATGAACTGTCCGTAGTTTTCGCCCCATAAGCATCTCAGCAGGGGATTTGGAGTTTGGCAATAAGTCATGCGGGGTCGTCCGGTACGCAACTAGGAATCGTTCTATGATATCTTCTGTGGTCCCCTCCCCTCGTGCTTTAAGCATGGCTCGTTTAAATGTATCAACGAACCTTTCAGCTTGCCCATTAGATTGCGGGTGATATGGCGGAGAACGAACATGGTTGATCGAATTTTGCAGGCAAAATTCTCGGAATTGGCTAGATGTGAATTGTGAACCATTGTCTGTTACTATTGTTTCTGGAAGACCATGCTGCGCGAAGATCTGATTAAGGAGTTTGATGGTTCGAGTTGTAGAGGGTGGCGCAATCGGCAATATCTCCGGCCATTTGGAGTAGGAGTCAACCAGTATCAGGTATGTGGTACCATCTAGGGGTCCGGTGAAGTCAATATGCACTCGCGACCAGGGTTTTTCTGACTTTGGCCAGGGTACTGGAGGCAACTTAGGAGGATTTTTCGCAGCTTTTTGACAATGTGAACATCTTTTGACGAAGTCGACAATCTGCTTGTCCATATTCGGCCAATATGCATGGCTGCGAGCGATGGATTTCATACGGTTTATCCCTGGGTGTCCAGAGTGGAATTGGCGTAGGACTTTGGAACGTAGGGTTGTTGGAATTACTACGCGATCACCGAACATCAGACAATCGTTAACAATACAGAGAGCGCTGCGACGATTCGCTAGTTGTTGCATATCACCACTCAGCTGCTTAACTGGCCATCTGCTCTGAACATAGGTGATCGCTTCTTGGATAATCGGGTCTTCTCTGGTAGCTTCCCGAACATCTTCAGCGGTAACAGGCATTGCTCGAACGGCATTCGCTAATAGTGTAGCACCGGAATCCTCTTCGGTTGATACTATGGCTATGAGTGTGTCCTCATCAGTGGTAGAATGGTTACTGATAAGTCTGGACAGTGCATCCGCTTGACCAAAATCTTCGGAACGTCGATACTGGATGTCGAAGTCGTACCCCAATAACGCCAACGCCCAACGTTGAAGACGATTAGCAGAATGGGCAGGAATGCCTTTCTTTGATCCAAAGATTGATAACAACGGCTTGTGGTCTGTGAGCAAGGTGAAACGGCGCCCATAAATGAATTTGTGGAATCGCCGGACAGCAAAAATTAGGGCTAACGCTTCCTTCTCTATCTGGCCGTAGCGTTTCTCAGCAGGTGTTAGTGTTCTCGAAGCGTGCATCACCGCTTTTTCTGACCCGTCGGGAAAGACATGTGAGATTACGGCACCCAGTCCATGTGTTGAAGCGTCAGCAGCAACCACAATGGGTAGTTTCGGATTGTAGTGGGTTAGCAGAAGATTGGAACTTAGCATGGCTTTAAGTTTTGAAAAGGCTGACTCACATTGCGTTGACCAATTCCAAGTAGCATTCTTTTCTAGCAGACGATTTAATGGATATCGTACGTCATGCAGTGATGGAAGAAATGCTGAATAGTAGCTAATCATTCCCAAAAATGATCGCAGTGAGGAGACATCAGTGGGGGCAGGCATTTGTTGGATTGCGTAAGTATTTTGAGGATCAGGGTGTCGTCCGGAAGCATCAAAGATAAACCCCAGGTACTTAACGAAACGTAAGAAGAATTGGCATTTTTCTGGGCGCAGGCGAAAACCATTATCCTGGAGGCGTTGCAGAACTAAGTGGGTTCTGGTATGCAATTCATCAGCAGTTGAGCCGACAATGAGCACATCGTCAAGGTATGTAGCAACACCAGGAACATCTGCCAGAATAGTGTCCATGATCTGCTGGAAGATCGCTGGAGCAGTTTTGATACCAAAGGGTAACCGGGTATACTGAAAAAGTCCTCGGTGAGTGTTGATTGTCAACAACTCTCTGGATTCGAGAGCGACTGGAATTTGAAGGTAAGCATCTGCCAGATCCAGCTTAGCAAAATAGGTACCACCATTTAAAATAGTAAATAAGTCATCTGGGATCGGCAGCGGATAGTGATGCTGTTGTAGAGCCGCGTTGAGTCCTGTGGAAAAGTCTGCACAGATGCGTATGGAACCATTGGATTTTTTTACAACCACAATTGGTGCAGCCCATGATGAATAAGAAACAGGTACTAGGACACCCTCAGTTTCCAAACGTTGAAGTTCAGCGTCAACCAGAGGTAAAGATGCGTATGGGACTGGACGCTTTGGGCGAAAAACTGGCGTAGCTTCTGACTGCAGTTTTAAAACAGCTTCAGTTGTGGAACAAAGTCCGAGACCAGGCTTAAATAGTTCAATAAATCGTTTTCGAAGGTCTTCAGCATGCTGTTGTGTAGAAGCAGTAGTTTGGACTTGATTGCAGATAGCGCTAATAGGAAGATCAGCGAGACCAAGTTCTTCGAACCAATCTAAACCTAAAAGGTTGAGCGGAGAATTGGTGATGTAGCATGTCCCATTGAAGGTTGTACCTCTGAATGAAATGCAGCAATAGAGTTCACCATGAAGGCGGAGATGACCCCCACAGGCACTGACGGCTGTCTGAGAAGATGGTTTGATGGGAGGTTGACCCAAGGTTCGCCAAGTCTTTTTCGACAGAATGGTGATATCTGATGCAGTGTCCAACTGCAAACGAACTGGCTGACCATTGATTGAGAGGGTCAGAAATTTGCGTCGAGTCGCGGCATGAGTATGGAATACTGCTGCTAAACTCCTTGATGAGGTAATCGGCTTTTTGTGAAAACGACGCTGCGTCTGTACATTTCGACGGTTATTGTATCGGTTGGATTTGCAAAAGCCGCTTTTGTGACCAACTTTCTGACAGCGATCGCACACATGCTGTTTGAATGGACAGAACTTCACATAATGCCAGGCTCCACAGTGCCAACATGGCGAGGGGGGCTTCTTCTGAGCCGGTTTAGAGTGATTAGAGATAGAAACAGCGCTGGCGTTCGAAGGACTCGAGTTTGTCGATCTCGAAGATTTTTTTTGGTGCTGAACAGCATGAACTTCGGAACCACCCTGGCCCCCAGATTGGACCAAAGTGGTGTCACGCTGCAGATTGATGATACGCTGGTATTCGTCTATGATCGCATTAAGTGTCAGTGTTGGATCTTGTTCAAGGCGGTTAAGCAACCGAGTTCTGATGTCGGAGAATTTGGGTGACTGAAGACTGCATATGAGTATTAGGGACTTGAATTGGTCTTCAGTGAGGGATCTGAGCTTGAACCGTTCGCACTCACGGTTAACAACGCCGACGTGGGTCAGGAAGTCATCAGATTCATTCATGACCAGTTTTAAGCAGCGATATCGGGTACTGAAGAGTGAGTGATGATCACCAAAAAGTTGGCTAAGGGACTGAATAGTGGCATCGAATGAACGGTCGCGTGGGTTCTGCGGTAGAATGAAGTTGCAATACTTATCCAGCTCGGATGGACCAAGTTTACGAAGAAGAAGACGCACCTTCCACGAATCATCTCTGTCAGCAAGGTCAACTTTGAAAAGGTCTTCATAACGTCTGAACCAGGTATCAAATGTAATGTTGGCATCAGGATCATAAAGAAATTCTGAAATACCACTGGTAATACCATCAACTGATTCAGGAATTGTCGGTGTAGTTGGGACTCGAGAAGATATGTGCGTCTGAGTAATCATCTCCATCAGCTTCAGCTGCTGTTCGAACAATTTTTCTAATTTGGCTGGATCCATAGTTATTCACCAACTTGTTGCTAAATCTCCGTCGCCAATTTATTGTGAATCGCGAGTTGGCTACTCTAAATTCTACCGATTGACAAGCTTCAGATATCCGAGTTCGACCCCTATACTGTTCCCAATCTCCAATATATCAGAACACGAACCGTAGATGTAAAACCGTTTATGGGGTCAGGAGCAGCAGAATAATGATTTACAAACAAATGCATATTTATACAGTTAGGATTACTATAAATATTGACCAACAGAAAGATGACACGTTAAATAATATTGACCAATAGGAAAATGACACGCGAAATAAATATTGATCAGTAGGGAAACGACCAATAGGGAAATGACACCATTTAGCGTTCAAGGGTAGCGTTAGACTTAACCGGATAATTGTTTTTGGGATATTTTTCTGAGTATCCCAACAACAGGTAAGGAATCTAATATGGAGTCCTATGAGTGTTTATAGCTAGAATAAACTCAGTACTTTGACACAGTCAGCCAGTCAACAACATAGAACTTAGTACATAATTACATCAGTTCGAGTTGCCATACCACATTAGCACACAGATACAATTGTCTATTCACATCACATAGTAGAAGTAGTAAGAGTATAAGATGTTACTCAAGGAGTATAATCCAGTGAAATCAATTTGGAAAATAACAGGGACATGAAGAACTCAGAAGATTAGAATTTGAGAGAACACAAAGAGTGAATGCACCTGCGCCATTGCAAACTATTTTGAACCATGTCATTCAAGGTCTCTAACCATCGGTTGCTATCATCTCGCAGATCCCCGCAACCAGATAGTCTACACCTACCAACATCACTCAGTCCACTTGTCAGTCACTTCATGGACTTGTGCCATGTTTTGGTCTGGCCGCCCACAGCTTTCTTCCAACCTACTCCTACACCATAGAACATCACAAGTCAGGGAAGTCGGTGGTTGGGCATACGTAACACATGTCCCAGCCATCTCAACTCATGAAGTTTCACTACTTCATCAATTCATTTGCCATCCTTACCTATATATATATATATATTTTAATTCAGCCACGCGACACAAATCAAACAGAGAAAGTCGAATATTTGTGTTAATAAACCCGAAAGTGATAATAAACCCTACTATATCTAAATTAAACATCATATAATATGTACGTTAAAATCAACAACAGAACCACATAATCTACAAAGAATAATTACTGAAAATAAATCAATGGAACACACCAAAAGACCATATATCTGCTTTCCAGTTATAAGGAGCATCTTTAAAAGTTTCACAATTGATAACTTCTGGAGCCATCCAGTAAGGTGTCCCGATGAATGTCGATCGCTTTTGCTTTTCATCCGTTAACTTGGCAGAAACTCCAAAATCAGCTGTTAATCGAAAAACAATTTTAAGAAACCTGCTGTTGCTGAAATTGTCTTTAAATTCACTATTTCAAAAACATTTATATCCATGTATCCACAGAAAGACAACAATTTAAAGTAGTGAATATACACATATATCTCCCTTTACCTGCTTTATGTGCAAATGATAATGAACACACTCACTCAGAATCTTAAACATGCACTTTTCAGCTAAAACTTCGTTGAAGATGCCATGAACTCACTTAAACAACTTAGATATTATGTGAGATTCACAAAGTGAATGCTTGCAGCTGTAGAATAAAGCACGGGTTATAAAGAGAAATCAAATTAAACAGGAGCTAGTCAGTTTTCCTGCGCTAGCCAACCACAGGGTCCCCTAGACGTTTACTGTGCCAACCCCCTGAATAAAAATATTGAGATGTAAATCATCGTATCACTAAACTCTACTTGTTTTCACTACAAACTTTAACATTAAACCGGAGCAAATAAGCTGTGTCATTAGTGAAAAGAAAACCTCAAAGTCCGCCTGACGATGAAATTTAAGAAAGATTTACGTTTCTTAATTCTCCGATGTCACTTAGTTTTCTTAAATTACTTGGATCATACAACACGAACCTACAGTCAATGAAGATTTTTTCGTTGATTAGTTTCTGAAAAAATATGTTACCCACCATATTTGCCGTTCAAGTTTTAACAAGTACCAATACTGATAAACATGTAAGGTTGAGAAGACTTGGTGTTAGGTGAGAAGCATTTGTATCACAACCTGATTTCCCCTAACAAAACACGTTAATGGTAAGATACGAACGTCAGTGTTCACTATAGATATATATAAATTGTTTACTTTAAATCTGAATCGTGTGGATTATGACTAACCAAGTTTAACTTCGTTATTAAGAGTGAGTAAGATGTTCCAGCTTTCATGTCTCGGTGGATTATCAGCTTCTCATGAAGGAATTCAAGACCCTGAAGGACTTCTCTAGAGACAAATCTGATCTGCGGCTCAGTCAAAGGCTTTTCAAGGGTCTCCATAATAGAGTCCAAAGCTCCGCCACCACATAGTTCCAGATAAATCTTTCTAGTAATGTATATGAAGAATAACCTACCCACAATTTGCTTTCATATATGTAAACTTCGTGCAAAGTAAGTATGTTCTTATGCTTGAAGTTAGTAAGGATGTCTATTTCCAACATAAAATCTTCAAGTTCATCCTCAGATTCAAAATCAACCCGTTTAAGTGCAGCAAATAAGTCAGTATTACGCTTATGAGTCTACAAACACGTGTGAGCAAAATAAAATACGCACCTTGTACACTTTGCCGAATGCCCCATCTCCAAGCTCCGAAATAATTTCCCATATATCTGTTGGGTTAACATTCCTTTCTATTGTAGTGGAGAAGCTCTTTTTCTCAGACTCGTCAGCTGATATAAACTTCTTAAAAAACGACTTGAGCATTTCAGGCCTAAAAAACGCGCGGACACTTGAGGTCAGACAAAAGTACCCATTAGTGAATTCAAACAGGGTGCTGCGAATAAGAAAGTAAATTGACTGATCTGTCTTAAACTTTGCGTATTTGATCTGCAAGTGCCACTCCTCTGTATAAGTTTCACGCACTACCTTGTTATTTTCCAGGACAAGGAGCTCTAATCTTTCAAACATGTTTTGTTCGGCATCATTAGCGAACTACACTTTCCTTCATTAACAAATGAAATGTTTTATTTCCTAAAACAGTGTGATTTAAAAACAGAAAGTGAATATTTCCATATTTTGAGATATCGGGTTTCTGTTACGTTTGTCACTCCAGAAGCTAGAGTTAAGCTCTGTGGGGCTATTCCATACGTTTTTTTATTTCATAAGTTTTCGTTGTTACGTATCTGTATGTTTCAGTTTTTTCCTTGTAGTTAGGTTCGTCTAATATTTTAACGTTTTACTGCCTCAACGACTACTATTTGAAGTTATCCGTTGGTAAATTTTTATTGTTGCTCTCTTAAGGTATAGTGGCATTGGACCATAATTTTAGGATTAGGTCTATTATTAGAGCAGTACTAATATCATAGTAGGCTATAATTCTACAAAGTTTATCGCTTGTCGAACCTTATGTGGTTTGCTCTTTTGACATCATTTTTGTTCAAATGGTCACCCAAAGTCATCGATAAAGTCTATTGTGTGTTTCTTCCCGGTTGAAGATGACATGCAGCCTGACAAGTGTTAGATATGGTTCCATAATGTAAGTAGCATTCTACTGTCGCTTGCGCGTAGACGTTACACAAGTCCGGTTTCACTCTCGTTATCTAAATAGTACTGACTAATTAAAGCGATCCTCTTAGATGAATGCCCACAGCTTTTCACTCCAATGAAGGAATTTTTTAATTATTATCCCCGCTCAACGAGCCTGACATGAGACAAAGAAGAAACTACAAGTGTGAATGATAATAGTGTCAGTTTAGCTCGTACCCATGATTAAATGGTTGATGCACAAAGGGTGAAGTTATTGCAATAGGTCTAAATTTCACATTCTTATTACCAGATACTTTCTTGGGTACAAGGATTATCTTCATCGTTCTCCACATTTTCGGTATGAGATTAGATGAGAAGGATCTGTTGAGAATGGTCGTGAATGGGTAACATAGGACGCTAGCACACCTAAAAAGGAGTTTTGGGACACATGAGGTCCTAAACATAGGGATGAATAAAGTGACTGGAGACATCTTCGGACATCAGTTTCAGTGAAACTAGGAACACAGATATTCTTTAAACCTTTGGATGACGGGAGTACTACATCAGACGACTGACGTACAAAAGACTTATTTAGGTCACAAACATTCAGCTGGTTATCGTTCATAATGTTTCTGTCACCAATAAATTCTTTAAAGAGTTTCCACATACTTGGGGATTTTTTACAAAACAATAGTTTTTGATTAAACATAGAGTTGAGAAATACAATCTCCAGGTTTATCAGACCATTTAACTTACGAACTTCGTTAATTTTTCTCCTTGTACATTCTTTCTTTCACTCTCGTTATCGTTTTAGTTGTGAGGATGTAAGTCGATCAAAACTTACGAAAATGGTTTCAGTGGAGCAGCAAATATCAAAACAGAATCTAAGATAACAAATGATAACATCAGTAGTGTTTTCCAGTGAGTCATCTGTAAATAATTCCCAGTTAGTCGCATAAAAAAATGTTTTTCAGATTTCGGATATTGTGTTCTGAGTAATTCCTATATTTAACTTTCTTGGTTTGATGTACAAGTGTACTCTTCCCATGCTTTTCATATACTTTAGGTAGAACACGAATTATACAGTGATCCGAGCTAGACAGTGGAGCACGTTTACGAGTCACATATATACCCTATGTCTTTGCGCGGTTTTTTTGAGGTTGTAACTTTTTTTGAGGTGGTATTATTTTATTTTCCTATTAGTTTTTCCCTTTAATTTAACATTTATTAATGATAAATAATTCATCACTGATAGGGTTCTATCAACTCGACACCTCATTTTGGGACTCAACGTCATCCATTAATTTCGCCAGTTTTGACGCTGTCTACCTCTTTTCGCCCACTAACGTTAATGTATTTGCTCTTCACTAATACTGGTTATGGCCCTATCCTAGAACTTTACACGTCTAATAACTTATAATTGTCGCTGTTCACTTAATTAAACTTTATATTTACATTACTTCTAATAATGTCAAGGCCATCTAAAAAACATATAATCTCTCCTGATGCCTATAGCACCTGCCAATGTTCGAAATCAGTCACTAAACGGAGTATGTTCGAAATACCTGATTCATGGAGGCTGAGATTGTTGTTCTGGACTCAACAAGAAGGGCTAGACAAGAAGAAGGACCGATAAGAAATGTAGACTGCTCATGCGGGTATATGTGTCATTGGTCCATGATAGTGGCACGTGTGAGGTAGCTTGTCGTACGATAAGGTTAGTTAATGGGTTAATATAAGCAGAAGAACGATGCAGTCCACGTTGTCTCACTGAACACGTCTTAAGTCATATCTGCACGTGAAATAAGAGTCGTTGTTGCTTTATCTTTGGAGCCACACATCAACTGGATATAGCTTACAACGTTACGTTGATTTTAAGACAACAGTCTGCTATAAACCAATGTTCAGTGAGCGCTTGTACAAAATATTGTAGGACTGACACATTGTGACTTGGAAAATAGACTAACATTCCCAGGCCTCGTATTTACAGACCAATGTGATGAGGTTAATGATATTCAGCTATTAACCGTACTAGCGAACAATGATCAAGTGGTATTATATTTTATGTTTCAACTACACGATATACGACAGACTACTCTACTCCGTTTCAGTATCTGGAAGGCTAGCATTCCGTGGATGAGAGACTGTGCTACCTTGACAGCTTAGTTGGTCAACGTTGATTGGTTGATCGAAGACGAATAGAATCATTTTAAAGATAAACTAGAAGTCATAATAATACCGTTTATCTCATGATCAAAGCGTGAGCTATCAGATTACCCACTGTGGACCGATGGGGAAAATCTTTGGTGTATGAAACACTTCTGAGTGTCCTTTAAGTCGATAGGTTATGCATCATTTGACCGAGAAAAATCTGAAATATATGTGAAACAGCCGTTTCTGGAAGCCGAATTGCTAACGGAAGACCACTTTCACTCAACAGCCGTATTCGTTCGCAGTGATTATTTCCATACATTAAGCCAAAAACGGAATATATTGATGGAATTCCTCTATAATTGTTGAAGGAAATTTCACGTACAATATCTGAATGACATGATTGAAGCTAAGATTTGATAAACTCATCTCAGCGAGGTCTACACAATGGATGTTTTTACAAACACTAACTATAACCACACTTCTGAGGTACTATTCATAGGACCAGTGCATGCGGATTAGGATCCCTCAACCACTCATTAACCCTAGAACTGATTAGTCACCAAGTCCTGATGGACTACGTCCATAATTTTGTCATTCCTCGGGATGAAATTTCAAGATCATTCACGATGCTGTTCAACAATTAATTTTCCAAACCGTAGCCCAACGACCAATCTATTAGTCTGATATAGCAGTCAGGATATTACTGAAAAATGATTCGTTCAAATTTGTAAATATGTCAACTAAAGGACAACATGTATTCAAGACAAACATTCTCGCTTGATCTGCCTACTAAATACGAGAGGTAGTTACCGGGAAGCCATCATAACGGTTTGTTTGACGACAGGATATCAGTGCATACTACAAAGGCCTTTGATAATCTGTCTTACCTAGGGCTTGCGCGGAACCTGTGGATATGTAGAATTATGGTCTACTATGATATTAGTACTGCTCTAATAATAGACCTAATCCTAAATTTGTAGATTTGTCATGATATAACTGCCTAATCTATAAGATCTTACGTGGAAGTCGCACCATCGACTACACCAACTCACTGTGTCGTATCAATTACCAATACATGATGTAGAACAAGGTTAGGCTAGAGAAGGAACAATATATTTAATATGAATAGAAGATATAAGGTAACATTCAGCGGAGACCACGCCTGCATGGCCGAGCCATGCCACTCGATCAACACCAGTACCTTCAACTCATTGTTCGCGCCTTCTCCATTGTTAGGTATTTCTCCGCGTTAAATATTGAATATCTATTTTCTGAGTAGTCCCGTGTTCAGCTTTGTGGATTGTGCGGTTATTGTTCAATGCCACTACAGATATTTTCGAAAAGCTCTGTCATGTAAAAGTTTGATACAGAGGATGAGGGTGTATTTAAAACCAGCTGAGTGAAAACTAGCGAATAGTGGTGTGCTTTTAAACACAATATCAGTTCTCCTTCTTTTCTTGTCTAAGTTAATGAATTACCGGGTCTACTCATATTATCGACACTTATTTGCAGATGGTATCAAAATATAGAGATCAATACCTAGTGGGGCTGGTCATTTTGATTGACAGTGTGATCCTGACAAATTAATAAGATGGTTTTGATGTTGCATAAACCCTTTCTTGAAAGTTCTGTGTGTGAAAATCCCCCATATATACGTTATAACGACCTACTGCCCCTGACTAATCAGATGCATATTTCGACCATCATTTGATTCCATATAAGATGGTAATATTTGAATTCTATTTTGGATTTTGTTTTTCCTACGTTTTCGACAAATTTCCTCATCTTCTTTGTTTTAGTTGGTATTTGGTTACGGTCACTTCAACAAGGATTCAAATGAATTGGTGGAGACGTTTCGGGTTTTATAGCTCACCTGTGTTAGACTTTACTCAAAGCATTGCATCCAAATAAAAAGCATATGTGCTAACAAGGAGGCTACTACATGCGAACATGTGGTAACCAAGTTAGCGACGGGTTTCCCAAAATCTCCTACTATGAGAGCCTAAAACGTCCAAAACTTTTCCTCTTTTTCTAAGAAAAAACACGAGTTAACCTAATTTTGACATTCCCCATCATGGACAATAATTTGGTTACTAACATGTTCTACCTCTCTGATCTGTTTATAACAGCGCTAAAAATCTGAGATCAAAAAAATCCGGAGTGTGATTCTATCATTCTCATCATCTGGTCAGTGACTTGAACGCATGACCCGAACAATCACCAGTCCGATTAGCAAGCAATTCCCTCCTCGGGAGAAAAGACTTCTAAGAATGACAAAGCTGCAGAACCCACTTTTCTTTTTACTGAAGACTGTAGTCAGTTAATAATAATGCAATTTTACGTGAATGAGCACTCACAGTAATCAATCTCAAAATGATATCCACTATAGTTACTTACATTTAAGTGATGTGACGACAGTCTGCTATGTTTTAGACAATCATGCATGATTAGGCGTCCTTCCTGCGAATATTAACGGGTGTTTGCAAGATTCTGTTTTAAACTTACAAGCGGCAAATAGAAAAACTATTACCATATACAGTAGCAGATATGTTTATCTTAACGTGAGTTTACGCAAACTCATTCATCGGGGAAACATTAAATGATCTGTTTATACAACTCCATTTTCTGGTTGTAGGTTATGCCTACTCATTGTTAAGCACATAATTAATCCACGCTCTTAGTGGCAAATCAACACGTATAATACTTCACATAATAGACCTAGGAATATCTGACTATAGAACAGTCCATGAGCATCGCACTTGCACATAATCCCTAAAATACAGCAACGATGGTGTCAGAGTTCCATCGGGATGTATTTGGAGATCTCAGCTACATGCACACGTGTGTAGATGACTGCTTTATCATACGTCTGTATAAAGAATCTCATCTGAGGCATCTGAACCTTGTCTTCAAAATCTCCTAAAACATGGTAACACTGTAAACATTCAAAAATATCAAACTGTAGCCAGCTCCCTGGATTTTCTCGAGTACATTGGTGGTGTTCGACGTACTTGCCTTTTGAAAAACAAATTGGGGTATACTCTAGATTACTAAGAACTGATAACAGTCAACCAATTACGTACGTTCTAGGCCATGGTAAGTTTTTATCGACGCTTCATACCGAATTCGCTTCTCTCATGAGACGTTTAACAAACAAACCTGGTTGAAATGCGAAACTCATCAATTTGGCAGACAAAGCTGAAAAGAGATCCCCAACAGTTAAGTAATATTTTTGATCTAGCCTCTTAATTCCGGATGGCGCAAAAGTTTCATGGTCGCAGATAACACTTTCTGAGGGAGAGGTTTCCAAAAAGGTTTCTCATGTCAAACAGTTTGGAGGTTGAGAAACTCCATGGTTTCTTGAAATTTCTGGGAGACTTGCTGTACTTATTATGGTACTAACATCAATCGGGATTATCTACCTCTCGTGGTCTAGCGACACATCTTTCTAGAGATGAACTTCATTGAAAAGTTAAGGAGTGTCTGCGATTGTGATAAAGATTAAGATGAAGAGTGAGGGCATGATAAAAGTTTGTAACGTCATCCTGTGTCGTTTGGAGCTTTTCTTTGACAGAGTAAAGCTCGATGCAACAATTCTGTTTCTGAGCCATTTTGCGACTCGATGTTATGATAGTTCTAGTCCAACATTTGTCAGTCTGCTAGGTCGTAGAATTATGGTCCAATCTGGCACGAGTACTTTTATCTTCGCTACTATAATAACAGGCTTAATTCCAAAACCATAGGCTTGTCATGATGTGACTACCTAGTGAAGTCACATCACTATTCACAATGACTCGTCCAATCACGAGAATCGGCAACATGATTTCGAACACTTTTAACGAACACATTTGGCCTGGATAGAGATTTATATATTCAATACAAAAACAATAAGTTCTGTAGGGTGACCGCGCTTGCATGACCGAGCCATGTCATCTCCAATGTCTGTTTCCGCCCTCATCATTACAACCCTCTCAGGTATTGAATGCCAAATACAACTTTTCTCAGTTATCAAATGTTCACCTTTGAAATCGTGTGGTTAGAACCAATAACATTGCAAGGATTACATGTTTAGGAATAGGGCTTCGAAACAACACTAGTAAACATAATACGTGTGACGTACTTGTGAAAATTACGTGTTGGTGCTTCCACTACTGCAAGGAATCATGCACGAAGGTCTCTTGCGCAGTGCTCATGAAAGTCGGTTTCTGAAAGGCAGAACCAGACTTCGACACTACTGGGTCAGAAAGGCGTGATTTAAAAGGTAAGAAGAGAAATAGTCTCAATCTTAAACAACATGAGTGTGCGTTTCGTCTTGGTAAATATAAAATATATATGGGTGGAAAGACATACCTCAAAATATGAAAATAACACCACAATACGTAGAAACAAACACTGGAAAATGATATTTAAAGTTTCGACAAGGAACGGACTCTCAGTTTATTGCTTAGTATGCCAGATCGCCCCGAACATGCCACTAAGGACGCTACGGGTATTCGGAGTTTGACGTCTTTACGCGTAACACACTTTAGAATCCGAATCTACCCACGTCAGTCAAATCTGAAGTCATAAATGAACGGGTTGGAAGACATACTTACAGAGCTATAGACATGTCGAGAAGCGTTTGGTCCAAGCTGGTTAGTAGTTGCAAAGAATGCATTGTATGATCCAAACTAAGGTTTGGACTGAAGGATAGCTGACTAGGTGGGTTAGATACGCGCCCTTGCCCGTTTGAAACCAAAACAAAGTAACTGGGGTAAAATGACGGTTCTATAATTCATCATAAATTTAAATGTACATTGTTACTTAAATAAATATGACCACTCAGCTATCCAACCAATAAATGTTCAATTGATCAAATCTAAATTAAAATAAATAAGGAAGTTGATAAACGATGTAAGAAAACTACCAATCACAACAAATAAATGTTATTCTATCCTGTCTGAATAGACCACGCACAGATTCGTTCAAAAGATAATATTTGGTTGCTTTATAACACAGAGTGTTCCCGATTCTGGAAGAGTGCCTCAATTCACAACCAAAAATGAACAATTCCAGTCAACACAGGCAACCCAATCAAAGAGGGGAGAAACCAATATGGCTGCCACCAAGACTTAGTATAGAGTAAACAACATAAGGGCAGTTCGGGAAGAAACAAAAAACTTAGTGAAGGCGTAAGAAAAACGAAAACTATAAAAAAACCAAATATTAACAATTCAAATGTAATAAAAAAAACAAACACTGTACAACTAAGGGAATCACTAGGAACAAAGTGCAAGTATATACATAGAGGGATTTTCTCACTCACACACACACACAAAACATTCAAAACGGATCATACATGCATATCACGGTGTACCTGTTTGTTTATGATCTAATTCGTTGTTAGTACATTTGTCTTTGCCAGTATAATAATAGACCTAATCCAAATCGTGATCTGGTGCGGACGCGTCAATGTCGAAGACAGAACTACTTGCTTCGGGGATTTATTTATCACTACTCTTATTGTTAAGTGAGTTTCAACCTGACAGTGGTGATGGTGAATAATTCATTTATAAACACGGCACTTTGTACCAAGCTCATCAAACAAATCCCTTTGATGCAAATTATCTACGTACTTCATTAGCCCTTTTTGAAATATGATCATCAAGTGCTCAATTCGTAATAATCTGTCCGTTCGTTCGTTTAAAACAATAACAAGAAATTGTTCAAACGTTCATGGTCAGAAATATAAATAAATCAAAACTCTGCTAAGAAATGTTAACTCGAAATAATAGTTTATTATAAGTGAGGTAATTCAGAATTTCCCTATTATACCCTTAACAATATTGGTTCCTTTTACAAGACAAATTATCATCTGCAATTCACAAAATAGGCAATGATAAGCAAGGAAACAACACTTAAAAACTAACATTCTGTAAGTGTTATGCCTCAAAGGGACTGCCGATTATATGACAGTGACTTATCGATCGGATCAAGGATTCAGAGACTCAATAGTCTATTCTGGTCCGTTGTCCCCAACTCTGCTAACTCGATCAAAAAGTCTGGGTAAGGCTTAGAAAGTGTATTCTACAGACAAACAGCAGATAACAAGTCAGGTCAAGCATACAAGTCAAGCGTATTTATACAAATATTTACAATCGATATTGTCATGGAAGATTTTTGAACATTAATCAACAATTGACTGCTATTTGAACATTTAATCGATAGTTCATCAATTGACCTATTTGTACATTTAATCGATAGTTCATCAATTGACCTATCTGCACATTTAATCGATAAGTAAATTACAAAATTTGAGTTTTGGGGATCTATCGTCCCCAACACTCCTCCCCTTTTTAGAAGATCCGGAGTTGATATCCGGATTTTAAGTTTTCCAGGTCCATCCTCCCCCACGAAACAGTGTTGGATCCTCATATGCCCACGTTATAATTAACTTGAATTTATTTAAGACATATTTATCGCACTGAACAGAGAATTGACTGAAAGTGACTAAGTCTTGAGGCTGAACGACACTTGATATGAGGTGTTCGAAGTTTAATTCTTCTGAAATATTGTGACCAAATTTATTTGGAATCTTATTTGTAGATAATGAATCATCAAGGTAATTAGCATCTATCAAAATTGTATTAAGTTTTTGATCATCATTTGATGCATCTGACATATTTTCTGGTAAAAGAGAATCTTGATAATAAGATTTGTCAAAAACATCTGTCGCAGACTGATGAGAACCATTTGAAGCAGTTGTATTCAGTGTACTGCTCGATTTGTTTTCTGTTTCATGGGTGGTTATTGCGACAATTCTATGAGCATTTACCAGGGAGTGTGTTTGTGAGCTGGATAAGTCACCGTCTGCACATGCTGTTTTGGGGATAATGGAGTTTGAGTCCATTACCGGGCATGTTTCTGGAATGGAGAGGACTGGACCACTGGGCGAATCTTGAGTGACTGTTGTACCGTTTGAAATACGGTTTATCGGGGATTCATTGGGGCTGCAATCATTTTCCAGCTCTGTGTGCAGTTGAGAGATCAATCCATCCACTTCCGTTGCATCTCCAAAGCATGAGTGATTTAACAGCTGCGTGCGTAATTTGACTAAAAACTCCAACTGTCTTTCAAATAGCAGCTGTACTCGATCGGAAGGGAGAGTCATTTTTTTTATTCAGCACCGGTAATGAAAATTACTGTTTGATTAATGACCAATGTTGCTGAAGGACACTGATGACAAATCTGGATGCTGAAGGCTGACTTTGGATTGTTCTTTTTTTACCCCGTCGCCAATTGTTATGTTTCGTTATTGCTTGAATGCTGTTACTGATGCGTCTTATCGAACGGATCAATGATTCAGCGACTCGATAGACTATTCTGGTCCGTTGTCCCCAACTCTGCTAACTCGATCAAAAGTCTTGGTAAGGTTTAGAAAGTGTATTCTACAGACAAACAGCAGATAACAAGTCAGGTCAAGCATACAAATCAAGCGTATTTATACAAATATTTACAATCGATATTGTCATGGAAGATTTTTGAACATTAATCAACAATTGACTGCTATTTGAACATTTAATCGATAGTTCATCAATTGACCTATTTGTACATTTAATCGATAGTTCATCAATTGACCTATCTGCACATTTAATCGATAAGTAAATTACAAAATTTGAGTTTTGGGGATCTATCGTCCCCAACAGTAAGACAACTGAGCCTCAACGATAATGACTGTACGTCTTATGCCGTACTTCACGATATCTCAAGCTTACAGCAGTGATCCTAGGGATACATGTAATCTCCTACAATCTATTACTTCGAGAAGACAGGGGTTACTGAGGTCGCTTGTCAAGATCCATTTTCCTGTCCAAAGCTCCACGTGTCCTATTAGTCCAGCCTTGATAGATAATGCCCTTCCAACCATCACCCTGAAAGAAGTCAGATTATATCATTATCAACCCAATTATCATAATTTCACAGCTATTTCCTTTTAGATATATGTCATAGTAAGGAGGTGATAGATTAACGAACTCATCAATGACAACAGGAAACACCCACCACCATATTAACCCTCTTTGACCTTTCATAACTATGATTTGTTCATTCACCCCATAAAATCAATAAAAATGGGCTGAAACGGCTTAAACAAGAAAGGGAGACATCTATTCGTGCATCAGAATATTGTTTTCAGTACTCTATATTAAAACTTCACATAATCATATACTTTCAGCTTCGTTTTGAACCACCTCCATTTATACAGTTCTTTGTCCATTCATACCGTATTTATGCTTGTTTTCCTTAACCTACTGGAATGCCCTTGCTTAAGATGTACTTTAATAGAAGAGAATTAGAATAAGTAATCACACCTTCACTATTTCACACAAATGACTCAATTTCAATAGGCATGAACATTGTTTGTTTGGCTCCTCGTCCTTTCTTCCTACCCTCTTTTTCGGCCCCCTCAAGATATGCAACCGAAAACATATATGGAACAAGTGTCTTCATCCTGTGCCAGCAGTAATGCCTCAGATGCTCCAGAGCGATATAAGGTCACGGTTTCTAAAAGCTCTCAAATTAACGTGGATTTACTGCCGACTATCAGTTGCACATCGCAATGCAACTTCCGTAAAAAGCGCCAACTGTCATATTGACAATACGGATCTTACTAATATTATTTGCATTCATGTATGAGAAGTGTTATCCCCCACAATTTTATGACCAACGTACCATACAAAATATCAAGCATGTGCGTAGCTACATGAGTAAATGTAGGAGCCCAAGACTAGATATCTAGGATCTACAGCATTTCGCATGAGAGACAACAAAACCAAAAGTTTTTTGTAAGGTTGTTAGAAAATATTTTAAATGAAGAGAGTTTTTATCCTGCTCGATAACCGATGATAAGCTACTGACAACCAGAAAGGACTAGATAACTGTTTCGTCCTAGCATAGAACTCCTTAATAATGAGCACACATAAAATAATCAGTGACTGGCGAAATTCAACCACATAGAAAGTTGATGTGTGGGCGAGAATGATAATGACTGGTTGTCTGCTTAGTCAGACATGTAAATAGTCTGACAGTTGTCAGATGAGTTATTTATTCCCCTATCTTTATTATTACTCACTTATTTTGATTGTTCATTGATTTTCAATTGTGTCGGGTTTTGGTGTAGAAATATATTTACGTTGTGGTCAGGCTAATCACGTGGTCTTGACCTGAGTTGTTTTGACGTCCTATAGAATAAACACTGGGAGGGAATCTAGTGTAGATAATCGTTTAAGGTAAATTAACGTCCCATACGTGTAAAAGTGGAAACCCAACCGTTATAACATTAGACGAAGTAAAACCGAGCGTTATAACAAAAGTGCAAATATTAACCATTTGTGACAGTGATGGCTTTCTTGATACATTGTGAATATGTAAATCATTGAGTCCTATTTCGGTGGTCCAAGCGAATCTTAACTTATATTGACAAAGTTATTCGATCCTCTCTAAGTGTTATGTTTTACAAACTCTTCCACTTATAATTACATATGTCACTTCTTTTATCGCAAGACATTGGAATTACTATAACTTTCCAATTTATTTAGTCTATCTTGAAATCAGTTACCTCCCAGGTTTTAAAAATGACCCAGACGATCATGAGGTTTATTTAAGGTCATTAAGTTATTCATGTTGTGACTGTATGTAGCTTCCACTCTAGTTTTTTTAGTTTCCTTTATATTGCTCACTTTGGCAATTTTTAAGCTCTTACAATGTTCTTGATGTAATGGTTGTTATAGTACAAACACGTATCGCCTTTTGAAGCAATTTGTGATATCCTAGTTTTCGATTTATGCTGAATAACTAACGATTTGATAAATCAACGAGTACTTTTTATCGATGTAGATATTGCCTAATCAGTCAGTTATTTGTCATTACGACATCAAGCGTTTACCACAACTAGTTAGACAAAAAGCAGTCAGTTCAACAGGTCTATTCTAATTCCCTTTAGAATGTTATTTATAAACATCCATCTATTTCAATAGTTGAGATCATGAGTCAATTAAAGCTGGAACATCATAGAAAACCTGGAAGCACCGGACGGCCGTTTCGTCTTGTTGTGTGACACCTCAGTAGTGCACACCCACGACCATGCCTCGTGAGATTCGAACCCAGGACCAGTCAGTTTCACGCGCGAGCGCTTAATCACTAGACAACTGAGTTGGTCGGTATCCAACGGTGTTAATCTTTGACTTCAACCAATCCACGAAATTGAGCGACAAATCCACCATTATCATCAGTGAGTTACTATCTAACAACTGACCCACTTGTTCATAAAAAGATGCTCAACTAATCTCAAGTATTTCACTGTTAAAATAAAGAGTCAGTCAACAGAAAAAAGTTGTTTCCCTTTGCTATTTGATACACCCGATAATTTTGTTCTTATTTAAATAACCCGATTTATTTTAACACTATATAAAATCTGAATTGCTAATCAACTTGTTGTTTATATTTTACGATAATTACATATACATTTTTGTACACATGCACATAATTCAGGGAGTAAGATCTAGAAATGGATATTTTATGACAAACTATCGGTTTTCTTAAATTGGTTAGTTCATTTCATTTGAATTTTAATTAGTAACAGGTTGAATATTTGTATATTTGAAGATTGTATTTTAATCAGTAGTTTATATTAGCATATCTGGGTAGCATCATTGATGAACATGATGGATTTATGAAGGTGTGAAGGCGCGGATCGGCAAATCAAATACAGCATATTTACAATTGAAGAACATCTGGAAATCAAAACGATTGTCAAAAAACACCAAAGTCAGAATTTTCAATACAAATGTCAAGACAGTTCAATTGTATGGGGCGGAAACCTGAAAAACTATGAAATCCATCATTCAGAGGTGTTTGTTAACAGTTGTCTACGCAAAACAATACTTCGGATCTGTTGGCCGGACAATATCAGCAACAACCTACTATGGGAGAGAACAAACCAGATCCCAGTGGAGGAAGAAGAGCTGGAAGTGGATAGGAAATACATTGAGGAAAGCACCCATCTGTGTCACAAGGCAAGTCCTCACTCGGAATCCTCAAGGCCAAAGGAGAAGAGGGAGACCAAAGAATAAATTACTTCGAGAAATGGAGACAGATATGAGAAGAATGCACAACAATTGGATATAACTAGAAAGGAAGACCGGCGACAGAGTAGGTTGGAGAATACTGATCGGTGGCCTATGCTCCATTTGGAGTAACAGGCGTAAGTAAGCAACCACTGTCTTAGATATGGTAAGGTATATGAAATATCCATTGAGTTTCGCACAACTTAATGAGTTAATAAAACGATGCAATATATATTAACGTTAAATAGGTTAAACACTATCGACTACAGTAAACATAAGTTCACTATTGGATGTAAGCCATGCATGATATAAGTTTAGAAAATGATATTTGTTATATTGTACTTCCATTAGTTGAAGTTAGACATTAACACCGTTGGATGCTGGCTCAGTAGTCTAGTGGCTAAGTGCTCGCGCGCGAAACCAGTAGGTCCTGGGTTCGATTCTCGCAGGGGGCGAGGTCGTGGATGCGCACTGTTGAGGAGTCCCACAGTAGGACAAAACGGCCGTCCAGTGCTTCCAGGTTTTCCATGGTGGTCTAGCTTCAACTGACTCATGATCTTAACCATTTAAATTACTACAATCTCCACAAAACCCATCTGACATAAATATTGGTACAAAGGGGCACCGAATGCATATGTGCCACAAATGTCATTGATTTGCATATGACTGTGATACTGCCGGGGTGCCCAAACCGAAGGTAGTTTTTTAGGAAGCCATCGATCGAAAGGTCTGGTCCACAAGGTAGTAGAGCAACGTTAGGAGATGCAGTCCCATGATAGCCGGTAACCAACAATTTATTCCATCAGGATTTTGAAGCCCATGGGCACCACTGATTTGGAATCAGGGCTTCCCAACGGCGAGACTACAATTTATGGACGAACCAATCAGGTATAAGATAACAGGTCTTGGATTTTGGCGCGAAATCCACTCATCCAATTGGCTAGATATTTTTGGCATTATAGCTGATAACATTTCGGAATGAAAACCATAAATTTAATTCCTAACCCTTAACCATCAACTGTAAATCATAATTCTAATTCCTCACACAGATTTCTAACCCTCGTTTAGTCACAGTTAATAACTGAATCCTCTTAACTTCAGTTTAGCTTCGCTCAAAGGTCGTCCTTAAATTATAGTCTCACTATTTCCAACTCACCTAGGTGGATATTCTATATCCACCAACCCGGTTAAAGCGCCGGACATTCGCTTTCCGTCCTCTCAATTTCGTAAGTAACATCCGTGGAGCGAGAAGCCAGTGAGTAGGATTCCATGGCAATGACTGTATGTACGTGGCCATGTGAGGGCAATTGGAGAGGGAGGCATAAATCTCACCACACACGGCCGTACCAGGGCATTCATAAGTCAATATACGCTAGAACACCACTAAGAACCTGGACGACCGATTAGTCTTAGTATGGGGACTCCTCAACAGTGAGTGCCCACGATCCCGCACGTGGGACTTGAACCAGAACCTTTGGTCTGGCGCGCGAACGCCCAACCTCTAGACCCTTGAGCCGGCATCCAACAGTGTAGAGTCCAATCCATGTCGGGTAGAGACAGGTATCTATCTAACAAGAGATGAACGGTTGCGCAAGATCATGGAGCAACGGAAGTTAGACATTAGAATAGCGGAGGATGAGTTTACCTTCGGAATGATAAATACATTAGTTATCAGCTATTGGAAAACTGGATTCTACTCAATTGTCGATTCGTCTAATGACCAACCTAAAACTGTTAACTTATATTGACAAAAATAACCAAATATGACGACAGAAAAATACATCAGAAATAGACTTTTCATAAGTTATAATCACTTAATAAAGTTGGTGAACAGAAAAGCATTCTGAAGGAAATTCGACAAGATAATTGTTCTGACTAGCATAACCAAGGAAAAATTCATCATTTGTGATTCCAACAATTTGTATAGGTTTTCACATTCAGTAATAAGCAATACTATGTAATCCATAATGATGAACCCAATGATCAGAATAGGCATAAATATTTTTATCGAGATGACATTGTAGTCTGAATAGGCAAAAGAAAACAATCCACTTGATATGTAGCAGTGAAAGTAAAATAACATTAGATACTGAGCATGGACAAACAGACACATCCTGATGACTTAAATATATGATTGACTTCTACTACCGTCTCACTGATTACGACGGCATATAACTGTGTTAAATAAAGTAGTATCTAGTGTTAATCTGGTTCTCTATTCTGGGTCGTGAATCATGGATCTGATATGACATGATTGGTTTCATTATCTCAGCACACATGAAAGAAAAGTATTTTGAACCATCCGTTATATCATTACTTATATACTGAAGTTGACGATATACTATCGGTGGACATGCAATTCATCAATTAATGAACCGAACTAGGTGACCAAGTATATGATTATACAACGGATATTGAAGCAGATTTGTGATACTATTACTCTGCTGTTTGTAATGAAAATAAAGGTGAAATGATCTAACTAATAGATCATGTACCCTAATTTTTATAAATACTCAGAACAGTACATCCACTATTTAACGAAAAAACAAACAAACAAACAGACAAGTACAATTATTTAACGTACATAGAACATTAAAACGCAAAAAAAACAAGAATCAAGACAAAAAAAGTCTTATGTTAAATCAGTAGAGTAAATAGATATATTTCAGTAGTGAATAACCTGTTAACAACACTTTAAAACCAACATTATCATAGAAACACAAGTAATCTCATATTCACAACTTAACAGGAAAAAAAACAAACAGTGAATGATGATGATAATGATAATGGAGAAAATAAAATAAAGGTTACTTACAATAGAAAGGTTAAACTAAATAACCAGACAGGGCACAAAAACGTCTACATTTACACAGACACATACACACACACATACATACAAATGTAGGTACATTCCATAATCAAATGAATGGAACACAATGTGATAGAAGAGAGATTATATCTGTACAAATAAACTTTTTTTCTCGAAAAAACAAAACAAAACAAACAATTCACACAAAATGATAAACAAAAAAAACCAATGTACATTGAATCAATTAAGTAGTATTATTCAGTAGTAATTATTATTATTATTAAAAAAATGATTATTACTGGGATATTTATATTAACCAGGGCGTGAAATATGTTCTTTTTTTTTTAATTGTCTGTAAACGACAAAATAAAAGACTAAAATAATTATAATAAATATATTCAGAAAACAATTAATTACCTAGGTTTTGTATTCCATGTACATATATTTAAAGGGTGGGAGAAAGAAAAAGAGAGAGAGAGATAGAGAGAGAATGGACGAAGAGAAACAACTCTACACAGACAGTAACATAGGTATATGTTTGCATACAGCACAATATGAACAATCAAACTGAAGTGAATATAATTTGATGTATAGTTAATTTCAACTTGAATTACATTTCTTGCACAAATACACTTAGTTTTAAGCAAAATATAAGAGTGAGAAAAAAAGATTAAGAAATAATAATGGTACCATTTCGTTTTCCTCGTTTTTTGAAAAGAGTAAAAAGCACAATAGGAAGCCAATTTGTATGAGTAGTAATAGTAGTAGTAGTAATTGTGTAAAAATGTCCATACAAAAACAGTTTTAGACATGAATATGTCCTGAGGGATAAGCAGTTAAAAGTATGTTAGTACACTGGAAGACAATGTTGTAAATGAATAATACGGGTTTATTGTTAATATTGCACGAAATGTTCTTTTTCCAGGAGGGATGGGCAAGAGTAAAGACAAACTTTAAAAGTTTACAGTATAATTGTATTTAAATAGCGTTTATTCAATGAAATAAATGCAATTTGTTACAATGTAAAATGAAGAGAAAGAAATCAATTGGAGATGGGAAATAACGAATTAAACTTGGTATTATAAAGCTTACAGTCCAACTTCTTGAGTAGTAGAAACATATGGTTGGGACAGTGTAGCAGCAGTATTTGAAGCTGAACGTGTATGAGGCGGTTGTGATGAACTAACCAAGGATGTTCTTAGCATAGCATTTGGAGTTATAGGGCGAGTAACTGACTGGATAACTGAAGAGGTAGGTCGATGAGTATTACTAACTGATACTTGCTGTTGTATATTTGGTCGTGGAAATGGTTGGAGAGTCGGAGGTACTGCACCGGGAGGAAATGGACCAATTGGGGCACGCCGACGAGGAAGGGTAGCGCCTAAAGCTTGATTCACATTTCCTGTATACATATTACCAGAAGCCGATACAAGTGGATGATTTGATCCTACAACTTGAGCATTAAAAACAAAAATCAATTTAACAATTAGAAAAACATGAATAAAATAGTAACCAATGTGTATATGATGTTGCCTAGTATTCCAAGCATTTAGTTTTCAATAAGTGACTTTTTCATCGTAATCTATTCAATTTTCATAAGTCTAGACATACAAAGCAAGAGAGAGAGAGTAATATTTGCCCTTATGTTAAGCATACATGTGGATTACAGACCGGTGGATGAACACATTTCAGACCAATGTTTTATGATATACTAATTAAACGATGTACGCACATTCAATTACCACCTTATCTACCGTAAATCTAAACCCTATTTTATCTAATTTGGCACCTGGATAGTATCACTATCTGCTAGAAGTACATAAGTATTTCTAGATACTAATAAATTGATTATTTTAATCCAATAATTAAGTACAAATTAATACGATATGCTTCTGTGCATAATTAACGAAAACTGACAGATTTCAATATTTCAGTTAAAAATTGTTAAGATATTATAAGCTAGTGAATGAGTGGTGGGGTAAAAGATAGCAACAAAGATAAGTTTATTCTTTGATTACAACAATAAAGGATACTTTGTTTTTTTGGCATTACGAAAAAAAAGGTTTACACATTAAAGAAATAACCAACGGTGTATATATATATACATGGTTAGTCAGGGCTAATAACCATTAAGGTGTAAACTGTAGAAAAAATTTTATGCCTATACGAAAATAATAAGAAAAAACTATAAACGAGGGCTGTCATGAAGAAATAAATTGGTTTGATTTGTAAACAGAAGACAAGAAAAAACAAAAACAACATATTATACTTATTAGCCAAAAGAATTATGAATTTAGCTTCTAAGTAAGATGATTATGACGAACTATAGAATGTGTAGGTCATTTATTTTTCGTTATCTTAAATCACTGTGATACATTGCTCACGTGAAGTATAACCATTAAATAAGTGAAGACGAATGTAAGTAAAGAGGACTAGATAAAGACGGTGAATCGATTGATAAATCCCCTACTATTTGTCGATTAAAGTAGCTTAACACGCATAATACACGAATCAGTTACTGATAATCCTGATATGTCAGTCAGTCAGTTAGTTACAACGTAGAACCAGGCACACATGTGCATTGATCCAAGTTGCCGTACCTTATTAGCACAATAAGATGAACACCAAATTCATAGAAGTGGTTAATTCAATGGTGGTATTATATAAAAGAAACATTGCATATCAGGATATAGTACAGGAAGAAAAAATTATTTCGTAGAAAGAAAGATATGAAGCAATTTTAATCTCTTAGTTTAAGGGAAGACAGAAAGTCTATACACCTACGCTAGTGTGATGGATTCTGAGCCATGTCACCAAGAGTCTTCAACCATTGGTTACGATAGTGACGCAAACCCCAATCAAGTACTCTGCATCTACCAACATGGCTCAGACTAGAAGTTAGTAACTTTACGCACTGATGCTACGCTTTGGTTTGGCTTAGAAAAAAGACTTATCTCAGTCAGAGCGGCATATAATTATAGTCAGTGAAGATATTGATTATTATACTACATAGTGTAGGTAGACATAAACATATTAGTGGAACACATAGGATAGCTATAGCCCATGGTTGATGTTAGGTGACATAATCTAAAATTAGTCGCAGCAGTACATGTGTATTCAATCTTCATCTTCTTATAGATAAAGAAATATAACATTCTTCATTTCATACGTTCCTTCAAACTGAATTTTTCAAGTTTGGTTTTCCATTTACACATATTGACAAAATGATTTGTAATTTCTTATGTTAGTATTGAATTTCATGAAGATCTAATCATGAAGCATAAGAAAAAAAAGTGTATATTTTGACAGAACTCTAAAACTTAGACTGAATCAAGTACCTTGAGATAGTTGCTGATTTGATGTTACAGAACCAGTGGTCATGGGATGATAAGAAGGTAATTGTCCGCTTAAATGAGTTCCTACTTCAGAACCGACAACAGCAGCAGAGGATTGATGTTGCTGGAGATGTGAAAAATGATGAGGTTGTACAAGACCTGAGTTTATACTATTACTAATATTTATGTCTGCAACACCAGATGAAAGCCCAGTTGATGTTGAAGGTCCATGAATTATGGAATGTGACTGAACAATTTGTTGTGGCATAATATTTTGAGAAGAACGAACTGTTGGAGGCATATTATTAGGAGGAATGGGTGGTACCAGTTGTTTTGGACAACTATTTCGCAACAGGAAATCAGCGCAATCATAATTTTTAGAACAATGAGCGTAATAGAATGCATTTCTTCCTTCATGATCTGTCACAGTTGGATCACCATTGTACTTTAATAAAGAGAAATAGAATAAAATCAAGTCTGAGTTTAACAAATTCATAAGCGAAAATATGTTAACCAACTACTTATGAAAAGAAATGAAGATAAACTTAGTATAAAGTTAAATAAATTTATAAATACAACACATTCCCAGTGCTAATAAAATAAACTATTCGTTCAATTTTTACATGAACTGGTGAAGTGAACATTTCAAATCCATCTCACAATGCATGTAGTAGTAATATGCAAACCGCTGATGAAACAGTATGGAAGAAGCACAACAATCAGTCACTAAGTATAATAGGTGATACTAGAATTAATGTTTATCGTTCACACAAATAAATGCAACAAAAATCCATTCGAGTTGGCTTTTAGTTTGATGTTGGTGAAGTTATAGTAATCAACGATGGATGTAACTAGAGAGGAATATGAAAGAAATACGATGTTAGAACCACTTACTGTGAACCGTGATCTAATTTAATAGTTTAGATGGGGAATTAACGAAATTTCTATATGCATGGAAAAAAATTGACAGATTTGACAATTGAAATGGTGCGACTAAAATACATGTACTTGTACGACTAACAGTGCATTTAGTGAGGAAATTTGCTTTGACGAATATAAATCATGTGAACAATCTTGGAATTAGGTAAACTGGAGAATCCATTAGATGAGATAATGAACCGTAGCCTTGACAGTTCGTCCATGATAAATTTACATTCTTTACACTGCTTAAAACCTGGGACGTCCTATGTTACTTGAATCTAATTGTAGTTTACAACTATGACGAAAAGTCAATCTTAAATGAAGAATACTATCCTCAACATGTCTTCCTTCAAATTATTACCTATATTCCCCTGAAAATACACCGTTTTAAATTATATTTACCAACTGGGAGGTTTCGACAATTATTACAGGGAAAACTCGTAGTTAATCACCATATTGTGGACAAAAAGCTTACCCATAAAAGCAATTGTAAATAAACTAGATTTCCGAGAGTAGCAGCAATGTGTATAGCTGCTCGTGGATCTTGAAGTGAATAAGCTGCATTGACTGTTTCAGGTGTAGCTAAAGCTAGACATAGTATAACTTGACGTGTATCTTGACGAGCTATTGCATCAATTAACTGTCGTTGAAGTGGAGCATCAGGATAGGGTAATGGAGGCAGAAATTCTCGATGTTGATATTTGGCTCGAATCCAAATTTCCTTTTCCTCTCGTGAACTTGAAGGATTTGGTTTTCTGATAATCATCAGATTAATAACAATAAAAGTAAGCTTATTATAAAAATAGGGGAAATAAAGTCGTTGTTAAAAGCTTATATATTGAATTTGAAAAAGAAAACAATACAAGGATAGTTTAATTTTTCAACATACGATTGAAAAGTAGTCCCTCACTTGATTAGTTGTTAAGTAACCTAATATAAGTAATAAGCTTAACACATAAAAAGATCCACAAGTTAGTTAAAGACATAGAAAATGTTGCTTACTAAAATGGTATTCGTAAATTTAGTCAACTTATCATTTTGTATAAATCTGACTTATAATACTTGCCGTACAACCTATTCAATCTGATGGTCACGCAATCCAAGTTGAGGTAGGCAGTAGATGTATAAATTTAATAGGTATTCAAAATATACAGTTTGATAGTCAAGTGTAAGTCTTGTCATTATAACAGATGGCGACAGTTGGAGAAAACAAAAACGACAAACTTTAAAAACTAAATCCGAATCACTTCTGCTCAATAAGTAACATCTAGTACAATCATTTATGAGAAAGTAGCTACATACAACTGATGTTTGGACACAAATATATCAACATAAAACTGTATACAGACGATATAATAGTACGCAAGACTGGTACTCCTAGAATGAGCAGTTGACTTTGATAATAACGTAGGGTTCTAAAGACATACAAAAATTTCTCTGAATGACCAATGAATCCTATGGAGATGTGCATCAGCTTATTGCTATTATTAGGTATTGCAAAAATCAAAATCAGATGCAAATTCTGAGGACGACGTGAGTATATACTATACTACGAAAAAAGTGTGAAGTGTACAATTGGTGGTGTTTCATAAAAAGCTAAAAGACGACAGCCTATTAATTCTTCAGAAAATAGTGCTCATTATTGAAAAATTTCATAGGAATTACAAAACCATTGAACAAATGGATGACTATGCCATGGTAACACATTATAAACATCTGAAGATTCTAAGAAACTTATACTAATTTAACAAGACAAGACCAGTAAAATTCAAACATCATGTTATGTTGATAACATGAAGTAAATGTTAGTACCATTGTGGTATAATTACTTATAAGAATAAATACTGCAATATTTCAACAAAATATCTAAAACTTATCACATCATGTATGGTCATTATTAAATTTACCGTAGATTCCCAGCATTTACAGGTGCAGCAGCTTCCCAAACCGAATTAGCTAATGTATTACCAATAGCGCTCATTACAGTGACAGATTCAGTAGACCATTCATCTAAGTGTAAAGAACGTATGCGTGAAATATGTGTTCCAAGTTGCCGATGTATACCACTGCAACTAATACAAACCATAGCGCCTAAATTAAGACTTGCCCAATCTGGTTCTAAAATAGAATAATTCAGAATTTATTGAATAATAAGTGTTTCATACAATTTTCAACAAAATGACTATATGCTATCGGGTGAACTTTTTAAATGATAAGAGTTAAACATTCATTTGTACGTCATGAGGAGTGAGTCAATTTACAGACAAGTAATATCATGAACTGAAGTTGAAAATACACATAAACTGGTTTTAAAATAGAAGTATGGCAAATGTTACGAAAACTGAATGGATTGATTGTGTGTAAAAACTGAGAAGTCACAAACTAGAACACAACGTCCATACAATATACACTTCATAATTTCACATAGTTTTTAAAGTGCTACGATATAGTCATAAACAACAAAGAGTGCGACAGAAATGTGTGTTGCTCATCATGTTATTACACAATCTAAGCATAACAGGATGAAGTTAACACGATAAAAAACAAAGGAGTTACAATAATCGTAGTACTGACAATAATAAGGACTAAACATTGAGAACGTGGTTCCAGAGAAAAGAAATGAGAAGGCATATCCGAAGGAATCCTAGAAACCAAAATCTAAAAGAAGATACAGGATTACAATATCTGACTCATCTTAATTGATTCTAATTCACATTGCTTAACATCCATAATCACAAGTCGAAGTTATTGTGCGAACCCAAACTAGGCAGTATGAAGCTATGAATATGGTTCAGATTAACAGTCAAGAACTTGTTATGAATGCTGAATGGATAAGAATTGAAGTTAAAAATATCAAAAAATGATATAAACATCGAAAATATATATCATTAGACGATCTAAGTTAGACCATAATTGAAAACTTAGAAGCACTGGACGGCCGTGTAGTCGCAGTGTGGGACTCCTTAGAAGTGAGCATCTACGAGCCCACACGCAGCAATCAAACCCAGGACGGTCGCTCAGTGACGTGGATTGATTGAATTTAGACATTAGAACGGTTTGATCTGGAATCAGTTGCCTAGACGTTAAGCGTTCGTACGCGGGACAGAAAGTTCTGGGTTCGAGTCCCGCTCATGATCGTGGATGCTCACGCCTGAGTCCTACACCAAGACGAAACAAAAATTCGGTGCAACGCTTCTAGGCTTTCAATGGTAGTCAAATTGGATCGGTTCATGATTCTAATGAAATTCAACAATCTCCACAACCCCCTCTTTACTGACAATATATATACATAATTAGTGAATGGAAAGTGTACTGACATTGTAGCATTTGTATTGGTTGTACATATGAATAGATCATACAAAAAAACACAATAATTGAAAGATTGTAGAAAACAAACATGCACAATTTGCATAAAACTAAATGAACCAAAACTAAATAAGTATTGTCCCTGTTTTTCATTGTTCATTCACGTATACACATGTAAGGTTTAGTAATAATAAACATATATACATACATGTACAAAGAGAAAAGGTTTTTGTTAAAAAGTAAAATTGAGTGGTTTCTATTTTTGTTTTGTTTTAATCAATAGTAATAATAAGAATGATACTAGTAATGATCGAGCTGTTTTATAATGAATGAATATCTAATAACCAGTTTTACATGAATGTATAGTAGATAATGTATGAAAGTAGATCACACCCAATAATAATAGTAATAAAAATAAACTTAAAATTGATCATTAAAAGATTAATAGATGATTGTATGTAAAATACTGTTACTCTTGTCAATCTAGAATGAATAAAAATAGATACAAGATTCGAGATATATAGAGATTTTAATTGATAGATAGTGAGATAAACTGAGAAGTAAATGAGGTAAAATAAGGGAGACGTCTTTAAGTTTACTATTAGACTTGGAGGAATACATCAAAGGAATTGATAGCACCTGATAAGAACTAGAAAGTAGAGCTCGGGATAGAAATGGTTGAAGTTCTCTGGTCAGCAGCTTATACCCAACGAGGAGTAGCAGGTGTACGCAAGCAAAAAAAACTTGTACTAATTGTGTTTGTTTTATCACTGTTGATATTCAAAATTGCAGTTGATCAGTTAGTGTTGTCATACATGTAATCCGAGTGGACTGGCTTGACATGGATTTAGTGTTTAAAGCCAAAAATACTGGGTTCAAGTGTCAGTGAGAACATCAACACTAGGATGCAGGTATATCCAGTTCACGAGTTGTATACAGAATGAAAAGTGTGTCTTGACTTTCAATACAAGGATTTAACACTTCAATTTGAATCAAAACATACACACAAACTTAGTATTAAATGCATTTTTTACTCCTTGTAGGGATTATCAAATATTGTATATCTTTAATTTTTAAAGCTTAAAAACTAATGTATAAGTATCTCTTCACTTGTTAATGGCGCACAACCACAGAAGCTAAAATAGTATATATTCAAAGAAATCGCTATTCAGACGTACACCATAAAAAATAACTGACATTAAATTTCTCAAGAATTCAACGGCAAAACAGCCATGTCACTCTCCCCAATCGCAAGTATAGGGAACTATTTTGCTATATATATATATATATATATATATATATATATATATATGGATCGGCACGTAGCAGACAAGTTTATTTTATTTATTTGAACACACAGATATTGGTACAAGGGGGCACCAGATAAATATGTGCCACACAAATCTCATTTGATTTGTGTGAGGGCTATGATACTGCCCGGGTGCCCAAACCCAATCAGGTGGTTTTCTTAGGGAGCAACACCTGGAGCCTTTGACCTATAGATCCGATCCACAAGGTAGTAGAGCATCGTAAGGAGATGCAGTCCCATGGTAGTCGGTGACCAATAATTGGTTCATACGCCATTTGTTCCCTCAGAGTAGTGGAGCCCATGTGCACCACTGCTTTAGAATCAGGGTTTTCCAACTCCCCTAGGTGAACTCTCCGTGTTCATCAACCCGGTCAAAGTGTCGGACATTCGCTTTTCGTCCTCTCAATTTCGTAAACAACAACCCCGCCACGAGAAGGCAGTGAGTAGAACTTCGCTGGCAGAGGCTATATACGCGTGGCCTCGTGAGAGCATTTCGAGAGGGAGAGCGGACTGTCCCCACTCTCGGCCGTACACAGCGGAATGAAATTATTAAGGTAAATACCCATAATGGTGAGAGTCAAAGAGATATCGGTAGCGATAAAAAAAAACTAGGGATGGATTATCATTCAACAAGAAATAATGAATTCTTCAAATAAAAAGTATAAAATAATTTTGAACCGCAACATTTAAGGGAAGATAAAGAGTGAACCGATTTACACCAATGTGAGAAATTCTGAGCTACGTCAAATTACACAACATATCCAACCATTAGTCAAATTAACAAAACAAACCACAACCAGCTAGTTTGTATCTGCCAACATAGCTAACAACAATATCTAGATGGATTCGGGTTTAAATCAATAAATCAAGTGACTGACTTAATGAGCCAAAACTGTCGAAAAAACAAATATTCTGTTTAAATAAAGTGAAAAGATCGTGACATAATTATTACAAGCTAACTAAATAACGCCAAGCGAAAAAATCTCATTCAAGCACTGTAAGAATGAGAAACCAAGTTAACATACAAACACTTATATATGGACTAGTCCTGATCTGCAAGAATACAATTACTTATGATACTTTTCAGTCATGTTAGTTCATAAATATATCAAGAACATTCTTTACCACTGTATAAAGACTAGTGGCTAATAATCGCGTATTTTAATATACGACGTACGATTAGTGACACGTTTGTTTTGAGATTCTTCACTGAATTTTTTGTATTTTTAGCTAGCGAAGATACACTGTTAAAAGTAAACAGGAGAAATGGAATGTAAAATAACATTCTAGACAAACTAGTTTATGTAAGTACTTCATTGGTTCTTTTTAAAACTTATCTAGGCCACTATGGAAAATTGTGAAACGGATTAATTCGATGAATTCAGTATATGATGAGCAAAATGAGTGTAAAAAACTTCTTTCTACTGTAATCAATTGTGTAAAAAATTTTAATATCTATACACACGCGCATATACACAATACAAAACAGTGATTAACTTAAATAGAAATTCAGGACCTACAAGTTGTACATATGAAAAAACATCAACCTTACCTGGTGCACCACAGTCTGCACAAAAATCATTTCCAGCTGCAGATCTTATGCTCTGAATTAAATGCTCTGTAACAGCCAATTCATTAGCATCACCGGCACCACAACGACTTGAATTAAGACTGTTGGAATCTCCATGTCGACCACTCCCTGAACCTAATCCACTAACATTGGAAAGGTGGTTGGAACCGCTAGCACCGCCACCTCCTGTAGTACAACCAGTAGCAGCAATAGCACGAGTACGTTTAGATGATTCATTCAACTGAAGTCTTGTCATAATAGCACGTTCAATATACATAACCCATTCATCTCGTTCATCTGGACCAGTCGCTTCAAAATGCCACTGACGATCCATTGATATCAACTGAAATTCATAACCTTCGGAATCTGATAAGGAAAATCCATATATCGGTGAAATAATTAGTATTAATGAAATTTTTTTGAAACAATCAATTAACTAAAGATAATAAAGAGAATTGATGTTTACTTCAGGTATTTTAACTTCCAATACTTACTGATCATCCGTTGTGATCAATGTTTAAATCTCACGCTATTGTGGAGAATCTTACTGATGTTGGAAATCTAAATGAATGCAAACTGGTTGATTTAAGGCAGACGAATACCATCCTACAAACTGAGATATTCTCCACTAATCTTCATCTTATTTGCAGTACATAAATTATAAAAATGTGTCAAACTAATAATTGTAAGAAATAGCACCACTTAAGTTAGATTATAGAGTCGACTATAATAAATATCTACATAAAAATGAGAGAACATAAGGTTGAATGGTATAAGTAGACGATAGTTACCTGATTCCGTGAGCGATGTTCATAGAGAGCTACAGGAGGCCAAAGTTAAGTTTGGCATGAAGTTATTAACTGCTGAGTTGAACCATATTAGCGAATCTATACTACTATGTTAAGGTCTGAATTATTATTGGGATTAGTAGTTGCTGACCTTGTGTGAAATCTAATCAGAATCGTATACACTGGCACAGACAGGCTTACCCTTTGTCTTGACCTAGATCTTAGGGATTCAAAAACATCTTACGTTTATTATTCCAACAGTTTAATGCTCTTTCTTGAATTATATTCTCTATCCCTGATCCTCTTTATTACCGCTACTACGACTATTTTCACTGTTTTGGTATTTATCTCGATAATTTGATCTCGCTGTGTTGATGTGAAATGGTCACTTGGAGTGATAGACACATACTCCAGGTTATATATTGATTACGACTAACTAGATAGAATCATCTTTTAACTGCAACAATAATGTAGCCGATAATGAAAACAATAAAAAAATAGATGAATAAACTGATGAAAATAGTGTAAGGACAAAACAGTTGAATCACCTGAACCATCAGCATTATTACTCTTCGGATTAGATTTAATACGTCGATGACGTTTTTTCACGGATGATGAATCTTTACCTCCTGTTAGAAGTTTCCACGAAGTTAAACTAAAAAAAAGTCAAACAAAACAAAGTTATTTGGATAAAGAGTTTGTGAATATTATTCAACTTGAGTTTTTTTTATTAAAAGAATTCTAACTACGTGAAACCCTGTATCCGACATCGGAGAGGATTCAAAAGTTATTCTACTGAAGCTATTTGTGATTTTATTTCTTCAACAGTTCACACACTTACAATTGAAGTATGAATTTTTAATTATCTTGGAGAGTATTATATACATTCAGATGACTGAGACAGAATTTAGCAGCAAGTATTCCAGACTTTATTTAATCCGTAATATTTATGTGACGAATATACAACGTTAATCCTGTTAACTGACAACGCCAATATGTGAGGAAAAGTAACTTTAATATATAATTATGTTAAATAAATAAACATTAAGCACACAAAAATCAATATCATGATAGAAATCTCTAGAATTTAGTGAATTAAACTAAACAGTAAAATAAGGTTTAGAACATATTATCAATATATAATTATAAGAAAATTATGTTTGTATTGAGAAAATGGTCAGCCTATACTACTAATATGAGGGATCAAGTACAGATTAAATAAATCGATCAGTACTAATACGTAATGACACTTAAAGGATTAGACCATATGCAATAAGAGTTAAAGATTTGTTTTTGTCAGAGAGATCCGAAGACTAGAAAAGCGATCGAAGGGGTAGCAATCACATGACCTTGAAAAAGTAACATGAAACAATGAATTAAATAAAAACAATCAACGAGTAGGCAGGAAAATCAATTCAAGTTGGTATTTACAATTTACTATCACTGCTTAATTGATGCATCAAATTAGTAATGGTAAACAGCATTAACAATTAATAATACTAGTATTTTAATACTGACGACAACGAAGAGATTCATAAAACACTGCAGTACTCTCATTGCACGAAAAATCAAAAATCATCTCCAGTTCATTTTTCGTAATAATGGCTGCCTCCAATCAAAAGATGACAGGTCAATCGACATACTGTCAGAAAACTAAACTCAGAAAAAGATCGTTCTACCATATGTGATAAATATCTCGAAAACGATTACAAGGATTATGAAGCTCTTTAGAATTAATGTTACTCACAAGCGAGCCCCCCCTTTCAGCCAAAGTTATTGAAGCCTATTAGGCCCCTATGAAGAGAAACAGGCCACATCAAAGCACGGCACAACTACCGGGCCTAGAACAGTGGTTTGTGCAATTGTTTGGAGTTTGCCCAATGACGAGCTACTCCATATGATACATGCACCACTTTCGAAATTTTTTTGTCGTTTTTCATTTCAAATGTAATTGTGCTGTTTCTCTGTGGATTTCGTAATCGATTGGTGGGTATAGGTAAGAGTGGGTGATTAGCCCGATCTCCACCACCCGGGTTACCGCTACGTTAGTTCATGAGTCATTCGTCTCACTATCCAAGAGGCACGACGCGAACGTGTGAGTCGGATTTTGCCTCACAAGCAAGCAGTCATTTGATTTCATTCTATGAAGAACAAAAGAAACAATGGTAAAGGAAGACACATCATCTATAAAATAGATTTCATCAATTGCAAGAAGTGTTACACTGGACAAACTGGCCTCACTCTTCACTTGGGCATGAATGAACATAGACCAGCAATGAGGTGATATGATATACTAGCACATATATCATTGAATGGGAACAACCATGGACAAAAAGTAGACTGGAAAAACGTCAAAAGTTTAGGTGAGGGAATCTCAGAAAATTTCTAGAAGTATGGGACTTTATAATAAACACATGAAGAATGCATCATATCACAAAATACACTTTAGCAAAAAATACAATCAAGATGAATTTGTTTATTTGAAATGAGATAGAAGACTTATAACAGAATAAACATTGGTTTTTATACCAAGCTAAGTTTGATAAAGCTCGATGCTCGGATTGCCTTTGAGATGATATTGAGATTGTAAATAACCAATAGATATTCCTCAAAAAGCCATCTCTCATTTCACAGAGCCAAATAATAAACTGCAAAAAACTTGGTATTGCTTACAAAGAACTGTCGACAGATATCAACAATTTATGGGAGATAGCTATGGTTGTACACGGCAACTCGTCAGACACCCCGCACTAAGAAGCCATGTTTTACTAGCATAGCGAAAAAGTGCTGTCGTCAGTACCTTGCTCAAGTGACGTTTTCCTACCAGATCAACGTCAGGACGGCACCAAAAGCTAGCACAGGCTATCATCACCAGCAGAAGATGAATAATATTTCAGATTGCTAATTGTGAAAGAAGCTCGCTTTTCCATGCTTTGACTCAGATAACAATATGACAATTCTATTTTTTTGTAGGTTTACTCTCACAAGTGAATAATGGTAAATCCCCATAAATCAATATAAGTATGAGAATGGTGTTGCACATAATCATAATTGGAGATCAGCTGTTTAGCGAGTAAACCTAAGCAAAGAACCAATGATTAAAGAAAGTGGCTTTCAAACACTGGGTCACAAGTTCAAAACCTGTTCCCTTTACTGTTGTTTGAATAGTAAGAATAAATACGTGTGTTTCTATGATCATCATTCTACTTGACAACGGTATTATTAATCGAAATATCAGATCAGACAAATACGTTATGTGTGCATATATTTTACTAACAAAAATCATTTTATTTATGTTCATTTCACTTAGCACGAACTTTAAGAGATGTACCAAATAAATTGTAACGTTATTTTCAAATATATTTTACTTACTTTAAATGAATACAGAAATATTGAAGAACCATTTTTAAAAGGACGAATCAATTTGTGCAGTATCGGTAATTATTCCCATTTAGAAAAAACAGCGAACAACAAACCAGACAGTGAGACAGGATAGGACGAGGTGGAAAGGAAAAGGAGAAATAGGTAAAACAAACCGATAAAAAAACGTGAGATGAATAGATACTAAAATAAGTAACACATTACGTGCCAATTACATAAATAACAACGAATAGAACAGTAGACAAGGTAACAATCAAGAATGAATCGAACGCTCGTTCAGTATTATACAATAAATTGAATGAAAAATTGTCACACAGAAGAGAAAAACTGGGTAATTATTAAACAAGTGAACAATATGCTGTTTGTTTGCGGTAGATGTAGATTTTATCAAAGATTGACTGATGTCCGCTCGAAATTGCTTTGTTTCCTTTCGAAGTGTATTCTGTTTGATTTATTTGGATTCCACTGATAATACTTTGACCCGTTCATTATCTATCCTCCTAATTATCTCTATCTGTGCTTGTTAAAAATGTGGTAATTTTGTTTAGTGGATATTTGTGTTAATTTCCACATTGTTCATGGTTGACTGATTAATAAATTAGAAATAAACTAATAGCAAACATTGGTTGAATACAATTTCGAAGTTAGTACACAACTGTAGTGGATTACCGAAACATGATTGAATCATTTTTCCTTAAGAATTCATAATGTGATGTGCATCTCAGAGACATAAATTGAAAAACGCGTTAAATAATAATCTTATGTGGAGCGAGAAGCATTCAGCCCATGAACAGTTATGAATGCATCAGAAGGGGTTTTGTGGAGATTGTGGTAATTTCAATAGTTGATATCATGAGATCATGGATGCGCACTGTTGCGGAGTCCCGTAATAGGACGAAACGGCCGACAAGTGTCTCTAGGTTTTCAGTGGTGGTCCAGCTTCAATTGACTGATGATCTCAACTATTGAAGTTGTGAATACATTTGGTCAGTTAATTTTATATTCATACAATATACATTTTGTACACTATCATCCCAAAAAACAATTTTTACCTATCGAGACTGTGAGAAATAGCATGTAAAATCAAAACAACTGATTTTCATGAAAAAATAATGTGCCTTAAACACAAGTAGTTGAAGGACATTGTATATAGAACATGAAGATCTGTGATTTGTAATCTCAGTAGCAGATTATTGGGGCAGGAATGATTTCGAAAAATGCTGAGGGTGAGAAAAAAACTAGCAAACTACTAATGAACCAAGACGAACCATCTAGTGCAAATGACCCAGTTAGAATACATAGAATAATCCTAATCTGCAGTCAGAGAGTTGTTAGTTAACAACAATCCTGTGGCGTAGTTGCGTATATTCGCTACTTTATGATGAATTCTGATCTTTGAGTCATTACATAGTGTGGTACGTCATCGAGTACATTTTAAAACGTATTTTAAGCTATCCCCATTGAGTGATTGGAGGCAGCCAACAGGAAACTTTGAACCTAAGTTTAAGGTTGAATGGAATTCGTTAGTAAGGTGTAACCGTAACCTTGAAGAGACTGGCATATTTGATTTCATGTCAACTATGTTTGCAATCTGAAACTTTACTTTGAACTATTGTGGTCGCGACCAACCTCTTGTAGATCTGAGGTACATATAATTGACTGATCACTGGACAGTGACTAATATCACGGTTGTCTTGTTAATGTTATTCTCCCTTCCGATCATGTTAATTACTTATCTAGTTCAGCTGATATGAAATATGTAAAACTTACAATGAAACACTATTTGCGATAACTTGTAAATCATTTATGATTGACTGTTCAGTGCAGGTGGAATAAATCATGTACTAATAACTCAAAATTAATGATTGTTCAACATACGTAAATGAAAATTTCATAGAGTCAAGCAAACCACTAAAAATAACACTGAAACAAGTAAGTAAACAGGTCGAAATTAAAGGAAAAATAAGTAATAATATGTATAGACTACACAAAAGATGGTAATCAAAGTCACGATTCCGTATTACTTTGAAAGGCAACCGGAACTGATGTTAAGTTAATCTCATATAACTTCACACATTTAGTGAAGAATAGTTCTAATAGAATAACACAAAAAAAATTGAAAGTAGACTTCTGACAAAATAAACTTAGCAAATAAAGAGAAAGGCATATAAAATAATGCTTTTGACCTGATGCCGAATTATCATTAATAGGGGCTGAATTTTCAGTAGGATTCTTAACATCTACGCCAGTTGATCGACGATCTATTAAAAAAACAAAGAGAATTTAAGGAAAAAGAGTATATACACAAAAGAGGATAATGGTTTAGAAGATCCGATAGAATATATTTAATACCAATATAATGATCGCTAGGTTTAGTTACACAAACTGAATAACAATTTAGGGTTATCAAAGCAACCTACCAAACAAAATCAGAGAAATTTAAAGTACCTATTGAAAGGACGCCGAAAATTTCCTAATTAATTGATATTATCGTTTACTACGTTTACTAAGACTGAAGTTTCCGGTCTACTTAGTTCATTTTTTATAAACTGTGTTCTCTGTACTCACAACTTCAAAAGCAATAATGACCTGTCCTACGTAATCATGCTTTATTGCACTAATAAATGGAACTATTTTTTATCCCTTATACGAACTCAGCACAAATGAATAGGGGAAAAACGCCAGTCACTTATTGTTTGCAGTAGTAAAACCTTAAAAAACTTACATAACTATTCGTCATAAATATGTCTACTGAAAATTTTAAAAGTGAATTTCAATAGGCGAACAAGTGTGAATGGACGTGAAAATAGGATCTACGAAAGATGACAAAATCAACTGATGACAAGTTAAAAACAAGTGAACAACATCTTATTTTCTCAACAAATTAGAAAAAAATATTTGATAAGAATGTAGTTATTTAGTATCTCATAATTACCTGTACCGCCATCATTTAATTGACTTCGCAACAGTCCATTACTTGTTATACGACTTCCAACTTGACGAAATGCTACACCAGGAATTTTGACGGTTGTTCTACTTAAGTCAATTTCTTTACCGTGTGAATTGTCCATATAATCCTAAGTAAAAACGCAAAAATCAATAGCAGAACAGATCGTCAAAACAATCTAATATATGTGCGAATAAAGTATTAGAATAAACAACTCTAACCACGTGATTGTGAGAAAATGTTTAGTATAAAATGAAATATATAGAGGTTGTTTCTGATTAGAAACGGGATATGATCAGCAGCGCAACAGGAACTTATAAACTAAATAATGGACCTATATATAGATGTTAGCGTGTATTATCAAGGATCACACGATGTTTTAAGAGCCAGTTGTATCACTGAAATACTCTCGCTCCAATGTCTCTCAGTTTATTCCGCAGACTCTAGAATCTGTCGAATGAGGAATAAAAGAGTCTGTTCTTTGAATGAGAACTTTAGAGTAAGGAAAGGGTGTGATCCTTATTTATCCCGAGTGGCGAAAGGCTGAGTGAACCCCAAAGAAGTAACATTATTACCGCACTTGAAGATGATGTTCCAGATGCCTCAATTTCCAAGTGACTGTCTGTATTACCTATTGTAATATTCAAATACATTTTTTCACCCCGAATTCCTCCACGTGGAGCATTACTTATTTTTACAACATTGAACGTCGGTTTATCGTCTCTACTATAAAGGTAATGCTAATTTAGTTACATACAATGGTTGTCAGTTTTATCTAATCATCTTTGGTACAATGTGTAGGTCAATTCAAGATTCGACTTTTGTACTAGTTAAGTATAAAGAAAAAGGAAAAGAAGTTATTTTGTTATAAAACTTCAAAGCGATTTGCCGTATCATCAAAGCGTATAAATTAGTGACAAAGTTGGCATGAATTATGGTTATTATCAAAGTTAAACTACTTGGAGATCAACCACTGAAATCAGTGCGACTAATAGCGAATTTTAAGACTGTATAGATCCCATCCTTATGCACTTTTGACTGTTGTTAATATTTTCAAAATGTATTCTGTCGATAGTACTGCCTAAAGGATAACTCATTTCAACTATCACCCTGACTCTAAATTACATTTGATACAGAGTATTACAAGTGATAAAAAGATCCATTTTCAGATCTCATTATATCGGTCGATATGATGCATGAAAGTAGTCGACAGATCATTCGTACTGTACAGTCTAACTGATATACCAATATGAAACCATATAAATGACTTGATCACTATTGAGTATAATTTACAAGGATCATAAATTACAACAACAACAGTAACAACAAAAACTGTACAGATTGTTGGAAATGTATAAATCAGACAAGACTAGTCTATAAGCGTAACAATATTTCAATATATTTTCCTCATTTTAAGTTCTCTAATATATGGATTTTAGTGTTTCTTTTAAAACAACCATATATATACATATAATGTACAAATCCAAGCTATTTAGTAAGTATTTACTGGCTTGTATACCTAATAAGATGTTAAATTTATCCCAGTGGAAAATTTCTTTGTTTAGATACAGCCAACCATCATTAATGATAAGCAACCAACAAAAAAAAAAACACAGATGAATCAATTTATTGGACATATGTTAGAAATTTTATTCATACATACAAAAATATACATGGTTACTGTTCAGGTTGTTTTTCTTTTTACTAAAAACTATTCAATATGATATTTTATGAATTCTTAATGAAACTAAACTGACTAACAGAAGAATAACAGTAAAGAAATGTGTTAACAAGTTATTTCTCGAGTGAAAGATAAATTCATGATAAAATCTTATCCGACATTATGACAACAACAACAACAACTGGAGTGACCTAAAATAAAGACTTTTACCAGTATAGATGATGACAGATTAAATAAAGATAAAGAATGAACGCATCAATAAGTGCTGATACAAATTTTTGAAGTAACAGAAAAGATCGATGTGCTTAATGACTTGATTGTTTCTTATAAACAGGACTAAGGATTTTTTTAAGCAAAGATGGATAGTGGTTAGCAGTGGAATCCAGGACGCGCGTTTAGTTCTATTTGGGACTCGTCAGCTGGATTTACCTACATTCCAGAATTGATATTCACTCCGGGACGCGATGTTGTTTGATGCGAACGGTACTGGGTTCGAGTCCCAGAGTGAACAACAACTCTGGGATGCAGGAACATCCAGCTGACGGGTCCCAAATAGGACGAGACAAGAGTCCAGGATTTTACTGCCAGCCACTATTCATTTTCTCTTAAAAAACTTGTGACTTAGGCGATCCGCACAGGATGCACATATGCCAACATGAGACTGATCAATTGCAGTCCTAAATAACAATAGGAAAATACAAGTAAAACAACACCAAGTGAATTTAGGACTAAGGATTGTTATAATGAAAAGAAAGAAATTCATCTTAAATGATTTGTATTCTCACTTCAAGCGTTTAAAAAAACTATTCGACCTCACTAAACAGACTTATGTAATTTGTATTCCTATTTAATTACATTGTATCGTGATCCATGCTTGTCGGTACTGTAAAAGGCAAATAAGAGGAAGTCTATGTGAAATCAGAGAAGTTTAATAGGTAGCAACAAATTAACCAATTCTATCGTCGACCTAGTAGACTAAGAAATAGTTAAGACTATAAATAAGGTTTCATGCAATTAGTTCCCTTTATGAATTTAAATAAAGCAAGAACAAATATTGATGCAGAATAGTATGAATTCATATATTTCGAGGTTTCTCGTTAGCTGCTTACAACCAAATATGTAATAGAATTTTACATTGAGATAAGAAATAGTGTGAAATAATTGACATAAACAAATGTAAATAACTGGAATGACAGTTATTTACATTTGTTTATGTCAATTGTTTCACACTATTTCTTATCTCAATGTAAAATTCTATTACATATGTGGTTGTAAGCAGCTAACGAGAAACCTCGAAATATAATGAATTCATACTATTCTGCATCAATATTTGTTCTTGCTTTATATAAATAAAGTATCGATTCAGAACAACCAATGAAAACCCAAGACGCTATCATATAATGCATGCTTTTTATTTAGCATTGAATCCTAGCAAATTCGGTATTCAATTTTGAGAACAATCTTGTACACGATTACTGAAATAATTCATATGGCATAAGAATACAATGGAAGTAACAATATCCCTATACAATATCTACAGGATACTTGAGATAAAAGAAACAACGAATATGAATACTGTCATCTACTCAGTCAGTCAGTCAGTCAGCTACAACGTAGGACCAGGCACATATGTGCATCGGTCCAGGTTGCCATACCTCATTAGCACAGCAAGATGAACACCGGATTCATAGGAGTGGTTAGGTCAAAGGTGGTAATATATAGGAGAAAGATTGCAAATAAGGATATAGTACTACTTGACAACTAACCCACTTAGTTCATGCATTATATATGGTTCAGTTTTTTAATTCATAAAGATTAGAAGAAATTTAAGACAAACTGGTAATAATTGCAAACAAGTTTATTTCGTAACAGAAAACACTGGATTTCCTTTAAAATTTCACTGATAGTTAGTTAGTGGGATTAATTACTTAACTATTACAGTTGAGTAATCCAATACAGGATCCAGTGTGTTCACCTTTAACGTACACACTTTCAGTGTAAGAGGCCAAATCAAATTAGACGGAGTAGGATTAGGACTTGGAACCCAATGACTAAAAGTTAAAGGCTTTTATCAATAAATGGCAACATTCAGAGGCTTACATAAGCTATACTACAAGTATTAAATATTTACTGAGTTCTCTTATGAGTTTACCAAACTATTTGAATAATGATTCATTGATGCAGTCCTTATCACCAATATTGTAAAACAGGAAGTAACTTTCACAAAGAATTCAAATACTAAACGTCGATTAATATTGTGTGCATGTAGGCTTACTAGATGTTTAATATACATGATAGACTACAGACTACTCGGTAAATAAGGATACAAAATAGATAAACACAGTAATTGCTATGAACGAACAAGAAAGGTTGACAAAATACGTTAAGAGTATTGACGATCATCTTTTTCAAGATGAACACATCAATAACTTATCTCTGAAAAGCTACATACAAATACCAATATTCAAACAAACAAAAAATTGTTAGTGACAAAAACATGATAGTAAGTATTGAGCTTTTCTAACTACTAACTTGTACATTCATTCGTATATACGTACATCAGTTCGAGTTGTCATACCACATTAACACACAGACACAATTGTCTATTCAAATCCCATAGTGGTAGATGTAGTAAGAATATAAGCAGTAATCGGAAACATTAGGTTTTGAAGATGTTATTCAAGGAGTATAATCCAGTGAAATCAATTTGGAAGATAACAGGGACATGAAGAATTCAGAAGATTAGAATTTGAGAGAACACAAAGAGTGAATGCACCTGCGCCATTGCAAACTATTTTGAACCATGTCATTCAAGGTCTCTAACCACCGGTTGCTATCATCTCGCAGATCCCCGCAACCAGATAGTCTACACCTATCAACATCACTCAGTCCACTTGTCAGTCACTTCATGGACTTGTGCCATGTTTTGGTCTGGCCGCCCACAGCTTTCTTCCAACCTACTCCTACACCATAGAACATCACAAGTCAGGGAAGTCGGTGGTTGGGCATACGTAACACATGTCCCAGCCATCTCAACTCATGAAGTTTCACTACTTCATCAATTGATTTCCCATCCTTACCTAGTACCCAATTCCTAACAACTGTGTTACTTACTCGGTGGTCCCAGGTAGTGGGAAAAATGCTTCAGTAATTTGACACAAGGAGGTGTTTGGTAGCAAGAGTACTAACCAACGAAGAGTTCCGCTTTATACAAACTGGTGTCAGTAAACCTGATGACATGAAAAAAATGCGACAGGAGTACCGAGTACATTAGAAACTCTCTATATGTATTTCTATTTAATTAATTAAACCATGATTTCTAAAAAAAGAAAATAATACATAGTTAAATCAGTGAGACTAACTTTATAAAGAAAATACAACAATGAAACATCTATCTATTGATTAAGAGACTTACATGAATACTTGGATGATAAGTAAGACGAGCATCATCTGTTAGAGTTACATACTTTTAGTTTTCCATTCTTTACTTAATGGTTTACAAGTTCGTTTGTATAAAAATCCCTGAATTAAATGTGTAGAATAAAAAAATAACATTATAATTCATTGTGTAACAACAAGTATTCAACAAAACATATTAATTAATGATTATGATAGAAAAAAAAGTCTCACTTTCAAACAAATCACAACCAAAGAGACAGAAGGTAATTAAAACATTCAGGTTTCAATTATTTGGTCCAAGTTTTGAACTTCATTCTCCTTACTTCGGTTTTGGAAGTCATGTAGTATTACCAGTCCGTATACAAACAGTGATGTTTGAAGACAAATAAACAAACATATGCTTCATAAATGAGTTCGATTGCATTTTAATCTAATGCAGTCAGATGGTTCAAATGGGATTCAAAGTGATAACTATCCTCATTTTTAATTGCAAACAAAGCATCAACCGATTTACTATCACCGCTGAGACCTATATATCGAGAACTAAACACCGACTCTTTATAGAGAATTTAGACAAACTCAGTCAAATGATGAAAATACATCTGGACAAAATTTCTGAATCACTAACCAATAGCATATGTGCATTACGATAACCGTCTGCAGTAGTTGTTTTAAATAACTAGTATTCCAAACAATATTTGTTGACGCAATTAATTAAGGAACAGTAAAACTGTACGTATTTCCCTACTCAGGGATAAATATAACAAGGTTGTATGAGTAGACAGTAACTGTGATGCTTATTTCGAAATGGTCAATCAAAACATTAAATCCACTACGGGCATTCGAGAACATGATGAAACCAAACTGAGTTTTTAGTAAAACTTACAATTTCACATTTTAAGAAGCAGTAATTTAATCTCACCATTCAGTCATAAAGAATATAAAAACCTGGCATCGTTCCAACTTGCCACACAGAAAGAAGAAATTATCAAGATGAATATTGAGGTAGTAGTAGTATGTATGTATGTATACAAAAAGAAGATCACGTGTAGATAATATGACTTTAGAAGAGACATCCAGTCAGTAACAACGTACAACTTCGTACGCACGTACATCAGTTCGAGTTGCCACAACACATTAGCACAGAGATGCAGTTGTCGATTCAAATCCCGTAGTGATAGAGGCGGTAAGATTATAAGCAGTAATCGGAAAGATTAGGGTTTGAAGATATTGTTTAAAGAGTATAATCCAGTGACTTTAGAAGAGTGAATTTGTGGAACAAAAGATATATAAACTGATTTTGAAACTTAAATTCTACGATTAGATAAATAGGGAATAGATCTGCATAAGTAATAGAAAGTATTTTAAAAAATCATAGATTAAATCTAATGAAATTACAAACAATAAAAGTCACAATCACAGTAGTAGTCTATAATACTATTCAATCAAGTTAATAGCTATGACCTTTACGATTAGGTGTCCCCAATATAGAGAAAAGAAAGAAAACGTCATCAACTCCAACATTAATAATCATAAATTCATTGGGACAATCGAACATTGTAAAATTTAACTACACCCATATACATTTTAATGCATTTGTTTTTTATTATTTTGTTACACCTTATAAACACATTAATGAATTCCGTAATAATCTACTTCTACTACTTAGAAACATGTTACTGTTGTTTTATAAAGTTTTCAGATTATCTAATTACAAGTTTAAAACAAGAAAAACATAGAACAAATCTCTTTTATCCTTCAAAGCCCAAAAACAGCATCCTTATATAAATAATCACTTGTTATTGTTCTTGACCATATGCTTGACACAGATGGATTGACTGAGTGTTTGTTTTTTTTTGTAATACTGACGTACTTTTACTGCTATTTATGTCTAACAGACAGTATGAATATAATAGTAATATTTGGAAAAAATCAGTCTATCTGATGAGATGCATGACACAGTAATATATACATAACACCTAAGCATAAATGCATTGTTGTAGGTAAATTATATATATATATATATATATATATATATATATATATATATATATATAACAGTATACCACTTTACTGTTTTGGAATGAAAAATGCGTTATATGATTCGTAAAAATTATAGAAGTTGGAATGTTTTACAAAAAACTAATTAGGTATCACGGTTAGAAAATGCTATAATCTCTTTTTCTTATGATATGACCCAGCTATACCTATTGCTTAGTATTCTTGGACACTAAATCACCCGACAAGACCCCAAATCAGAACACGGATGAACAGGAAAGAGATTATATTCCAAATAACAAGGTTAGATGGAAGTAAGATGCAAGTAAGAAGCACAATAGAGAAAACGTTAGTATATTTATAGTTTTTACATGAGAAGATTATAGAGTATTCTCTAACTATCGACTAGTGCTGAGCTTGCATTGAGCTTGCTTTAAGCCAGTCTATGTTCCGCTAACAGAAAGTATTGTGACTCAATTATGAAATGTGAATATCTGTGTACTCAGTTTTGAAACGCATTGTTTAATGTTAAAGATAGGGATCCTAAATGACTTCTGAAATTGAAGTAGGTGGAGTGGGATTCGAGTAATAAACATTGTAGTTGATACTCAAGTGGTTTATTCATTTTTGTAGTGATTCGATGAAGTGTTGTAAAAGTTCAAAGATCAATTGATAATCATGCTAGTAGGATGGATAGAACGTGACAAGGTATCAGTTGATGAAGTGGTTGATAGTTGAACTGAGATTGAGGCCTATTCAATGATAGTGATGGGTTAGATTACATAGCTTAAATTAAGTCAGCGGTGTGGATATATTTATTTCATATTCCCATAAATCTTACGTTTTAATGTTATCCCACTTTCGAAGTTTATTCCCTTCGAACTACATTCTCATGTTTAATTTCATTGTTACCACGATTCCAAATATTTATCTATCAAATTGTAGATTTTTTCGGCTACATTGTCGTATGAACTATGATCATTTATGCTGATGTGCAATTTCACCAGGATATGTAGTGTTCGTGACTAAATTTATTTATTTAAACACAAATATTGGTAAAAAGGGACACCACAATAAACATGCACTATACAATAACGAAATGAGATTGCGAAATTACAGCGGGACCTTCACTGGCTTCTATTCTGAGCCATGTCTGATAACATCTCAAGCAACTGTTTTGTACTTTCACTATGACCGAACCAGAAAGTCGTGACGGACCAACAAATCCCAGTTCTGGGCAGTTTTCTTTGATACCACGGTACAATATCATAAAGTGAACACCTCTCCACTCTTCTCGACCAGTCCAAACTTGGCAAAAGTGGACGATGTGAAGTTCACTAGGATGACATTCTTAGTATATGTCCAAGCCACCAAAACTGGTGTTTCAAATGGTGATACCAGCTGAATTATCGTCGCTGTGCCAAAACACACGATGCCGAACCTCTGCATTACTAACATGGTATTGCCTCTGAAATCCTTCGTGAGAACGATGATCAAATGAAGAGAGTCGTTTAAAATCCTCAAGTCGGAAAGGTCAGGTTTTATAAGCACAGAGCAAAACTGCTTTCACTGACGCGTGTAAATCTGAGTTTTTACAGCCAGATTAACATTACGAGGGCGTCAAAGATGGTCCAGACTGGAATAATTCAATCTGGCTTTCGCCAGGCAATACACTTATAACTTAAGCAATGAATCATGTTACTATGTACAGCTAACAGCATGTACTAGATAGAAAAACTATTTTAATTAGAATAATTACTAAAGAAAATACTCACTTGCTTTAGTGGAATCGCACGTCCACTTCCGATTCCATTCAATTTCTTCTCTCTTTCACGCTCATCTTCATTACGTTTTTGCTGAAGTTAAGAATTGAAATTGTAATCATGAAATAATATGTAAAACAGGACGATTCACTACGAAGATATGGTTCATTAAAATAACACACAATGCAACAAAGCAGTAAATGACCATGATATATAACAAATTTTTAGTTGATAAGTCAAAAAAGTAGTACGCTTAACTTGAAAGTGTTTGTATTTTCCCGTTGTTGACATTAAGGACTCCAATCCATCAATATTCACTGGCATATGTACTTCCTGAGCGGACTGGATCGACATGATCATTTAGTCACAAAGTTTATTAGAGTGAATAGTATTGAGTCTAGTAAGCGTGCTTCATCCCATTTAGGGACTCGTCACCTGGACGTGTCACCAGATTTATGGTGTCGAGGCTGAGACTCGAGCCCAGAACCTTTCGTCTCAAACGACAATCTGTTATCCACTAAGCTACTGAATCCAAATAGTCACTAATCTGTCCAACACTATGATGATGTTAGTAAAGATTTATAACTTCACACTGTTGATATTTCGGACTGCAAACTGTCAGTATTTGCTAGCATATGTAAATCCTGAACTGACTGCCTAAGTATAGAGTCATATCATACATTTTAATCAAGTTAATGGCTATCTAGACTCAGTAACTCAGTGGATAAAGCATTAGAGTTTGAAACAAAGGGTATTGGGTTCAAATTTCAATATGAATCACAACACTCGGATGTCCATACATACAGGTGACATGTCCAGAATAGGACGAAACGTACATCATGGATTTCATCTCTAGTCATGTATGTTTCAAATACACTAAAAGATACAAAATCTTTCACTAACCATAAAGTTGAATTTCGAAAAAACTGTTTTATTTTTCTACCTCTTTCGGAGATTTTATGATAAACATGTCTAATAATAAATGGTAGATAATACAACAGTTCACTATAAATCTATAATGACAAACTCTAAAATTAACTTATATATTCAGTGAAGAAAATCAAAGTAAAATATTTTAATTTTGATTGCAATTACATGGCTATATTTCGCTTGGAGAATAAATTAATTTTCTCATTAAGTGGTTTAAGCACATATGACGTTTACAACAACTATTGAATTGCATACTTAAGTACCATACTCCATTTAGGCAGTCAGTTATTATCATTAATTCTGATTATTTTTTATCGAATAGTATGGTTTGAAAATGGGTACGTGAACTATTACTTCCTAGTTATTGAATCTTATCTCATTTGAAAGATTTAAATTGGAAAATTCTTTTGAAACTGTATCTTCTGAGCTGAGGATTTAATTGCAAGCTTTCATTGATTTTCTAGATATCATCAACATACACTCCAGATGAAAGTGGACTATGACAATTTCTCCACAAGTAACTATTTATCATTTCTACTAGAAGTTTGTGCTAAGGATGCTGTTCAGAAAGGAAATCAAAAACTCAGAGACTAAACTATCCAAGCTCAGAGAATTCAATGCCATCAAGCTTATCATCCTAAGTCATATATTCCTACCACATAGGTGAACTTAACTGTGAATGTTCACTTGATTATTATATACATCTGTAATTAATTCATTTGACTACAACTATGACAAATGTGAGTATTTAATTTTTACAGGTTAATAGAACATTGTGATATTCTACCAATGAGTTCGCCAGTGGATAGCCATCCGTGACACCAAAAAAAAAGAAAAGAAAACAGTCATTATCTTAATTAGTTTATTTCTAATTCGATAAAAGTAGACGATTTTCCTTAAATGTTTGGCGAGAACGAGATAGACAAAATCAAAATGACACATTAAGTACACTAAACTAAATAAAACTCAGCATGACTGAACACATGAATAAAGTACAAACAGAAAGATTGTGACGTCATATAGTTTGTAAATGCAAATGAAAGGAAGAAAGTAATACGGGATAGTAATGTTCATTATATAAGGATTTTTTCGTAAAAAAAAATTAGCATGCCAAAATACGTGAATGATGTTTTTTAACAACTTAGTATACATAACGTTTTAACAGAAGAAAAATAATAAAATAACAGGTTTTTGACTATTTATAAATATGGGCTATTTACTATATATTAGTAACCGAGTAAAGCCTTGTGCGTACATTTTATGAATGATTGTTTACTTAAAACGAGCTAGCTACAATCTGATCTGATAATAACCTGTAATTCAGTGGTTAAAAGTTGAATGCTTTATTCACTATGAAGTTGTGGTCCATAAGCCAAGAATAGGGATTGGCAAACAAGTAAATTAAACTGGCAGTTTTATTTACAACACCAAAATGCGGTAAAAAGAAGGTATTAAGATGTGTACAAAACTGATCAACTAAGTGGTAAAACAGAATACAAACAATAAACCTTATACTGCATATGTCGAGCCGGTATATTCAAATAGTGGCTTAGTGGTAAAGACATTCGACTTTCAACCACTACAACTCAGGCTTAAGTCCTACTTCACATAATCACCGTTTGGAAAGCCAGGCAGTATCGCTAGCTCTCAAACATAAAGTACGGGTCAAAGACGAATATGAACTTATTGAGATGCAATCAAGTTTCTAATCTAATGCCTAAGAGCCAGCTAACAATCAGACTTAATTAAACATTTTTGACTAATCAAATGATTATATAATTATAAAGTTGTTGTATTATAACAATCTTTTTTTCATTCGCCAGCTAATCAGGTAACAAGACATTAACCCCGGACAAACCGATATGCATATTTTTCACTAAACGAAACAGTAAAAACCCGAAAAACAAAATAAAAACTAAGCATTTTTAAAGAAATCGTTAAAAAAGCCTATGAGAATTCCAGTGAAGAGTATGTAAATTCACAACTGTTTTCTTTAAAAATAAACGTTGAATGAGTTCGGAGCTAGCAAGTTAAGTGTGGAAAATAGCAAAAAACAGTGATATAAAATTTCACAAGCACGTCCCTACTCTCTCTCTCTCTCTCTCTTATAATATATATATATATATATATATATATATATATATATATATGTGGCCACAAAAAGGCATAGAAAAACGAATTTAAATCTTGTGGAGTTTAAAATCGGCTTACAAATAAATTGGATTTTCGTCTATTCTTTCGTGAATGTGTTGGGGTACTGCTAGGAGTAAGAGATTCATTATTGTCAGCCTTACTTTCCTAGATTAGAAAGAGAAAAATATTCAGATTTCTTTGCTAAGAGGACAAAAAGGAACAAAACATTTAGGCAGCCAGATGAGCAACTAATAATAGTACCGTGCAAAATAACAAAGCTAAATCTGTATAGGCGACTTTAGAAAAGGCTGTACATGATTAATCATTATTGAATCATGCTAGAAAAGAGGCAAGCAATTATTAAGTAGATGTGGGACAGCAGTTACTTTCGAGGTAATTTGATTACTTTCAACCAAGTGATAAACGTGCAAGGAGGGGGCAAAGATGAGCATGCCTTTCTTGTCACAAGACTTACTGCTTCAACACCTAATCCAATAGAAGATACACTACTGGCAGCAGCAAGCGTGCCTGATGGAAAGTTTGGGGAAACAATAAATGGAGAGTATCCGATAGCGGAAGCTGCAGGTGCAGAGAGAGGTTGTGGTGTAGAAACTCCATTATCCGAAGTACTAGGTGGGTATGGAATTTTGCCGCTATATTCTGAATAGACATGAGGAGAAGGTGATTGAAATATGCTTTCAGAATACTCCGTTGGTACGTACTCTGGACAACGGAATAAAGGATGCTGATGTCTTTCGTCCAATAGAAATGGATGAGTAGCCCAATCTTCGGCTGGATCAGTAGTACAAGTATTAGCTCGAATAGGTTTGACATCTGCAAAGAAGTTATCGCGCTCAGACGGTCGGAAATCCAATGTAAAGGAGTGTTTTGCAATGCTAAGGCAGATTAGGTTTGGTGGGATGCAAAAGAGTTTGGTGTAAACCAGAATCCTAAGAGATAGTAGAACAGAGTATTTGTGATATGGTCACAGCTTATCCTAAAGTTTTTAAACAAAGTATTAAGTGTTCTAACAATTATTACAAAACTTGTTAAGAATTGCTAGATCTGAATTCAAACTTCACGTAGGGATGTGTAAAGTAAACTTCTTTCACAAACCGGTAACCAGTAAATTAGAAATATAAAAAGCAATGATTCGGAGCAATATATTGGTTTAAAAACAAGACATAATAAAGTTCTTAGTATAACCAATAGTGTACTATAGCTACAATTATATAATAAACAACTTACATTACAAAAATATAAAACACTACTCCAATGAAACTTAGTAAAAAGGGTACCAAAATGCAAATAAAACTAAAATAAGTTGGTGATTCTGAAGCGGGAAATAAATGTTAATGGGACGTTGGACACAAATTTAAACTACACCAAGAGTTTGCGAGTTTTGTGAGTACCGACACATTACTGAACTGTAAAACATCATTAATGTTTACAGTTAGGGTTGAAAATTTTCTGCTACTGAACACTAATAAGTGTATCAGCAATCCAATGTTCAACGTCCAGGTAAGAAGAGACTACAAATATGTGATAGTAGTTTGGACATCACCATCTGTTTATAATGTACGTTGGTTGGTAAGATTCATGGCATTTTCATAATTTGTGTACAAATAAGTATACCACAAGACTGTTGTACAGAGAAATAATTGCAAAATGTTACATTTCAAGAACTTTCTCGACAATACGTTTGGTATAAAAAACAATTTAGTTATTACTTCATTGAAATCAAGTTCGAATCCAGGATTGCTGTGAGTATCAGGACGACGATTCGAAGGATTGTTGGGGAACACTGGTCGTTCTTTCCTATCGATACCACTCGTAACTGAATTAGTTACATTACAGTTAACCCCCTGGAATTAAAACAAAGAAACTAGACCTAATAACCGCGGTAAAATGTACACTTTGGATTGATGCTGTCATATTGTCTTTAGTGAATGATATGCAATTAATTCAGTGACTAAGGAGAAGGAACAGACTAAAGGGTTAAGTCGTTGCTAATGAAAATAAAAATATGACTAAGCTACTAAGCAGAGAAAATTTGAATACAATAGAAATAACAAAAAACTTATGACAATTTTTACATACAATTCACTTTCCTAGGCATAAAATAATCACATACTGTTGATATAAAATGTCCATAGTTTTTCGGGGGTTTTTTAATTTTGTTCATAAAAATTAGTAACAACAATAAACTTAATTATCGCTAGAAGCTCTGTATATAGACTTATGCACTAGCAAAAAAGCCAACATCCTAATAACAAAACAGAAACGTCACCCATAACAGGCAATCTATGACGAAATCTACACTTGAACTATTTTTGCAAATTATTGTGACAAAATTAACATCCTAGTAGAATTTCTAAAATTTATATAACCCAGTAAAAGAACACTTATAACAGTCAACATAGTAACTTGGCTACATGATAGATATTTCCTAAACATTTTTTTAATATATGATACCGTCTGCTAACAATATCAACCACTGAACAACCATAGCATATGAACAGATGATTTTTAAGGAATATTTGTCATTCTCTTAATCAGAAACAAGGATGTAAGTTTCCACACTTAACATCTATAAATTTACAACACAAAAAATAAAGTTTAAGTAATTATACCAGTAGAACACTACACAAGAGCGATATACCTCGAAAAAAACAACTGAAATTCAAGTACAAAATGCTACAATACTACACTAAAAATTTAAAGTAAGCGAATGAATGACCATTTGCATCAGTATGATTAACCTGATACAATGTTATCTAAGGGACTATTATACTTAAATTCGTATTACTATGAGAAGTTAAATAAAATCGTTATCCGTAACCTCTGATATAAATAAGCAACAGTGCACATAAATGAGGATAAAAGAACATTTAATAGATTCACCTGAAGACTAAATGCTAAACAACACAACAATGAAATTAGGCAGTAAATGTTTTTTTTAATATGATAGAACTGATGAATGAGTCACGTGGGAGTTTACGGTACCATCCGAATAATGAGGGAGTTACTCAATAAAATGGAAAGATTAAACTTAATTAGGAGACACTATATTTTTATTACTGTTCGATTATTTGGGTAATGTCATGGTATGGATTATCGCAGAGCAAAGTACAACTGTTGGTCAGAAGAATAAGTGCTAACGTTAGCCATTAAGATCTCGTCATAATAAAAGTCGTATACAGTTTCAAAATGGTGCGAGTCAAGGTCTCCTAACTCAGCGTTTGGATTTGCACTTTAAAAAGTCGTTTTCCTCAAGGTTATTTCCGTTACGACTATTTCCTCTTTGCTAAGTAAAGGAGAAAGGTCATAAACCCTGCAAGACCATGGCAATATGGTACATATTGAGGTTCAAAATAAGTAACTGGAAAAAACCAAGCTCCAAACTTTATACTAGATCATACTGGTGAGTACATTTGCTTTTACTTGAAAATAATGAACCCAGGAAAACTTATTTATCACTAATCTTTCTGCAGTCTTTTGCTCCATCATCTCGACACCGAATTAGCATAGGCCAGAACTAAATAAAACTACCACGGAAAGCACTGCGACTTCCTACCACTACGAACATGAGTCCCATGAAAATATTGTCTACTTAATAATGAACTTTAAGTTTCACACTTAGAAATTTAAATAGATTTACCAATTCTCGATTCTTCAATATATTACACTTTATACGAATTTCGTTACAATTCATCCGTATACTTGGTTTTTATTTAAGAACGCAAACTTTAAAACAACCTGGAAAAAAACTTACAAGAAAATCAGCATAACATCAGGTGTCAGTCAACTGTAATCGAATTTCTCATTTAAAGGATCAGGAAGTAAAACTACTCACAATGAGATGTATCTTATGGCAACACTTGGATTTCAGATAAACACAAGATGTGTTTACGCCAAACTGAAGAAACGTGTGATATGACGGAAGTACATAACTAATAAAAACGCAACTCAAAGGATCTCACAATGTCAACCCAAATCGTAGCTGTCATGTTTTATGAGTAAACGGGAAAATATTTCTCTGCAGTTACGACAAACGACATTTTACCTTTTCACGCTATCTTGATGTTAACTGATACTTTTTTATACGGTCACATTCGAAGCTGACTTTTGCCTATGACCTTTAGAAAGTAGTAACTTAAGATCAATGAAGACAATCAACAATTGTTTGAAACTATAGTTTGAAAGGTAACATAAATTTAGAACCTATTCAGCATGCACGCAGTAATGCTTCAAGAAACGAACTGATGGAAGAAAATTAAACTTTAAATGACTATAATGAAACAATTTGTTAGCGTGACTCCGTAAGCACAGGTTTATTTACTTATCCTTGAGCCAAATTTCCGTGAGGGCTGGTGACATTATCCAACTCCTGCAACTAACTAACTCCTGTTGATTTAACTAAAAAAGTGTGATAAATAATGAATCAAATCGACTACCTTAAAACTTGTACTCCGAGGTAAATATCAGCATTAAAGTACTAAGTGTTTAAAGCTGTCACCGTGACAACACGAAATCTAGATATTAAATATTGTTAAAGATTACAAAATGCTACCAAATATTGAATTGTCAGTCCTACTCCTTACTCACTGCACACCATAACTGCATGATGAACCAACTGAATGCCGTAATTAGGAGTCAAGTTGTCTCAAGATTAATGGGACGCATCAGTCACATTATTTCCGATCATTATTATACAATTTACTAAGGCCACGGTTCACGACGAAGACTACTATTTCTCAAAACAACGAGCAAGATAAATGATTTCTGCTTTTAAGATAATACCAGCTCCTCTAACTTCAGACAAAACTTATTTAGATATGTAGGGTAACAATAAAGGGAAATTAAGGTTGTCTTATTATACATTACATCCATAATTAATTATTACCTTACATGGAGGATAATGACTAATTTATATTATGAGAATTAAGTCTAGATGAAAACAAGATGTTTGAACTATGAAGATTTAGATTCAAAGAAATTTTATGTAGATCAACATGAAAAATTTAGATTAACAGGCTACTTCATTATGTTGAAAAAGTTTTAGTGAAGCTCTAGGTCTACATCTTTATCAGTAAATCAACAAAATAACCAAGACATGTCTTTCCAATATTGCTTTTTAACGTGAATGTAGCTTGACCAGTTTTATTTGACGGAAACCTATCCGTAAATATAAGTCCTAGTAACACTTCTAAATGAGTGACATATAATACCAAAAAATAGTCTTAATTTAAAGTTACCTCCGATTCCGACGTGATTATTATTGAAGTAAAGACTACACGGATCAATCTAAATGACAAACGACCAACGTACATATACATCTATTAACATAAAAAGCACAGGCAAAAGCAACAAGCTTTTTCCTATCTTTCGTTGCTACACATCTTGACTGTAGTTTAGAATATACCTCGAAATACATGAACGGTTGTATATCAGTAAACGTCGATTGAGTGAGCTAATAAGTTTAACATAATATGAATATCTAAAGACTTTCGTCTAATTTTGAGCAAATAGTTTCACAGTATTTAGGGCGCCGAGTGTGGCTAGAAGATAGAGATACAAGGAATGCCGATCAAAAACTTTAGAAAACCGAAAAATACTGGATTTTGATATACTTACGGGGTTTTTCATTAGGAGAGGACCCTCACGAGCATTCACTACATTCGAAAACAAAGACTGTTGTGATTGACTTATTCCAACAATTGGTACACATTCAACAGGACTATTAGCACATGCTCGCTGTTGTGAATTGGATGAAATTTGGGGTGTGATAGGTCTTGGGACAGGTGAGTTACCAGAGGCACGCAACTGAAGTATTTTTAGACATGCTGTGGGAGAAATGAGTATGAATTTCAATTACCATCCTGAAAAACACGTTCAACGTTTAGGCCGTAGGCAGCACACGTCTCATAATAAGCACAACGCTTTAGATCATTGGCAAGTTTTCGAGCACGTGCATCATCTATCACACGCACATACGGCTCACAATTCGAATCTAGGAAGGTGAGAACAATGAGTTACTGATACCTTGAGTCCCAACAAGAATTATGGGTAAACTAGCGATACTCCTGTAAGTTGAAAGACGAGCATAGTAGTCATAGACCACTTGGTAACTTTCGATGTTTTCTAGGCTAAACACAAATATAACTCCATCGACCCATTGACTAAACTGAAGATCAGGCGGACCGCCTTCATCACGAATTAGAAGCAAGTGACTTTGATTGTCCAAGATAGCTCTTTTTTAAACCTTCCACCTTCTGGGGACTCATCGTGGACATACGCTCCTGTGAGATAGCGATGTACCAAGGCGGACTTCCCACTTTGAACAGAACCAAGAAGCCCCTTACATATCATGCAATAAGAAGAAATATGCTTACCAGTTTTATGCCTGGAACGCCGTTACTGAGCGTCCACTCCTGACTATTGACGAATGCGTCTAAGAGACAAAAAGTTTGATAGACAAATGATACGGTACCTTCAATTGACACAACTAACTGACGCAATGATTCTGCCAAATTTTTATCCTCAACTGCATCAATAAGGTCGTATATAGCATAGATGTTTGGATGAACACTTTCGAATCGTATAATCTCTTGTCTGATAGCATTCGATATATCATTCAGAGAAGACTGTGAGCTCATGATGGTAAACCCTCCACCATTAGACAGTTCATAAATCTGGCGGTACCAAAAGTTGCTTTCGAGGTCAAAGCATCTGACCGTTCAAATTCCAAATCACACTCTTTACAATTTGTCAGTGTTACTTTTATCGCACCAAATAATCGTGCTTTCAGAAATTCGTTCATGTGTATACATATTTCTTCAGTTTGCCAACCAGCTGACGATGATGGTCAGATAGACAACTATCGTTGATCTCAAAGGGATGGTCGGAATCCTATTCTTCGGATTCACAAAAGCTTTTGTTAGGATCAATCATATATGTCTTGTAGCAGTAAACAAATCCCCAAAATAGATAGCTGACCAGATTAGTTTTAGTGGACTCACCTAGCTGAAGGCGCTCGGTCATGCATCAGCACCAGATCACGTGTGGGAACGCTGTGCTCAACATCTACCGCAATCGCTGGCCAGACTAGATCAGACAATTACGATATATTGGCAATCGTCGAATACAACTTCTGATCTCCTCGATTCTGTCTTTTGATTTCTCTTGGTGGGTACGAGTTATATTAGAAGGTGTTGCTGGTAAAAGCGTCGTCAAACACTGAATACCTGTGCCATCTTCAGTCTTATCAATAAGCTCAATCGATTAGGCAGAAAATCACAAATCGTTTGACTATCTTATTTCATATTTATATATTTGACTTCATAAGATTGGTGTAAACTTCACATTTCCTCAGGATAGAGGATGTCCTAGTGGTATCCACCACGATTTACTATTAGAACTTCATTTTTTGCGTTGATGTAAACTACATTCTTCTTGGAGCTCATTTTTGGTCATTTCGACGGTAAAACTTTCTACCTGAACAATTCGCGGACTCAAATTTAAGACACGAAGAGCGCCTCATAGTATGATGGTTGGAGGATGAACTATACTCAGTACGAGTATATGAACACCATTAGGAATATCATGACTGACATGCACTGTAAGTCAGTCGAATTTAATTCTTAATACTTATTTAAGTATATTAAGTCTTCTTTCCGACATATTGGACTCGCTCTCAGTTTTCTCTTATTCCAGCCAACGTGTCACATTACCCTGGTAAAAAATAGTCGAATTAATGCAATTTTTCACAGGTCAAAGTCTTCCACAATGATTTTAGACGTGTGTGGTTAACAAGATGCTGTGAAAATGTTTTTGAAGTCAAAGTTAGTATATGCGTGGAGTGGTAAATACGTACACATATCTATGTATACATGTATACATATACATATTCATAATATTTTCTCAGTCTGAAGTCCGCAACAGACCAACTGCATTCATGCATAACATTAGGGGACTAATACTCAAATTAATGTACTCAAGTGTTTGGGCGAATTTACATAATTGTACCCCATTTCACTCCATGATATCTTTCTAATCAAGAGAAAACGTAGTTATTTAAGCCAAAGTAACCGTCAGACATGATTGCCTTGCACTATGTATCTGCAATGAGTTATTTTTCTATATTTGATGTACATACAACATGTTGCATGTTCAATTCGCCGTGAAGTGATTTCGTAATACATAAGATCTCACGTCAGAATCCATCGTTTTACTCTAAATCGCTCTAACGTCGAAGTAGGGGTACAGGGTCCTGTAAGAACTTTTAAAGAAAGGATACGATATTGCTAGCCGTACTTATTCTAACTTAGACTTCTCTTACATTATTTGGACCCATTCCATCTTATTGTATAACACAACTCATTGTCCTTTATTACTGTATTCTCTTATCTCAAGGCTCTATCCACACTTCCCTGTAGCAACGGCAGCTAGTATGAACATTAACTACTAATATATCATATCTTTGTCCATTCTATTAAAAACTGTTAAGCATTGCTTAGGGTTTATATTCAAATGTCTTATCGCTCCTTTGTTACTCTCTTTTACGGCATTAGGCTCTCAATACACAGTTATGGAGCTTCTGAGGCCTAAAACGAACTTGAGTTACGCGTTTTTAACGTCAGAGCTTATATGAAGCGTCCTTTATGTGTACTTTTTAACAAATATAAACTCCTTAAGCACTTGTGTTGCATAAATACTTTTCAGGACCAGAATTCTAACACACTTATGCAGAGTTTGTGCCTGGTCTGCAAAGTGGACACGACGACCTTTTTGAGATAGATCATAAAAACAGCACTCACAATGCAGTACTAAACTACAAACCTAGTCATTAACTCTCTGGGACATCTGCCCAAATGTACTATCTTTTATTTTTATTGATTTCATTTACTTAACAACCTTAATTACGAAGCATACTTTATGCGAACTAATGTTGTGAATCGTATATCACGCTTGTAAAAATGGTGTGTGCCTGCTCCGGCAGAAATATATTATACTTTGAGCAGAGAACGTTGAGGTAAAAACTGAATACATATAAGTGAATCAACAAGTGAAGAAGAGCATTAGAGCCGATAATCAGTATTACTTAGACGACTTGGTAACGACAGAGGAAAAGCTACCGGAGAAAGAAATATGAAGCAACTGCATAACACATCGTAGAAACTGAAAGAAAAATATGATAAACCGAGTTGACTGGTCTATCACAAAGAAGGCAAACCAATCACAGAGATTCAAGAAAAGAAGAACAGGCGAGTAGGACATTTTGAGGAACTGTTGAATAGGCAGGATCCAGTGAATCCACCGAACATCAAGGCGCCACAAACAGACAATCCTATAGGTGTCACTCCACCAAGGATTTAACAAACCAATATGGCCATTATGCAAATCGGAAGTGGGAAATCAGAAGGACCTGGCAACATACCATGTGAAGCACTGAGGTCTGACATACAAGTAACGGCGAAGATGCTTCACGTTCTATAACCTGTGATGTATGCTATTTATGTTAGATATACGTATTATGCGACACCACACTGAAGTGGAAGACCGCTAACAGAATACCAAGGAGATTAAATTGAAGTGAACAGAAATGCAGAACGAAAGCAACTGTAACAACAACAGAATAGAAAGAATCATCAAAGATGTAAAGGACAACTGAAAGAGGTGCAAGTAACGTATTTAATGTATGGTTAACATATCTTACGTAGGCACTCTGTAATTGTGGATTAAACAATAAACTGGTTATTCGTGCCGGAGTGTTGGTTCACTACACAGCTATATCTTCTAACCCATACATACTAATGAATGCAGGCCACCACAACCATTGTAGCAACATCATCAAAATCCGTAGGTCTAAACATGCAATAGTGAAAAACCAAAATCTGATAAGTCTTCTAATTGAATGCTAGATTCCGTTTCTTAAACTCCTATAGTAACCCCGTGCTAAATCTACACAGCGACCAGAACACGAGAGAAAAAATGCAAACTATGGAAGAAACGCCTTACTCCTAAGTTTCGTTTATGTACAGAAAACCTAGGGTACTTATAGAATTTTAAATGAATTTGAGCTTCCCGAAAATTCCGGAATGCCACAAAATATAGTGTCAGTATACGTACCATACAATCAGAAATGTGACTTGTAACTTTTTATTTTCTATATGTTGCTGATAGAACGTCTATTGGATGCTGATTTAATATGATGTTTCTCAGCGTTTTTCAGAGCCTCTTTTGGCTTTCTTTGAGGAATTTTCTGGACCTCTCGACATCTTCCTATTTTGGAAAATCGGGATCTCTCCCAAGAAATAATAGTGGATGTTCATATTCCCAAGTTACAAATAATCTTGCTTTATTTAAAGCATATATGCCGCATTGACTAGAGAATCAACTAGAAGCGACTAGATGGTGAGGACCCGGGTTTGATTCTTCTGCGAAATTTTCATGAAATTTATTGAGAATCTCATTGTTCGATAATGGATCACTCGGAAATCAACATCTATCAAAACTGTGTAAGGATTTTATCATAGCTTGATTCGTTCCACATATTTTATCATTTTTGTAAGAAATCTGATAATAAACATGTGTCATTAGGATAATTCATATCTGGTAAAAGAAATACAGCATACCAATAATTTTATTCATCAGAAACTTATGTCGCAGAATAAAGTGTACCATTTTAAGAAGAAAAAGACTTTGAAGGTAGATAAAACACACATTACGGAAATCATCAAACTGCACCACAAAGCAAGCGCTAACTTGGAACTCTGATGGGGAACGAAAAATAAGGCAATCGAACACACTGCGTTGAGAATGTGGAGATATGACTGACAAGCTTATTTTGTAAATAGTTTTTAATATTATTTGTATTTGTTTGTCAATTTTTCACTGTATGTACATTTATCATTAAATGACTGTACATGTTGTTTTAGTCAATGACCTTGAACACACTTTCCGTTGAGCTACTACATAGCGTGACATATTAGTGCTGGTTAACAAAATACATTACTACTCACGCATTCCTCGTTCTATCTTCATTTGCGATGTTTCAACGGGTAACAATCGCCCTTTCGTACCACTAGCATGTCGTCGACAGGTATTTCGTCAACTGCATGACCTTTCTCACCCAGGAATCAGAGCCACAATCAAATTGGTTACTGAGCGTTTTGTGTGGCCAAAAATCAATTCAGATATAAAACGATGGACGCGAAGCTGCCTACAATGTCAACGCAGCAAGATTCAGAACACACGATCAGTCCAGTTGGCAAGTATCCCCTGCCGGAAAAACGTTTTCAGCATATCCACTTAGACATAGTTGGTCCATTGCCACCATCTAATTCATTCACGCACATTCTCACTGCGGTGGACAGGTTCACAAGATGGGCCATAGCATGCCCTATTGCTGATACTTCTGCAGAAACAGTAGCCGGCGTATTCCTTGACCGTTGGATAGCGAATTACGGAGTACCTTCTATCGTCACTACCGACCGTGGTCCCCAGTTTCAGTCTATCTTATTTCAGGAATTCACAAGACTTCTGGGCGTGAACCACATCAAAACAACAGCCTACCACCCAGCAGCTAACGGCTTGGTCGAAAGATTTCACCGCCAATTGAAAAGCTCGCTGATGGCACAAGATGATACGACAAAATGGAGTGACGCATTACCACTTGTACTCCTGGGTATCCGTTCAACTATAAAGGAAGATATAGGTTGTACAGCCGCTGAGCTAGTTTACGGTACAACCCTTACATTACCAGGTCAACTAGTGGACCCAAACACTTTAACACCAACGGACCCAAGTCGTTTTGCTAGCCAACTGCTGCAAACCATGCAACGAATCAAAGCCATACCGCCTCGTGAACATAACAATCGAATACAACTCAACAGAAATCTAGAAACATGCAAATTTGTCTTTGTTCGAGTTGATGCTGTTAAAAAGCCATTGAAACAACCTTATGAAGGACCATATCAAGTAATTAAAAGAACGACCAAACACTTCATAATCAACAAGTGTGGAAAGAAAGAGACTATTGCTATCGATAGAATAAAGCCTGCTTTCTACGAAGCACAGCACGACAAAGAACATACTACTTCACTGAACCAACCCCGTCCAGCAACCACCACTACAGCAGACATGGAAGAAAAACTGAGTATCAAACCTACTTGCTTAACGCGCTCAGGCAGAGCTGTAAAAAAACCCAAACGCTATGTACATTTCGCCGAATAAAAAAAATCTAAACAAACAATTACTGATGTACTATCCCATTATACTCACCCGATTTTTCCCAACAAAATCTATGATTTTTTTTTTTTACAGTGTACATAATTAACCATATTTTTTTCCCCACAATTATTCGTTTTGTCACATTTTTTTTATAAAAAAAATTTGTTACAATAATAAACGAGTAAACTCTATTTAATTATTCATTTGTTGTACACACACACACAAAAAGCAGTTCATTTTTTTTGGGTTCAGTAACAGTTCTGTACATTATTATCATTGTTAGCAAACCAAGATTTTAAATGACGGTATTCTCATTACTTTTGTTTGTCATGCTATGCCACATCACCGCTATTTTCACGCAATAACACACTGTATATTATTAACGTACATGTCATACGCATCTCCACATTGTTAATTGGTTATTAATGTAAATATTATTTTTTTTTGTATAAAATTTTTCTTATTGTTATTGTAACCAGTGTTACCTCCGGACACTCTGGGGGGAGCTATGTGGAGATATGACTGACAAGCTTATTTTGTAAATAGTTTTTAATATTATTTGTATTTGTTTGTCAATTTTTCACTGTATGTACATTTATCATTAAATGACTGTACATGTTGTTTTAGTCAATGACCTTGAACACACTTTCCGTTGAGCTACTACATAGCGTGACATATTAGTGCTGGTTAACAAAATACATTACTACTCACGCATTCCTCGTTCTATCTTCATTTGTGATTGAGTTAACGGAAGTCTAAATCAAATACTATCTACATTTATAGACTATAATCGGAATATATCACATCCTACGTTGGACTATATCGCTAGAGAGTTCACCAACCTGCTCAGAGTCATCAAGCATTTATAATTGTGGATTTACATTACTGGACCTAATCAGAACACGCAACGTTTGGGCAATTTAAGTAACGTCCCCAATTTTTATTGTATTTGTAACAATTAACTGTATATATTAATATTACTATTTATCTTTAGTAACTTTGTTTATACTTTTTGCGTTCATATTTGTCTGGTCCACCACAAGAATTGGAAGCCGATATGAATAGGATAAGTAGCAACTGGAAACAACTGGAAGGATTTCTCGGGACAGATTTCGATGGCAAATGCTGGCAAGCAGACTATGCTCCTCTGAAAATGGTAATTGGAGCAAGTGACTAAGTGATTCTTATTTCTGTATTGAAAGAATTCGGCGACAGTATTCTTGTATCTCCCAAAATCTGCAGTTTTAGTGGTTTGTTAGGGAAAATTTATGTGGTCTGTAGCTGATGTATGTAGACTAACTGCCTAAGGAAAACATTCAAACACTTGTTTACATATACATGCTCACAGAAACACAAATGGCGCTCGAATAGTGAGGTTTTAGAAACAGACCATAACAGATAACATTCCATTTTCTAAATATTTTTTAATACAATGTGGTCTGCTTAAGAGAATTGGATACGGAGTTAAAATATGTACTCACTTTCAGTGGTATTCATGTTTGACAACGTTTGTTTCCTAGTGGTACTACTGGTAACCTGGAAGTTTGGTTCACTTAACATTCACCCGTTAGAAAACAGACGTCTAAGAGGTGACCTACTAATAACTCACAGAGTCTATAACACTTCAATACATCCTCTTGAATACCTACTGAAAATCATTCACAACACAAACCTCATCGGTACCACCCACAATCAGATTATACAACATAGCAGTACGGACTGTACGCACACGTTCAGCTCTTTAAGAGTAACCGAATACTGGAACGCGCTGCCAGTCGAGCCCGTACAAGTGACTTCTCAAGAGTATGTTACAAAGAAATGTAACATATTCGTAAGGACTACAAACAATGTTCCAGCATAATTTGCTATTATTTTTTGCCTTAATTGTTAAACACACCTAGGTTTCTATATGTAGGAACCAGTAATACACTGCTAACGGGTGCGGGATATGGTTAAGCGAAAGCTTCTTTTATTCCTTCCATAGCCATTTGGTTCCTTTGATCGATGGTTTTGTTTAAGTGGACCAATTGTTACCTTGAGATGATGTGTTTTTCAATCAGGCGAAATTTATTTAACTAGATACTGTGTAAATCATTCGTAACTTCTCGACATCAATATTTTAGTTTCGATTGCCACATTTTCTTGACCTCACGCTTTAATTACTTTTTATTGTAGTGTAATGCTTTTATCATTCGGTGTAAGTGTATACTGTGTGCCCACTGGTTCATCGGCTCGCCTTCTCTTGTTCTTTTCTTTTCCAGATTGGCCTACATACTGCTTCGCATACACCCTTAGCACGCAAGCTAAATTCAAGCCACTTACTAAAAACTGATCGTCAAAACCGACAGCGCCGGGTAAGTATTCTCTCTGAGCATATATGTAGATCTACATATATTCTTACTGTTTTGTTCGAAAAAAAACAGTAGTACATAAATTTTAATGCATATTTTCCAGAAGGTTGAAATTGCGATATGCAACCTCAGTATTTTCGTTCGCCCGGAAGAAGTGTCAAAAACCCTTTCAAAATTGTCTAAAATGATGAATTCGTCTTCTTACGCATGTTAGTTTATTAATTTCTACAAGACTGCAATTAATGCTTATCTCGTTGATAAATAATTGTAACTACACTTTTATAGAATAATTTATCATTTCTTAACATTAAATCAAGTTATACAGTCGTCTTGAAGACAAACACCTTGGTTATTTTGATTACTTTATGCTCCTTTTAATTACTCAATTCATCATTCGAAACTATTTTCATATTCACTTGTGGGATAGTTATTTCATCATGCAATTCTATCACCTAATCAGTGTTATATTGGTATCCTGAAGTATAAATATATGTGTGTCAATATACTATCGCAGATTTATTATGACAATGTAATTGAATGGTAATATTTATTCAAATAATTTGCTTTTTATTAAAGAAAAAGTCATCATGGCTTAATTTATATACAAATATAATTTAATACCACTTCAAAATATAGTGATCTATTAGCCTCCCCTCTGGAAAGGTTACTGAAAATTAAGTAAACTTGGTTAATTGGTTTCATGGTTGTTATTCTTGACAGTGGAACATTAAGGTAAATAAATCATTCTAATTTCAAATACACTTTCTTATTTATTCCTTATTGAGTGACGCAGGATCTAAGGAAGTTGTTCATATTAAAAACGACCTCATTGTTACGTTTAAATTAGGCAAATTTGAACTCCAATTTAAATTAGACACCTTGTTGCAATAACATCGGCAGTAAAATCTCCAACATTCTTGACCAAAAAATAGGATTTTCATGACAAATCTAGTGGGACAGAACATCGTAAATTGTGTTGAGTAAAATGTTTTTTCCTTAACGCTTTCTCTGTCTTTTTTAGTTGAACCATATTCAACTAATCAAATGTAAACCTGACGTACCAATACTCATTCAGTACAGCTCACACATACGATTTTACCTGTTATTCTTCTTTTGTTTTTCCTCACTCCTTTTCTCAAACATATGCTTCACTTTCAAATTATCTGAACACTTCTAGTTACGAAATACTAGTAATTTCCAATAATTATAAATTCATTGTCCGTTTTCTCAATTCATTCACCTACTTCCTATCATTAAATATTGATTCGAGATTTCATTATTCTTATCACAACCGGTACATCTGTCGTCACACTATCAATTTATACTTCATAATTATCATGTTCATTTGTTTAATTCACTTTTTTGTTATCACTAACTCTTAAACGACCTTGATTGGTTTTATATGTCCACATATGGATATAAATATTAAGGTATAATAAGGTGAAACATGATGAAGGTCCAGTTGAAAACAATATTGTTTGCTTATACATGTTGTTTAATTCACAATATGAAAACTTTTGACTTTCGCGTTTGAAAAACCATACTATGGACAACAATCAGTAGACAAATATGGTTTATGGTTTTAAACTTTTATCATTGTGACTTGTACTTACTTACTTACTTACGTACTCTTGTTACTCCTCGTGGGAGAGCATAGTCTGCTCACCAGCATTTGCCATCGAAATCTGTCCCGAGAAATCCTTCCAGTTGTTTCCAGTTGCTACTTATCCTTTTATATCGGCTTCCAATTCTCAACGCAGTGTGTTCGATTGCCTTATTTTCCGTTCCCCATCAGAGTTCCAAGTTAGCGCTTGCTTTGTGGTGCAGTTTGATGATTTCCTTAATGTGTGTTTTATCTACCTTCAAAGTCTTTTTCTAATTTCATCTTCATCTGGAAGTTGATTTGTTCTCTCCTACAGTAGATTGTTGCTGACGGTATCTGGTCAACGGGCATTTAATATCTCGTGTAAACTACTGTTTGTACATACTTGTGCCTTTTTGATTATGATTGTAGTAGTTCTCCACGTTTCAGCTCCGTACAGTGGAACTGTCTTGACGTTCATGTTGAAGATTCCGATTTTGATATTGGTTGACAGCTGTTTGAAGTTCCTTATGTTCTTCAACTGTAAGAATAAGGTTCTTGCTTTGCCAATCCTTGCATTTACGTTGGCATCGGATCCTCCTCGTCCAAGATGATATTGCTACTCGGGTACGTGAAAGATTACACGTTCACCAGAGTTCCTCCATCAAGTGTGATTGTGTTGTTCTCCGTGTTGCGTTTGACGATCTTGGTTTCCCTTGTGTATGTTGAGGTCTACTGATGCAGAGAATGCTGCTACACTGGTTGTTTCGACCTGCATTTGTTGATGTGTATGGAACAGAAGGGCAAGTCATGTGCGGTGTCCAGATCGTCTAGTCGCATCCAATCTGTCTATTGTATTCTGTGCTTTCCGTCAGATATTAAAGTCTTTATGATCCATTCAACCACTCAAATAAAGTGAAAATTTGGGAGCAAGCAACCTTGTGTGACACCTGTCCTCACTTGGAATGTGTCTGTCAACTGCCCTCAATGTATAACTTTGCGGTGTAGTCCGTCCTATGAATTTCGGATGATGCTGACGATTTTCTGACGTAAACCATAGTATCGAAAAAGGTTATATGGGGTTCTCCTATTCACACTATCAAATGCCTAGTCAAGGAAGTTGATTGTTATGCGTAACGAACTAAAAACTGTTTTTAATGAATAAATCACTAGAAATTTGGGCGAGACTATAATATACTAGCGATCCAATCAGATACAAGATGACAGCTCTCAGACTTTGGCGCAAAATTCACTCATCCGTTTGGTTAAATAGAGTTTTGGCATTATAGCTGATGTCAGGTCGTGATGAAAACCCTAAACCTAATTCCTAAACTTAACCATCAACTTGAAATAATAATTCTAATTTCTCACGCTGGTTTATAACCCTCATTTGGTCGTAGTTATTAGTAGGTGAACACTCTCAAGGTCACTTGAGCGTCATTCACAGGTCATCCATAAGTTATAGTCTCTCTGAAATTTGAACTTTCTTTTAACAGACCTATCACCAGCCTAGGAGTAACTTTTATTTAGCCTGAAGTTCTATCAAGCATTTTCAAATATCTGACTTGTTTAATTATGAGCAACTACTCAATAATTAATAAGACATATAATCTAGGGAGATGACCATTTTATAAGACCGAATGCACAGAAATCTTATTTATTTAAAATGCAACTAGGAAAAACTTGATTTATTCTCATCATTTAAATAGACTTATGAATAGTATCATTGTTAGACAATCTTATGTATTTCTCTTTTAGTTCAAAATACCTTGATAATAATAGTAGGAAATTTTGATTAATAAACCTTGAAGCTGAAATGAGTCAATCATCATTTGATACACTGCATGCTTTTGTGAATAAAAAGTTTTGATCTTTTAAAGTTGTAAGGGTGAAGACATTTAAACAAACCCAATAATTCATATGGCTTGGTCATTTTAATTCATCCACATAGCATATTCACTTTCTAATTATATCGTTAACAGTGTTATGAACTTTTTTATCAGATTACTTTACCATTAAATATATAGGTGATATGATAGAATGACTTTATTCTAATAATAGTTAACATTTTCTAAATATAGATAAAAATTTATCTATAGTTCAGTATTTTTTTGTTAACCCCCATGTTTTAACCTAATTCACAATACTTTACAATCAGTAATTTAACAGTAATTATTTTCAAGTGAAATCATTTTGTATATAACTTTATGAACTTTTTAATTAGTTCCTACCACAAACTGCCACCGTTAGAAAAGTGCAGAGTATAGTTTGAAAAATATCTTGTTTTCATTAACAATTTCTGAGCGCTTCATACTCATAATCACATAGGATGTTAAGTTAACAATGCTTGAGTTTTGAAATCTTCACGCTACTTGACTTTCTGGTTTTTAGTGATTTTCCTGATAAGGCACGTTAGTGGTGAAAATTACTTTCGGAATCTTATGTCACTTTTTTTTAAAAGTAAAATTATATTTCGGGCGCATATACACTCATACATTAGCTTCTGAACAAAAAATATACTTGAGACTTATACTTCCGTTTTAGGGGATTGGGTTACTTTGTATAGTTTCTAAATACAAATGACTGTATTAATGTTTTTACCGAAGGCTAGAATAACAAGATCTGTAGAGTAGAACGAACCTATTCCTCTCTTCTTTGACTTCTCATAACAAGGTTACAAGTGCAATGTAGTTGTTTGAGACTTGAAAGAACATAATCAGAAAAGGAAGAAGATACAGGGTATAACAATAAACATAATATCTAAGCTTAATTTATATCGATTTGTTGAAGAATAATCACCAAAAGTTCATTTTTGACGAACAACTAGTTAGTTTAAATAATCATTAACATTAATATATTATAAACCAACACAACTATAATTTTCAACTGCATACAATATTGTTCACAACCATATTAATGTGCTACAAATGAGCTTCGGATATTAAGTTTGTTTACCGATAAATATACTTCTATATAACATGGCAGATTTTATCATTGAGTTATATGTTCTACTTGATCGAGGATCAGAAGAATACAACTGTGACATCAGCTAAAAAACCTAGAAGACAAATAATATAACTGGTAAACATAATGCTATCCAGTTGGTCTATTGTGAAAGACCTGTATTAAGCATTGAAGTTAATGTCGATGTACAAGTATGATTTCTTTCGAAATAGATGCCGGTAATAAATAGCTTTTTATTGCCTGAGTCAAAATATTCTGTCGGGCTAAACAGTTAAGCAGTGGTCAAGTATAATCTCCTTGATAAATTTTACCCTATACCTATTGGGGAGAACTGGCTAGAAATGGTTTGTAAATCGAAATGTATGTTTCCACTACTTATGATTCTCGAGATCTTGGAAATAGTGAAATTTAATGTTGATTCATTTCCTGTTCACATTGGATTTCCGTGTTATTGTAATATGTGAATAATTGAACAGCTGTTGTTTATATGAGTTTCTGCAATGTTCTGTCTGTCAGTATTCTAACTTCTCTTTCTTTTACAGTCAATAAACTATTTAAATAGCTCGTTTTTTTACTTATTACATGTAGTCATTTTAATGTTTTCGTAGGTCTCTTTTGTTCAAACTAGTGGAAATTCCTGCTTATCAGATGATTGAGACATCAAATATCACACACAAAACAGTTACAGAATTTGGTTGCGTCCAGAATGACAGTAAAATTGACCGGTACATAAACGATCATTCTTTACGTTTATCAGACGCTCAAAAATGGCTTTTAAAGGTAATCATCATCATGACTATCACTATTTTTTTTAGAAAACAAAAGATGAACCTAAAGCATATTACTTGATATCAAGTCTTGAAATGCAACTTTTATCTAATATGTGCTATGCAATAAATGCCAGAAAGACAATTGATATTGGTAAGTACTTATTTATATCTAATTATATGTATGTATCTTGATTATGTGTATTCATTTAGATAGCTCGATTTTATCTAATGGTAGCTTTTACATTATTTTGAGGAAAGTATATCCTATCTATTCTCGAAAAACATTTCCTAGAAAACCTCTTTATTGTATTGTTACTGTTATTCGATAAGTGACTCATTGTCTTTAAGTGTACTATGTATGCGTATTCTTTGTATACAGATAATATTAAAAAACTCAGTGATTTAAAGGTAGAAAGCTTGTCGGGAACAACTAAGGCCATGTATGATAGAACACCTAGTTTCGTTATCGGCTTTTGCGATTAATCTGGATGTTCGTGGCCAATTATGAAAAGCAAATATTGAATTCGCTATGTAAACGAACTAGCTGTTATCGTTAAAAATATTTATAATTTGATTAGCAGCATCTTTGATGACACCAAATTCAACTTAATAGTAAAACCAGAAAAAAGCCATTTTTGCATAAACCAGTCACTAGGACTAATATGGGCAAACTTAAAACTCAATTGTATTAAAAGTCTGTCTGTTATAACTTATAGCCTGTGTGCCCTGGTAATGTATAACGTGATGATACCGCCAATTAGAGAGCAGTGAATTATCGATCAGACAGGTGACGTACAAAACACGTACGAGATGTCTAGAGTACTTATCGGTCCTGCTTCCTGCCTAGCCCAGCCAGTTAAGTCCAGAACACCAATTTCAGCCTCTGCAATATGAATTATGTATTCCAAACATACTTGGTTTATATACCAACCAGACAAACAACATCGTACCATAAAATAGGAAACAACATTTGTACAAGATTTAATCAAAAGTGGCTGTGAATGAGGGAGGTAGTAATTAATAGACAGGGCATAATACAGGAATGGCAAATCGTAGAATAATAGTTCATAGGTCAAAACAAATCTCATAATAAGAGGGAAATGAATATGAACAGTTTAGTTATCTAACAATCATACGATAAAAATATACGCATAGTATTGGACCGTTAATGGATCCCAAAAGTTACCATTCATTATTCTTATCCGGATAAAAACTGTCCAGATTTATGAACTACTCAATTACAGTCACAACAATGACCTAGTGATTCACTAAATTGGCTGTACACAAACCTTATTCAGAAGGATGAAGGGATATTATAGCACAGAGATTACATGAAGAAAGGAAACAAAACACTTACTGGATGTATTCTAGAAAAAATGGTTACTCACAAAAATTTGCCAAAAATATCTGTCAAACAGACTATGGAACACCAAGTCAGCAGCAAAAGTAGGCAAACGGATAACTTTACTCAATATAAAAAATATCTTCAAAATTACAAACGGATTAATAAGGCCACTAGGGATAAGTGTAACCCGCAAAATTAAGAATGTTTTGGGATCACTACTGTACATATTAAAAGCACCACGACAGATGAAAAAATGAAAAAACGAAGTCCCACCATCCTCAATGAACACTATAAAGTATCTGCTCTCTTCGTCTTTGCTTTCATGAGCACCAGTTATCCGTTAATAGTGCAAAATCTATCAGTCAATAGGAAAAAGAATTAGGAACTGTGATGCAAGAAATCAGATGAGGAAGGAAAACAATTAGGATAAACAAACAAATAATGATAACTCCCTTTTCTTTGAAATATCTCTTGACAATGTTTCCAGGAAAGAAAATTGAAGCTTACTAATTAAATTCTCCATTTCAGAGAACACAACACCTCCAATATTTACAATTATCTTCAAAATTAGTGTATATTTGAGATTTAGGTAACATCAGTTGAGTTGGCTATCTTTTAAAAAAGATTAACAGATGTAGTTAAACATAAAATGAGTATCGGTATTTATTATCTTTAAGTCTTATTCCATCTGAAATACTGTTGCAAAAATTTTGTGTACATGTAGAATGCTTTAGGTTATATTTTCAAAATATTCACTTTTGTCTTCAAATGAAAAGTGTTATATAATACGGTAAGAAGATGAAATTTGTTCTGAATTTGTGATTCTCATTACATTCCCTACACCAATTCATGGGACTAACTGCTATCAATAATCAAATTAATTCACTTGGTATTGATTGGCTTGTATCTTCCCATTGAAGTTTAAGACTGCAGTTGATCAGTCTGTTATTGGCATATGTGGATACTGTGCATATGCCTAGATATTGCCTTAATTCACAAGCTTTTTGTAAGCAATGGTGAATAGTGGCTGGCAGTGGAATCCAGGACGCTCGTTTCGTCCTATTTGGGACTCGTCGGCTGGATGTACCTGTATCTTAGAGTTGATGTTCACTCTGGGACTCGAACCCAGTACCATTCGCTTCAAACGCCATCGCGTTATACACTGATCTACTGAGTCCTGATAGCCAATTAATTATCAAACCATATAACATTCAGATCTTAACGATCAAATGAGAATTAGCAAAGAAAAAGTTTGTCGAAAATATAGTTTCGATAGAACAATGAGAAGACGGAGTTGATCTGAAAACTGTGATGTATTTACGCTATACATTTCGAACAATCTGGTCACTCATATACTTGTCAGGTCATTTTTATATGAAAATTAATAAAGGTCAGTTAAATAAAAGTTCACGTAAAATAACAAACGGGAGAGAAAGAATAAGAAATTGTCGCGTTATCCTGAGCCATAGAGTGACTTAAGGATTACCAAGGTAAATCCAAGGTTACGACAAATTGTTTTTGCACATATAAAGGGGCTTTAAATTTATGAATAGCCAAGCCTTCAATAAACCTGGGAATTCGTACTTGACAATATCTATACAACGTTTTAAAAGCTGTATTAATGTTAATTTTGTGCCCGTTTCGATTATATGTTTTGCTATCGATGAACATGGTTTTCTACCTCCTACGTTTATCGGATCATTTGACACACATTGATTTTGAAGCTATCTAGGCACATGTTCATGACCCTTGATTGTATTGTTCGATTACTCCAACCTATGTATGTGTGTCCACACAAGCATGTTCAATTGTAAATACAATGGGATGTGACGCAATCAGTTGTGCATTGTCTAGGTCTATTTGGAATCATGGGCATAGACCTTTCAATCACAACCAATTGAGCAGCATAATAGGTTTTCTTGATGGCCGCTTTCAACATCTGTCTTAAAACTATGCTGTTGGATTCGCCTCGATATGTTAGATGATATAAACTTTCTTCTTTGGAACTAAATAAACAAGAGGTCTTGGTATTAACTGACTTTAGCACCTATTAATGAACTTTAGTGGATAATCGTTTGCTATTAATGTGTCATTCAGTAACTTCATGCCAATATACTCACTTCTGCAGTTTCACACCCATCCGTTACAAGAGAAATTTGGTCAGATGTCTCACGAGCAGAGCAAAAAAGATCTGTACAGTAGACACTCTAAGTCAGGAGCTTGAATTTCTCAACAACTCACTGACCGAGATCGGCTACCCCAGCGCGTTCATTAAGAAGTACATCCAGGATATAATAAAGAAGTCGGAGATTTCGACTGTTCGTAAGAAACCTTTATACATGAAAGTGCAATTCAACGGGGATGTGGCTAGTGACACTCTGAAATATAGGTTAACCAAAGTAATCACCAGGACATTCTACGCAGCCAATCTTGCGTTGAACTTCTCTTGTCGACCAGCGATGTCTACTCAAACGAAGGATAAGTTACCTGAGTTGGCCTCTTCCATGTGCATTTACAAATTCAGCTGCTCCTGTGGAGATAGCTATATAGGGCGTGCTACCAGGCAACTTAACCAACGAATGAGTGAACATCTAACAACTTGGTACACAAAGGGTCAGAGAAAAACTATTCGCAGTTCTATACTAGCACATCTTATTGATAGCGGTCATGCAGTAGATAAATTGAAATCATTTCGAGTTATCTATCGTATACCTCCATCATTTCCCGACGGAGTCCGTTCCCGTCTCCTGCATATAGCTGAAGCCATTGGAATTCGTACATATAACCCCAATTTATGTGTACAGAAGAAATACGTGAACCCCCTATCCCTTCCATGGCCAGTTATAACTTAACTAACAATTTTTATTTTATATTTTAAATTTTATTATTATCATTATTTATTTTATTCTATCTGTGTTATTGTTAACCTTATTTCCACATCCATTATTTGTTTGTCATTATCCGCCTCTTTGTATTCTTCACTATCTAATTATTTACACACATCTTATTACGTAATGATTTTTAATGTTTTGTGATTACTATTCCTAGTCTATTTACCCATGTTTATTTGACCTTCTATTTCCAACGATTAACTATTGATAAGAGCTTTGTTATTGTAGTTTATTATTCTCACTATTATCAGTTCACCTGTCTTCGTACTATCAACTTGTACTTTTACCTATTATGTGTAGTGACTTATTCTATTTCATTGTGATTATTGACTCATATTGCCTTGATTGGTTTAAAATTTTCGTATAAATATTCATGTATATTAGAGTAAAGCCTGATGACGATCTAATTGAAAACAATTGTTCGCTTATATGTGTTGTTCTAATTTTCACAATGGGAATCTTCAGCATTATCTTAAATACATGTAGATGCAAATCATTCGAAGGAAACATCCGGATACACCTTTAAATAACAGTAAAATAAAAGCTGAAATACGCAACATGTACACGGTTGGACTTTAATAGGGTAAGAAAAGTGTACCTTAGCCGACAGTCAATTCAACTCTTGAATTGTACTTTTGGTGAGCTAATTTCTTTCTTTCCTGTACATTGTTGACTGCTCACTTATATCCACAGAATTGCCAAATTCATTTGCTCAAAAAATACCCCCTGTCGTGTTTCATGTACAGATGGACAACGATCTACCTTGAAACTCTATTCTCGAACTTAGACACCAACCACTAAGAACAAAACAGACAACTGGCTGTACAGGCTATGGACTTGCTAACAGTCGCGAGCCACAACTATCAGCACAAAGCAATATTTATATTGATCAAGTCATAACGAACAAACGTCCATGTGTTAATGACAATCATAAACAATATTGTTATTTTTAGTTGGTATGCTTCTACAGTTTTATACTTTAACTACGATGAAAGTGTGCAGTGAGAAACAGAACATGACGAAAATGAACCAGTCAAAAACGGACCAATAGTTTTCTAAAAGAAATTACTTTGGTAAGAACAAACAAATACTAATGGTTCCACAACTTAAATTCGTTTGCACCTATAAAGAACACCGAACCTTGCATACTGCGGTCTGGTGTATCTAAGTTTTTAATAAAAACAACCGAAAAATTTGTTAAAAAGCGGAAGACACCGATTTGTATCTCAGTCCCAATGTAAATACAGAGTATCTCAAATAAAGATTGGTGATCAAGACGACAAACTTTGAGGCTAATGTACTATATCCTAAGAGCCATTTGTTAGAATCAATACAGTTTGAAGATGCCACAGGTATTTGTAGTTTGACAACGCTTAAACCAGTAACACCTACTATGAATCGTACCCACCAAGTGAAATCAAAAGTCAGGGTTCAGGAGGTTCGAAGATATATTTGATAGGCTATCGATATATCGAGAATCGATTGATCTACGCTGGCTAGTGATCGCAGGGTATACTGAGCACGGCGTTCCCACTTGTGATGTGGTGCGGATGCATGACCGAGCGCCTTCAGTTAGGTCAGCACCTTGTAGTGTGGCGTCGAGTCGCGGTTGACTATGATCACCACTACGGGAAGACTACGCGCCAGTTAACCGATAAAATCCCCGTAAGCCAAATATCAGAAGGCAGTTGATGGCTGTAGTCGAGATATATTTGCAGGCGATCTCGTGGTATCGAAAGAATACCGAGATTGTGCCAGGTTACAAGTGTGGTTACTGAGCGTAACCGAATACGTGCAGGGTCAAAATCAACAGAAGAAAGTATGTCTTCAGTACGGTTAAACAAACAAACACAGTAAAACAATCACTGGTACAATTGCTTATAATAATAATTGTTTCCATCAAACCAATCGCGTTCTCTTGATAAAAGTAGGTAACTACAGTCTAATGTCGAAGACTTAAAGAGGATTTAATTGCCGATACAAATTGTAGAGGCTGCTACTATTTGTCATTTACTTAAGGCTTGGTTTGTATAACATCAATTACTTATTTATTTGAAACAATTCATATATTTAACAAAATTGTCAATATTATCAGAAGAAACATGCCAAAAAATAATATTTTGATCAAAAGCTTCATTGTATTGCAGAAAGAAACTGTTGAATTATTGACACTTACGAGTTTGACTTTCAAAAGTTTTTATGACATTACAGATATTTCTTATGATTAGGAATATTTATGTGAAGTATTCAATTCAAGCAGAAACAAATTGAACGGTTTATGACTAATTGTTGATAAACTAGATTGCAAAACTATGATATTAAGGACTAGCAAGGGTTGGAAAAACAATTTCCAGTTGTTTGAAGGATATTTAAAAATGAACGTTTTATTTTCCACTATACAAATACTATTGTATTATATTGAGAACATTGAGAATCATAAGAAAAATTATGTTCATCATCATTGAATGAAAATGCAAGTGTCAAATACTTAAATCTTCCTAATGTAGGTTGTACATAGTGTGTAATTAAAGGAATGTTTGCTTGAATTATTTTGTTTTCATGATCCTGTTGAATGAATCATCTAATCAGTGACTCTTTGATTATAGGCTAGCTGGTGAATTATTGAATTTAAAGGGCATTTTTATATGAAAATTAATAAAGGTCAATTAAATAAAAGTTCAAAGCAGAAAAAATGTAGCAAATGGGAGAGACAACTTTTTATGGTATAGAAAGAATAAGAAATGACTTAAGGATTACCAAGGTAAAGCCAAGGTTACGACAAATTGTTTTTGCACATATAAGGGGGCTGTTCATAAGAACAGCCTAGGCTTCAATAAACCTGGGAATTCGTACTTGACAATTTCTATACAACGTTTTAAAAGCTGTATTGATGTTAATTTTGTGCCCGTTTCAATTATGTTTTGCTATCGATGAACATGGTTTTCTACCTCCTACGTTTATCGGATCATTTGACACACATTGATTTTGAAGCTATCTAGGCACATGTTCATGACCCTTGATTGTATTGTTCGATTACTCCAACCTATATATGTGTGTCCACACAAGCATGTTAATTGTAAATACAATGGGATGTGACGCAATCAGTTGTGCATTGTCTAGGTCTATTTGGAATCATGGGCATAGACCTTTCAATCACAACCAATTGAGCAGCATAATAGGTTTTCTTGATGGCCGCTTTCAACATCTGTCTTAAAACTATGCTGTTGGATTCGCCTCGATATGTAGATGTATATAAACTTTCTTCTTTGGAACTAAATAAACAAGAGGTCTTGGTATTAACTGACTTTAGCACCTATTAATGACTTTAGTGGATAACCGTTTGCTATTAATGTGTCATTCAGTAACTTTTCATCTTTTTCCACCGTGTCAGCAGTGCAAATTCTTTGAGTCCTCTTATAGAGACACTTAATCGAGCTTTGCCTGTATTGCAATGGACAAAAACCTGGGGCGGAAAGCAGTGAACAGAACTTCATAACTTTTAAATCATTTTCTTTTGTCTTAATAAGTTACAAATCTTGATAACCTTAACTTCATAATCACATGTTTACTCCTATATTTTATAATAATATAATTCACTGTATTGTATATATTTTTCAAAAAAAATATAGGAGTTTATACTGGATATAGTACATTGTCTATCGCTGAAGTATTACCGTCAGATGGTTGTGTGTTAGCCTTGGAGATAACAGATGCTTATCTAAAAGATTATTGTATACCGGCTTGGAAAATGGCAAATGTTGAGTCAAAAATCGACTTTCGACTTGGTACAGCAACTCAAACACTACGTAAGCATAGTATTAATGTATATAAACTATGTTTTATATGATTTCTCTCTTATATTTTTGATCTAATGATAACTGTGATGAAATTAAATAAAACCAATGTAACTTGTCCATTAATTTTAAAACCATATAATAACACAAATAGTAACACATATGAATGGAGTATTTAGACTGACAGTAAGTAATTTGGATGTTGACTATTGTGATGTGCTTTACTTAACTGATTATATTAGCTATTTCGTCACTTAGTTCATGCAGTAGATGGGTTCTGTACTTTTAAATAAAATAATACTCTCAGCGAGAGGTTTTGTGAAAATAGTAGTAATTTAATAATTGAATTCATGAGTCAATTGAAGCTAGACCACCGTGGAAAACCTGGGAGCACTGGGCGGCCATTTCGTCCTGGTACGGAAATCTTCAGCAGTGCGCATCCTTTATCCTGCCCCACGAGATTCGAACACAGGACCTGTCAGTCTCGTGCGCGAACGCTTAACCTTTAGACCATTGAGCCGGCCGGTCAATGTCTAACTTCAATCAATTCACGAAATTGCGTCACCGTCCACCATTGTCTTAACCAAGTTACTATCTCACAACAAACCCGGTTGAACTCCGTTGATCGCTGCTTCTCAATAAAGTCCGGGAAATGATTATTACTATTTCTCACTAGAACTCCATGAAATAACTCTTGGAATCAGTCACTAGTGAGCATATGATAGGTCTTGGGTTTGAATCTCGTGAGGCGTGATGGTGAGTGCTAGCTGCTGAGGAGTCCCATACTAGGTTGAAACGGCCGTGCAGTGCTTCCAGGTTTTCCATGGTGTTCTAGCTTTAATTATTAAAAATAATATACGTTCCGTATAAATATTCTTATTGAGAAATTAAAATGAATCTTATTGGTCAATGGATAATATTCGCGAAAATTTCAACTTTACATTTATAATCTCATTAACCTGTATGCACCATAAATTGCTATTCGACTGAATACGTTGACAATATATTGGTGAAGATTTATGAAACCACTTTCCATTGATAACAATCCATTCAATTTTGCATCATTATTTTTAATAAATCATGAAATGTAGCCTTTGAGGTGTTAAATATTCCTTTTTAATAACGTTCTCGTAAGAATTATTCATTAGATATATTACTTAATAAATATTTTATTCAAATGTGAAAATAGTCTATCACCAAACGTGAGGTACAGAGGACTAACCAGCGTAGTTTTCGAACTCATTGAATAAATACAACTTTTATTTAATGTAAATAGGTGATGTTGTGGTGTATGCTACTTATATCGACATAATTAGTATACAACACGAGCCAGGAATGTAATTTCTGACAGCAGAAGATTGAGAAGGAAAGAACGGAACAGAAAACGATTGATATGGAAATGATGGGACAGTGAAGTATGAGACGAGTGATTGACATTTGCAAAGTAACAGTTAGGATTGAGACAATTGATTGATCTTTTGCAAATGAAGTATTTATTGTATGGCTCTGAGATTTTACTAAGGTGTTCTGTAATTATGTGTATAAGTACATCCGTTTGTTCCCACTCGTGTTCTTGTTTACTACAGTATCATGAGGAAATCATTACTGTAGTGATAAATTATCTGAAAGAATATATTCATCAACTGACCAAATACATATTAGTCATTGAAGGAACTACACTGTCCAGGTTACTTGATAAACTAGTCTGTAAATTATAAATAAATGATTATTTATGAATAAAACAAATACTCACTGTATTTATTATGTAATGTAATCAAAAATTAAAATTAAACACTATTAATGCATATTAGCTAATACAAGTAATGATGAACTTACAGTTATTAAACATTAGCATATTGAAACTCATAATGTTAGGCTCTATTTCTAAGTATCCTTTTAATTGATTGTTGTTTTAAAGTACATATTCGACACAATAATAACAATAAGAATAATCTACAGGAGTGCGAATCCACGATCCCGCCCCCCGCGGTATTCGAATCCAGGACCTATCGGTCTCGCGCCAGGCGCTTAACCAAGTAGACCACTGAGCTGGCATCCAACGGTGTTAATGTCTAACTTCAACCAATCCACGAAGTTGCACCACTGTACACCATTGTCTCCAGTGAGTTCCTATCTCACAACAGACCTGGTTGAACTCCACTGGTAACAACTCCTCACTAGAACTCCAGGAGTATCTCCTGAAGTCAGTCGCTAGTGAGCAGGTGATTATTATTATTATCAGAATGGGTTTTGTGGAGATTTTTAAAAATTTCACTGGAGGATGCGCCCTCCTGAGGAGTCCCATACTAGGACGAAACGGCCGTTCAGTGCTTCCAGGTTTTCCATGGTGGTCTTGCTTCAATTGACTCATGATTTCAACCAGTGAAATTTCTAAAAATCTCCACAAAACCCATTCTGATAATAAGAATAATCGTTTTTTTTTCAAAATTATATGTTTAGCATAATACGCTATTCTCAGGTATTATATCTTGTGGCCTTATACCCTGTTAATATATAACGGCCAATTAGAGAACAGAAACTTATCGACCGGACCAATGACACATATGCCCATATGAGCAGTTTAGAGTCTTTGTCGTTCCTTCTTCCTGCCTAGCTCTGCCTGTTGAATCCAGAACACCAATCTCAGCCTTTGCGATATGAATCATGTATTTCAAGGTTTATGTACAAACCAAACAGACCACATCGTACCATAAGATAGGAAATAACATTTGTACAAGATCTAGCCAAAAGTGACTGTGAATGTGGGAGACTGTAATTAATTGACTGGGTATAACTCAAGAACAGTAAATCGTATAATAATGATAATCTATGAGTCAAAATAAGGCTTATAATAAGAGGGAGATAAATATGCATAATTTAGCTACTTAACAATTATACGGTACAGATATATGTATCGTATTTGTCCATAAATAGTTCTCAAAAGTTACCATTCATAATTCTCGTCGGGATAATAAAAACAGGATACAGTATTTCACTACATTCCCCTTACTTTCCTTGACGTAATGAAAATATATGTACACATAAATACATGAAATAAGTAAATTAAACCATATATAATAAAATGATTTCCTCAGAAGATAAACTAAAAATCTTTGCAACAGAGAATAATCTTCCGGTTCAACAGTGTGAGCTTTCGATAATGCAATGAGAAGACGAAGTTCATCAGAATTATGTGATGATAGATTTGCGCAATACATTTCGATCATTCTGATCACACATATACTTGTTAAGAACATTTATATATGAAAATTAAAAGGTCAACTAGACAGGTTAATGGTAAGTCATAACAAAGGAAAAATAATAAAGTACACAAAAACAAATGTGATTACCAGGGTAGGTTAAGTGTATGGACAAATGTTTTTGAACACATAAAGGGGGTTTCAATTTCCGTATAGCCAAGACTTCAATAAATCTTAGTATACGTCCTTGAAGGCTTTTGTATAACACTACAAATGCTGATTTGATGTCAACTTTATGACCAGTCTCAATCAAATGTTTCGCAATGGCCATATCTTCTAACCCGTTCATTGAGTATTTAGTGTGCTACATACGGTTTTGTATAGCATTTATACCTTTGTTTGTATTCTTTTGGAAGATATGGCGATAGAAAGATATGAAAATACTGGATGGTTTGTAATTGATATAATAACACTTATCAATTGAGTACAAGTTTTCAAATATCTGTCTACCACTATATTTATAATAATATTGAAAGATTTACCACTTACTCAACAAGTTGTATCTAAATAATGATACTTTTTCAACACTAAAAGGTTACACAAATTATAACATGATCATTGTAGTGCCTTATCATCTAGTACATTTATTACGTATAAACTTTGAAAGTAAGTTAGTTTGATAATTTAGAATGTACTTTTATCATCAGTAAATCATATACACTCAAAAATGTCCTGAATAATATAAGAGTAATAGTTACTTATGTTCTTTTTTTATGGTATGTTGTAAGTGTAAAAATGTGTAAGTCAGTAACAAATAGAATCACCTATGTCCAACGCTTATAAGTTGATCAACAACAAAAATGATCTCATATCATTAGATTTCTTGATCAATAAACTCCTATCTATAAGTTAAAAGTGAAAATATAGCTTAGTGATTAAAATTTAGTACTGAGCTAGTATTTATGGATAGATGTAGTTTAAAATTACAGACGTTTCCGATGTGTTTTTCACCTATTAACTTTGTAATTTGGTTATAATTTAATTTCATTATATTTTCTAGAAAATTTGATTGATAATGGAGAAAGTGAAACATTCGATTTCGCTCTTATTGATGCTGATAAACAAAATTACAGTAATTATTATGAATTATGCCTTAAACTGATCCGACCTCGTGGTATAATCGCAATTGATAATGTATGTGTCTGTAGATTTTCCTTCATTATATGAATAACCTTTAATTTTATCTGGTTTAAATATAGGTTAATTGTTTTTTTATATGAAGACATTAGTAACAGATATGAAAAGTACTTAATGAATGACAGCTATGTTATTCTATTTAACTTTTCAGTATTGTTTAACTGTACATACTTTTCATTTTGTATTGTTTGTTCAAATCTTCCCATTGATGTTTAAGATTGTAGTCGATCAGTCTCTTATTGCTATATGTGTATCCTGTACGGAATGCCTCGATATTGCCTTAAATCATAAGCATTATAAGCAAAGATGGATGGTGGCTAGTAGTGAAATCCAGGACGCGCATACCATCCAATTCGGAACTGATCAATTGCAGGCCTGAACGTTAATAGGAAGATTCAAACAAACAATACGAAATGAATTTATACTTCACCTCATTAGCTAAGTGGATAATACAATGGCATTTGAGGCGAGCGGCACTGGGTTCGAGTCCCAGAATGAACATCAACCCTAGGATACAGGTACCTTCAGCTGACGACTCCAAAATGGGACGAAACACTCGTTCAGGATTACACTGTTAGCCACCACTCATCTTTGCTTATATTGTACATACTTTTATTTCATATGGTCAACTATAAAGTTAGAGAATATCATGAATATATTGTCTGTCATAAAACTCAAATGAAAGTTTCCCATGAAATCGGTTACATATTCGCCAGCGATGTTAGTTATAATTATTGCATTATTTCATGGATAAATGTTTTCACTTCTTCAATTCAAAGGTTAAAGAAATGTTCTATCATTAGTAGTAGTTATAATAGCTGTAGTATATATATATCACTAGAGGAAATACATAAACATTTTAATCACAGAAGGGTTTTTGTGGATATTATAGTAATTTAATAGTTGAATTCATGAGTCAATTGAAGCTAAACCTTCATGGAAAACCTAGAAGCACCTGACATCCTATTGTGAGACTCCTCATCAGTGCGCGTCCAAGATCCCACCTCGTGAGATTCGAACCCAGGATCTAGCAGTCTCATACACGAGCGCTTAACCACTAGATTACTGAGTCCCATACTAGGATGAAACAGCCGTCCAGTACTTCCAGGTTTTCCATAGTGGTCTAGCTTCAATTGGCTCATGAATTCAACTATTCAATAAATAGTTGTTTACTTTTGAAAAATCTGAAAACTTTCTTTTAAGAAATTTATCAAATTGTACATGATATTATTTTCTGAAATAGATATTATCAAAGTTTATTTTTATCATTATTATTGCGGTAAACAATTCAATGTAAAGTAGTAGAATGAAAATATTGACATTTTGTCATTTTATTTACGTTCTTTGTCGTTGTTGTTGTTGTCGTCATTGTTGTTGTTGTTGTTGTCAATACAACATCACACAAAACAATAGAACATGAATGATCAAATTTAGTTGTCTTTAAAAAAAAGTTATTCAAGTTATGAAATGTATATTCTTTTTGTTAAATTACATTATTGTGTATTGAATGAAAAGTCAACTTGTCATATTGTTCATTGTTTAATACATATAAGTATTTGACGAGATTATAAGTTATGGATGAACCAATCAGGTATAAGATAACAGATCTCGGATTTTGGAGCGAAATTCTTTCATCCATTTGATTAAATAGAGTTATGGTAGTATTGCTGATCTTAGTTCGTGATGAAAAACCTTAAATTTAATTCGTAACCTTAACCATCAACTGTAAATTATAATTATAATTCTTCACACTAATTTATAACCCTTATTTGGTCCTAGTTAACAGATAGACAATCTCAAGATCACATTAGCGCCTTTCAAAGGTCGTCCATACATTATAGTCTTACTAAGTATTTCACATATTATAATAACTTATATTTAATCAGAGAACATATAAACGCAAATATCTAGAACAGTATCATAATGGTGTTTTTGAAAAAAATGTGATTTTATTAACACAGATAATAATGAGCACTTATGAAATTTTACTCGGTCTGGAATGAAGTTTTTTGCTCTATTAAAAATTGACGGAATATAGGAAAGCGAAACTATTGGTTTCAGACTAGTAATCTAAATGTGTCTCTATGGTTGTAAGGCATGAAACGCCTGCCCTGATCTTATATGAGTTCGTGGGATGAGCCGTACTAAGGAATCCGGATCTAGAATGTAGTAACTGTTCAGTACTACTTTTTTCAATCCCACTCCAATCTAAGTGAGTTAGTAAGAACAGCATTTGAAATGCATAATACTTCCTTCCTTCCTTACTTACTCCTGTTACTCCTCGTGGAGGAGTACAGGCCACTCACCATCCAGCCCTTTCCTAAGCAATCCCTTCCAGCTTTTCCCAGTTCTTATTCATCCTTTTCATATCTGCTTCTATTCCCCGACGTAATGTATTCTTTGGCCTTCCTCTTTTCCGCTTCCTTTCAGGATTCCAAGTTATGGCTTGTCTTGTGATACAGTTTGGTGATTTCCGTAATTTATATTCTATCCACTTTAAATGTCTTTTCCTAATTTCCTCTTCAGCTGGAAGCTGGTTTGTTCTCTCACACAGTAGGCTGTTGCTGATGGTATCCGGCCAATGGATGTTGAATATCTTGCGTAGACAACTAATTATAAGTACTTGTACCTTCTTGATGATGGTTGTAGTAGCTCTCCAAGTTTCAGCTCCGTACAGTTGAACTATCTTGACGCTCGTATTGAAGATTGTGACTCTAATAGTGGTTGAAAGACAACTGTTTTGAGTTCAATATGTTCTTGGATTGTAGGAATGTGACCCTTGCTTTGCCAATCCTCGCCTTTACATTTGCATTTGATCCTTCTTGTTCATCGATGATTCTTCTCAGGTACATGAAATATTCCACCTCTTCCAGAGTTTCGCTAACAAGTGTGATTGGTTGGTAAAATGCACAATAATCTTGACGGAATCACCTGTGCAAATAATACATAAGCTTTTTGTTTTAATTTCTTCCCAAGGTCATTTGGTCGGGACTTGTGGTCGATGAGACTGATCAAACCTCCGAAACTGTTGGTATAAGGGAAGTGAATGACTTGATAGCTGGAGATAATCGTGTACGAATCTCTTTGCTAAATCTTGGAGATGGGTTAACAATCGTTGTGAAAAAATGATCTTTGGGATACATATTCCACAAACATACACATGTATGTGTACCTAAATGCATGTTGATACATAAACGTGGATATCGATTTAAATTGGCATTCATAGTTTTTTTGGTATAATCAACATTACGTAACCATATTTTTATTTGTCGAAATGTCATTTCATTTTCCAATATTAATGATATTGTAATAAATTCTTTCCATTGAACTCTTCAATGCAATATGAGAAAAAAACGTGAAACAATATAGCTTGATCAATACTAATGATACTGAAGTACTAATTCTCAACAACGGGATATCGCTGAATCTTAAAAAATAAGATAAGTCTTCATACATATTCGAGTAAAATTGATGTGACCATAATTTAGCGATGATTCAACAACAATGTTAAAATGACTTAATGATTTTAAAACTAGTTTTTAGCCATTGAGCAAAAATTCTGTGTAAATGATAAGTATTTTGAGATAGAGTCGGTAAAACTTTATTATTAGTTTTTTAGAACTCATTAACAACTTACACATTCAATACTCATTCAATGAATCATGACGCAGAAAATAATGGCCAATTGGCCTTTTTAAACATACTTTTAAGTCGAATGGAGAATGATACTATAAGACGGTCAGTCTATAGGAAACCAACTTGGACGGGACAATACTTAAATTTCCATAGATTCTGTCCATTGAAATACAAGCGAAGCTCAATTAACTGTCTCTATAAGAGGACTCAAAGAATTTGCACTGCTGACACGGTTGAAAAAAATGAAAAGTTACTGAATGACACATTAATAGCAAACGATTATCCACTAAAGTTCATTAATAGGTGCTAAAGTCAGTTAATACCAAGACCTCTTGTTTATTTAGTTCCAAAGAAGAAAGTTTATATCCATCTAACATATCGAGGCGAATCCAACAGCATAGTTTTAAGACAGATGTTGAAAGCGGCCATCAAGAAAACCTATTATGCTGCTCAATTGGTTGTGATTGAAAGGTCTATGCCCATGATTCCAAATAGACCTAGACAATGCACAACTGATTGCGTCACATCCCATTGTATTTACAAATTAACATGCTTGTGTGGACACACATATATAGGTTGGAGTAATCGAACAATACAATCAAGGGTCATGGAACATGTGCCTCGATAGCTTCAAAACCAATGTGTGTCAAATGATCCGATAAACGTAGGAGGTAGAAAACCATGTTCATCGATAGCAAAACATATAATCGAAACGGGCACAAAATTAACATTAAATTGTCAAGTACGAATTCCCAGGTTTATTGAAGCCTAGGCTGTTCTTATGAACAGCCCCCTTATATGTGCAAAAACAATTTGTCGTAACCTTGGCTTTACCTTGGTAATCCTTAAGTCATTTCTTATTCTTTCTATACCATAAAAAGTTGTCTCTCCCATTTGCTACATTTTTTCTGCTTTGAACTTTTATTTAATTGACCTTTATTAATTTTCATATAAAAATGCCCTTTAAATTCAATAATTCACCAGCTAGCCTATAATCAAAGAGTCACTGATTAGATGATTCATTCAACAGGATCATGAAAACAAAATAATTCAAGCAAACATTCCTTAATTACACACTATGTACAACCTAAATTAGGAAGATTTATGTATTTGACACTTGCATTTTCATTCAATGATGATGAACATAATTTTTCTTATGATTCTCAATGTTCTCAATAGTATTTATACAGTTCTTTTGATATAGTGGAAAATAAAACGTTCATTTTTAAATATCCTTCAAACAACTGGAAATTGTTTTTCCAACCCTTGCTAGTCCTTAATATCATAGTTTTGCAATCTAGTTTATCAACAATTAGTCATAAACCGTTCAATTTGTTTCTGCTTGAATTGAATACTTCACATAAATATTCCTAATCATAAGAAATATCTGTAATGTCATAAAAACTTTTGAAAGTCAAACTCGTAAGTGTCAATAATTCAACAGTTTCTTTCTGCAATACAATGAAGCTTTTGATCAAAATATTATTTTTTGGCATGTTTCTTCTGATAATATTGACAATTTTGTTAAATATATGAATTGTTTCAAATATATAAGTAATTGATGTTATACAAACCAAGCCTTAAGTAAATGACAAATAGTAGCAGCCTCTACAATTTGTATCGGCAATTAAATCCTCTTTAAGTCTTCGACATTAGACTGTAGTTACCTACTTTTATCAAGAGAACGCGATTGGTTTGATGGAAACAATTATTATTATAAGCAATTGTACCAGTGATTGTTTTACTGTGTTTGTTTGTTTAACCGTACTGAAGACATACTTTCTTCTGTTGATTTTGACCCTGCACGTATTCGGTTACGCTCAGTAACCACACTTGTAACCTGGCACAATCTCGGTATTCTTTCGATACCACGAGATCGCCTGCAAATATATCTCGACTACAGCCATCAACTGCCTTCTGATATTTGGCTTACGGGGATTTTATCGGTTAACTGGCGCGTAGTCTTCCCGTAGTGGTGATCATAGTCAACCGCGACTCGACGCCACACTACAAGGTGCTGACCTAACTGAAGGCGCTCGGTCATGCATCCGCACCACATCACAAGTGGGAACGCCGTGCTCAGTATACCCTGCGATCACTAGCCAGCGTAGATCAATCGATTCTCGATATATCGATAGCCTATCAAATATATCTTCGAACCTCCTGAACCCTGACTTTTGATTTCACTTGGTGGGTACGATTCATAGTAGGTGTTACTGGTTTAAGCGTTGTCAAACTACAAATACCTGTGGCATCTTCAAACTGTATTGATTCTAACAAATGGCTCTTAGGATATAGTACATTAGCCTCAAAGTTTGTCGTCTTGATCACCAATCTTTATTTGAGATACTCTGTATTTACATTGGGACTGAGATACAAATCGGTGTCTTCCGCTTTTTAACAAATTTTTCGGTTGTTTTTATTAAAAACTTAGATACACCAGACCGCAGTATGCAAGGTTCGGTGTTCTTTATAGGTGCAAACGAATTTAAGTTGTGGAACCATTAGTATTTGTTTGTTCTTACCAAAGTAATTTCTTTTAGAAAACTATTGGTCCGTTTTTGACTGGTTCATTTTCGTCATGTTCTGTTTCTCACTGCACACTTTCATCGTAGTTAAAGTATAAAACTGTAGAAGCATACCAACTAAAAATAACAATATTGTTTATGATTGTCATTAACACATGGACGTTTGTTCGTTATGACTTGATCAATATAAATATTGCTTTGTGCTGATAGTTGTGGCTCGCGACTGTTAGCAAGTCCATAGCCTGTACAGCCAGTTGTCTGTTTTGTTCTTAGTGGTTGGTGTCTAAGTTCGAGAATAGAGTTTCAAGGCAGATCGTTGTCCATCTGTACATGAAACACGACAGGGGGTATTTTTTGTGCAAATGAATTTGGCAATTCTGTGGATATAAGTGAGCAGTCAACAATGTACAAGAAAGAAAGAAATTAGCTCACCAAAAGTACAATTCAAGAGTTGAATTGACTGTCGGCTAAGGCACACTTTTCTTACCCTATTAAAGTCCAACCGTGTACATGTTGCGTATTTCAGCTTTTATTTTACTGTTATTTAAAGGTGTATCCGGATGTTTCCTTCGAATGATTTGCATCTGTATGTATTTAAGATAATGATATATTTTTGGGGCTATTGGTTTGTCTAGACTTATCAAACGTCATGTAGTAGCACTTGTTATGTGGAAAATTCTAGGAACTCCAATATCCTTGTAATGGGGAATGATTCAGTAGCGTACTTCACTTTAGGGACACAAAAATACGATGACAAACAACATTTCGTGTACAGAACCGTAAAATCCGTACAAAAATAAGATGGATAGGATATTAGACAACTTCTGTGTTATTTACAGTAACTAGTTACGATAATACTTTGTACTATTAATCATCAAATAATAGAAGTGGCCCTAGTAACACAGATATAGTGCTTTTTCGAAAAATGATAGAAACGTAACGAGTCGGTGCTTTGCATATGTGATTAGTTAGCAGTCCGAAACAACAAACCTTAGTAATAGATCCAGTCAATTAAATGAAAACAGAACTAATCATGAATACATTACTCGATTAGGAGCCCCTAGAAATCAACAATGTTAGTCAGCATAAAATCGGAGCAGCAATCGAAAACCACGACGACATCAGAAGGCTTAGATTGCACTGAAGATGAATAATGCTAATCTCGTGTTATCCGAAAGGAAAATGAAAAATGTAAATGAGGGTGCAAGAGACATTTTGCGTTTACATGTTTAGATGTGTGTGGAAATCCCGTGGCCGTTGCAGTCATCATGTTGTTGTAGTGCTTGCAGATTCTACGATAGACTAACTACGTTATGTTTTTGAGTTTTTAAAGGTGCTTCATGTTTATTTTTTCAACATCGTCTTTTAACTGTTGATATATTGTGTGACTGTAGTTCGGTTATTCTTATGTGAAATGATAATTTTTTATCCCATTCCACTAAGACTGAAACGTGTTTCCTATTTGTTGGGAACATTTGCTGGTAATATCCAGCATTCAATTGTATCATTCAACCTACATACCTATCATCTTTGTGTGAAATGTTTCATGGATGACCGAAATTTTTTTCCAATTATGACAACTGAGTTCTATCATGTCATGTTATAACTGGTGCCTGTGTCTGTGAAAAAATGTACAGTTCAGACTTATTTTTTAGTTCGTACTTTCGTTTTCTTTCATAGTACATCTTCTACACTCTTTTTTCATTAACCTATGCTATTATGAAAACACTAATGACCACTATCATCCTTGTGTTCTACTTGGACTCGAAGGGGGTTTAGTGAGAAAACCAACGGCATATACTTACTGAAGTTCCTCAGGTTTAGATTTTACAGAAGACGCTAAATAAATACAGATAACAAAATAAACGTTAAATATAAAGAAAACAAAGGAATTCTTCACAATGAAATTCATGTATAAGAGGATTTTTCCGAATTCACACATTGAAATGTACGAGACAGATTTCGCAGCGTTAATCAACTTCGGTTTTTGCTTGCACGAGCCAAGTGTTATTCGTCGTTTATCGTTTAACGAGTAAGATTAAAAGGGCGTTTGTCAGAGTAATATCACCCCCAACATCATAACCATTTGTAGGGCATTTCTAGAGATTTCGTATAACCTGTATAGTTTTTACCTTAGCGCTTGTAAAATTGTGATTGAAGTAAGTTGCACCTAGTACAATTTGTCGTTTCGGTGTCATAGAGGTATAAAGCATGTTGACAGCCAACGTTGGTGATCTCTGTAAAATCGTCGGGAGCCTACGCGAGTTAGTAAGGAATGGCGAAGTCACATCTCACGGCTGGTACTTAACGTGGTTTAACACTTCATCTTCTTCAACTACTATGACGAACGTGCGGCACAAATAACGCTATTACCGATTATATTAGTAAGAGTGGGTACGAGAAACAGAGTGAGACTGCTACCATATGATACGGTCTTTGGCGTGCAATTATTTGTGTTTGTTGATTATCCTTGATTTTGATGATGGTCGGTAAACTTCTCGACGTTCATTGACCTGACTCCTGGATGATTTGTCAAGTTCTGTGGCATTTTACTGGTTGTATAATACTCCCTGTCAGATTCAGCGGGCGTTCGAATCTGTACCTACAGACGTCAGTTTCTGATTGTAATCCACATGTATTTAATCAGGCCACACGATGCAGAGATCAAGCACAAAAGTAAATTGGAACTGAATATTCTACTTATGGACTGTCAAGACCAATGAAGAAACTTAGAAGGCATAGGTACTACCAACTCCAGAAAACCCGTGTAAGTAAATTACCTGTCCATTTACATAAGGCTCATTCAGATAAACAAGAAGAGGAATCTCACGCGTTTCAAAATGAAAGCATAAACGGCTTATATATAAGGGCCGACAGTTGGCCGAATAGAATGGATGAGTCGTGTGAATTATGTACTTTAAATAATATTCACAATAATAATTTGTTCTCAACTGACAGTCTATCACGTGGTGCATGCAGCGTACAGGCAAGATGGAATTGCTACAGAAGATACAGTCTTCATTGTAGTAGGTTATTCAGTTAGGGTGACATTTTATAGAGTACATTTTTCACAGTTATGGGGAATAACACTTCCCACATATGAATGCAGATAATAATAAGACTCGTATTGTCAATACGAGTATTGGCGAGCATTATGGGGGTTGCATTGCGACGTGCAACTGGTGGTCGGGAATAAATCCACAGAAAGTTGAGAACTTCTGGAAACTACAACCTTATATCTTCCTGGAACACTTGATCTATTAATGACAGCGCAAGATATAGTCACCGGTTTCATATGTGTCTTCGGTGGCACATCTTGAGGGGTGTGAAAAGTAGGGTAAGAAAAATAATTTGAAGCAAAGCAGACAATGATCATGCCTACTGAAGTTGGGTTTTTCATATGTTTTATTTGGTCATGAGCAGGTTTTGTTTCCAGCGAATTATCTAGTTTTGCGTGTAATAGGATTACTCGGTAGGAAGTTAAACTAATTCGATGGCACAAACATGATATAAAGAGGTATTTTGCATAATGAATCGCCGTCGATACAAATGGTTCGCGATATGTAATTTGACCATAAGGAGCTGTAATTTAACGACACGTTCTTCTCTACAGACATGGGTAGATTGAAATTATTTCCTCACCATCATGTTGGCTGGTTAGTAACGCCGCCGTCCCTCCCTTTGTAATGTTAGGCTCCATTACGTTTGTGATATGTCTGAATATTGCTCGAATTCATGCTCCTCGTTGGAATATACTATCTCAACCAGTTCCATGTGACAAGCAAGTCAAATGGCAAGAGCTTTTATATCGTTTTGCTCTACAGACAAGGTTGAGTTAAAGTTACCGACAAGACTATAGTTTATGGGTGAACCGATCACGTATAAGATAACAGGTCTCGGATTTTGGAGCGAAACTCACTCATCCGCTTGGTTAAATAATCTTGGCATTATAACTGATGTCATTTATCAACAAAAACCATAAGTATAATTCATAACCTTAACCGTCGACTGTAAGTCAAAATTCGAAGTCCTCACACTGGTTTATAACACTCATTTGGTCCTTGTTGTTAGGTGGACACTCTCAATGTCACCTTAGCGTCGCTCAAAGGTCCTATCAAGTTATCTTACATCAGATAGAAACATTACTGAAGCATGAATGTCTCAAACTGCAAACCAGTAACATGATCTTGCTTTTAATTTCACGTACAAAACTGAGCTAAGACATCCTTCTAACAACGGCCGTCAGAAATTCAAACGTTTGGATATGTCAGCTTTATAGGTCAATCTACAACAGGTGGATAGGAAAGTACACTCACAACGTGATTTGGAGGCTCATTGGGATTTCTTACCTCACGAGATCTCCCGTGCTACCAAACAGTCTGTCCCACAAACAATCCCCAAAATTTACAAACAATCTACAGTCATAAGGAATCGCCCCGTTCGATCGCCAGTGAAATATCATTAAGCCCTAGCCAAATCATCCGGCAGTTGGGTCATTGAATATCGAACAAATCATCGATCCTCATCAAGGTCAAGGACAACGAATGCGCATCAGTAAATCGTACTCCATGGACTGGCCCATGCGTCAATGGTCCTATTTTCGCTTGCATCGACTTTAATTAATATATTTTTGTAATAACGTCCTCTGTGTTGTATAGTCTTCAAAGCATCTATAGTGACTTGGTACCTCAATGGGGTAGTCCATGTAAGGTGCTGACCACGAGATGTGAGTTTGTGGAACTATGGTCTACTATGATATTAGTACTGCTCTAATAATAGACCTAATCCTAAATTTGTAGATTTGTCATGATATAACTGCCTAATCTATAAGATCTTACGTGGAAGTCACACCATCGACTACACCAACTCACTGTATCGTATCAATTACCAATACATGATGTAGAACAAGGTTAGGCTAGAGAAGAACAATATATTTAATATGAATAGAAGATATAAGGTAACATTCAGATGGACCACGCCTGCATGGCCGAGCCATGCCATCGATCAACTCCAGTCCATTCAATTCATTGTTCGCGCCTTCTCCATTGTTAGGTATTTCTCCGCGTTAAATATTGAATATCTATTTTCTGAGTAGTCTCGTGTTCACAGCTTTGTGGATTGTGTGGCTATTGTCCAATGCCACTACACTACTCTCCCACCAGAATCAACGTGATGTTGGTTCGATACCAAATTGGATGGGATCGTCGCGCGCCGGAGGTTACCAATAATAGTAAGAATCCTCCGGGTATTGATAAGCTGAAAGATAAATCAAAAAGAAGCGGCAGCATCTGGTCGGGAAATACATGTAATAATTTTAAAATATCTGCCTTCATGCTTAACACGCTTGAAATGAAAATTTGGGTGAAGATTATTTGAGCTATAAAAAATGGGATTACAATAATAATAATAAAACGATGCGTGTTAATAGCCGTTGGTTAATAACTTAACGTATAGGTAGTAAGTATTTTGTGTTTAGAAATATTAAAGTAATGAATATTGTAGAAATGTTAATATTGGTATTAGTTTTGGTTTAAATTATGAAATCAAATAACGATTATGCCGGTAAGTTGTCCATATGAGTTGATTTCCAATTGCATCTGTATTAGTAGGCTAACTGAAGGAACATAAGTATTACCGTGGAGAAGAATTCCAACTAGTGTTCCAGTTAGTTTGATACGGTTTATTTAGTTACGGGGAGATTTTCTCAACCTCATTTTTACTTGACCGTGATAGAATTTAGTAATACTACTAATACACATGAATGGTTATCAAAACAAAATTTAAATACGTTAGTGATAATTATATGAATTTTGGACAGATAGCTAGGAACAAATCGTTAAACATGAGTGTATTCGTAAGAGACATGCTCTAGACTCAATGTTCTGATCTGCCACAGTCTATTTATACATATTTATACTTGCGGCTGATTGGGCATACAAGTTAGTTGCAAGTATGCAGTTTATCATAAGGCGGAATACGATTTAATTGAGATATAGTGGTTATAAGTTATTGAAATCAGTTATGTGTCACATTACTAGGTGATGTGGTGCTGCAAGATGTATTTAGCTAAATAAGTTTTTACAAGATGATTAATAGTGAGTGATGCTCATGTGATTATCAGGGAGAACATAAGTTGTAACCAGGGGAGTACACTCCCAACTCATGTCTATGATAATGGCTTGAACCTTAGTCAGTGTTGGGGTAAATTCGACATTGATGTTTTCAGTTTGCAGGAGATTTGCTCGACTGCTTATACTGATTATTTGCATGCATGATTGTGTCGCTAAACCATCAATTAGACTGACAAGGTTTTGAGATATTTACTGAATGAGCAACTGATAGAGAAACATACTGTAATCATCTGTAGTGAATGAAGATAAAAGAAAAACAACACTAGTGATATTATAAGTCAATTTGCTGACCGATTTTGTTAATAGTTTCATTAATTTTATCAATCATATTACGTGATTGTCAAGTCATGACAATGCTTTATGACGATATCCTGAAACTATTATGTTTAACTAGTTATAGTGTTGATTGAGGATTAGTCAGTGGAAAAATAGGTATTGTTGCTTTAGGTGATTCGAAATTATCAGAAATTTATAACGTTAAAGAATCCGAGACGCCTAATTTAATTATAAATTTCAATTCAGAAATATTCGTTTAGTGTTAATTCTAGTAGGCTACGGAGTTTTGATTTTAAACGTTTGTTTAGCCAACAGCTACCTAGGGATTTAGTTATTTTACTAGTGCAGTTGATAGTACCTAAATTTTTAATCTTATTATCTAAACTATGTTCGCATTTTAGGCTGCTAATATGATAAACCAATCCATAAACCCAAATACGATTAGCAACAACGACTATGATGGGTTTATTGATAAATGTTAAAGGCGATTCAGATGATTTCTAAATTTAGAAGACATGAAGATATAGTGTAACGTATGTATGGGCCAGGTTAACATGCAGGTTGTTGACGTATATGACAATTTAAAAATAATGAACATGACCAGAAAATAATTTTAAAGTTAAGACTGCTTGTGAAACTTCAGGCAGGAATATGACGCGTTATAAACATTCCATAAGAAGTTACTGCATTTAGCCTAGGGACACTTACAAATATATGGCAAAAGCAACTGGAAAACATATACATGTTAAGTACAAAAAATTCATTAAGTAAAATAGTTGAACTCGCCTGGTTATTTTTGAAAATTAGATTATTCAGTGGACGACATATATAACGACATTCGTGAGGAGTAGTAATGATCCAAAAGTATCCAGAATAAAACATGCAGTATGGCAATTAATTCCGGGTAGCTTGATGCTGTTGACGTTTTTGCCACTCGCTCGGATCAGAACAATTGAATGAATCCAGATACTTGTGTGGTCGCCATTGAACGAGTTATCTAAAATGACCTTATGATTGCAGAAAACCTATAGCTGAAACTCACCGTATGTTTTTGGAGAATTGTCATCCTTGTTGTTTGGCAATGGAACTCGAAAATATGAAATTAGGCAGGCAGTGGTCAGAAGAAAGATATTACAGGATAGTGCATAGTTTAAAACAGGATGAGGTGTTAGGTGAAGGAACACTGATAATTAGATCCAGATAAGTATTTAGTCCTTGATTGCATTGTTAGTCAATGTATATTTACGCTATTTACAGGTCATATTTGCTAGAGCTTGATGTTTAAACAAGTCTATGTCGCTGAAGCATGTAAATGCTATTAAAGCTTGTTAACGAACCATCAAAGCTAATTAGTTAATATAGATGATCAACTTTTATTATCGATTGAGCTAGTAAGTTATGTGAACTAATAGATATAACATTACGATAATATATGTGACCATTAATCAAAGGACTATTAGAATACTGGGTTTACAAAAATAAAAACCGATTGAGAAGGTTAAGGTGGAAATAAGGATTAACAATAATAGGTTGCGTTTCTTTAGTTGGGCTCACCAATGTAGAACTATGGTCTACTATGATATTAGTACTGCTCTAATAATAGACCTAATCCTAAATTTGTAGATTTGTCATGATATAACTGCCTAATCTATAAGATCTTACGTGGAAGTCACACCATCGACTACACCAACTCACTGTATCGTATCAATTACCAATACATGATGTAGAACAAGGTTAGGCTAGAGAAAGAACAATATATTTAATATGAATAGAAGATATAAGGTAACATTCAGAAGTGACCACGCCTGCATGGCCGAGCCATGCCACTCGATCAACTCCAGTCCATTCAATTCATTGTTCGCGCCTTCTCCATTGTTAGGTATTTCTCCGCGTTAAATATTGAATATCTATTTTCTGAGTAGTCTCGTGTTCACAGCTTTGTGGATTGTGTGGCTATTGTCCAATGCCACTACAAGTTCGAGGTTAGCTGGTTCGTCACACCATTCACGTCTAAGTCGAGTAGGCCTCCAGTCATTTTCGACATACATCATCTACGTTGGTGATCTACAACGCAAGAGTACTAATGAGCGGAATACAAACGAAATAGTGGCAACAGTACATATAGCCATTGCAAGGAAGCAAGGAACCAATGCAATAAAGCAAAAAGGAAGACAGGATTCAGTTTCAGGTTAAGCTTATTGATAAATTTGCTTTCACTCCGTAAAGTTTCTTACGTCATGTAACTTCTCTTCGACAAGCCAGAATCGAACCTAAATGTTCAACCAAAAACGTTGGTGATGTCGCTGACCTTTTGGCGGAACAGTACTTTCTGGCATTTCAACCGGCCCATACTTGCTACATCGTCGAAAGCTTCACGTGCAACTGAACAAAAGTGAACATGAGCGCCGATTTATTGTATCAGAGACTTCAGCGTCTAAAAAAGGATATTCCTTTTCGTTCGGATATGGTCTGCTCAGTTAGATTGAACGAACAGGATTCAATCTTGACATGGCCACTCCGTGTCAACTCCTGACTATTGACGAATGCGTCTAAGAGACGAAAAGTTTGATTGACAAATGATACGGTACCTTCAATTGACACAATTAACTGACGCAATGATTCTGCCAAATTTTTATCCTCAACTGCATCAATAAGGTCGTATATAGCATAGATGTTTGGATGAACACTTTCGAATCGTATAATCTCTTGTCTGATAGCATTCGATATATCATTCAGAGAAGACTGTGAGCTCATGATGGTAAACCCTCCACCATTAGACAGTTCATAAATCTGGCGGTACCAAAAGTTGCTTTTCGAGGTCAAAGCATCTGACCGTTCAAATTCCAAATCACACCCTCTACAATTTGTGAGTATTACTCTCATCGCATCAAATAATCGTGTTTTCAGAAATTCGATTTATGTGTATAGATATTTCTTCATTTTGCCAACCAGCTGACGATGATGGTCAGATAGACAACTATCGTTGATCTCGAAGGGAGGGTCAGAATCATATTCTTTGAATTCCCAAAAGCTAGTGGCGTTCACCACGATTCGTTACTGGGACCTCTTCTTTCGTTACGTTGATTTAAACGACATTCCTCTTAAAGCATCATCTGACGTAAGACATTTCACTGACGATGTAAAACTCTGGAGAGAAGTGTAAAACTAAGATGATTAGCTGGCACTTCTGGTGTATCTGACTAGACTTCAAATTTGGGTGGAAAACAACGGACTCTTCTTTAACACTTCGAAGTGTACAGTGATTCATGTGAAACATGTTGCAGACAACGCATGCAGCTTAGGTAGTCCCGGCTAGATGCATCTCGTGTTGACGAATACCTAGGAGTTTGGCTACTCCATGATCTGAAGTCCTACGCTGAGACAGAGATGTCTGCCGATCAAACCCTGCACTAGTGACTTGAAGCTCATTTTTGGTCATTTCGGCGGTAAAACGTTCTATCTGACCAATTGGGGAACTCAAATTCAGGACTTATGAAGTGCGCTTCAAATCACTTAACCTCTATCCATTAGAGTATAGACGTATTAGAAGTGACCTTTTAATGACCCACAGAATCCTAAACACTTCCGAACATTCTCTTGAATACCTACTGAAAATCAGTGTGAAAATATAATACTTAGGGTTATACCCAGAAATTGGATATGCATCGTAGCGTCACGGGCTAAAGGCACACCTCCCACTCCTTAAGAGTAGCCGAATACTGAAATTCGTTACCAGTCGAGGTCGTCCGAGAGACTTCTCAAGAGTCTCCTAAGAGGAAACGTGACATATTCGTGAGGACTGAGGATAGTTTCTCACTATAATTTGCTATTATTTTTACTGTTTAATTCGTAAATACACCTAGGTTTCCGTCTATAGGCGCTGGTGATGCACGGTCACTCAATATGGACGACTATTAAGCAAAAGCTTCTTTTATTCTTTACAGAATCATCTGATTCATCTCAACGTATCTAGCCCATCGATCGTCTCTCTTCCCAATTATCTGAATTAAATATAATCCGTGGATTAGTTGAAGTTAGACAATAACACAATTGGATGCCGGCTCACTGGTCTAGTGGTTAAGTGCTCGCGCGCGAAACCAGTATGTCCTGGGTTCGAATCTTGCAGGGGGCGAGGTCGTGGATGCGCACTTCTGAGGAGTGCTACAATAGGACAAAACGGCCGCCCAGTGCTTGCAGGTTTACTGTGGTGGTTTAGCTTCAACTGACTCATGATCTTAAACATTGAGGTTAAATCTTATTCATGAGGTGCAATGGGATGCCTTAGAACTTCAACATCAAGCAATTAGTTCAAATAAATCAGCCATTCCATGTTTTAAGGAGTAGAATACAACAATAATGAATATGAATTTTTATGTCCAACAAATCTAAAATTAATTGTTTATTGGATTTTATTGGACAGTTGTACTAATGCGCGGCTGTTCGCATACTTGCTTCCCTATGTAAATTAATCCTCCCATTTGTTAAATATGTCTGCTTCTGCTGGGAATTTGGCATTGGTTTGGGATGACCTAAAAAGTGGTTTCGACGCTATATTCAGGCTGGAGACAATCAAAAGAAAAAGATATATGGAGCTTCATACTCATGTTTACAATTACTGTACATCAGTCGACCCGAAATCTCATGCAACCCCCAGTAGGAATGCTATAGAAACTGAACCTGGGGGGAAATTAGTAGGTTTTGAACTGTACAAAAAGTTGCGCAATTATTTAAAGGCTCATGTCCACTCCTTGAAGCTAGTAAATTACAATATTTTCCAGTCATTTCTTCTTTACAGAAAGGAAATAATCTAGTCGATGAAGAAACTCTTTCATATTTCGAAAAGGCTTGGACAGAATTCCGTTTTGCATCCAGAGTTCTGGATGGGGTTTGTAATTACTTGAATAGACATTGGGTTAAACGAGAATGTGAAGAGGGACGAAAGAATGTTTATGTCGTTTATACAGTACGTGATTCTTTTTATTGTTGTGAAGTATTTGAAGTTATAGTACTAAGTGCATCATAAAAGATTTCGTGGTTTTTCTTGATATTATATGCACTCTGAACAGTCAGTGATCCTCTACTTGTGGTTATTTATTTATCCAACCTTGGTGGCTTTCATGTATCGTAGTTCACTTAGATGTTATTAGTATTTGTTGTGCATCATGTCATTCCATCATCCACTCATTCCATTATGAACTGCAATCGTAATTTGTGTCCCTCTTTAGTTTATAAAGGTCACCCACTTTGATAACAGTATATATAAGATAAGTTACTAAGATCAATGTTGACTAGTGTTGGAGACGGTTGGAAGAAAGTTAGGGGCGACAAAACTAAAACGTGGCATCAGTGCTTGAAGTCACTAATTTCTGGTCTGAGCCATGTTGGTAGATGCAGACTACTTGGTTGGAGACTGTGACATGACTCAGGATCCATCACAATGGCATAGCTGTATACACTCTGTCTTCCCTTAAACCGTGTGATTAGAATTGCTTTTATCTTTTTTCTACGAACGAATTCTTTCTTCCTGTACCATATCCTTATATGCAATCTTGCCTGGTTCTATTTTGTAGCTGAGTGACCGACTGACTCTAAGTTTCGAGATCGTGCCAAATATTTATTTCAGGTCTAAGATTTCCAGGCACATATGTGCATCGGTCCAATGTGCCATACCTCATTAGCACAACAAAATAAACACCAAATTCATAGAGGTAGTCCCTTCAATGATAATAATATAAAAGAAAGATTGCATATAAGGATATAGTACAGGAAGAAAGAATTCGTTCGTAGAAAAAAAGATAAAAACAATTCTAATCACACGGTTTAAGGGAAGACAGAGTGTATACAGCTATGCCATTGTGATGGATCCTGAGTCATGTCACACAGTCTCCAACCAAGTAGTCTGCATCTACCAACATGGCTCAGACCAGAAATTAGTGACTTCAAGCACTGATGCCACGTTTTAGTTTTGTCGCCCCTAACTTTCTTCCAACGTCTCCAACACTAGTCAACATTGATCTTAGCAACATCTTATATATACTGTTATCAAAGTGGATGACATTCATAACCGCTTACACGTCGCTAACGACTAATTTATTGGCCACCTAAGTATGCGTATTTACTGTATGAGAGGTTTTTCGGTTAAAAATCTTATGTGTATACATGGGGAGACAACTTGCTCTTTAGGATATTCGGTTTTTGACTGAGACTGCAAGTTCGGGCTCTGCTACATCTGATGCGCCTTGGTTAGATAGGTAATGCCTTCATGCCAGCTGGATGGCTGAAAGCGATGTCGATCAGTTATGTTAGTTACACCATTTGACTGTCATATTACAGTAAAATTGCCATATAGTAGACTTTATAGTCAAGTTAACCTGTTTATTTTAGAGTCTTGACTGTGTTGAACGATCATTTATTCCTGAACTAGATACCTGAATTCTGTCGTAGTTCAGTATTTATTTATTTGGTATTTATTTAAGCGTATAAACATTGATACAAAGAATACCAAAATATATATGCGTAACAATACAAGTGAGATTGTTAAGAGACAGAGAAAAGGTAAGTATAATAATAATAATAGTAATAATAATAATAATAATAATAATAATAATAATAATAAAAAGACGAATGAATTAATTTATAACAGTAAATAACATTAAGAATGACAATAATAATAGTAGCTATAGTGAAAGAAGCAGTTCATCTAAGGAAAATACAATCAGGATGGAATGTTCCTCTTATTTATATGAAGAAAGTAAAAGAAAGCTACAATAGGATCCCCACTGGCTTGTAATCTGAGCCATGTCGGGTAACACCTCAAGCTACTCAGGGAATTGTACAGGACTAACAGATGCCAGTCCTGTGCAGTTTTTTTATAGCACAGAGCCACGTCATAAACTGACTACCTATCCACTCTTTCCAGTCAGTGTTAGATTCGGTAAATAATGCACGAGTCGCTTAACATCCTCAACTTGAAGAGGCTAGGTTTCACAAGTATTGGACAAAATTGCTCTCACTGACGCGCTGTAGATCCAACCTTTACCAGCTAGGGTGGCATCACGAAGGCGTCACAGATGGCCCGAATCGGTATAAACCGCTCTGTTTTTCACTGTGATTTAATATTACCAGTCACGCCATCACCAGCACCTATACAACTACCCAGATACACGAACTTCTCGACTATTATCTGCTCATCACCAAGAGTAAATGCAGGTAGTGCCCTACCAGGCTGAGAAAAGTACTTTGCACTTAGAAGGTACAAAGCACATGCCATACCTACGGACACTAATTGCCAACTAAGTGCCTGTTTCGTGGTTTGATTATTATCTCACAATAAGATATCATCCGCATGCTCAAGGTCGGAATACATTTCTCCAGATAACAAATCCTCACCACTATTACCTAGACCCGTATGAGCTGTTTCCAGAACGTCGTCAACAGCTAAGTTGAAAAGGAATGATGATAATGGGCAACCTTACCTGACCCCAGTGTTTGAATGAAGCAGTGAAGAGAGGTGGTTGTATTCCCCTACTCTGTTTGAAGTACTTGTATATAATGCCTTCAAGATGTTAACAACCCTCTCTGGGACACCCTTTTTCACTAGACAATCATAGAGGACTTGTCTTGTTAAAGAAATCGAAGCGGGCCTGATATCAATAAATGCAACGATTGTTGACCTGCAATACCTATGGTGGTGTTCTAACATTTAGCGAAGGGTGAAAATATGACCAATGCATCTTCGATCAGAACGAAACCAGTCTGATCCTCACAAGTCAATCTTTCAGGAGTTTTGGACCGTCTGCGAAGTATGTCGGTAGTAATTTGAGCGCAATCGGAAGTAAACTTATCCCACGATAGCTTTTGCATAGGTGACGTAAACCCTTTTTATTGATAGGGGTGACTATCAACCTATTTCATAGTGTTGAAACACTCAGTTTACTGGTCTACTGTTTGGTACACCGTTCATGAATTAGCTTTGCTTTACTGACAACTGTTCCTATTCAGCCAATATACTTATCGACTTGCTGTTCATAAAAAGCTTGTTTGGAAATTCATTTTTGTGGTTTATTTTTCTGCTTAATTGACATTTCATGTCCTCATCGTTTAAAAACCCCGTAATCATGCATTTTCGTGTTTTTTTGGAAAAAATTAGTTGTCAGCTCTGAATAGGTAAACATTGAGCTTTCATATGAAGACTTAAATGACTGTTCGATTTTCTAAAGAACAAATGTATTTCATCACTTTCTGCATATTTAGTATTAAAGACGTAACAAACAAATATATCTCAAACTTCTGTTTATTGTAGCTTGCACTGATAACATGGCGCGAACATTTACTAAAACCTCACGCTAGGGTTTTAATCAGCGCAATTCTTCGTGAGATCGAACGTGAACGACGTGGAGAAATTTTATCTACCTTACGACTAAGAAAGATTATTGAGTGCCTGGTTGAGTTGGGTATTACGTCTGACCAACAGTCTTTCTCAACATCTACGTTAACTGGAACTGCTTCATCACCTAGTGAACCCTTGCCATATCTAATGAAACCTTTTAAATCTCCTAATTTTCCCCCTAAACCTAGTGGTTCTACTTCAAAACCAAATAAGTCTGAAGTGGTAAGTACTTTGAGTTACTGTTTGCATAATAATGTTTAATTCTCATAACCTACCTATCTACTCGTCATCGCTCGTCTCTCAGTTTATTGTAAACAAGTTAGCATCGAACTATCTAGTTATTTAATTATCTAACGTTTTAGATGGAGACTATGTTTGTCAATCTATATTTTGTCACACAATCAGTGGTGTCACTATCGAGTACTAGATTACTAGATTATAGTGATAGGTTTCCTTATGTTTTACTATTTCAGACTAACTTAATGAGATTTCAAGGGATAAAATATACAGGATGATGAATAAAATAGTTCTCAGCTTTCATAGTGAACAGGTAGGAGACAGCACTATGGGTTCTCAAGTGAGGTTTTTACAACTGTGGTTAAGCTAATATTTCACATAATCATCTGTTGATGTTCTCTTTGGTGTTAGTGACATTTCTTAGGTTAGTTTCAAATGATAGCTATGTCAACCTTATATATTCAAATGATCTCACGAAATTTTTCAAGGAATATATAAGGTTGACATGTCTCTACCACCTGATACTTTATTACCTACTTTTATCTGTTAGCTCGCATATGAAAAAAATAATCAGAAATCGATCCACTCTGCGTGAGTCCTTTGAATCTTTTATGTAGCATAAATTCTTAGTGAATTTTTTTCTGCATCATTCATTGCTTACTAGGTAACTTTTGTTCACAGTAAAATATGGAGTGGTACATGCTAAGCAATAGTATCATAGCTTGTAAATATCACGAATGATGGTTGTATTTGTACATATGAGTAAACAAATGATTATTCGAAGAAAAAATATCTTAATGCTCATACTAATGTCGCTGGGAAGTAAATAATATCATATCTTGTCCTTAGTGATCTGATTGAGGTGTATTGAAAAGATTAATATTACTTACTCCATTGATTTACACGGACAATTGTGTATTATAAGAACATAAATTTAGATTTTATGTTTATCAACTATGGTACAGTGTTTATAAGTTCAACTATATTAATTTGACTAATAATTCGTTCATTAACGGTGTAGTGATTCATCATAATTCTTATTGTTGGAAGGCCCCAAATGCCCTGGTACGGCCGAGAGTGGGGAGAGTCCGCTCTCCCTCTCGAAATGCTCTCACATGGCCACGCGTATATAGCCTCTGCCTGGGAAGTCCTACTCACTGCCTTCTCGTGGTGGGGGTGTTGTTTACAAAAATGAGAGGACGAAAAGCTAATGTCCGGCGATTTAACCGGATTCCAAACCAGTGGTGCACATGGGCTCCAGTATCTGATGGAACAAATGGTGTATGAACCAATTGTTGGTCACCGACTACCATGGGAATGCATCTCCTTACGATGCTCCACTGCCTTGTGGATCAGACCTTCAGGTCGAAGGCTCGGGGTGTGGCCCCCTAAGAAAACCACCTGCTTCGGTTTGGACACCCGAACAGTATCACAGCCCTCACGCATATCAAATGAGATTTATGTGGCGCATATGTATTTGGTGCCTCGTTGTACTAATATCTATGTGTTAAAATAAATAAGTAAAATTGTTGGAAGTGTTTAGTTATCCAAGTTTTGTCTTATCATCTATATATTTCCCCTTAAGTTAACGTATTTTGAAATACTGTGGGTTTTTTTGTTAGGAATCCAGCTTCCAAGGCACATCAAATAAAACCACCCCAAATTTCCGAGGTCCACTTCATTCCGGAGATCCAGCGGATGAATCGACTCCCAATACTCCTAGTGCGACATCATCATTGACATCGGACACGCGGACCAATCTATCAGTTTATCAGGAATACTTTGAACGACCATTTTTGACTGAAACTGAACGGTATTACCGATTAGAAAGTGCTCAGTTTTTGCAGTCAAACACAGTACCCGAATACCTTCAAAAAGCAAGTCATATGTGTATTTACATACGATATTATGATAAATTATATATTCATTTTTTAGTCAGTATATTTGCATTCTAAATAAAATAAAGACTTATGATTTTAGTGGCAGACTAATCTTCTCCATATTTCCTGACTTTAATGGTCACATAACTTTATGTGAATAAGTGAAGTGGTCAACTTATTTCTAAGTAGGTATTGCATCAAGTCAGTTATTAGGTGCAGACACTTGCTTCGACCTGCGTACAGGTTTGGTCTAAGTAAGTACTACAAGACAATCGACTAACTTCCAACCATTCACTTCGGTGATATTTTATAGCCAGACGATTTATTTCTTAACTTTCGTAAAAATAGTGGTAGGTGCCGCAATAGTGCCTCAACCTTTTGCTATTAAAAATAAGTCTTTACAAACATAGTTGTAGGGGATAACCAATGTTATTAATGCAGTGGATTAGAAGTGCAAATTATCCTTCAAGATAATTGTAGTTGATTTAGTATACCTGAATCTGCGTTAAAATCACTAGATACTGTAGTGATTGTTGTTTGAACTTGCATATTGTTTGATAGCTTGTGGTAAGACTAATCTTTCATATTGTTCGGGTTTAAACCAATGATTACTTGAATTATAGACTGATATTGGCACGTCTATTAGTCTCGTTACGTTGATGTTTACAGATGTTCATTCCGACACTCAGCTAGTGGAAAAGCAAATTAGTAAGAAATAACCAACATTAGTGGGCAACTAAATATAGGAAGTCCTTTTTGTTAAACAGTGCACAGGGACTGTGCTTTAAAACATACTTCTGGAAAACGTTATGTACGGATTTGCATCATTTTTTTTAAACAATTAGATATGAAATAAGTCAAGAGAACCTAGTTAAACAGACGAAAATATGAGAATGAATTAAGTTTTGTTAATCTAAAAGGATGTGTATGCTGTTGAGAATATGTGGTCAAGTGTCAGTTCCACACTGCCCACATTAAATTGTTAATTATCCTAGAAAAATACTTTGCTGTTGAGATAACTAGGTTAATCTAACAGTAACTTTTTTTATGTATCACTGCAATTGCTGGTTTTATTAATTCCACTGACCAACTAATTTTCTTGTCAAGATAAAAACCTTGTGCAACATGTCTTATAGCTGTGTTTAATCTCATGAATCATGAAACTAAACGTCATCATAGTTTTTCAACGATAACCATTTAAGATTAATATTGCTTATAGTCACCTCTGCTATTGGATAATTATTGAATATTTAGTATTTTGTATTTATGCTTAAATTGTGCTGAATCTTTTACTATTTATAATTTAGTTTTGAAATTACATTCATTTATAGGTGGAAACACGATTAAATGAAGAACGCATTCGTGTTCAAACTTATCTACATATAAGTACACTTCCCAAATTAATTAGATCCTGTGAACATTATCTAATTGGTGAACATATAGATCGGTTAACATCTGTCTTCTCAGATCTTTTCAATGAAGATAGAGAGGAAGGTGAGTTTAAAAATTGTTTTACTGATTAGTTTATTGTTTAATTGAATATCACAAGAACGTTAACAATTCACCTACATTTATGTGCATATTTTTGTGCATGTATTCATAACTGAACATAAAACACAGTGTCTGAGACTTAATTCTTCAGACCAATAATAATAAGATAAGGTTATTTAAAACTCCCCTAAATGAATTTATATCCGGTACAACACAGCATGCAACAATCGAATCACAATTGACGGAGAAGATTTGGAAGATGTAAAAAGTTTAACATATCTGGGTAGCATCATTGATGAGCACAGTGGATTTGATGCAGATGTGAAGGCGCAGATCGGCGAAGCAAGAGCAGCATATTTACAACTGAAGAACATCTGGAACTCAAAACAGTTTTCAACCAACACCAAGGTCAGTATTTTCAATGCAAATGTCAGAACAGTTCTACTGTATAGGGCGGAAACATGGAGAACGACGAAAACCATCATCCAGATAATACAAGTGTGTATTAACAGTTGCCTACGCCAAATAATTCAGATCCGTTGGTCAGACATTATCAGCAACAACCTGTTGTGGGAGAGGACAAACCAGATTCCAGAGGATGAATAAACCAGGAAGAAGCACTGGAAGTGGATAGGATACACACACATTGAGGAAATCACCCAACTCATCACAAGGAAAGTCCTCACATGGAATCCTCAAGGCCAAAGAAGGAGAAGAGGAAAATCAAAGAACACAATACGTCGAGAAATGGAGACAGACATGAGAAAATGAACAAAAATTGGACATAACTGGGAAGGCCCAGGACAGAGTGAGTTAGAGAATGCTGGTCGGTGGCCTATGCTCCATTGGAAGTAACAGGCATAAGTAAGTAACTGAATTTTTCGCGTACACTTCTTTGAAATTTAAAGTGAATTTAAAAATCCTACACTTATGCACTACAGTTTCCTAGAGATTGTAAAAAAATTTCATATGACTGTTTTTAAACTAATAATAATTAGACTCATTTTGGTTTTGCAATGTTGTACATTTCGTTATTTAAATGTTCTAAAATTTTTAGAATAATCCAACTCCTTAAACCAACAGATAGTTGTTAAGATAGAATAAAAATATTATTTAGCATTTAGATAGGTGTCTGTTTGTCAGTTTGGAAATACACCGATTCGACACTCGGGTGGAAGATGCACTTTGATTAATGTTGCATAGTGAAAAACGATTTTAAAAAAGCCCCGTATACATAATTGACTAGCTTATTGCGACCCATTAACCGGGATATTTGTACATTTAAAAAAGCTGGTTATCCTCTTGAGATTCAGAGACTTTTCCGTGTGTACAGCTGTTGGTTAATTTTACGGTAGTTTTCTAGTTATGCTTAGAAAAAAAGATTCAGTGTAACTGTTACTCGACGGTCTTTTGATAGATGTTTACCTTTGCTGATAACATCCTATAACTTTCTTCGAATATAGAAATTTTTTGATGATAAGTAAAGAAAGCCAATAATTTGAATGTTTGTGATATATCCCAACGTGAATCATAAATGGTAAGTGTTGGGTTCTATTAATGGACAAATATTATACCTATATTTTATTGTATAATTGTTAAGTAACTTAACTATACACATTTGTAAAGTTAGCTGTAAATTGTTAGCATATATCTATGAGATTCTGATAGTTTATTACTGTTCCAAAGATCCCTCATTTATAATTAGGAAAAGTTTCATCCCCACATATTTTTCCCTTATCAGTTACCTGTGTTTTTTTAATATCCCATCTCTGCACTCATATTTAATTTACGATATTATGAAATTTTATTGTAATATTTAGATATATGGCGAATGTATCGCTAGTTGGTCATTTTCCTAGTGGAATACGTGTTCTTGTCTCTGTCATGGAAGATCATGTTGCTGATAAAGGATGGGAAGCTATCCGTCAAGTGGCTGAAGCTGCTTTAAATGTGAGTTGATGTTTTTTCACTTTTTTTGCTTTTCATATCTTTTTACCACACATTGATAATCAGTGAAAAGATTTCTCTTAAGCTTTTTTTATTGATGGAAATGGACTTATGCATCGATCAAACAAAAAAATTAATTGTCTGTTAATACTATGAAATAAAAGCTTCAGTTTCCTTGTTTTTATTATTGATCACTAGTGTTAAAAGCATTTTGGATCAGAAAGCTTATACCATCATAATCGAGACATTTGATAGGCTTTACACGGTTATGCATTTTTCTCAATTTTACTTCGGGTTTATTTGAATTTTCAGGATCCAAAATTGTATATTGATACAATATTAAAAGTTCATCAAAAACATTATAATCTTGTATTATCCGCCTTCGCTTGGGATCCTGCATTTTCACGTGCCTTAGATAAAGGATGTGAACGTTTTATAAATCGTAATGCTGTCACTGAATTAGCTGGAAATCAAAGAAAATCCCCTGAACTTTTAGCTAAATATGCAGATTTCTTATTAAAGAAAAGGTTAGTTCATTATTATGAATTAATAGTGTTTTAAATTATATCTCCTAAATTTTCAAACCCTGGTACGGCCGAGAGTAGGGAGAGTCCGCTCTCCCTCTCGAAATGCTCTCACATGGCCACGCGTATATAGCCTCTGCCTGGGAAGTCCTACTCACTGCCTTCTCGTGGTGGGGGTGTTGTTTACAAAAATGAGAGGACGAAAAGCTAATGTCCGGCGATTTAACCGGATTCCAAACCAGTGGTGCACATGGGCTCCAGTATCCTGATGGAACAAATGGTGTATGAACCAATTGTTGGTCAACGACTACCATGGGAATGCATCTCCTTACGATGCTCCACTGCCTTGTGGATCAGACCTTCAGGTCGAAGGCTCGGGGTGTGGCCCCCTAAGAAAACCACCTGCTTCGGTTTGGACACCCGAACAGTATCACAGCCCTCACGCATATCAAATGAGATTTATGTGGCGCATATGCATTTGGTGCCTCGTTGTACCAATATCTATGTGTTAAAATAAATACATAAATAAAATCATTTTTTAAATATTACTACTGAATTGTATTTTGTAGCTCGGTATTGATATTTATAATCACAAGATTTGTTATGAGCCTTTACGTATATTGGCCTCCTTTTTTGCTTAGCTACAAAAATGCAATCACTTACATCTGTTACTCTTTGTGGAAGGGTATAGGCCGTCTGACAAAACTCTCCGTCCAACTCTATCCTGGACAATCCTTTCCAGTTGTTATTTGTCCTTTTGGTATCTGCTTCCGATTCCCGATGCGGTGTGTTCTATTGTCTGAATACATATGCGCCACACATGTCACTTGATTTGTGTGTAGGCTGTGATACTGCCATCCTCGTTGGACAGCATTAGAAAAACTTCCTTAGTGTCCGAAATATTTTCTTCTTCATGACCAGAGTACGGCAGCATCTCTCCCGAATCTATCATTTTCTGTTCAGCTTGGGTTCAATGTGTTTCACTGATTCTGTCAAACTCTATAATTGCTTGATCAGCACTTAACTTAATGAATAATATGAGGATTTAGTTGGTTTAACTGTTCAGTCGTAAAGTTCAGAACACCAGAAACCATTTTGTATTTTATATATATATATATATATATATATATATATATATATATATATATATATATATATATTAAAGCACTTGACTTTTAACTAACAGGTAACGAGTTCAAACTACGCTCTACTTATTTCGTGTTGAGCAACCAGATAGTATCACAAGGTTTCTTACAGTTGATGTGACGTAAAACGGAATATAATACCATGTAAACAAAATATTAATCTACTAACTCGTTCACCATATCTTGAGTGCTGTTAGAGGTATGAGGGCAGTTCTCACTTCCCGGTTGCCCACACTGTGGAAGGGTTCTTCTGGAGGTACCTGGAAAGGAAATTGGATTAAAGGTGGTCTTAGTGTCCTGAGAGTGTGACCGCAGTGCCCAAGCGAGAACTGCATGAAGTCGGCCACACACGACCTTTTTATGAGTAATTTTGAGTAATTTTTGTGTTAGCTCCGTACTTGTTGAGACCCTACCGCTGAAGACAGATATCCGTGGGATAAGGCGAGGTGTGCATTTTTAGGGTCGACCTTTTCTAACCCCACCCCTTCTTGTGGGAAGGCAGCATCGCTGTCATGTTGGTGGTCTGAAAGAAACACCTTACTGCTGTCACACCTCTGTACAGTCAGCGGCACGACTTCACCTTCGGACCTTGGGTTTGTTGCTTTTAGTCTTACAGCTCTTCAACCGACCTGTCTGACATGGTAGGACCTTGAGGAACGATTGTTCCAGCCAGTATAGCTCAGTTGCTTCATCACGATAGGCAAGCCCGACCACCACGTCAAGGTTGCAACAACGGTTGGGCATTCACCAGGTACTTGGGTATGGCTCGCATTCTCAATGTGAAGGCTAAGGATACAACCCGGATACCCAAAAACAAATAGACGGATGAATTTTGAATATGGGAATTAGTTGCTGGAAACCGAACGCTGTAATCATTAAGCCACCATTACGTATATTCGGTAAATTAGTTGAATTTCAAACTTTTTATTAGTTATAAATTATCAGTCGTACAACAACTCGAACTTTTTTATATACTCAGGCTCCAGACATCCTTATCTTGTTGCGATGACTAATTTTTGGTGCAATAAATCAGTGGACATATCGTACTACAGTTAGCTATTACAATTATCCTGCTTTCAGTTTGGTAATTGATATTTATGACTTTAGATATTGGTCAGTTATGTGTAAATTCTTCGTTTTTGGAGTATAATGCGTTTGATCGATTTCTAACCAAGTTATGATTACAAGTATTTGTTGCGTTTCTCCAAATCGAGGATTAAAACTAGTCATAGTAACTGGAGATAATCTGGTTATGTTATTTCGCACTTGTCAATTTTATTACCGAGTGCTTTCATAAGAGTACATATATATATGTATGTGTATGGGCTATGTACTAACTGTTTAGTGCTTCTTTCTTCCTTTTTCAGTGCGAAAGATATTCAATTGGATGATTTAGAAGAAACACTTGGACAAGTAGTGAGTATTTCAATATGTTTTCAATTATTTTTCCGTGTAGCTCAACTGATACAGACTGCATAATTCTTCTTTCTTCTTCTGTTTATAAAATTATCTCAGTTGTATCGAAAAGTCTATCAGTACAAATTATTTACAAATAAAATGACCATAAAATCTCTTCGATGTGTTTTTTTTAAGGTTTGGAGTTATTTTATCAGTAGTGTTGATGATATTTTCTACATTATTTCAAAGCATGTACTTAATGTCTCTTAGTTTGTATCATTCAATAAGTTTTCTTTGCATATGAATTTGTGCTAATCTGCAGTGAAAATACCCACGATATTCCTTTTAACGCTCCTCATTCTTCGCTTTCCATCACTATGTAGTTTTGCTTATTTGTTCTGGTTAATCATTTTAGATGAATGTGTTCCGCTATATTGAAGATAAAGATGTCTTTCAAAAATTCTATAGTAAAACACTGGCTCGCCGTTTAGTTTATAATCAATCTGTATCCGAGGATGCTGAAGCTTCTATGATTTCCAAATTAAAAGAAGCTTGCGGTTTTGAATACACCGCGAAATTACAACGGATGTTTCAAGATGTTAATGCTACTAGAGAATTGAATGCGAAATTTTCAGATTATTTACAAAAGCAAGAAGAAGCCAATGGAAGCACAATTAAAGGAAGTAAGTTTTATGTATATATCAAACTTTTATAGCTTTAACTTTTCAAGAAGATGGTTTTTCTTCTTTGGTTCGGCTTTCTGAAAAAGTTTATTGTAAAGTTGAAACTTTCAGTCTCGTCTTGATGTCTCGTTTCAAAGTTTCTTGTTAACCTGTTTATATATGTTGATTTGTAACTTTCGTCTGTGAACCAGTGAGAAGTATCTCCATAGCCTTTATTTTTAAAAGTTTTTTTCACCTAGATGTTTGTGAAACTGTCGGAGCATTTATTTTAACTCTAAGTTGTAGTGCATATGTATCTGGTTCCTTCTTGTACCAGTATTTATGTTCAAATAAAGTACAAATAATGTATTTAAGAGTAAGTTACCAAAAATCCGTATACTCCGACTCATTCAAATAACAAAGCAACTTTCATACCATAAAATAGTCCTACCTAAAATAGCCTACTGATTATCTTATTTTTAGTCACTTTCATTATTCATATTGGTTGTTATGCTAAGCATAAACTAATTTATTATATTTATTTATTTATTTTTATTTAAACCCATAAACATTGGTACAACGAGGCACCAAATGCATATGCGCCACATAAATCATTCGATTTGTGTGAGGGCTATGATACTGCCCGGGTGCCCAAACCGAAGCAGGTGGTTTTCTTAGGGGGCCACACCCCGAGCCTTGGACCCAAAGGTCTGATCCACAAGGCAGTGGAGCATTGTAAGAAGATGCAGTCCGATGGTAGCCGGTGACCAACAATTGGTTCATACACCATTTGTTCCATCAGGATACTGGAGCCCATGTGCACCATTGATTTGGTTTAGAATCCGGTATAAGCGCCGGACATTCGCTTTTCGTCCTCTCGATTTCGTAAACAACACCCCCACCACGAGAATGCAATGAGTAGGACTTCCCTGGTAGAGGCTGTATACGCGTGGCCATGTGAGAGCATTTCGAGAGGGAGGGCGGGCCCACCCCACTCTCGGCCATACCATGGCATTTGGGGGCAATTTATTATAAGTGATAAATCTCACGAGCATTTAGTCAGTAATCTATAGTCTTCTTTTTGGAAAAATGGGAGGTTCACTCAAATATGAAGCTTTGCGTTAGTTTTTCTCTTTTCTTTGTTATTCCATAGGAAAAATACTTTTCAATACTTGATACAGGATATTAATTTCCTTTTGTTCACTTTCTATCTATCCATCCATCCATCCGTCCTTTTTTCTTTTTCAAATAATAGTATAAAGGTTAACACATTGATTTTTTTTATCTTAGTTCACCTTAAATCATTAAATTTGCATTCTAGGTAAGTATATGATAGTTTTTTTATTATTATTCCGCCTCAGAAATAGAAAACTTTTTCTTCGCATGTTAGTGAACATGGGAAGTAGAAACAATTTCAATTAAAATTATATTATAATATAATTTGTTTTTATTGTTATTATACACATCGGTATAAACATCACATACTGACAGTTAGACGTTAAGCTGTGTAAACATCTGATATCATCCAACTGGTTTCCTAGTTAAAACTTGACTAATTAAGAAGGTTAAAAGAAGGAGAAAGAGAGAAAGAAAGGGAAATCAATAGATAACTTTACAAATTCACGATAAACTGATATTACAATACGATGTTGTTGTCATAATAAATAAGTCCCTGGACGCTAGATGTTATGATAATTTCAACATACCATTAGTAAATAAGGCGTTAGAATGGTTGACTAACTGTTTGGATTGATAAATGTTTCAGTCAGTTATTTCTTCTGAGTCATGTTTGGAACATAGACATAATTAACGACTTCTGTGACTAGGAGGTGATGTTTGACTTCATCTGTCCTAGGGGTCTCATGATAATTTGTTTCGCTGATAGTCGTACCAAAGCTGTAGTTCATCAGATTATTAATTATATTGTAGTGACTTGAATATTCCAGCCTTCAGCCGGTCAACCAACATTGACATAGGATCTTGCACAAATGTTTGTCACACCGAGTCACCATACTTTATATCTGCGCTGGAAGGTAGTAAATCAAAAGATGATAAGTACAGCAAGTAAATTAATCTGAACTGTGATCAAAGATCTATACATAAGATACCTATGTAGTATATTCTACTAATGCTGTCAAATATAAGTATTATGTAGCCGCAACCGGAAGTGGAACGCCTGGCAGCAGAAGATTGAATTGAAGAGAATAAAAAGGAAATGAGAGAGAAATCAAAATAACGACAGAAGTAGAGGAATAATCGAGTATGTAAAGGGCAACGCAAAGATGTTCAAATGATGTATTTAATATATATATAATCTTTTAATTAAACAATAAATTGATTTTCCCCACATGAGTTCTCGTTCACTACACGTATACATGAGCTCAATAGGATCACATGCAACTGAATCATGAGTTCATGAATAGCAATTGATTTAATATTTCAGGGAGAAAACATGTCAGTAACAATTAAACTGAGCCATTTTAGTAGGTGCGGATTACCTGGTTGAATTTCACTTGATTATCATAATGACCTGAGATTTTGAATGCAATGACTCAAATCTGTTCGCAGTAGGGTAGGTGAATTCACTCTTTGTTTTCCCTTAGGACTCGAGTCGTAAAATCTTGTACTTTTTATTTATTTAATTTTTCACTACTGTTGATACTGTTACTACTTAAACTATACTGGGATTTGTTTTGATAATTTGATTTCGACGGGTTAATGTGCTAACGACGGCTTAAACTAATGCAAATATACATAGATATATATGGACACAACTCAGTGACTGACTGAAACAGTTTGTGCTTTCCAACATGACTCAGACGAGAATTCAGTGATCTCATTGATTAGTTCTATGCCTTGATCTTGTCATTGTTACCTTTATTCCAATTAACAATTTTATTACTCACTATTTCACGTCACGGTCGGTGTGTCTTCGATGTACATGGCTGAATGTGTCAATATCGCCTATTAGATGTATACAGGCTGGTAACTTCATAATTTAAACATTCAACTGTTCATTTTAATGTCTGTGGTTCAAAACCCACTCAAAATATTTTGGTTTGTTCAGCTGACTGGAATCACATGGTGGTTTAAAACTGGATCCCAAAACTGCACTATATTTCGCTACCTCATTATTTAGAATAATTCAGCTCAACAAGTAACATTACTAATAAAATATAAACACATCCAACTGACATTTTCCCAATAGTATGCAACGTGAATCTCAAGTTGCACATTTTGGTACTATAAAATAAAGTATATGAGGTTACTAGTGTAAACTCGTTTCTACTTCAGTAGCCACACAGTGTAGTCGTTTTTGTAGTTCGTCTAGCACGTCCTTTTCGAGTGAATTATGTACTCATTCAGAATAAATATACAAAAATCTCTCTAATACTTATCCTTTTTGTGGAAATAATCTCTGTAAGTATCTTAATTGATGTGCAATTACTTTGTTTTCACTTTAAAAAGTCAAATACATCGTGTAATTAAATGTTTAGATGTTATCAAACCTTTCGCTGGAGAGATGATATGATTCGATCATCTTTTTCTGTCTTTTAAACATGATACTGTCCATATATATAAAGTAGTGTCATGTTATATATCATCTACTCGCACACATACTATGCAAGTCATACATATCTCATTATATACTTTAATAATAGTAGCCACCCTAGTAACATTCCATTTAATCACATGGGCAAGTGATGTCTGATGTAATTTTAAGAAAAAGGCATATGATTTTCTTGTATTACACAATAGCTTTACTTCCCTAGAGAGATTTGTTTGTTTGTTATTTAAATTTAGTGCGTTCTTTTTGTTTAACTATGTGTTGACCATGTGTATTTATTTGATATCCTATATAAAAATAACTAACTAGTGTATATTATACGATGTATTGTATCATAGAATAAGTTTTTAATATGATTTTTTTTATTGATCACATCTAGGGAATTGAATTTACACTAAGCGTTAAAATTCAATTATCATATATATATATGCAACAGAACAGAATCCCAACCTACACAGCGTTTGAAAGTTGAATCATTCACTCAGTCATGACAACAATTCTAATGTCCATTAATTTATTTTCATAGTTGAATTCATGAGTCGATCTAAGCTAGATACCACATTTGGAAACCTGGAAGCATTGGACAACGGTTTCGTTCTAGTATGAGACTTCATCAGTGCGTATCCACGATTCCACACTCGGGACTCGAACCCAGGACTTTCGGTCTCGAACGCAAGCGCGTAAACTTTAGACCATTGAGCAGGCATCCGACGCTGTTAATGTTTAAATTTAATTGATCCATAATCTTGCGCAACGCATTTGCATTGTTTGAGGTGAATAACTCACACAACCGACACGAATTGGTGTTTCTATTTAATATTAAGAATCACCTTAATCACTGAAATGTATTATGATTAACCATGTTAACTCAATCTTCAACCAGTTTGTCATAGATTTATATCCTCCTTGAACAAGTTCATATGAAAAATTGTGATTTAACGCAAGCGCATAAATTTCTTTTTTGTTACGTTATCATTTAAATAAACATCAGTTTTGTGGTAACATGCTTACCTGTTTTTTATGAATTTCTTCAAGTACTTTCCTATAACATTTGGAAAGATAGTTTTTTTGTATACACCATTAAGCATGAACTTCATCATTGACTACAAATATTATGTACGGTGTCTTTCTTTGTGTAACTTTTCTTCCTTTGATTGCATCATCATGCTATAGTCATAAACCTTTCGATTTTCTACATACCGTCATTTCATATTCCGTTATTATAGAAGTGTTTAGAGAGTTTAACAACGATATTAATGACAACGGTTCATAATATTATACGCTTAACTGATGATTGTTCACACAAGACAGTAGATTAATGACTCGATCACAGCCAAACAAAATGATTTGAAAACATAAGTCGACTAGTTAACTGAATAGATTTCTATTTAGTGCACTAAAATGTTCACACATTAAATAAATAAGAGATAAAGGATTTGTCGATCTGTTGTTTGCCAATCACTTGCATACTTACGCCTGTTACTCTCAGTGAAGCATAGGCCACCCACCAGCACTCTCCAACTCTGTCCTGGGGCCTTCCTTTCCAGTTATGTCCAATTTTTGTTCATTTTTCTCATGTCTGTCTCCATTTCTCGACGTAATCTGTTCTATGGTCTTCCTCTTCTCCTCCTTTGGCCTTGAGGATTCCATGTGAGGACTTGCCTTGTGGTGCAGTTAGGTGATGTCCTCAATGTGTGTGTATCCTATCCACTTCCAGTGCTTCTTCCTGATTTATTCCTCCTCTGGATCTGGTTTGTCCTCTCCCACAACAGGTTGTTGCTGATAATGTCTGACCAACGGATCTGAATTATTTGGCGTAGGCAACTGTTAGTACACACTTGTATCTTGTGGATGATGCTTTCGTCGTTCTCCATGTTTCCGCCCCATATAGTAGAACTGTTTTGACATTTGTATCGAAAATTTTGACCCACTGCTACTGAATCTACTGCTACATTAGTCACTTGCCAATCACAATAAGATCTAACTATATAATATAATTTTGAGTATCATATAATTTATAAATAGTTTATTATTTTCTTATTTTATCATCATCAATCTACATAAGGTGCTTAGTAATGTTTAAATATTGATAAATTTTTCATTTATATTTGTTTAGCTGATTTTAATATCATGATTCTTAGTTCAAACGCATGGCCATTTCAAGCTCAAGGACCTTTTTCTATTCCTCCTGAAGTAAGTTATTGACTACTGTTTAAATACTATGATTCTTTTTTTTTTTTATAAAAAATATATCAATATATTGAATTCGTCAAGTTGTATGAGAAACTCTTAGTTAAATTGTTTGTCATTTTAGAAATATCAGTTTAATTATTCCCATTTTTGAGGTTTCAGTATTTTTTTTTATACGGTCTTCTTAACTGCTTCTTAGTCTCCAAAAATCTACTGTTGGATCTTTAGTGTGGAAGGTAATAAAGAAACTTTTCTTCGAAGAAGATATTGTCCATAGAGAATAAAGTTATTGATTTTAGTATACGTGTCCTGAGGATAGTAGAAGCCTCTATAAAAATATGTGACATGGACTATCGAAGTATCCAAACACACTTTCTTAATATGTTCGATCAGAAAATATTTGAAATCAATCATTTTTCAGTTATTCATACTCATATTGCCCAGTAGTATATCGAACAGTGATATACAGTCATTCACTGAACAATCATGTTCACATTTCAAATAAACCATCATAGTGTGATGAAAAAAGTGTTTACTTATTTTCAAATAAAGTAGTAGTAGTAGAAGTTACAGTTTCAATTCTTTCAATTCACTTTCATGTGTTTTTGAGATAAAATTATAATTTATGGACGACCTTTGAGCGACGCTGAAGTGACCTTGATAGTGCCTACCTACTTACCAGGGCTAAATGAGGATTATAAAGCAGTTTAAGGAATAAGGATTATGATTTACAGTTGACGGTTAGGATTAGGACTTAGATTTAGGGTTTTCATTGCGAACTGACATCAAATACAATGCCAAAACTCTATTTAGCCAGATGGGTGAATGAATTTCGCGCCAAAATTTCGGACCTGTTATCGTAGATCTGATTGCTTCGTCTATAAATTATAGTCTCTCCGTTTTTGAAATGATGAATTTCAGTCTTAGTATGCACCCCTCGCCTAATTACTTGAAAAATAAAATACATGCTTCCAATTTATAAGTTTGGTTTTGTTTCATAGTGTAAAAAGCACCAAACTCTGTATATCCTGCTTTCTTCAGTACATGAACTTTTTTTCCATCTTAGTATGATATTCGCTTCGTCATTTTTATTATCTTCAATTGAATTCTTTTTTTTTCTTATTATAAAATCAAATCCTAGTTGGAACAATGTCACAATACATTTCTTGCTTTTTATCAAGAACATCATACTGGTCGTAAATTGACATGGTGTTATCATTTATCACGTGGTGAAGTTGTGACTAACTATACTAAAACTAGATATATATTTCAAGTATGTTTATGTTTATATATATTTATTGGATAATGATTTGTTAATGAATCTTTTGTGAAATGGATTCAAAGGAATTTTTTAATGGTTACTCATCCCGTAATATGTTTGACTTCAATGATAAATAATTTTTTCACACCATAAGTATTTGCTGAATTCGATAATATTGAGAGTTCATCATTTATGGTGTATAGTTCCAAGAAATAGAATGATATTTGGAATTTTTTATATGTATAGTACGATAACCGTACTCAAAAAGCAAAACAAGTGTACACCTATGACAATCTAACCGACTTTCGGTCATATTGTCGTGACGGGCTGTGTCCAGTGTGCTACACGCTCACCCCCTGACTGAACGAGAAAGTGTACTGAACGGTTTTGGCTTGACATCTTAGCTTTTAAGTTTGCAGAATATGGAAATGTTATATATATTTCATTTATTAAAATATTTTACGAAAAATTGTTGTGAAACCAGTCCTTTGAGTTAGTTGTATATGATTTTACCACTTTTTTTAAACAAAAGGTTTCAACGTACCAGATGTCTGTTTTAATGTTGTATAATTCATCATTAGTGTACACGGTGTCAGCTATTCAACTACAAACTGGTATTGAAGAAGCTACATTATTACAAATTCTACAGATTTTACTTAAAGCTAAAGTATTGAAAATTGTATCCGATCCAAAATGTGAAATAGATCAATCAACTGTAATCAGTGATGATTCGAACGAATCAAATTTATCACCGGATACACACTTGGCGCTATATACAGATTATAAAAAGTTAGTTGATTTTTGTGTGTATTATTTTATTTCAATTCACAATTATTTCAAGTGTATATTATTTGAATTATATCATTTTTGTGTCAAGATTATCAACAGGCACATGGATTTTCAAGGGTCAGTCTAAGTGTTATGTATTATGACAATGTAATGACCGGGAAGTTAATTTACTGAAATAATTGAGATGACTAAACTGATAATCTACTCACACAATATATGTTTATTAATAGTCAATCAAAGCTATTATTTACACATATCAATTTTAACAAAGGTAGTGTGGCTTTACAGATAATTAATCATAAATGACTTTATAAATCATAGAGTATCCTTTGAATCTTCACTTTACACTTCTTCTTGTCCTCTGATAACTTCGTATATTTCACCTTAAAAATAGAATACCACGATGGTGTCTTTCATCGTATCATTATTATCCACATGAATAATATTAATTAGCTTATAAATTTTCGACAGATCATGAGTCAATTGAAGCTAGACCACCATGGAAAACTTGGAAGCACTGGACGGTCGTTCCGTCGTATTGTTGGACTCTTCAGCAGTGCACTTCCACTGTCCCACCTCACGAGGTTGCAACAAGATATCTAAGTGTATTTTCATTAAAAATTTTATGTCATAAACAATAATATACAATAAAATATTGAAATACTTATTGTTTTACAACGTTACACAACTTCACTGTGAACAATTCATAATATTGTGTTATATTTATTCATTAAAAACAATTTGTAGTCGTTCTTTTTGCTTATTGTTGTATATGTCAGGCAACTTTGTCCTTGTATTTCGTAAATACTTGTATGTTATATTTAGTTTAACAGAAAATTCATTTGTATAATGCAAAAATATATGATCGGTCATTGTAAGGGATCACATGTTCAATTTAATTCATTAGATTCTATTATATTTTGTCGGCTTAAAAACATGATCCCAGATTATTTGTACCACGTTTTAGTATATATTACTGTGTAACTTTATAAAATAAACGCGGTACTTGAAGACAATAAAGGTAATCTTGAAAAATTATTTATAGACATCTTAATATTTAAAGGTTCGGTTTAGAATAGTCTACATTCAATTGACGCAATTACATTTTTTAAAAATACCGAAACAAGTGTTTTCGATTTCGCGTTCTAGGGCTGTAAACATTTATTTTGAAAATAATAGATATTTTTTGCTCATATCCTCATATAATACCGTTATTTAGTTAGTCATATAAATCATAGAACCTAACCCATCATGCATCGGCTACCACTACATCAGCAGTACAGCAAGACTAATACAAAATGATTAATATTTTCAGTGGTTGTAAGGTATATATTAGAGATTTAGAATGTAGTTCAAGGTGTATTAATAAATGGAGATTAAAATGGTATAAAATAATTTTGAGACCTAGGATCTATGAGAAGAAAACGAGTGAATGGATCTACACTATTTAGACTGACTCTGAACCAGTTTAATAATTTACTTAGCAAATGCTAATGCTTATACTCTCATTACCTCTACCACTACGGGATTTGAATCGACCACTGCATCTGTGTGCTAATGTGTTGTGGCAACTCGAACGTACGTACGAAGTTCTACGTTGTTACGGACTGACTGACTGATGCATACGACTGTTAATGTTACTATACAAGTAATATGTGTATTTATTTTATAAATGATCTTGAAATTCAGAAACAACCTATTAAACGATATTTAAACATCAAAAATCATTACAAGTGATGCAGATTTTCGGCTTTTAAAAGCTGCGAAAGTGTATTATGCAATATTCTCAGCATATTGGTAATCCTCATGTCTATTTTGTTATTTGTAAACAAGGACAATTAGAGTGAACAATAATGTATACATTTCGAATCTTCCATTCAAATAGACCCTTACCTTTTGTGTAATTGATCATTTCAGTTCTTGCTATTAATCATGTGGAAGTCTAGCTGGTTATATTTATCCAGCATTTAGTCCACATTTTATTATGTAAACAACAAAAGGGATTATGTAAATAACATAGTTTTAATGGAAACCTACTCAGCGAACAGTTCTGCTGCTCTATTTTGGAGGAGGAAATGTTATTTAAGAATCCAAATATAATTGGTTTCTGCATAATACATTTATTTATTCATGAATAGATAAAAGCTCTCTTATAAAATTTGTGTAGATCTGACACAAGCAGGGATAGAAAGTAGGATGCATCAAACAAGTACAGAGATTGTATTGGGGAAAAAAGTGAACAATAGTAGTAGATAGGTGTAAATACAGTCCAGTCGAAAATACACTTAAGATAGTTTCTTTCATTTATATGAAGAATGTAAAAGAAAACTATAGCATCATCTCCATTAAAATCTATTCTGAACCTTGTCTAATATCATTTCACAATACTGCACCATCTCAGTAACCTCAACCGGAGAGTTGTGTTGGACCGACCAGTGCCAACACAGTACAGTTTTCTTCTATACCATAATGCCGTTTCATATACTGGTTACCTCTACTCTTTATCTATCTTGTTTTAGCACTCAACCTTGTTGAAAACTCTATACTATAGTTATATATAGAAATATATTTAATCATGCGATTTCCTGAAGTACATTTAAACAACCATATTATCTGAGGTTTCATAACAACTTTTCTTAGGGGGCCACACCTGGAGCCTTTGACCGGACGGTCTGATACACAAGGCAATGAAGCATCGTAAGGAGATGCAGTCCGATGGTAGTCGGTGACCAACAATTGGTTCATACGGCATTTGTTCCTTTAGGACCCTGGAGCCCATGTTCACCATTGGTTTGGAATCAGGGTTTTCCAACTCCGCTAGACGGATCCTCCGTATCCACCAACCGGGTTAAAGTGCCGTACATTCGCTTTTCGTCCTCTCAATTTCGTAAACAACAGTAATGCCGCGAGAAGGCAGTGAGTAGGACTTCTCTGGAAGTTTATATTTATAAAAATTTCAGAGATTTTGTTCTCATTGCTGTTGATTGTTCAGACCAATACAATACTAATGCTCAATAATATTTAACATAATGTGCTTTTACTTGTTATCGTTTCTTTACTGCTGCTCTCTTTTTGCTGTTGTCCTTGTCAATCTCAATTCCATTAGTAAACGCGTTCGAGTTTATTTAAATGTTCCTTTGAAAAGTGAGACGAAACAAGAAATTGAACAGACTTTAGGGAATGTAGAATCTGATCGAAAATTAATTGTTCAGGTTAGTTGATCCCTAAAAATGCTTTATCTACTTATGATTTTAATTTTTTCGTGTGATGAAAATGTGCGTTAATATCTTCATTTACTTTTCGTAAAAAGCCTTTTTGATTTAATGGTGTACAAATACTTACATAATCTTCAATTATGAAGTTCTAAATCCTATCTGTATTTCATTTAGTTTGATGTACGCAGGGACACAAGGATGTTAGTTTCATCTCATTAATTCTATGTAACATACAAGGCTAACTGGTAAAGCTTGTATATAATTATTTCATTTGTCATGATCAACAAAGAACCTTTTAACACACGAGTTTGCTAGCCGATGTTACTACATCCACGTTAGCACGGCGAGATGAAACTAAGAAGTTTTTTAAGAAAGGAAGCGATATCAAAATTTTTTCCAGTCAAATGTGTGTCCATAATCGTCCAAATTCATTAATATAAGCGGAGATGATAATGTTGATTAGAGGAAAAATAAAAGCTCCACGACCGAACCATTCCAAGAAAAATATAATTTTCTGAAGAACTCAATTATCCGTTTAAATGTGTGTCGATTTAATCTACTGTATCACAAAATATGATCAGTCTACATTGGATGGTGTTTAAGAATCCGACCGTGTTTTAAGTATAGATTCTGATCAACTTATCTGTCTCCAGCTTCTTCACCACTAAGCCAAGTTATACGTTCGAAATGAAATAAGTCTTGAGTTTAATGTGTCAATCCATTTTAATCCTCACTTTTGTTCTCTTTTTCCCTATAGGCTTGTATAGTACGTATTATGAAGACTAGAAAAGTAATGAAACACCATCAATTGATCTCGGAAGTTGTTACACAATTAACACCTCGATTTAAACCCACTGTATTATTAATTAAAGTAAGTTTTGTTTAGTAATATATATGAAAAAGAAGATCATTATTTGATGTTATAATTAGTAGATAGTATAAACATTTCCTCTTTTTATCATTCAGTACCCTCCATAGTCGAACTGGCTGGCGTATATACGAAAATGAATAGAATATCATCAATTTCTTGCTTCACAGTTTATAATTTCATAAATCCTAAACGCTGATAATATTTCTAAAAATTGTTTCTGAATTTCTTAGATAGTTCAACTATCATCCCAACTACCTTAATCATAGGTAGCCAACTTGACTTAGACTCTCGGTTTGTGCAATTGGATATTATTACTAATTTCCACATCTAAATTGTAGCTTAAATTCAAGGATAGGAATTTTACTTGTTAATTTTCGTTCAGATAAATTTTCCTTATATGAATAAATAAATTCTCTTTACCAGTGGACTTGGTCCACGCAGTTGAAGAATATTTATGTATTCATAGATGATTCAGTCATATATAAACGTTTCAATGCTAATATTAGTCTTTAAAGACATCAGATATCAAAATGAGTTTTTGTTTACAAATGTATATCGCTCCAACCTCCCGTACTTTACATCAACAAATCGAGGGAAAATTATCACATTAAATGGAAAACGAACAGAAATAACATAAAAAACTTTACTGAATAATGAAGCTGGAAATACAAATCACAAGAGTAAATAGAATCGCTGGTGCAAGGCAAAATAAAACAAAATAATGTTTGCATCACCTATCAGTGAATTGAAACCCACTCTCCAACTACGACAACTACAATTATTTCACTAATCTCAATCATAAAATTTTGCACATGTTGACGATATCTAAGTGAGCAGTCAGTGATTTAATGTGTTGTTGCACATATCATGTTTTCTTCGCATGCAACCTTCTTGGGGGACTCTTATCGACCTGGTATAGCCAACCAGTGTATACATTCACTAGATATGTGAAATACGTGTCTCAGCCACCTCATTCGATGAATGTACACAGTCTTATCAACATGCGGTTTATATGTGGCACATTTGATGGAGTTTAGCCATCTAATTTAAATAGTTTAGATGTGGTACTTTCATGTCGTTCTGGACAACATCAGCACCCTCGTTTTTGAAGTAGACGACTAGCTTTTTGAAATTTACAGTGCCAAATGTGTTCAAATCCGTTAGACCCCAAATGCCCTGGTACAGCCGAGAGTGGGGAGAGTTCGCTCTCCCTCTCGAAATGCTCTCACATGGCCACGCGTATGTAGCCTCTGCCTGGGAAGTCCTACTCACTGCCTTCTCGTGGCGGGGTTGTTGTTTACGAAACCGAGAGAACGAAAAGCGAATGTCCGGCGCTTTAACCGGATTGGTGGTTACGAAGGATCCGTCTAGCGGAGTTGGAAAACCCTGATTCCAAACCAATGGTGAACATGGGCTCCAGGGTCCTAAAGGAACAAATGCCGTATGAACCAGTTGTTGGTCACCGACTACCATCGGACTGCATCTCCTTACGATGCTTCATTGCCTTGTGTATCAGACCGTCCGGTCAAAGGCTCCAGGTGTGGCCCCCTAAGAAAACCACCCGCTTCGGTTTGGGCACCCGGACAGTATCCCAGCCCTCGCACAAATCGAATGATTTGTGTTGCGCATATGTATTTGGTGCCTCCTTGTACCAATATCTATGTGTTAAAATAAATAAATAAATAAAATCCTTTGAAAATTAATTGTGTAATTTGTATTTAGATTTTATTAAAATAATTTAAAATGCTGAAGTGGGCTAATTCTCTGAATTCACTGTCGTAACAACATAAAATATCAACAAGTTTGAATTTTCATCGTACAAAATCAGGTCAGATTAAAGGTGTTACTGTTATATGACTAAAATGCCAATCTGTCTCGTTTGCTTACTACTTATGCTCCACATTTCCCAATCATTATCATTGTATGTCTTCCATGATTGCAATTAAGTATGACCAAAATGATTTTAAACCTAATTTATTTGTTTCGAGAAACAATATTGTAAATAATAAATCAAAGTAAGGTGAGACTATAATTTATGGACGACCTTTGGGTGACGCTAAAGTGACTTTGTGAGTGTCCACCTAATAACCAGGAGGGTTATAAACCTGTGTGAGGAATTACAATTATGATTTATAGTTGATGGTTTGGATTAGAAATTAGATTAAGGGTTTTCATCATGAACTGACATCAGCTATAATGCCAAAATTCGAGATATGGTATCTTATACGTGATTGGTTCGTCCATAAATTATAGTCTGGGCCAAAGTAAATTTAATAATTTCAGCTACAGGAAACTATAATAAAACAAACGTTTATTCTAAGTACCTCCTGAATAAGATCGAATGAAATACTATTTAACTTCCACATTTTTAGGTTCACTAGTTTTGATCATTTTAAACATATTTAACGCAAACGTTTTTGTTATTATTTATATTTTCTATGTTTCAGCGATGTATTACCGCTCTCATTGAAAGAGAATATATTAAGCGAGATAACAATGAACGAGATGCTTATGAATATTTGGCTTAATTTTCCCTACTTGTATGCTGTTGCTCGTGTGTGTATGTGTGTTTGCATTCTGTGGGCTTTCTAACAAACCAGTTTTATTTTCGTTCATAATTTGCAACGATTGTTTCATTCTAATTTGTTACTTTTTCTCTTTACAACAAATCCATACTGGACTTGTTTGTATTTTACAGCATTCTGCACTTTGAAAATATCTCAGATGTTCTTTTTTTTTATTCATTGTCACTGATGACTAACTACCTTGTTTCAGTTTCCGTTTTCTATTTTTTGAATGTTCGCCTGATAAGACGAACGTATTTCGTCAAATTACTATGGTAATATTTCGGTATGTTCACGCTTCTGAAATGGATGTGTTTCGCCAGCGTTCCATACATATTTAAAGGATCGAAAAAATGATACACTGTTTTATGCAAACATTCACGTTATCATATTTTTGCTATTCTAGTTGCTTCCAGTTCCTCTTCACTCTTTCATATTGTACCTATGTTATTGTTTCATTATACATATGTTTAAACATCCCCCTACCATCCATAAAGTTATGATGTGATTCGAAAGTAAAAGTGGGCGAAACACTTCTGTCATCCGATTCTCTAAACTTATTCGAGACAATTCGGTAAGAATACTTTACTCTGTTAAATGCACCACCCCAACCAATTGTTGGCATTATTAATGTATTTAACAAAATGCATTATTGTATGCCTAAGAATGACAGTCACATAGGTACTTCCAATATTGTTTTCTCGTAACATATTTGGCCTTTCAATAAATCTATACATAAATACAACGAAAAAATTCCAAGAGCATAGTGGTCTAATCATGGAAGAATATGCTTCTGCAGAACACATGATGTGGTTTTGACATCAAAAAACTGAAATTTCTTTAAACATTAAAACGCATGAGTCTTATGAAGTAACTCTGCATTTATGTTCGATTATTTTATCATTCCTCATGTGCAATGTGTTCACTGCATTCATGGATGTCAGTCGAAAATTATTTTTGTGAACGTTTGTTTAGCATTCTGGATTTGAATTGAGTGGTATATTGCTTCATCATGGATTGTTGAATGCTGTCAACCGTCTCTGTTAATTTTTGGTCAGTTGAAATCTTAGAAATTATGAACGTTCAAATCAACACTTAATAATCCTATCTGATACTGATCGTTAGTCGCATAAATACAACCCTGTATAATCCACTCGATCTCAATGGGAAATATAGCTATCATCAGGATTTAAACAATAACGAAACATGTAACCTAAATACTCATTGATTGCTATGAGTGGATTGTACAACATATTTTACCTTAGAAATCGAGATCGAAATTCCAACTGTAATTTACATTCATATGTTGCCTTCTATCATATCTGTCAAGATATGAGAAATATCTCTGTTGTTGCTTAAATCTAGTTGTTTTACGTGATTCATGTGTAATTAATGAATATGCTTAGCTATTCAGCCAGCGGTTAGAGAGTTTGTCTTGATAACATAATATACCTTTACACCTTGACTGTGTTATTAAACGGAGATCAACCAATCACCATCAGATGATTCACACCAGTAACAGTTAAATCAACCTGAAATTTCGTTTTTAACTGGAACGGCATTTATATTACAGTTGCTTGTAAATCATTCTAACCTATTCAGTAGGACAAGTTCAGATGTGTATAAGCAGTATTAACGTCCCAAATTTTGAAAGTCCTCTTGGAAATGCAACTAGAAATACTTCGATAAATAGTGTCTAGCAGTGAAATCCAGGACACGCGTCTCTTCCTATTCCAGACCCTTCTCCATATTCGCACCTTGGACCGCGTTTTTTCGCTAATTTTAAACTTTTGGAAAACTAGTCCATATCTATTTGTTTCGGAGAATGTTACACGTTGGCACGAAATCACCTACTATACCTTTTGGCGGAGCACCGATCCACACGTTGCTGAGACGTGCACCACTGTGGCGATAGCTCTTATTGTTAGTGTACATTTTCAGCACAGTATGATACCTAATACTACATCTCTGACACATACTGTTAGCCATGTTTCTGAGATGGCGATGAAGTCAGTGCTTTCTGTGTTAACTGTTTCTAAGTTTTCCTATTGTCTATTAGATTCCAAGTATTTTCAGAACAAGCTGTTTATCCTGGGATTATAAGAAACGACTTTATCCTTAGGTATCGTGAATTACTTCGAGCCTATTATTTGTCAGTCTAGAAATTAGTGTGACAATAATATATTAGCGCACAATGCATTTATGTTTTCTTATCTAAATCTTACTTACAAATATTCCAACCCTGCATTCCCTTAATGAACTGTCTGCCAGAAGCTATCTATACTTCCGAACGCTGAATTACTTTTCACGTGATTAGAATTCAGATCCCAACTGTCCCCTTCATTGTTACATAGTAAGTTTTGGTATAAACCTCCGTGCAGGAGCTTAACGGTTCGATTTGCTTGTAATACAATAATTATAAAGACAATGAGTTCCGGCGGCGTGTACAACACAGCTTTGGCTAAAACACTACATTCAGACCATAACTTTTGCCCCCGAATGCCCTGGCACGGCCGAGAGTGGGGAGAGTCCGCTCTCCCTCTCGAAATGTTCTCACATGGCCACGAGTATGTAGCCTCTACCAGGGAAGTCCTACTCATTGCATTCTCGTGGTGGGGGTGTTGTTTACAAAAATGATAGGACGAAAAGCGAATGTCCGGCGCTTTAACCGGATTCCAAAACTAATGGTGAACATGGGCTCCAGTATCCTGATGGAACAAATGGTGTATGAACCAATTGTTGGTCATCGACTACCATGGGAATGCATCTCCTTACGATGCTCCCCTGCCTTGTGGATCAGACCTTCAGGTCGAAGGCTCGGGGTGTGGCCCCCTAAGAAAACCACCTGCTTCGGTTTGGGCACCCGGGTAGTATCACAGCCATCACACATCGACTGAGATTTGTGTTGCGCATATGCATTTGGTGCCTCGTTGTACCAATATCTGTGTTAAAATAAATACCATAACTTTTAAATGGTTATCACTAAAGAAGGGTCATGGATGGTGTGTTTTCAGCAATAATATTGGTCAATTCTGCTTACGATCTAGAATGAAGCGACTAATGCATCATATTGACTCTGCCCGACGGTGCGAATTACCTTTAACTAATCTACAAACATTTGGTTGTTTTAATTTTCTGTTTGGAAATCACTCTTTAATTAAAACAGGAATCTTGCTCTAAGATAAATCAGTTGATCTACAATTTTTTTTGGAAAAAAAATTAGCATTAGACACTACGGAAAAAATGATTTTTGTATATCTAGACAATATATATATCTCCTCAATATGATTTTGGTTGGGTCCATCAGAATTTGTTTCATTGATCCTGTAAAGTGTCTATGTATCGAACTATAACTTGTTTATGTAACTGTAAATTCATATAGGGGTCCTTTTGAATTTGTTTTCTTAATATGTTTCTGCTTGTAAATTACTTTTTGTCATGTAATTTATTAATTGAGAATTGCTTGGAAATGCTTTATTTTATCATTTAAATAGTCGTTTTTGAGGAACGTTTCGCGTAGAGACTTGTCATTTTTGATATACTTCAGTATCGTGTGTGGTGGACCAAAAATATATCAATTACAACAATAATGATACAGTTATTGCGTCAAAAATTAATGTGTTAATATATCAAATATAAATTATACACAGAATAAATGTACAGGACGTTATTTAAGTTATCCGGTTATGGCGCGTTCGAATTTCTTTTGGACTGGTAATCCGCAGTTACAAGTAGTTGATAATTTCATTTATAGTGAAAATATCACTGTGATATGTGATTGTAGATTGCAAATATATTAGAGTTCTGTCATCATAACAATCGGTAATTGGGAAGAAGGAACATTTGTGTGCAGTAGTGTATTTGTGAGCGAGAACCAGCGTGTCATGTTATGCGGGAATAAAAAACGGAACGGGAGAGTCAGTGTCATGTTTTTTAAACAATTTTTCACAGACATATTAGTACTTTGATCAATTATGAGAATTAATGAAAGAAATACAATTAGTGACAAAAACTGATTACGAAATATGTATATTCTGATTATCCCCACACGTGTTTCGTCATTGCTTCAAAAGTATTCATTTATTTCTGCAAATGGCCTCAGGATACTAGAGGGCGGACTGTTGCGAGGCCAGACATTTGGTTCATATCATATTTACCACTACAAGCCTTTCATTGTCAGGTTTGAGTTCTTGGAAAAAGTGAAATTTGTTCTTGGCTTATGACTTGTGTGAGAATTTTTTTAAATATAACGGTTAGTTTGTTAAATTTATTAGTTCTCAGGCATAATACGACGAGAAACTAATACAATAATAGGACTAGTCACGTTATATCAGATCAGGGTTCAAGAAACAGAATAACACGAGATAATATTTATAACTAGATAGCAATTATATGCAGTCTATCAGTGCTTCCGGAGCAGTAATCAGTGAGGGGGAAGGAAATCACATTTAATATTCAGTAAACTAAGTGTTTGCTTCTCCATGCTCAGTTCTTAGTTATATTTTACTTTTTCTAGCACATGTCGTCTTACTCTCTATGTTTATAGGTATTTTTGTCCTAATTTCATTTGAAAACATTTGATCAGCATTATAACCCAAATCGTCCTGCCTTTAATGTCGTGCGTATATCTCTTCCTCCACAATCCAATTTGTGGTTCATATGTATCCATGAGAACGATTTGACGTTTCCAATCTTCATTATCCCATACTTCGATCGCATGTGGGTGTTTGGGCACATATATTGACATCTAACTTGAGGCTTTCTACCACGAGATTCCGACAAGCATAAAAAGCACGATACATATTCCTGGTCTCAGCTTTCATGTAAAAATGCAGGTCATCGAAACAGTTATGGCATTGATATATTCAATTAACACAAGGCGTTCAACCGATCATTAGGATCATAGTGTTTTTATGACAAGTCTTCTGCACTATGCTCATCATAGCATGACGTAGTAGTATTCACTGAACTCTAACTGCGACTAGTCCATCAAGCGAAATTTCTTCCTCGACAACAGAACAATGAAAGTCTAACGTCTCAATGCGTGTCGCCCTATCAATGGAATCTGCTTAACCAACTACATTCTATAAGCCGGCCCATATGTCAGTGAGTTCACGATACATTTCTCTAATATCTCCTCATCATACACCTAAATGATATAGTCCGAGTTTACTTAGCCAGTCGCAAAATAAAATCACTTCACCTGCTTTTGAAGACAGGATAAGACAGTAAAAGTGTTAACTGCAAGGTGAGACTTCGAAGTTTTTTCACTGTGTTAGGTATCATTAGAGATATTATCGAATGTCATGTTATGTACAAATAATATGACTTGGATCCACAACAACCCTTATGTGCTGCGGAAGTGTGAGAAATGCACATGGTATTGTAGCATCTGCTGCAGTTATCACATTACACTAAATCATACACAAGAAAGAAACAATATGGGCTTACCACTGACGCAGGCAGAAAGGGGTGTCACGAGTCCAAGAAGGGGTGAAAAACAAACACTGTACGGACAATTAATGAATTTTGAAGAGTATTTATGGCCAAATCACCTAAATTATATGGAAAAGTGTTTCTCAATTGAAATGTCCATCAACGAATCACTTGATAAAACGCTTCCCTACAATTGAGGAAGGAGTAAGATCAGAAACTTATGAAAAGCTGGTACTAGAGCAAACCAATTTTTTAATAATAATCTAATTGAAAATATAGTTCAACTCGGATAGAAGCAGAATCAGAACTAAATGACTTACATTCAGATTCAAATTTCAGATGTGGGTGGTAGGGACAGAAGACTTACGGCAAGTGTCATCCTTTTCTAGCAAGCTCCTGGTAGCGTCTAGACTTCAACTGACTAATCCAACTTAACGTTCGATCATCAAATCTTTGAGTAAGTTTCCAATAGATAGTGACTTAGTTTGAAAGCCTGTATACCACTTATATTCTGTTAGCTTTTGGCGTTTATTAGGAACGAATAGAGAGAGCATATCGGGTTAACCTTAATCTCCAAAGTTATTTCCCGGTATTCTATACATCAAAATCAGGTCACCACTTCATCTGCAGTAGGATAAGTTCTCATGATACTATTTTACGGCAAATATCGAAGTTCTGCAATAGCACTGGTATCCGTCTTATGTACGTGCTCAGGTCCTCGAAAACATTGCCTCAGTTTGAGTCCACAATAAGCAGCCGATTTTGTGTCCAATCTTTGATCTAGAAGAGGCTTATATGTGGAAACTTCACCGAAATGGTTTTCTATGTCTTCTGCATTTTCCTGATCTCTATAATTTGTCTTGGTAAACGTCGAGTTCCTTGGTCAGTTGAGGTTTGGTCGTGCTTCTATAAGATTGTTCAGTGTATAAATGGTTCGGTCACTTAATTGTGCAATTCCCGGTAGTGATTGCTCGCCTTCACTAATGAGGACCTACAGTGAATTTTTCAGTCTTCTGTTGTGGCTGAAGTGTTTAAAACCTTTACTTCGTATTTCCTTAAGTTAGGACGAGGTTGATGCATCTACTTGACAGACTATATAGCGCATGAACTTGAATAAAATGATTGCACAACTATTTCACCCTATATATTGAAGAGAAATTATTCCGCTGACATCATCAGCGTGTGTGATGACTTATTCGAATAGAAATGAGGATATTCGTAATTTATATCTAGTGGAATCTCATGCGCTGGATTAAGGCCGATGTAATTGTTGTTCCGGGCAATTTTTAATCGATCTATGTTCTAGACAGTCAAATTTCTGAGTTTCTCCAGTTTGCAGAGGGTGGAATAGAATCGTTTATTATGGGGGATTTGCACTCGTTCGGCCAGAAATCAGTTTCACATAAGACGGAGCCATCAACCTCACATTCTGGACAGGTGTATGCTACAAATAATTCAATGTCTTGTCCGGTCGGCATCGCACTAGCTCACATATTTCTGAGTCGTGTGCTAATGTTGTGACCGCTCGTATGATTAAGGTGCATACTGTGCAAAGGATAACTTCACTATCCACACGGTTTACTCTGTCAGACACACGAAGTTCCACCATCATACAATCCTGACGTTAATCATATATCTGGGATAGTAATGAAGTCGGAATTTTCTGTGCTGACTACGTTTATGCTCTTTGCTACTTTATCTAGGGGTGTGCAAGCATTCCTATAGCACACTTTTAATACCGTTGTGGGGCCAGTGAAATACCGTTGAGCCCTAGCCAAATCACACTGCAATTGGGTCATTGAATATCGAACAAATCATCGATCCTCGTCAAAGTTAAGGACAACTAACGCGCCATGGACTGGCCCATGCGTCAGTGGTCTCACCTTCGCTTGTGTATACTTCAACTAATATATTTCTGTAATAACGTCCTCTGTGTTGTACGTTAATGGGGTAGTCCACGTAAGGGGCTGATCACCAGATGTGACTTCGACGTTCTCTGGTTCGTCACACCATTCATGTCTAACTCGAGTAGGCCTCCAATCATTTTGACATAGATCATCTACGCTGGTGATTTACGCCGGAAATGCTTTGCCGTACCCCTAAGAGTGGTTTCGCAACGACTTTTCTGTGGACGATTACCAAGTAGAAACCTATTGGTCTGAGGTTGTTTTGACCGCTTCGGAGGGGCTCATTTAATTCTGCCCAAGTCGATTGTCTCTTAATGCGTTTAGACAGTTTGAGATCCACGCAGACATCTTTCAAATCCAGTCAGTAAGGATGAGTTTTCCAGTATTCAGTTCTTTTCTTCAGTAGAAGCAAAAGTGAAACTTAAAAGGTAGTTTGCCTGAGTTCTTCCTTAGTCCTAATTTTTTTTTATTCTGTAAAACTTATGAATGGTAGTAGCATTTTTATTCATATCCAGTCCTTGGTTCCCTCTTGGATGACTCACTTACTTGTGAAAAATAATAATGAAAGTTGTTATGACAAACTGTGACGTTTTGTATCCATGAATCCCGCTCCATCATCACTCAATTTCAAGTCTGGTTATAGTGCTATAAAAATCCTAAACTTAAAGATGGTCAGAGACAGATCATATCTAACTACCGGCCTGTCACTCTAAATACCACTATCGTTAAGTTACTTGAAAAGATAATTCGGGTTAGGTTGCTAAGCCACATAGGTTCACACAATCTGTTAGCTCCTGAGCAACATGGATTTCGTAACAAGAGTTCACTCTTGACTAAATTAGTCATTGCGAGAGAGAATTGGACAGCAGCCTTAGACAAAGGTCTGTCTGTCGATGTGACATCCATAGATTTTAGCAAAGCATTTGACAATGTTTCACACTTAGGACTTATGCAGAAGCTCACGAGCTTCGGAATAATGGGTACTGTACAGGAGTGCATAGGAAACTTCTTATTTGACCGAAGACAGAGAGTGAGGGTCAACGGGACGCTATCCGATTGGAAGGCGGCCAAAAGTGGTGTACCCCAAGGCACCATCTGAGGCCCCCTGCTCTTCCTTCTCTACATTAATGAGTTACCGCCGTTGCTTTGGTCGTCGACATTATTGTTTGCGGATGACGTAAGTCTGGAGAACAATAAAAAGTGCGGCTGATCATCTGGATCTCCAAGCTGACTTAGACGATTTAGTTAGATGGGCTCGAGAGTGGGGCTTAGAAATCAATTCTAGGAAGGGTGTGATAATACATATCGGCCACGATAATAGTTACCGTCATACTATTGACAGTAAACCTCTTCCATACGTTCAAGAACATAAAGACTTAGGAGTAATAATAAGTCATGACTTAAAAACAACCACACACTGAAACGCAGCCGCTGTCAAAGGTTTTCGTGAGTTATGGTTACTTCGCCGAGCGTTTCAATCTTTTGACGAGGAAATGTTTCGAATTTTATATCATACCTGTATAATACCACATTTAGAGTACTGTATCCAAGCAGCTAGCCCATGTCTGATAAAGAATACTAACTCATTCGAGCGTGTCTAGTGTGTGGGAACGAAATTAGTGAAGAGTGTTTCTAAACTCCCTTACAATGAGCGTTTAAAACACCTAAACCTTTCCCCTTATCGTATCGTAGGACGCGAAGTGACCTTATACTGGCATTTCTTATTTTAATTATGATTTTGGTGTTAATATGTCTTATCGTATTGCTCCTTCCAGCATTAATAATCTCCGAGGTCATAGCAAGAAGGTTCATAAACCACGATCTAATAGACCTAAAGTGGTGTTCCGTTATTCTCATCGAGTGGTCAATGACTACAACGCCGTACCCGAACAAGTGGTATCAGCCCCATCAGTGAATATTTTCAAGGAGAAGCTGGACCCTTACTGGAAGGCAATGTGTCAGGATTAACACAGGTTCACCAACCTACTATTCTTATTACAGAAGACTGAATCGTTTTACAACATCGAAGTGTGTAAGTCAACCTCTCAGTGACCTTGGAAGAACATTTTGTAGGAACCAGTTTGGTTCATTTGATACCGCTGACGATTGGTGAGTGTTCACGACACACGTCGACATTTTATCGCAGGGTATGGAATAACTCTTGCTTTGGTAAATATGGAACTTTGGCTGAATAGCTACAATATTCTGAAATATTACGCAACAAAAAATGTGCTTACAGTTGTGTCTCTGTGAAAATGAGTCTAGCCTTAAGTATTGGTAACATTTGCAGCACTTCTGTAAGGATCATCAAGCAGAGCATTCGGTCTATGGTGACTGATGCATCTGGCCATATATAGACAGAACCTGTTTTGAGATAATATGTCGAGACTGACTAGTGTATCAAACATGATTGTTTCGGAAGCTTTTCTCAGATATATCTGAACTTGCGTCCTAATATTTAAATGAGCACTACAGAACGACAAATCCACCATCGAATACTTCATTCCAAATGAATCATCTTTATGAAAATACGGCTAATTGTATCCACATTTAGTGCTCAGGAATAAGTAAATTCAATTATTTCATATATGTCATACTGATTACCCCCTGTTTACTTGGTTTATTCGTGTATTCCCTTTCATAATATTTTTTAACCTTACAAGGTTCACTTTTAGTCTACTTTGAAATGCACTGACTAAAATGTGTCCACGATTATAATTTTCTATATTGTGTAAGGAACGTTTATCAAATTTGAATGACTGTATTGATTGCCTTCGCACTTGTATTGCTGTTCCATGTTAGTTTGTCATCTTGTTCAATTGACACTAGATTGTCAGTTTCACACATTGTAGATTAGTTGTTCATACGAAAGCATCTGAAATGTCGAGCAAATAACAATATAAATTATGCTTTCTTTACTAGTTTGTATCATGTGAGAGGAAGTTCGTTAAGATGGAGTGTTAACATTTATTTCCGTTAATTAAGTTACTGAACAGATGTTATGTTTTTGCCGTTGTGTACACATAGACTGATTCAATTAAGGTCAACGTGTTATTCAATCGAGTAAATTTACTTAATTATTCGAATTGCCAAACCATCCTTCACAGCCATATCGAGTGCATGGCTTATTCGCGTTAGTGAAAACAAGTCAGAAGCGTAATTTATCAATCCAGTACAGTACTTCATGAGAATCTTGGTCACTTATGTACTAGTTATCAAAGTTTATATACAGCACGGCACAGTCTAATTAGTAGCTTAGATACACAAACCAGTCTGAATTATCTGGAATTATTTTCCATTTTACCTGTGTTTGGCTATAACATAACTGCTCGGAAGGGATTATGAGATCACAAATTATTCGCAGCTGCACGAGGGGGTTTCGTTCTTGTTATGACAACTGAGCTGAAAATAAGTGCATCATATCAACGATGTTCTCAATGAAACTGAAATCCAGTACCCACCACTCTATAATCAGCTTGTCATCCACTGAATCAAGGGATCTACGAGCTTATTGAATGAGTATTATATTTATCAGTATTTTTAAGGCTTTCGTATTTTCTTATTGGTTGTTTACTGTCGACGTACAGGCTCATTGAGGAGATGCCTTGATATTGTTCTCAGCTACAGGTTGATCAACTTTCGAAAGGTGGCTGGTAGTGAAACCCAGTAGATGTGGATTTTTGTGGTAATTAACACCGTGTTCCAATTTCAGCGTGAATATTAACATCACAATGTATATTTATGCAGTAGGGCAGAACACTTGCCAGGAATTTTACTATAAGTCACTATTAATAATTCGATAAATTAATATTAATCAATTTATTCATTAAATGCGTTCTATATTTGAACATCTTACATTCTTTCAATTCAATTCAAAGGGAAACATACCATAAATGTCTTAGTTTTAAATAATCATCAAATCACTGAATATTTACTTTTAATCTTAGGAACTTACTAATGTACATATGTTCAATTTGTTTCATCACAGCTCATTACAAACATGACTGACCTTAGCATTTCAAAATCAGTAACCGAATATGGTTGTACCAAAAGCGCAGACAAACTTCATCAGTATATATGTGATCATTCACTACGTCTGTCTGAAGCACAAAAGTGGTTATTACAGGTAATCATCGCAATTATTGTATTCTAAAAACGTATTGTAGAAGAGTAGAAAACATCCACTCTCATTAATGCTTTTCTCTAGTATAGAAATGCAACTTCTATCGAATTTGTGTTATGCGATAAATGCTAAATGGACACTTGATGTTGGTAAGTACAAAGTTTATACTGGTTTGTTTATAAGCATATATATCCATTTTACGTAACCCATTGCTTCTCAAACAAGTTCTCGGCCTTGATGAAATAAGCAAATGAACAAGTATTACTTGCTCGTCCATAATTATACATTCAAATTAACTGTATAGGTAGATACAAGTAGAAATAGGATGAATAGAAGGTAGATATTATGCTTAACTTTTTTTCATGGTTTACGGCAATTTTGTATGAGTCTGCGTTCAACATATCCTTCCGTTTCAGCTTTGATGAAATAAGTAAACTACATAAATATTACTAGATCATCTTTAATTCATTAGTTGAATTAACTGTAAAGGTCTATGCAAGTGGCGACATAATAAACAGAATGTGGATATTATGGCTAACTTTGTTTTATGGTTTGCCGAAACTTGGAATGAGTCAGCGTTAAATAAATCAGTCTGTCACTTGGAGACAATTGCTCCTTAACTCTACCGTTTGAAGATGATTAAGGAGATTGGATGCTGTGTTCCATCTTTCGTCTTTCTCCAGTGAGTATTATATTTCAGAGTGGTTGTTGAATTCATGAATGCACAAATCATGTTTGGAGTGGCAGATATGAAAAGAAGGGAGTTCAAGAAGTAGAAGGATACAGTCTTCCAGTACTGACTGATTATCATTGTATATTCGGATAGAGTCGAGTGAGTGAGAGAATTACCCTGAAGCAACTAAGTTGATACCACACATCAACAACACATTCGTAGTTGACTTGCATATTGGTCTGGGAGTGGAAACTGGAACACTGATCTCATTGCATTTGAAACTCGTTAGATGGATGCACTAGCATGGAGTCATTGGTATTTGTATGGAAACTCGAAACCAGTACCTTTCGTTTCAAGCATTAAAAGGTGATCCACTGATGAATTGGGACCACATAGCCAGCAGCTTGTTCAACGGTTGTGAATTTTATTTTGAAATAGTTTTCATTTAGCCGTTGTCGATGTTGTGTGTTGTAATTGGTCAGTCTGGTTTGCACCCGCATCGTCATTCAGTCACCGGTTCTAAATAGAGCTGAGTGGTGACTGGTAGTGGAATCCGAGATGCTTGCGTCGTTCTACATAAGCGTAGCCAATTTATGGAGACAAATGATTGTTTCCGTCAAACTGTGGAAAGCCGAACGTTGTATTAGTTACATAAATAAATAATGAGTATTGTGAAACGTGTAACGCAGTGCTGACTAGTGCACGAGTCTGTCTCTACATAAACGCATTCTATTGTGTACTGAATGCTAATGTCAAAGTATATAGATGAACTAAACTTACAAACAACTACTTCCTGGCCATTCAAATACCACATTAGTAGTCTAATCCTGAAACTGTGAACTTTCCTTCCAAATCACAGGCCTGTTGACTATGAAAATGGTTGATGAAATGAATAGAAACCTTACTAGTGATAGTCAATTATGTCTGGGATTTTTGACGTTCACTAACGTTTGGGTTGTTTGATTCAGTAATAGTTGGTTTCACATATGCTTGTTAAGCTAATGACTGTTTTGTTAAGCTACAGTGTGATCGAAACTAGTTTGGAAGATGTAACTGTGTTAATTTTACTGTTTTGTGACTGATCTATGGACATCAGTTAGAAGACTAGTCATTATCAACAGATATGTTTCCATTTATTTTAAAATGAATATAGGAGTTTATACTGGATATAGTGCATTGTCTATCGCGGAAGTATTGCCATCAGATGGACGTGTAGTTGCCTTGGATAAAACGGATGAATATTTGAAAGACTATTGTTTGCCAGCATGGAAGAAGGCAGGTGTAGAATCGAAAATTGACTTCCGACTCGGTCCAGCGCTTCAAACACTACGTAAGTTTGACAATCTGGTGTGGTATATTGTTACCAAGAAATACAAAACACAGATGAACATTCAGTGTTTTAACATAGAATATCCGTGGAGATAAGCATTTTACCATCGGATTACTGATGTGGTCTGTAGTGTGAGGAATGCTATCTGGTTGGTTTTGGAAGAAGATAATATATGGAGAATTCATGCTACGTTTATGTTTAAGATAGTTGAAAATAATGAAATGTTGGTTAATGTGGACGGAATCTACAAATAATCTTCTGATTAAGAAGTTTTAGTGAAGTGGTCGAAATCACTCAAGTATCAAGGGACTCAACTGCAAACCACTTTCATTGATATCGGTTTCGATATTCCTCGGTTTAAGTATTTTCTGAGTCAGCCAGTTGTACATACTTTCAGCTAATGCTGACCAGTTTGTTGAATCTGTATGTCCATTAGTTCTAAGTGCATTATTGCTATGTTTGATGAAGTTCCCTCCTATAATGTACATGATGTATGAGGGAAGCTCTAATTTTTGCACTGGACAACATTATCAGGTCTTGTTTAGATTGCATGACACTTTTTGAAATAATTTCAATTTACATGAAAATTTTCGTCTAAATTTGAAGTAATAGATTCACAGTATTTTAAAAATTTTATAATAATGAATTTTGACATGAAATGAATATTTCTAAATTAATTTTGATTGAGATCATGAATCGATGGATGTTAGACCACAACTGGAGATCTGGAAGCACTGGAAGACCGTATTGTCTCCGTACAGGACTGCTCATAAGTACGCACCCACCATCCCACACACGGGACTGCAGCCCAGGACCTTCACCCTCGTGCACGAACTCTTAACCCATAGACCAATGAGCCAACATCCAACGGTGTTAATGTCTAACTTCAACCAATCCACGAAAACGCTCGACCATCTTCCATTGCACTGAGGTAGATACTTGTCTCTACCCGACACGGAATAACTCCACTGGTCACGGCTTTTAAGTAGAACTCCGAGAATTCTTTTGCGAAGCTATTCACTAGTGAGCACATGGTAATCATCGGTATGTGAAATCCCATACTGCGACGAAACGGCCATCCAGTGCTTCCGGGTTTTCAATAGTGGTCTAACATCAATCGATTCATAATCTCAATCAAAACTCAACAATCTTCACAAACATATACTAAAAAACTTAACGAATTATTTATCTCCTGTGATTCGTGAATTTTCAGAGATGAGAATACAGTTTTTATGTATGGTATGAGTGAAATTTGTCACAGTATGCATCAAATAAAGATAAACAGACAGAATGTAAATAAATGAATGAATGTTTGTGTTGTTTTGCAGTTCCAGTTAATCGTTTATCATATTCAAGTGAGACAGGTGATTAGAACAGTTGAGTATGATTGTTGTTATCTTGATAATCTAACTTACTTACTTCTGTTACTCCTGGTATAGGAGTATAGGCTGCCCACCGGCACTCTCCATCCAACCCCGTCCTGGGCAATCCTTTCCTGTTGTTATTCATCCTTTTCATATCTGCTTCTATTTCTTGGCCTTCCTCATTTCCGCTTCCTTTCAGGATCCAAAGTTGGGGCTTGCCTTGTGATGCAGTTTGATGATTTGCGTAATGTATGGCCTTTCCATTTCAATCGTCTTTCCCTAATCTCATCTTCAGCTGGAATCTGGTTCTTTCTCTCCCAGAAGGCTGTTGCTGATGGTATCCGGGCAATGGATGTTGAGTATCTTGCGTAGACAACTAATTATAAATACTTGCACCTTCTTGATGATGGTTATAGTAGTTCTCCAAGTGAACATCTTGTGTCATTGCAATCAGTTGTTTGATCCGGTTGTATTGAGTGTAATGCTATCACTGATGTGTTTGCGAGCATTTTTATATGATCTGAGGATTTCTGAATGTCCTTAAAGCGCAGTTTGTTTTCCTTCACCCCCCATTCAGTTGTGGTGGTATTTCACCTACATATGTATCACTACAATCACCAAATATAAATGTACCTCGGCAAGTTAGATGTGTGTTCGGAGGTTGGTTCGAACACTGCGATTTGTGAGTAGGTGAATAGTACATGTACAATGTCTGATATTGGTATTCTTCTAGTCAATGAAAACGATTTTACTGATGACGTTGAAAGAATACATTTATTCGGTTAGTATTCGATAACAGTTGGGTGTATGTAAGTACATTCAGTTTGATAACAGGTTTGTCGTAAACTATTTATTGATTTGGTAACTGAACCTTCTAAATTTTAATTGAACTGTTGTGCCAACAGAAAATTTGATTGATAATGGAGAGAGTGAAACATTCGATTTCGCCCTGATCGATTTAGATCAACGAAACTACTGTAAATATTACGAATTATGTTTAAAACTAGTTCGACCTCGTGGAATCATCGCCATTGATAATGTAAGTTTGTTTTACTTACGAGCATATGTTCTATGTATCTCAATACATTTGAAGTCAACATTCATGACGAATTGATCTTTTAATGATTATTAATGAACCTTCTGTATGGAAATATCTCGCCCTTAAAAATGCTTCTACATTTCATAAATTCTCCAGGAAATATTCCACATATTCAATGAAGTGTGAAGTATAATGTTAATAATAATAAATGACTGTAGTTGTGCACCTTCTGCTGAATGATAGCCCTCTTTTTCAAACTAAATTGAATCAGTTTATCATATATATGTATGAATAATTTATCTTAGATCCACTGATTGGAAGTTATTGCGTAGAGGGAATTATAAGTTGGTCTGTTCTAACAATCCTAAGCAAACATTACTTACTGGTGCCTCCAAATGATCTTTGTTAATTGAATTAAAACAGTTTTACTGTTGATAATAATCTGAAGTAGAATATTGGTTTGGCTTTCGCCAACTTACGTCACCTATGGCGAAGGCGAGATATCCGTCTATCAATAAAAGGACGAGTATACTGCGCGGCAGTCCGTTCTGTTTTAATTTACGGCAGCGAAACATGGCCATTAAGAGTAGAAGACACTCGTAGCTATTAGTATTTGACCACAGATGCCTCAGAAATATTGCTGGCGTCTGCTGGGATCACCGGGTAAGTAATAGTGAAGTTAGACGCAGGGTATTAGGAAATGATGGTAAATCAGTTGACGAGGTTATGAATCTCCATCGACTGAGATGGTTGGGCCACGTGTTACGCATGCCTGAATACCGATTACCACGACGTGCAATGCTAACCGGTGTTGGAGATGGTTGGAAGAAAGTTAGGGGTGGCCAAACCAAAACGTAGCATCAGTCCACAAAGTCACTAACTTCTAGTCTGAGCCATGTTGGTAGATGCAGACTACTTGGTTGGGGTCCGCGTGACTATCGTACCCAATGGTTGGAGACCCTTGGTGACATGGCTCAGAATCGATCACAATGGCGTCGGTGTATACACTCTTTGTCTTCCCTTGAACTAAGAGATTAAAATGGCTTCATATCTTTCTTGCTATGAACTAATTCTTTCTTCCTATACTATATCCTTGTTGCAATCTTTGTCTCATATATTACCACCTTTGACCTAACCACTGCTATGAATCCGGTGTTCATCTTGTTGTGCTGATGCGGTATGGCAACCTGGACCGATGCACATATGTGCCTGGTCCTACGTTGTAGCTGACTGACTGATCTTATAGATTCTAACCACAGTGTCTGAACCATTCTACATGACGCTTATCAACAATTTACTTCTTGATGAGCTGATGAGTTGTCATCTTTTGGTCGCACCCCGATTTCACTGATCCTTATTCATCAACTCTCTGTTTCAGTCCCTAACATTTATAAAGTGAGAAGTGAAAATTTCGTAGAATCAATCTTCTCCATTTACTGTAAATTCTTATTTTGACAGCTGAATTACATAATACAGAAGATCCACTATGCTTATCAGCAGCTCTTTTCAATCCCTTAGTTCATATTTTATATATCAGCTTTCAGGGTGATTTTGACTTCCGGTTTAAAACTCCATACTGCAATCGAAACTCTTCAGAAATTGAGACACAAACAGTCTAAATCTTGATGAACAGATGAGTTGTCTTCTTTTGGTTGCTTTTAGATTTCACTTATTCTAATTCACCATCTCTCTGTTTCAGAGCCATTTTATACCCTGTTGATTACCATTTCTTCTCCAGGTTCTGTGGAGTCAGTTTGTGCTCGACGAGAATGATAACAGTCCTGCAACAATCGGTATAAGAGAAATGAATGCATTGATAGCTAGAGATAACTCTGTTCGAATTTCTCTCTTAAGAACTGGAGATGGATTGACAATTGTTGTGAAGAATTGATTCATGTTATTACTGTTTTCAGAATGGTTACATCCATACAGACACACATATATTTGATTGATGAACCGGATTGCTTTGATTGCTATCGCACATAAATAAATAGTCCCCATTACTATATTGTCATTTTCAATCATCACTGCATATATATGTTGTTGTAATAAAACATTTCGATGAAGAGTTTCCGTATATCACATACCGTTTCAATCATTTTGTAATTGGCATCAAATATGTCTGAATCTCTCGAATGTGAGGAAATTTGTAGGATTTTGGGATTCTCTTCATAGTCTGAGGAGACATGACGGGATGTAGTGAAAATCTACAGGTCAGTGGAAACTTGGGGCATTTTAGTCGCATTTTCCACAATAAATCCCCGAAATTTCTGATATGACTTTCTCGAATTTGATGAGCTTTCCCCCAAAGTTGAAAGATTAGGATGTTACGATGGAAGAAATAAGCTTGCTGTTCTCAGCTTTATGCAGTGCAAGATTACTAAAAACGAATACTTGACACAAGAATGGCAACTAGATCAATAAACCACGATATTTGACCACGTGGCAGACTCGTCTGAATTATCCAGTTAACAATCAACAAACAGATGTGATGTCAGTATGAATATCAAAAAGATTCCGATTGAAGATAGTTTGACGATAGTTGATGATATACACGAACCACATGAGAAATACTGAGTTTTAGTTTATCTTCAGTAGACGTGAATTGTTGTAAATATATCGACTATATGTTTTATTATTTGTTTCAGTTAAAGCATATGATCGTAATGTTTTCCTTGTCGCAGATCAAATTATTTGGAATTGCCACTAAACCGAAACGTGTAACTTATCATAAATAAGAGTACAATAATGTGACAGATCTCCTTCAGAAAGAATAGAACATATTGATTATTAACTATATCGCATACAATCTGATAATTGATTTGGTATGGAAATCCAGCAAAGTTGTACACACGTATACATCGAATGAAGTGGTAATTTCAGGTTACCGATGGCTTTGTACTAGAAAAGTAACATCTTTGGTTGAAGATTGCATAATATAATGGATATTTCATTGATTCATATCAATAGTCGTCCACGTTGTTCATTAATTGTATCATCGTGTTGTTATGTAGGCTAATAACGGCAAAGTAATGAAATTTATTTTGTCATCAGTCGGCAGAATACATTCATTATTTCAATTCGCTTTGAGATGGACTGGATTAGGCTGTTGTTGATATTTTGACAGGAATGTGGTCAGTCTAGGATACCACTGCTAATCACATTCCATCGATTTATTATTTTGAGGATACCTAAACTCATAACCAACCAAACACACTTATTTTCAAAATGTCAAAGTTATGTGTGGATGATTCTCTTGAAAGACGATTGTTTCTGCTCATTTTCAATCCGTATTCCAATCAGTACGTAGTAAAGTATTGTAATGGACTGAAGATCAACATGTAACTCGATTGGCGCATTTTGTAAACGTGAAAATACGTTTTGCTAAAATTAATTAAAACCACCAAGTTCACCGAATCTCAATTTCGACGAAATGCTCTGACAACCGTCAAACAACATTTAGATTCGAAAATGCGTAATTATCTGTGATTGTGATTGTGGTGTTGGCTATCACCATATGACTTCAATTGTATACATTCTACTCTATCGCTATTCACAGTTTGTTGTTTATGCTTGTTTGAAGGAGGCTAATTGAATAATGTCAACTGAAGTGAATTAGAAAGAAGCACAAATAATCTCAATATGTATGCAGTTGTGAAACATGATATGTCCATAAATATATTTGTTGGGACGGCTTTCGATAAGCCCCACGACAACTCCAGAGGCCGTCAAGGAGCCGAAGCGTTTCCATCCACTCAGAACGTGGGGTTCTACACGTCAGAGTAACGTTTGATGTACATCGTATTCTGGGTTAATCAAATAGAACATTTAAGAACCTTATATGATTAATTAGGGTGAACTACAAGGTCAATGTGTGGAGCACGTACTGAATAAGTCGCACCTCATCACGTTGTATTATCAGTGAAAATGTAGAAATTTGATTGAATCACGTATCTCGTAAATAAAATCTATGTTAATTTTATGCAATAAGTACCTCATTTCGATTATAAATATAAGATAACACTGAAATATCCAATGTTGTTGACATGATTGTTCGATTTGAAACCTTTAAACTTCATAGTGCTTACCGTAGGTCATGAACCATTGAGCATGGATTCAAACATTGTGATATAGTGATTTATTGACTAATGGTTGATGGTTTCACAGTTTACCGTTAGTGGATAGTTCTATGTTCGTACACAATCTGTGTGGAATGAGATGATCACAAAGATGAGTGTACAAATTCTGTGGTAGTTTTACTCCGCATATGTTATAGACTTGAATGGTTTTTACATTATGCGATCATGATAGATTGAATATCACTCACTTGTTGCTACTAATGAATCCTGATGTTTATGAGAATAGACAAATCGAAGTTATCAATCCGTAATATTATGCAGTACACAAAATCAACTCTATTTTGATAATCTGTGATCTAGAAGAATGATAGTTAGGAAATGATTCTTCGAATATTACTTGAATTTCAAAACTTATGAAGCAGAAGCACAACTCATACACCTGAATATTGAAGACGTAACTGAATTCTGGTGTTCGCCTATTGATTTGATGCAGACAATGCTTATGAACAAATTCCAGTGATGATGGAAACTGATTAGTTTGATGTGTGCGATCGCCAGATTCCCAACTGTCACTTTATTCTCTATATCTTTAGTTTATCTGGTTGACCATAAACATGTAGTGATCTACCTTTATCAATAGAACGCTAGTGGTTTAATGGAAACAATTAGTATTATAACCAACTGTGCCAGTGGTTGTTTTACAGTACTTCTATGTTTAACCTTACTAAAAACATACATGCTTCCGTTGATTGTGTGTCCTTGCACGAATTCGGTAACCACACTTGTAAACTGGCACGATCACAATATTCTTTCGATACCACGAGATCGCCAACAGATATATCTGGACTACAGCCATCAACTGCCTTCTGATATTCGACTTACGTGGGATCTTATCGGTTAACTGGCATGTAGTCTTCCTGTAGTGGTGATCATAGTCAACCGCGACTCGACGCCACACTACAACCACGGATATTCACTCGCATTCACGGACGCCTAACTCTTAGATCAATGAAACAGGATCCACTGAGTTCTATTGGTTTTACATGTTAGATTTTTATCAGCGAATAAACTATGCTATGGAAACTGTGCAATAAAATAGAATAAAAACGAAATCATAAACTGAAGTACCTTTGATAAACATTGAAAAAAAAAATTGAAAATCTGCATACACCAAACAGCCGTTTCGTTGCAGCGCGAGACGCATCCACAGTCTCACCATCTGGGGCAAACCAAAGCCCCAATATTGAGGAATTAAGTCGTTCTCAACATGAAACTTTTAACGAAAATAAGCATGGTATTAGAGCGCATATGCGTTCATCCGAGTTATTTTACTCCATAAGACCTGATATACAAAGGAATGAAATATATTAACAGTCGGCAAAATAATGTACGAAAATGTAGATATACTGTCATATGTTGAGAGAGAAATCAATGGCTGAATCCATTTTCTCGCCTATCGTGGTAGAATTATTGATTAAGTCAGCTCTCAAGGTACGAAATGTTTTCGGGTGATTGAATTCGATTTCGATCAGCTCGTCTCACAGTTTTGTGTTGAAACTCACCGGACCCTTGTGTTTGTGAAAATGGTCACTGACAGAGAGAAATTTCTCTACTGCTAAACTAGACTGGTATATTTTCTACAGGATTCAACAGTGAAGTCATCCCTCATTTAGTGTGTTCGAATGAAGTTCAAATGTACGAAAGCATACTCAGCGATCGTGATAAAATGGAATAGCACACTAAGTGAGAAATACTGTGTGTCTGAGCTAATTGATGACTAATAGAAATAGACAGGAATTGTTATCGGTTTCGACCCTCATCATTCTCTCAAATAGTCGATTATTGGAGTAATTTTAGTGGTATCAATTTACTCACAAATATCTGCAATTCACATATGCAATAATCGGAGTTGAGAAAATTCCAGTTTCAGGGCAATTTCGTATTGTACAGTATGCGCAGTTACGTAGTGTCAGGTCAGTAATCCCCAACAATTAGAAAGGCATGTTTGCTAATGTTCACCGTTCGACTTGAACATAAATATCATGTATACAATTACATTGTTGTAACTTCGCTAAAGTCAACAACAGTTTCCAAGGAACCTAATAAACTAATTTGCATAACACAATACATTCACGTATAAAAACGCAAAACAACCGACTGTGTTCAATGAGAACAATCAGTCTCGGAATTATGTTGTCTTCAAAATAACAGGGAAATCGCGCCACATGCCAATCATGAAAGCTAAGCACATCAAAAGACCAAGATAGATTTAGATAACGTTTCGCGTCATGTATAGCAAGATCTATCATAATTTAGTATCAAGGTTAAATATATCACAAATGAAACAATGATGGAAATATTACGTGTAGGATGATACTAAGGATAATTGAATAGTGAAACATATTTGAGAGGCATTAGCATAAAAGGATACAATAACACATGATGAATCCCAGTTTTATGACAAGGAATTTCCACATGGACTATCTTCAAAATCTCATCGGATGAGACTGGAGCTTAGTATATCAGTGTTACTTAAATGAAAAATTAGGGGAGACTACAAAATATGATAAATCCATCGGATAAAAGATAACGGATCTTGGATTGTGGAGCGAAATCTATTCATCAACATGACTAAATTGAATGTTGGCATTACATCTAATGTCAATTCTTTATGAAAAACACTTGATTTAATTCCTAACGTTAACCATCAAATGCGAAAAATAAATCAGATTGGTTTATTGATATAACAGAAAGCAAAGTCAAAATTACATTCATTGACTCATTATGATGTTTGTTCAACATTAATTCAGTTTCAATTCAATGTGAAGATAGTCAATGTAGTAGTTATTTCTATTTTTCCAAATGACATATAGTTCTGTATAAAAAAGAATGTTCTTGTATGAAAAATTGACCTGAACTGCGCTCAACATGATATGTGGCATATGATTTGTGGTGACCCTGATCATTTTCATATACGTGATTTCATTCAAATTATTAGTCGATATGGCTGTACGAATCAATTTATAAATCAGTGTATTTTCGAGTAGGATCGTCGTCGCGTTTTTTAGGCTAATAACTCTTCATTTGTAGCAGACTTTGTGTTCTCACTTTCGAGTCTTAGAAATGGAGGTGCTTCCTCGCTTTTCCAAGTATAAGTGACAAGCGATTTCGTCTTAACAATCAGTGCAGACCAGATGTGACAAAAAGCGTTCAGTCAGAAGGCTTATCAGTGGCGACGGGGACAACTACAAGGAATTTCTCATTGGAACAACTAGAAGCTTATATGGAACGTCAAGAAAGGCGGGTTGAACAGTCAAACATCACAATCATGGAAGCCCTTATGCAGAAAATGTGCCTATCCCAGCAAAACTCCGTTCCTGATTCATTTCAAATATCGTATACTGGTTCAGTTGTCAATGCAATACATTAATTCAATTCGATGGTGTGGCGATGAAGATTGAGGGTCCTGGGTTCCATCCTCGTTTTCGGAGTCATGGATCTATACTGATTGAAACGGCCGTACATGGCTTCCGTGTTGTCAATGGTTATTTCAATAGAACTATCAATCTGTCCGGTTGTTGGGGTCGTTAGATCCACAGAACCCACTTGTGAAATGGCATAATTTTGTAATTTTATTTAGAAAATTTGAATTTCTTTGTTTTCGCGCCAAAGGCGCTCTTGTCACCTTCATGTCGTATTTACCACTGGGAAATATCTTATATGCTATTGGTCCGTTGTGTCTTTTAGTATGCTGTTTGGTAACTCTCCCCAAGGACGGTTTTGTACTGTATATATACGTTGTGAATTGTGTTTGTTGTCATCGTTCGTTTCCGGCTGTTTGCAGAATATACTTCCCCGTTCCAGGCTTGGACTTCTCCCTCTAGTTGGCGGCGATGGGACGCATCAGTAGCTGGCTTACTGGCCTTTGGCCACCGATTCTTGTTTCTCATTCGCAGATTGAGTGAACTCGTGACAGCTTCAACCCTAGAAAATTTGGTGACAATGTCTTCGGAAACATGGATCCTTCTAAACTTGAATTGTTATTCGAGCAGCAGATGAAGCTTACTCAGATTTTAGCAGATACAATGCTTACGTCTAATACTCAACAAGCACTTCTAATCCCACTACTACTGCATCATCAGTTTATGGTATCGCTAACAGTATTTCCGAGTTTCATTACGATCCGGAATCCAATGTCATGCTTGATATGTGGTTTCGAAGTTACGTAGACTTATTCGAATTTCACTTTGCTAGTCAGGATGATGCTTGGAACGTGTGTCTGCCCCTTCGACAATTGGGTCTTAGTGAACTGGACAGGTGTTGCAAGCTAATTCTGCCTCTAAACCCGCGCAATCCTTCATTATCGGACACTGTCCAGTCACTGAGTCAACAGTTCGGAGAGAACTCCTCACTATTCAATCCGCCCTACCGAAGTTTGAAGCTCGGCCTAGCACCGGTCAAATTTAGTTTTTCGCCTGTTTATGCTGATTTATACTATTTAACAATTTCATACGAAATTGAAAAAACGGCCGTCCACTTCTTTCATCTTGTCAATGGTTATTTCAATAGAATTATCAATCTGTCCGGTCAACTCTAATTGTTCGCTTGTTTCTCTTGTTTGTACTGAGTAGTAACCGTCATTTGTCGCTTGATCACTTCAAATATCAGTTTGAAAATCTGTCCTTTCAATTTCTCGGTGATGACAATCAAGTTAGAAGTTGTAGTGTGGCGTCGAGTCGCGGTTGACTATGATCACCACTACAGGAAGACTACATGCCAGTTAACCGATAAGATCCCACGTAAGTCGAATATCAGAAGGCAGTTGATGGCTGTAGTCCAGATATATTTGTTGGCGATCTCGTGATCGTGCAAGTTTACAAGTGTGGTTACTGAGCGTAACCGAATTCGTGCAAGGACACACAATCAACGGAAGCATGTATGTTTTTAGTAAGGTTAAACATAGAAGTACTGTAAAACAACCACTGGCACAGTTGGTTATAATACTAATTGTTTCCATTAAACCACTAGCGTTCTATTGATAAAGGTAGATCACTACATGTTTATGGTCAACCAGATAAACTAAAGATATAGAGAATAAAGTGACAGTTGGGAATCTGGCGATCGCACACATCAAACTAATCAGTTTCCATCATCACTGGAATTTGTTCATAAGCATTGTCTGCATCAAATCAATAGGCGAACACCAGAATTCAGTTACGTCTTCAATATTCAGGTGTATGAGTTGTGCTTCTGCTTCATAAGTTTTGAAATTCAAGTAATATTCGAAGAATCATTTCCTAACTATCATTCTTCTAGATCACAGATTATCAAAATAGAGTTGATTTTGTGTACTGCATAATATTACGGATTGATAACTTCGATTTGTCTATTCTCATAAACATCAGGATTCATTAGTAGCAACAAGTGAGTGATATTCAATCTATCATGATCGCATAATGTAAAAACCATTCAAGTCTATAACATACGCGGAGTAAAACTACCACAGAATTGGTACACTCATCTTTGTGATCATCTCATTCCACACAGATTGTGTACGAACATAGAACTATCCACTAACGGTAAACTGTGAAACCATCAGCCATTAGTCAATAAATCACTATATCACAATTGTATGACTGCGTTGAATCTATGCTCAATGGTTCATGACCTACGGTATGCTCTATGAAGTTTAAAGGTTTCAAATCGAACAATCATGTCAACAACATTAGATATTTCAGTGTTATCTTATATTTATAATCGAAATGAGGTACTTATTGCATAAAATTAACATAGATTTTATTTACGAGATACGTGATTCAATCAAATTTCTACATTTTCACTGATAATACAACGTGATGAGGTGCGACTTATTCAGTACGTGCTCCACACATTGACCTTGTAGTTCACCCTAGTTAATCATATAAGGTTCTTAAATGTTCTATTTGATTAACCCAGAATACGATGTACATCAAACGTTACTCTGACGTATAGAACCCCACGTTCTGAGTGGATGGAAACGCTTCGGCTCCTTGACGGCCTCTGGAGTTGTCGTGGGGCTTATCGAAAGCCGTCCCAACAAATATATTTATGGACATATCATGTTTCACAACTGCATACATATTGAGATTATTTGTGTTTCTTTCTAATTCACTTCAGTTGACATTATTCAATTAGCCTCCTTCAAACAAGCATAAACAACAAACTGTGAATAGCGATAGAGTAGAATGTATACAATTGAAGTCATATGGTGATAGCCAACACCACAATCACAATCACAGATAATTACGCATTTTCGAATCTAAATGTTGTTTGACGGTTGTCAGAGGATTTCGTCGAAATTGAGATTCGGTGAACTTGGTGGTTATAATTAATTTTAGCGGAACCTATTTTCACGTTTACAATATGTGCGGATCGAGCTACATGTTGATATTCAGTCCATTACAATACTTTACTACGTACTGATTGGAATACGGATTGAAAATGAGCAGAAACAATCGTCTTTCAAGAGAATCATCCACACATAACTTTGACATTTTGAAAATAAGTGTGTTTGGTTGGTTATGAGTTTAGGTGTCCGCAAATAATAAATCGTTATAGATTGATTATTACTCACTTGTTGCTACTAATGAATCCTGATGTTAATGAGGATAGAAAAATGGAGGTTATCAATCCGGAATTTTATGCCTTACATAAAATCAACTGTGTTTTAATCATCTGTGATGATCTAGAAAAATGATTGTGTTTGTTTTATTTTACGTTGTTCTTAGTCACTTCTCTTCTACTCTTTTACGTATTGTTTTATGGTACTTATTTATATTGAGTAAGCGGTTTTATTATAAACAATTTTTAAACTCATGTTGCAACACAGGTTAGTCGTGTATTATTCTGAATATTTACATGTACTTGTAACGTTTATTCTATGTGTCATTGTATTTATCATTATAATTAGAATGCCTCAATCAGTGTAGCAGCTGTCTACAGATTTGTGAATTTGTTTAAACGCAACACTTGCCATATTGTTTTGCTTTTAGTTCGGGTTGTGCTTGTTGAAAAACTGATACAAAGTTCAGATAAAGCTTGTAGTGACTCACATTTATCACGAGAACACGACTGGTTTAATAACAACAATTAATATTATAACCAACTGTACCAGTGTTTGTTTTAATGTGCTTTTGTTTGACTGTGCTAATGACAGCTATTCTGTGCTTCCATTCTTATTCTCACACTTTGATTGTGACTTCGCGCGAATTCGGTTACGTTCTGTAACCAAGCTTGTATCCTGGCAAGATCTCGGTATCGTTTCGATACCACGAGATCGCCAGCGAATATAACCCGATTTGGTCCACTAACTGTCTTCTGATATTTGGCTTCTCGGGGATTTTATGGATTTATTTGGTTACGTTCAACCTTCGCCTTCTGATTTATTTGGCACGTAATTCTTTGGTAGCGGTGTTCATAGTTAATCCCAACTCGAAGCCAAGCTACAAGCTAACAACTGTCTTTTGTACTATCGCATGTTGTGATTATTCTCTATGTTACCGTTACAGGAAGCCCGTTTTATTTCATACGAAGGACGCGTTAAATGCCACAGGCACCTCACAACTTGAGGTTTGTGTGGGACCAGACAAATATGAACGTGAAAAAATGTTAACCAAATTTTAAAGAGTAAATAATAATGTTGGTAGTTATTAATACAACATAAAAATATGGACTTTACTTAAATTTAGCAAGTTTCTGTGCGTCCAGATTGGGTCTGGTGCTGTAAATCCACAATTATAAATGTTCGATAATTCCGTACAGGTTGTTGAACTCTCCAATAATGTTAACCACTGTTAGGTGTGATATGTGCCAACTGAAAGTCTATAAAGGTGGATAATATTCGATTAGAATGCAATTAGCTCAATCACGAGTGAGAGTAGAACAAGGAGTGTATGTGTAGCAGTGTATTTGCGAACAATCACAAGTATGTCACGTCAAGTGAGGTACACAACGGAAAAAGTGTTCAAGGTCATTTACTAAAACAACAGGTACAATCATTTAATGATAAATATCCATGCAGTGAAAGGATGACAAAATAAATACAAATAATATTAAAAACTATTTACAAAATAAGCTTGTCAGACTTATCTCTATATAGCTCCCCTAGAGTGTCCGGAGGTAACACTGGTTATAATAACCAAAAAAAACGTAAGGATATGATGCATATATATATATATATACAAAAATAATATTTAAAGTCATAACGAAGGAAAATTGTGGAGATGGATATGATATAAACGTTAGTAAGATGCAGTGTGTTGTTGTGTGAGGGTATCAGTAATGTAGCATAGCGTAACAAACACAAAACAAAAACGAAAACGAAAATACTGTCTTTTAAAGTCTTGTTTTGCTAACAATGATAATAATGTGCAAAACTGTTAATAAACCTACAAGGGAAAAATGTGCTGTTTATTTTTGTGTACAATGAATGAATAATTAAATAAAGTTTACTCGTTTATTATTGTAACAAACTTTTTTTAAAAAAAATTTTGAAAAAACGAATAGTTGTGGAAAAAAGAAAGTGTGGTTGATTATGTACACTGTGTAAAGAAAACACATTTGGGTGAAATTAGGAGTGTAGGACATCGATAGTTGTTTGTTTTGTTTTGTTTCTTTTTTATTCGACGAAATGGACATAACGCCTGGGTTTTTTGCACGACTCTCCCTGAACGTGTTAAACAAGTAGGTTTGCTACTCGGCTTTTTTTCCTCATCTGCTCTATTGTTGGTTGCTGGGTGAGGTTGCTTAAGTGCAGAAGTATCTTCTTTCTCGTGATGTGCTTCGTGGAAAGCAGGCTTTATTTTATCGATGGCGATAGTTTCTTTCTTTCCACCCTTATTGATAATGAAGTGTTTATTCGTTCGTTTAATTACTTGGTATGGTCCTTCGTACGGTTGCTTCAATGGCTTTTTAACTGCATCAACACGGACAAAAAAAACTTGCACGTTTCTAGGTTTGGTCAAGTTGCACTCGGTTGTTAGGTTCCCGAGATGGTGTGGCTTTAACTCTATCCATGGTTAGTAGTAATTGGCTGGCGAAACGGCTTGTGTCTGTTGCTGTTGCTGGATTTGAGTCTACGAGTTGTCCTGGTAATGTAAGAGTTGTACCATAGACTAACTCAGCAGCTGTACAACCTATGTCCTCTTTGATAGTTGAACAGATACCTAGGAGTACAAGAAATAATGCATCACTTCATTTCGATGTGTCGTCTTGTGCCATCAGCGAGCTTTTTAGTTGGCGGTGAAACCTTTCGACCAAGCCATTAGCTGCTGAGTGGTGAGCTGTCGTTTTAATGTGGTTTATCCCTGGAAGTTTAGTGAACTCCTGAAAAAGGACAGATTGAAATTGGGGACCACGATCTGTTGTGATTATTGACGGTACTCCATAGTTGGATATTCAGCGATCCAGGAAAACTGAAGCACTGTTTCTGTCGATGTGTCTTTCACGGGGCATGCTATGGCCCATCTGGTGAACCTGTTCACTGCAGTGAGTATTTGTCTGAATGAATTAGATGGTGGCAGGGGCCCAACTAGATCTAAGTGCACATGTTGGAAGCGTTTGTCGGGGATCGCTGACCTCTGTAGCCACATCTATTGGTAGTGCCCGACAACGTATGCGTATTTGATCGTTTGAGAGCGTACGCTTCGTGCCAGAAATAATGCTTCTACCTGGGTAAACCAGATTCCAGGATTAGTAACACCATACATTGGCAGTCGTAGCTCTGAAATGGCGTTGATTGAGCTTAGAGCGTTTTTCTTCGGGTTGTGAAGGGTTTTGGTGCTTGGTAGGTGGACTATCAATATCAATGAGTTTGGTGGGAGAGTTCATAGTGATAAAAAAACAACAATGGAGTGGCGTGCCGAGTAATATATGTATATATATATATATATATATATATATATATATATATAAACAGTAAACGTCTATAATGAATTCTAGGCCCACCAAATAATTGTGGTGGATCAGACAAATATGAACGCGAAAGAATGGTAACCAAATTTTAAAGAGTAAATAATAATGTTAATAGTTGGTAATACAACATAAAAATATGGACTTTACTTAAATTCACCAAGTTGCTGCATGTCCAGATTGGGTCTGGTGCTGTAAATCCACAATAATAAATGTTCGATAATTCCGTACAGATTGTTGAACTTGTAACAGCTTAGGTTGGTTGGTTAAGAGTTGACCTCAAGTAACCAAGCATATGCCAAAACAGTATAGTTCAAGTATTCATTCACTTCCTTATTTTGTATAAGCGTTATATTCCCTATTATCTTATATTGAATGTTGAGAGCCTTTGTTTGTCTGAACAGATAATCCCACGCTCCACTGTGACTGCGCGAAGATCGAAATAAAGACCTATTCACTACTTGTCTGGTTTCTTCTATCAATAGCACGAGGGTTACCTTAAGGCACGAAACTGGTGAGCCCTTTTTGAACACAAATTTAACCTCATTTCTGTTATTAACATTTTTTTTACTTAATCGTAAAAGTAGACCTGATTATCCGTAAACTAATTTGAGTATATAACTAGTTTATTTCGTATTATCTTAAGTTATTCGTGTTATAGTAACCATTTTTCGTGCTAACTTTATTGCTATATTTGTCACATACCTCATGTCAGACTCAATAGAAACCCATAATCTGGAGGATTTGTCACCAGTGGAGATAGACACTGTTATGACTACGAAATCCCGACTTCCAGAATTTGATCGTAGTGATCCTGAGTTGTGGTTTGCTCAACTAGAGCATTATTTCACGAGACACAATATCAAATCTGAAGGGATTCGCTATAGAGACTTGTGTTCTATCCTTCCTCCTTCAGTCGCCAAAGAAGTCCGTGACTTGATTTTAAGTCCACCATCACCACAACCATACACCATCTTAAGACGAGAGATAATGAACCGTTTATCATTATCAGATAGTCAAAGAATCCAAAGACTTTTTCAAGGTGAAACACTAGGTGATCGGTCGCCGTCACAGTTTTTACGTCACCTCCAAGTCTTAGTGGGTGATAACACAGTGGGTGAAGCAGTCCTAAAACAAGGATGGATACAAGCTCTCCCATGCTACGTCCAACACTGTTTGGATGCACAAGATCCTGAAACCTCATTATCTCATTTAGCGCGTATAGCCGACAGAATAATGGAAAGAGGTCCTCCAACTGGATCAGGCACAATAAATCACACACAAAAAGTAGAATCAGCAAAAGACCCCGTAATAGAAGGACTCATTGCGAGTGTTAAGAGTCTCACTGAGGCTGTCACCAGAATGCAAATGGGTCATAGAAACAGGAGCAGGTCACCACAACGACCACGATCCAAGTCACAAAACAGGTCACAAATGTCCAGACAATCTGGGCAGTTTTGTTGGTACCACTGGAAGTTTGGTGTCAACTCAACCAAGTGCATGCAACCATGCGCCTGGCCTAAGCATAATTCTAAGACAGCGGGAAACGAGTAACCCCTCCCCAGGTCGCGACGACTGAGGAGGGGCGCCTAAACAGTCGCTTGTTTTATGTTAGAGACAGAAACTCTGGCTTGAATTTCTTGGTGGATACTGGCGCTGCTCTTAGCATCATCCCTCAAAATAAAACTGAGATTAGTCGAGAAACATCATCAATTACACTTCAAGCTGCAAATAAAACTAAAATTGCGACATTTGGGCAGAAAACTTTAACCCTAGATTTGGGGTTCAGGAGGCAATTCCCTTGGGTTTTCACGGTAGCCGACTTAGATCTGGCAATACTGGGGATGGACTTTCTAGAGAGATACGAATTTCTAGTTGACACCAAGAAACGGCGATTAACACTAAAAGAAACTTCGTATTACACAAAAGGCAAAGAAAGTCACATCAGCTCTCTTAACTTGATTCAAACTCCCCAGTAACAACAGCGAAATTCCAAGATATACTCGCGGAATTTCCAAACTTAACTAAACCAAACCCACAGCCTTCTAAAGACAAACTAAAAGTAAGTCACACTATCAAAACCGAAGGTGCACCGGTGTTTGCAAAACCCAGGAGACTAGCACCAGATAAGCTCAAAATCGCTAGGGCCGAGTTTGATTATATGCTACAATTGGGTATTATCCGTCCCTCTGATAGTCAATGGGCATCCCCTTTGCATATGGTCCCAAAGAAGAATGAAGGTGACTGGCGACCGTGCGGGGATTACAGAGCCCTAAACCGTCAAACCGTACCAGATAGGTACCCAATACCTCATATCCAAGATTTCACCAACGGTTTACAGGGTATGAACATATTCACTAAAATTGACTTAGTCAGGGCATATCACAATATCCCGGTGGCTGATGAAGATATTCCCAAGACAGCTATTACTACACCCTTTGGCTTATTCGAGTTTGTACGCATGCCATTCGGCCTGAGAAATGCGGCACAGACATTTCAAAGATTCATAGATAACCTACTTCGAGATATGCCATTTGCGCAGGGGTATATAGACGACTTGTTAATTGCCAGCCCCGATTTGCAATCACACGAACAGCATGTACAAGCAGTGTTGAAAAGACTGGATGAACATGGAATAAACATACATCAAAGTAAGTGTGTTTTCGGTGTTCAAACTTTAGAATTTCTCGGTCGAAGCTGCTAAACAGCTTAAAGGTAAATTAGCTCAAGCAACTACGTTGATGTATCCGAATTCTCTTTCCCACTTGCTTTGATGGTGGATGCTTCAGATAAAGCAGTAGGCGGTACCCTTAACCAACTGATTAAAAACGCCTGGAAACCAATTGCTTTCTTCTCAAAAAGACTCGCTCCAGCAGAGACAAGGTATTCTACCTTCGGGCGAGAACTTCTTGCAATCTACCTAACCATTAAACACTTCCGACACATGTTAGAAGGCAGGGAATTCATAGTCTTTACGGATCACAAACCACTAACGAATGCGCTAAGAGCGAGAGCCAATAAATACTCACCTCGAGAAGTCCGACACTTTGACTATATATCACAGTTCACAAGCGATATCCGACATGTCAAAGGTCAGGACAATCAGGCGGCAGATGCTTTATCTAGGCTAGAAATGAACGTGCTACAGCAGTCTACAGTAAACTTCGAGACGTTGAGAAAAGAACAAGAGCAGGATCTAGAATTACAAACCTGCCCAGAACAAACAATTCAAGTCTTATTTCAAAACAGTTCCCATCACCTGTCGATGGTATTCTAATCTACTGTGACACGACCAAGGCAATGCCGCGACCTTTCGTTCCCAAAAAGTGCGAAAGTTGATATATAATAACTTTCATTCTTTGTCTCATCCTGGCGCAAAAGCTTCAACAAAACTAATCAATGCCAGATATATATGGCCGAATTTACAGAAGGATGTACACAAATGGGTTAGAGAGTGTTCAGCATGCCAACAATCAAAGATTAATCGTCACACAAATTCACCCATAAGTGTTTTCTCGCAACCAGATACACGTTTCGCCCATGTGCATATCGACTTGGTAGGTCCTTTACCACGTTCAAACGGTTTAAATTATCTTTTTACATGCATAGATCGATTTACCAGATTCCCTATAGCCATCCCGATAGCGGACATCACAGCGGAAACAGTAGCCATGCAGAACTGAATAAACATTTTTGGTACACCCATAACAATAACGACGGATAGAGGAGCGCAACTCGAATCCGAACTATTTAATAACTTGGCTAAACTTCTAGGCTCCAATAGGATACGCTGCACCGCATATCATCCTCAGGCTAATGGGATGGTAGAACGTTTTCACCGTCAGCTAAAAGCCGCCTTTATATCTCACTCAAACCCCAATCAGTGGACAGAATTCCTACCGTTAGTTATGTTGGGAATACGAACATCTGTCAAAACTGACGCACAGTGTTCACCTGCGGAACTGGTTTTCGGAACAACTCTGAGACTACCAGGTGAATTTATTAACCCTAATACTAACATTCAAAAACTTAATTTGGAAAATTACGTAGATAAACTACGGGACCATATGTCCAAACTTAAGCCAGTTAATACTCGTGACGTTTCTCGGAGTAACTTGCATATTCAAATCTAGACTTTGGTTTGTTCTCAGAAAACACTCTGAAGTTATGAAAAATACAACCACTGCCAGGGAAGCCCTTCTAACTGTATTCTCACTGCAGAAAATTCTTTTAAGAAACTGAGAGAACAAAAAGCGAATATATGGCGCTTTAACCGAGTTAGTGGAAACGGAGTGTCCATCTAGGGGAGTTAGAAAACTCTGATTCCAATCAATGGTGCACATCATCTTTACTATCCTGGAGGCACAAATGGAGCATTAAAAAACTTATAGTCATCGGCTACCATGGTACTGCATCTCCTTACGTTGCTCCATTGCGTCGTGGATAAGACCTTTAGGTTAAAGGTTTCAGGTGTAGTACTCTAATAAATCCACCTACTCCGGTTTGAGCACCCGTGCAATATCACAGCCGTCACAAAATCGAATGATTTATGAGGCGCATATCTAGCTGCGCCCCTTGCAACCAATGTTCATGTGTTTAGATACAGGTCTCACTCTGTTTCCGTAACTCCATAAAGTTTTATTGTATGCCAACCATCAACCTTATCTCTTTATTTTGATGAATTCATCTACACAACTCAAGCATTCCTCTTTCCCAGTCCGTCATGCGTTGATATGAGAATGCAGAATTGAAAACGTTCACCCATATATTTCAGAGGTTCCTGTAATTTTTTTCATCTTAGCGCGTTTTTTCATTTTTCTCACAACCGTGCCTACGTCTGTGTATTTATTACACATTACGTTATGCGGGTCCACACTTACGGTTTCATTCACATCTAAAGCTGGATTCATGATAACGCTCCATGCATCCTTGAAGTCTGACAGCTGTTCACTTGTTGCTGGCTGCGTATATAAGGGAAACATCACAGCTACGTTTGGCCGTTCAAATGGCTCAAGAAATAGCAAAGGCTTTGTGGAGCGGCTTGATTTGCACGGCCAAAGTAGCGGTGGTCTGCAACACCTCTTATACAAACAAAAATAGCCATCGAAAAATATCAAATCACATTTTGGGTAGTTAACATAAGATTTTATGACCATCGGCAGTCAATTTCAAGTCTGATTATTACGCTATAAAAAATCCTAAAATGGATTGTTTTACAGCATCGAAGTGTGTAAGTCAACCTCCCAGTAACCTTGGAAGAACATTTTGTAGGAACCAGTTTGGTTCATTTGATACCGCTGACGATTGGTGAGTGTTCACGACACACGTCGACATTTTATCGCAGGGTATGGAATAACTCTTGCTTTGGTAAATATGGAACTTTGGCTGAATAGCTACAATATTCTGAAATATTACGCAACAAAAAATGTGCTCACAGTTGTGTCTCTGTGAAAATGAGTCTAGCCTTAAGTATTGGTAACATTTGCAGCACTTCTGTAAGGATCATCAAGCAGAGCATTCGGTCTATGGTGACTGATGCATCTGGCCATATATAGACAGAACCTGTTTTGAGATAATATGTCGAGACTGACTAGTGTATCAAACATGATTGTTTCGGAAGCTTTTCTCAGATATATCTGAACTTGCGTCCTAATATTTAAATGAGCACTACAGAACGACAAATCCACCATCGAATACTTCATTCCAAATGAATCATCTTTATGAAAATACGGCTAATTGTATCCACATTTAGTGCTCAGGAATAAGTAAATTCAATTATTTCATATATGTCATACTGATTACCCCCTGTTTACTTGGTTTATTCGTGTATTCCCTTTCATAATATTTTTTAACCTTACAAGGTTCACTTTTAGTCTGCCTTGAAATGCACTGACTAAAATGTGTCCACGATTATAATTGTCTATATTGTGTAAGGAACGTTTATCAAATTTGAATGACTGTATTGATTGCCTTCGCACTTGGATTGGTGTTCCATGTTAGTTTGTCATCTTGTTCAATTGACACTAGATTGTCAGTTTCACACATTGTAGATTAGTTGTTCATACGAAAGCATCTGAAATGTCGAGCAAATAACAATATAAATTATGCTTTCTTTACTAGTTTGTATCATGTGAGAGGAAGTTCGTTAAGATGGAGCGTTAACATTTATTACCGTTAATTAAGTTACTGAACAGATGTTATGTTTTTGCCGTTGGTTACACATAGACTGATTCAATTAAGGTCAACGTGTTATTCAATCGAGTAAATTTACTTAATTATTCGAATTGCCAAACCCTCCTTCACAGCCATATCGAGTGCATGGCTTATTCGCGTTAGTGAAAACAAATCAGAAGCGTAATTTATCAATCCAGTACAGTACTTTGTGGGAAACCTGGCCACTTATTTGTTAATGTGTAGTGTCTGTTATTTTGTTTAGCCCATATACCTTATTCTATTTTTTGGACAGGCCAGTCGATACATTCTACGTGAGTCACATTTTGAACTTGTTAATTACACGCTTATCAACCATGACTGTTTTTATATGAGCGTATGTGTGTGAAGACTTCTTATCCTATTGATCACACGTCTGTAACTTATTTTTGTGTGAATATAAATATCGATTAAAGAGTGACGTAATGAGTTGGCTCACGAGCCTTTCTACACTGCGCGTCATTTGCTTCGCTATGTTCCCTTCACTTCTTCGGTATTTTGTCTGGATCAAAGGTTGCAGGAAATATACGTATTCGAAATTCATTCTCCTATTTGACTTATTTAATTCCGTTACTGACTAACGCTATTTAAGTCAGTGATTATATACGAGGATAGGCGACAAATATATTTCGATAGCAATCATTCAAAAACAAACATTCAAACGATCTACTTAGAGTCAAATCCCGGGCCACCAAAAGCTATAAACGTTTACAAATAGCACAGCATAGTCTAATATGTAGCTCCAATCCACAAACCAGTCTGAATTATCTAGAATTATTTACCATTTTACCTGTGTTTGGCTATAACGCAGCAGCTCGAAAGGGATTATCAGATCACAAATTGCAAGTAGCTACACGGGAGGTTTTCGTTCTTGTTATGACAACTGAGCTGAAATTAAGGGCATCATGTCAACGATGTTCTCAATGAAACTGAAATCCAGCACCCACCACTCTATAATCAGCTTGTCATCCACTGAATCAAGGGATCTACGAGCTTATTGAATGAGTATTATATTTATCAGTATTTTTAAGGCTTTCGTATTTTCTTATTGGTTGTTTACTGTCGACGTGCAGGCTCATTGAGGAGATGCCTTGATATTGTTCTCAGCTACAGGTTGATCAACTTTTGAAAGATGGCTGGTAGTGAAACCCAGTAGATGTGGATTTTTGTGGTAATTAACACCGTGTTCCAATTTCAGCGTGAATATTAACATCACAATGTATATTTATGCAGTAGGGCAGAACACTTGCCAGGAATTTTACTATAAGTCACTATTAATAATTCGATAAATTAATATTAATCAATTTATATTTGAATGCATTACATTCCTTTATTCTAACGCAAAGTAAGAAATACAATAAATGTTTTGGTTGTAAACAACCAACAATACACTGAACATTCATTACTAACCTTAGAAAATTACTGATGTATGTACGATCAATTTGTTTCAGCACAGCATTTAGAAAATGACCGACCTTACCAATTTAAAGTCAGTAACCGAATATGGTTGTACCAAAAGCGCAGACAAACTTCATCAGTATATATGTGATCATTCACTACGTCTATCTGAAGCACAAAAGTGGTTATTACAAGTAATCACCACAATTATCATCATTAAATGTATTGTAGGAGACCAGTAAACATCCACTATCATTTATGCTTATCTCCAGCATAGAAATGCAACTTCTATCAAATTTGTGTTATGCGATAAATGCTAGAAAGACACTTGCTATTGGTAAGTACGAGGTTTATGTGGATTTGTTTACAAGCATAAATATATATCCATTCTATGTTCCTCATTGCTTCTCGAACAAATTCTCAGCTTTCATGGAGTAAGTGTAATGTACTAGCTCGTATTTAACTAATCATTTAAATTGACTGCATAGGTAGATATGAGTAGAAATTTTATAAACAGAATGTGGTTATTATGTCTAACTTCGTCTCATGGTTTATGGAAACATTAAATGAGTCAGCGTCAAAATCATCCGTCTGTTATTTGAAGAACATTGTTCATCATGTCTACCATTTGAAGACGATTAAGGAGACTGGATGCTCTGTTCCATCATTCGTCTTTCTCCAGTGAGCATTACATTTCAGAGTGGTTGTGGTACTCGTGTATGTAAAAATTATGTATGGAGAGACAGAAATGGAAAGAAGGGGATTTTGAAGAGGAGAGACATACAGTCACCCATTACTGACTGGTTATCAGTGTCTATTCAGATAGAGTTGAATGACTGAGCGAATTATCTTGAAACAACTGTGTTGATACCATATATCAACAACACATTCGTAGTTGACTTGTATATTGGTCTGGAAGTGAAGACTGGAACACTGGTTTCATTGCATTTGAGACTCATCAGCTGGATGCATTTGCATGGTGTAATTAATATTCGCATGGAAATCCGAAGCTGGTGCCTTTGATTTCGAGCACCAACACATGATCTACTGATGTATTGGGTCCAAATAGTCAGCAGATTGTTCAACGTTATATCTGGAATTTCTGACGTTCACTACTTTTTGGGTTGTTTTGTGCAGTAATAATTGGCTTCAAATATATTTGTTAAGCTGACGACTGTTTTGTCAAGCTACAGTGTGATCTAAACTAGTCTGAAAGATGTTACTGTGGTAATTCTACTGTTTTTTTACCAGTCACTGTACATCAGTTAGACGACCAGTCATTATCAACAGATATGTTTCCATTTATTTTAAAATGAATATAGGAGTTTATACTGGATATAGCGCATTGTCTATCGCGGAAGTATTGCCGTTAGATGGACGTGTAGTTGCCTTGGATAAAACGGATGAATATTTGAAAAACTATTGTTTGCCAGCATGGAAGAAGGCAGGTGTAGAATCGAAAATTGACTTCCGACACGGTCCAGATGTTCAAATACTACGTAAGTTTAACGATGTGATAAGCTTTAATGTTATCAAGAAAAACAAAACGCGAATACACGCTCACTGCTTAATCATGTAAAATCCATGGAGATAAGTATTTTGTCATCAGGCTACTGATGTGTACTCTGGTGTCAGCAATACTATGTGATCGATTTAGGAAAAAGATAATATATGGGGAATTCATGCTACATTTCTGTTTACGATAGTTGAAAATAACGAAATGTTGGTTGATGTTGACGGAATCTACAAGTAAGCTTGACACTAAGAAGTATTAGTGTAACTTGTGTGACGAAATGCATGTTAGGAAGACAAATTGTATCTGTTGCGTGTAAGTGGATCAGAAGTGCGAGAAGGAGTTTAATTTTGATTGAGATCATGAATCGATGGATGTTAGGTCACCACTGGGAACATGGAAGCCACTAGACGTTGGTCTCGTCGTACTATAGGACGACTCAGCATTGAGCATTCATGACCCCACACGCGGAATTTGAACCCAGGACCTATTGTCTCTTGCACGAACTCTTAATCACTAGACCACTGGGCGGGCATCCTAGAGTGTTAATGTCTAAATTCAACCTACCAGCGAAATCGCGCTGCCACGTTCCATCTTACTGAGGTAGATACTTGTCTTTACCTGACATGGATCAGTCACACTGATCAAGGCCTCTCACTAGAAAACTGAGAATTTCCTTAGGAGATCATGAGTTGATGGATGTTGGACTACCTATAATCACTGGACGACCATTTCATCTGAGTATGAGAATCCACAGCAGTGCGCACCACGTTTCCGCACGCAGGACCCGAACTCGGTACCTTCAATCTCGTGCACGAACACTTAACTTATAGACCACTGAGCCGGCATTCAACAGTGTTAAGGTCTATGTTCAACCAATCCACGAAATAGAACAACATCTTCTATTGTATTGAGGTAGAAACCTGTCTGTATATGATATGGATTAGCACTCTATTGAGTGTAATGCTACCACTGATTTTTGTGTGAGCATTTGTATATGACCTGAGGATTTCTGAATGTCCCTTAAGCGCAGTTTGTTCTCCTTCACCCTCACATCCAGTTGTCGTGGTATTTTATCTACATATGTAGCATTACATCACCAAATATAAATGTATCTCGACAAGTTAGATGTGTGCTCGGAGGTTGGTTTGAACACTGCGATGTTGTGAGTAGGTGAATAGTACATGTACAATGTCTGATATAGGTATTCTTCTAGTCAATAAAAACGATTTTACTGATGATGTTGAACGAATACATTTATTCGGTTAGTATTCGATAACGGTTGGGTGTATGTAAGTACGTTCAGTTTGATAACAGTTTTGTCGTAAACTATTTATTGATTTGGTAGCTGAACTTTATATATTTTGATTGAACTGTTGTGCCAACAGAAAATTTGATTGATAATGGGGAGAGTGAAACATTCGATTTTGCCCTGATCGATGGTGAAAAAGAAAACTATAGTAAATATTACGAATTATGTTTAAAACTAGTTCGACCTCGTGGAATCATCGCCATTGATAATGTAAGTTTGTTTTACTTACGAGTATATGTTCTATGTATCTCAATACATTTGAAGTCAACTTTCATGACGAATTGATCTTTTAATGACTATTAATGAACCTTCTGTTTGGAAATATCTCGCCCTTAAAACTGCTTCTACATTTCATAAATTCTCCAGGAAATATTCCACATATTCGATGAAGTGTGAAGTATAATGTTAATAATAATAAATGACTGTAGTTGTACACCTTCTGCTGAATGATAGCCTTATATTTCAAACTAAATTGAATCAGTTTATCCCATATATGTATGAATAATTTATCTTGGATCAACTAATTGGAAGTTATTGCGTAGAGGGAATTATAAGTTGGTCTGTTCTAATAATCCTAAGCAAACATTACTGACTGGTGCCTTCAAATGATCTTTGTTAATTGAATGATAACAGTTTTACTGTTGATAATAATCTGACGTAGAATATTGATTATCTTATAGATTCTAACCACAGTCTGAAGTCAGACTGCGAAGTAACTACAAACATGCTTCACCTTCTATCCAAAAAGATTTGGGAGGAGGAACAAGTGCCGATGGACTGGAAAGAATGGCACTTCGTCAAAATTCCAAAGAAAAGAGATCTGAGCAAATGTGAAAACTACAGAGGCATTACACTACTGTCCACACCAGGGAAGGTCTTCAAGATGCGGTAGACATCCAACTTCGAGATCAACAAGCTGGATTCCGTACGGATCAGTCGTGCACAGACCAAATTGAAATTGTGGATAGGAGAGCATTATGAAGACTTCTTCGACTCTATGGAGTTCCTTAGAAGATTGTCAATATTATCGGGAACTCATACGACAGACTACAGTGCAAGGTCGTGCATGGAGGACAGCTGACAGATGCATTCCAAGTAAGGACCGGAGTCAGACAAGGCTGTTCACTCTCTCCCTTCCTTTTTCTTCTGGTGTTCGACTGGATTATGAAGACCTCGACACCGGAAGGAAAACACGGCATACAATGGACAGCTCAGAATCAATTAGACGATTTGGACTTCGCAGATGACCTAGCCCTCCTATCGCATACACACGAACAGATGCAGATAAAGACAGCCAGTGTAGCAGCAGTCTCTGCATCAGTAGGCCTCAGCATACACAAAGGGAAAACCAAGATCCTCAAATTCAACACGCAGAACAGCAATCCAATCACACGTGATGGCGAAACTCTGGAAGATGTGGAATCCTTCACATATCTGGGAAGCATCATAGATGGACAAGGAGGATCAGATGTAGACGTAAAAGCGAGGATTGACAAAGCAAGGACAGAATTCCTACAATTGAAGAACATATGGAACTCAAAACAACTGTCTTTCAACCACCATGAAAGTCGGAATCTTCAGTACGAACGTTGAGACAGTTCTACTATACAGAGCTGAAACTTGGAGAACTACTATAACCATCATCAAGAAGGTTCAAGTATTTATAATTAGTTGTCTACGCAAGATACTCAACATCCATTGCCCGGATACCATCAGCAGCAGCCTTCTCTGGGAGAGAACAAATCAGCTTCCAGTTGAAGAAGAAATTAGGAAAAGACGATGGAAATGGATAGGACATACATTACGCAAATCATCAAACTGCATCACGAGACAAGCCGTAACTTGGAATCCTAAAAGGAAGCGGAAAAGAGGAAGGCCAAAGAACACATTACGTCGGATAATAGAAGCAGATATGAAAAAGATCAATAGGAACTGGAAGGAGCTGGAAAGGATTGCCCAGGACAGGGTTGGATGGAGAATGCTGGTGAGCGGCCTATGCTCCTTCACAAGGAGTGACAGGCGTAAGTAAGTAAGTAAGTAAGTAGTCTAACCACATTGTCTGCACAATTCTACTGGACTCAGATACACTATGCTTATCCGTAGCTCTCCCCAATCTCTTAGTTCATATGTTGGAAATCAGCCTTCTGAGAGATTTTGACTTCATATTTAAAACTACATACTGCAATCAAAACTCTTCAGAGCTTGAAAATCAAGTTTTTGATTTCATGTTTATGGTTGTCTATCCTAAAAACCTACATCTCTGGTTTGAAAGGACTTTGGAGAACAAGGGCTATGTACATTGGTTTGACATATTGGATGAATCCGATTACCAAATCAATGAACCTTCTATTGTCCGATGAAGGTTATTCTTAATTTGACTGAAAATAGACTTTTTGGTGTATGAATACGATACATGCTTATAGTGCCATTAAATCACATGTAATGATTGTCTTTTATACCCTTTTTATTACCATCTCTTTCCCAGGTTCTATGGAGGCAGCGTGTGCTCGACGCGGATAATAACAGCTCTGAAACTGTCGGTATAAGAGAAATGAATGCATTGATAGCTAGAGATAACTCTGTTCGAATTTCTCTCTTAAGAACTGGAGATGGATTGACAATTGTTGTGAAGAATTGATTCATGTTATGACTGTTTTCAGAATGGTTACATCCATACAGACACACATATATTTGATTGATGAACCGAATTGCTTTGATTGCTATCGCACATAAATAAATATCCCCCATTACTATATTGTCATTTTCAATCATCACTGCATATATATGTTGTTGTAATAAAACATTTCGATGAAGAGTTTCCGTATATCACATACCGTTTCAATCATTTTGTAATTGGCACTAAACATGTCTGAATCTCTCGAATGTGAGGAAATTTGTAGGATTCTGAGATTCTCCTTATAATCTGTGGAAACATGAAGGGTTGTACGGAAAAACCACAGGTTAGTGAAGATTTGCGGCGTTTCAGTCGACTTTCCCGTACTTGAGGAAATTTTCCTCAAAATAGAAATTGACATTAGAATGGTAGCTAGATAATAAACCACGATATTTGACCACGTGGCAGACTCGTCTGAATTATCCAGTTAACAATCAACAAACAGATGTGATGTCAGTATGAATATCAAAAAGATTCCGATTGACGATAGTTTGACGATAGTTGATGATATACACGAACCACATGAGAAATACTGAGTTTTAGTTTATCTTCAGTAGACGTGAATTGTTGTAAATATATCGACTATATGTTTTATTATTTGTTTCAGTTAAAGCATATGATCGTAATGTTTTCCTTGTCGCAGATCAAATTATTTGGAATTGCCACTAAACCGAAACGTGTAACTTATCATAAATAAGAGTACAATAATGTGACAGATCTCCTTCAGAAAGAATAGAACATATTGATTATTAACTATATCGCATACAATCTGATAATTGATTTGGTATGGAAATCCAGCAAAGTTGTACACACGTATACATCGAATGAAGTGGTAATTTCAGGTTACCGATGGCTTTGTACTAGAAAAGTAACATCTTTGATTGAAGATTGCATAATATAATGGATATTTCATTGATTCATATCAATAGTCGTCCACGTTGTTCATTAATTGTATCATCGTGTTGTTATGTAGGCTAATAACGGCAAAGTAATGAAATTTATTTTGTCATCAGTCGGCAGAATACATTCATTATTTCAATTCGCTTTGAGATGGACTGGATTAGGCTGTTGTTGATATTTTGACAGGAATGTGGTCAGTCTAGGATACCACTGCTAATCACATTCCATCGATTTATTATTTTGAGGATACCTAAACTCATAACCAACCAAACACACTTATTTTCAAAATGTCAAAGTTATGTGTGGATGATTCTCTTGAAAGACGATTGTTTCTGCTCATTTTCAATCCGTAATCCAATCAGTACGTAGTCAAGTATTGTAATGGACTGAAGATCAACATGTAACTCGATTGGCGCATTTTGTACACGTGAAAATACGTTTTGCTATAATTAATTAAGACCTACGAATTCATCATATCTCAATTTCGACGAAATGCTCTGACAACCGTCAAACAACATTTAGATTCGAAAATGCGTAATTATCTGTGATTGTGATTGTGGTGTTGGCTATCACCATATGACTTCAATTGTATACATTCTTCTCTATCGCTATTCACAGTTTGTTGTTTATGCTTGTTTGAAGGAGGCTAATTGAATAATGTCAACTGAAGTGAATTAGAAAGAAGCACAAATAATCTCAATATGTATGCAGTTGTGAAACATGATATGTCCATAAATATATTTGTTGGGACGGCTTTCGATAAGCCCCACGACAACACCAGAGGCCGTCAAGGAGCCGAAGCGTTCCCATCCACTCAGAACGTGGGGTTCTACACGTCAGAGTAACGTTTGATGTACATCGTATTCTGGGTTAATCAAATAGAACATTTAAGAACCTTATATGATTAATTAGGGTGAACTACAAGGTCAATGTGTGGAGCACGTACTGAATAAGTCGCACCTCATCACGTTGTATTATCAGTGAAAATGTAGAAATTTGATTGAATCACGTATCTCGTAAATAAAATCTATGTTAATTTTATGCAATAAGTAGCTCATTTCGATTATAAATATAAGATAACACTGAAATATCCAATGTTGTTGACATGATTGTTCGATTTGAAACCTTTAAACTTCATAGTGCTTACCGTAGGTCATGAACCACTGAGCATGGATATAATGTGACATAATGATTTATTGACTAATGGTTGTTGGTTTCACAGTTTCCAGTTAGTGGATAGTTCTATGTTCTATGTGCACAATCTGTGTGAAATGAGGTGATCACAAAGATGAGTGTACAAATTCTGTGGTACTTTTACTCAGCATATGTTATAGACTAGAATGGTTTCTACATTATGCGATCATGATAGATTGAATATTACTCACTTGTTGCTACTAATGAATCCTGATGTTTATGAGAATAGACTAATCGAAGTTATCAATCCGTAATATTATGCAGTACACAAAATCAACTCTTTTTTGGTCATCTGTGATCTAGAAGAATGATAATTCGGAAATGATTCTTCGAATATTACTTGACTTTCAAAATTTATGAAGCAGAAGCACAACTCATACACCTGAATATTGAAGACGTAACTGAATTCTGGTGTTTGCCTATTGATTTGATGCCGACAATGCTTATGAACAAATTCCAGTGATGATGGAAACTGATTAGTTTGATGTGTGCGATCGCCAGATTCCCAACTGTCACTTTAGTCTCTATATCTTACGTTTATCTGGTTGACCATAAACATGAACTTAATTGTCATCACTGAGAAATTGAAAGGACAGATTTTCAAACTGATATTTGAAGTGATCAAGCGACAAATGACAGTTACTACTCAGCACAAACAAGAGAAACAAGCGAACAATTAGAGTTGACCGGACAGATTGACAGTTCTATTGAAATAACCATGGACAACATGGAAGCAGTGGATGGCCGATTCAATCTCGTATGAATTTGTTAATCAGTATGAATCTATGACCCAGAAAACGAGGATGGAACCCAGGACCTTTACTCGCATTCACCGACGCCTAACTCCTAGATCAATGAAACAGGATCCACTGAGTTTTGTTGGTTTTACATGTTAGATCTTTATCAGCGAATAAAGCATGCTATGGAAACTGTGCAATGAAATACAATAAAAATGAAATCACAAACTGACCTACGTTTGATAACTATTGAAAATCTGGATACATCAAACAGCCGTTTCGTTGCAGAGCGAGACGCATCCACAGTCCCACCATCTGGGACAAACCAAAGCCCCAATATTGAGGAATTAAGTCGTTCTCAACATGAAACTTTTAACGAAAATAAGTATGGTATCAAAGCGCATGTGAATTCATTCGAGTTATTTTACCCCATAAGACCCCAGATACGAAGGAATGAAAGATATTAACAGTCGGCAAAATAATGTACGAAAATGTAGATATACTGTCATATGTTGAGAGAGAAATCAATGGCTGAATCCATTTTCTCGCCTATCGTGGTAGAATTATTGATTAAGTCAGCTCACAAGGTACGAAATGTTTTCGGGTGATTGAATTCGATTTCGATCAGCTCGTCTCAAAGTTTTGTGTTGAAACTCACCGGACCCTTGTGTTTGTAAAAATGGTCACTGACAGTGAGAAATTTCTCTACTGCTAAACTAGACTGGTATATTTTCTACGGGATTCAACAGTGAAGTCATCCCTCATTTAGTGTGTTCGAATGAAGTTCAAATGTACGAAAGCATACTCAGCGATCGTGATAAAATGGAATAGCACACTAAGTGAGAAATACTGTGTGTCTTAGCTAATTGATGACTAATAGAAATAGACAGAAATTTTTATTGATTTCGACCCTCATCATCCTCTTAAATAGTCGATTATTGGAGTACTTTTAGTGCTATCAATTTACTCACAAATATCTGCAATTCACATATGCAATAATCAGAGTTGAGAAAATTCCAGTTTGAGGGCGATTTCGTATTGTACAGTATGCGCAGTTACGTAGTGTCGGGTCGGTAATCCTCAACAATTAGAAAGTCATGTTTGCTAATGTTCACTGTTCGACTTGAACGTAAATATCTTGTATATTATTAAATTGTTGCAACTTCGGTAAAGTCAACAACAGTTTCCAAGGAACCTAATAGATTAATTTGCATAACACAATACATTCACGTATAAAAACGCAAAACAACCGACTGTGTTCAATGAGAACAATCAGTCTGGGAATTACTTTGTCTTCAAAATAACAGAGAAATCGTGCCACATGCCAATCATGAAAGCTAAGCACATCAAAAGACCAAGATAAATTTAGACAACGTTTCGTGTCATGTGTAGCAAGATCTACCATAATTTAGTATCGAGGTTAAATATATAACCCTTGAAACATTGATGGAAATATTACGTATAGGATGATACTAAAGATCATCGAATAGTGAAACATATTTGAGATGCATTAGCATAAAAGGATACCATAACACATGATGAATCCCAGTTTTCTCAAAATGGATTTCCACATGGAGTAACTTGAAAATCTGAACACGTAAGAGTTGGGCTAGTACATCACTAACACGTAAATGAAAAATTAGGCGAGACTAGAAATTATTGATAAATCACTCAGATATAAGATAAAGGTTGTCGGATTTTGGTGCGAATTCCATTCATTCATTTGACTAAATATGATTGATGATGTTCGTGATGAAAAACCCTTAATCTAATCACTAACGTTAACCATCAACTGCAAATCATAATTCTAATTGTTCACATTGGTTTTGTAATACAACGGAATGAGAAATCAAAATTACATTCATTGACTCATTGTAATGTTCGTTCAACATTAATGCAGTTTCAATTCAATGTGGTGATTACTCAATGTAGTATTTGATTCTGTTTTCACGTGTGACATTTTATTCTGTATAACATAGGACATTCTTGTATGAAACATTGACCTGAACTATGCTAAACATGACATATAGCATGTGATTTGTAACAACCCTAAGCATCTTTCATATACGTGATTTCATCATGTTTATTGTTAATCAAAATCTGTGTACGAATCATTAATATATAAATCAGTGTATTTTCGACTAGGATCGTCGTCGTGTTTTTGGGCTAATAAATCTTCATTTGTAGCAGACTTTGTGTTCTCACTTTCACGTCGTGGAAATCGAGGTGCTTCCTCGCTTTTCCAAAAGCATTCAGTCATCCATTGCAGCAACTACTGGCTGTCACGTAGTACGATTCAGTATAGACACAAAGTGACTCGTACGTAATGTTTTAGAGATCGGGGAGTCGGATCCTGACAAATCTACGGTTTGAGAATTAAGTCTATTGTTCTAGAAGCAAAGATAAATCCACTTCAAACCGACCTGGACGTCAGTCTTACATCAGCTTTGTGCGTCAAGTTAAACAGCTTTAAAAGCATTAAACAGGGTGTTGTTGAACAAAATGTAGGACTTCGTAGACGCCCAACTTCGGGATCAACAGGCTGGATTCCACAGGGATCCATTGTGTATCAACCAAGTCGCAACATTACGGATGATTTTGGAACAATCAATTGAATGGAATTCACCACTCTACATCAACTTCACTGACTACAAGAAATCATTTAATGACACAAACTGGACAACACTACGGAGGCTCCTTCGACACTACGGCTTGAGGTCTAATGTTCGCAGCAAAATATTCAAAGTCAATGTGAGTTAGGTTTTGATCATCTATTTTATTCGTTGTGACCCAAACGGGTACACATCTTATGGAACCACTTTGTACACTCATCACATTGTATTCCTTCCTTCACGGGGGATAAATTATTTGGCTGTTCACATTCATATATATATATACTATCAAGAATTGTCATCAGATTAAGAATTTTTTAAACACGATATGATCAAGTTATGAACACAAGTGCTATAGTCAATGAGATAGAAGGTACCATAAGACAATGTTTAATAAATCTTGCTACACATGACACAAAACGTTATTCAAATCTATCTTGGTCTTTTGATGTGCTTGGCTCTCATGATTGGCATGTGGCGCGATTTCCCTGTTATTTTGAAGACAACATAATTCCGAGACTGATTGTTCTCATTGAACACAGTCGGTTGTTTTGCGTTTTTATACGTGAATGTATTGTGTTATGCAAATTAGTTTATTAGGTTCCTTGGAAACTGTTGTTGACTTTAGCGAAGTTACAACAATGTAATTGTATACATGATATTTATGTTCAAGTCGAACGGTGAACATTAGCAAACATGCCTTTCTAATTGTTGGGGATTGCTGACCTGACAATACGTAACTGCGCATACTGTACAATACGAAATTGCCCTAAAACTGGAATTTTCTCAACTCTGATTATTGCATATGTGAATTGCAGATATTTGTGATTAAATTGATAGCACTAAAATTACTCCAATAATCGACTATTTGAGAGAATGATGAGGGTCGAAACCGATAACAATTCCTGTCTATTTCTATTAGTCATCAATTAGCTCAGACACACAGTATTTCTCACTTAGTGTGCTATTCCATTTTATCACGATCGCTGAGTATGCTTTCGTACATTTGAACTTCATTCGAACACACTAAATGAGGGATGACTTCACTGTTGAATCCCGTAGAAAATATACCAGTCTAGTTTAGCAGTAGAGAAATTTCTCACTGTCAGTGACCATTTTCACAAACACAAGGGTCCGGTGAGTTTCAACACAAAACTGTGAGACGAGCTGATCGAAATCGAATTCAATCACCCGAAAACATTTCGTACCTTGAGAGCTGACTTAATCAATAATTCTACCACGATAGGCGAGAAAATGGATTCAGCCATTGATTTCTCTCTCAACATATGACAGTATATCTACATTTTCGTACATTATTTTGCCGACTGTTAATATATTTCGTTCCTTTGTATATCAGGTCTTATGGAGTAAAATAACTCGGATGAACGCATATGCGCTCTAATACCATGCTTATTTTCGTTAAAAGTTTCAAGTTGAGAACGACTTAATTCCTCAATATTGGGGCTTTGGTTTGCCCCAGATGGTGAGACTTTGGATGCGTCTCGCTCTGCAACGAAACGGCTGTTTGGTGTATCCACATTTTCAAACGTAGGTCAATTTGTGATTTTATTTTTATTGTATTTCATTGCACAGTTTCCATAGCATAGTTTATTCGCCGATAAAAATCTAACATGTAAAACCAATAAAACTCAGTGGATCCCGTTTCATTGATCTAGGAGTTAGGCGTCGGTGAATGCGAGTAAAGTTCCTGGGTTCCATCCTCGGTTTATGGGTCATGGATTTTTACTGATTAACAATTTCATACGAGATTGAAACGGCCGTTCACTGCTTCCATGTTGTCAATGGTTATTTCAATAGAATTATCAATCTGTCCGGTCAACTCTAATTGTTCGCTTGTTTCTCTTGTTTGTACTGAGTAGTAACCGTCATTTGTCGCTTGATCACTTCAAATATCAGTTTGAAAATCTGTCCTTTCAATTTCTCGGTGATGAAAATTAAGTTCACGTTTATGGCCATGCAGATAAACTAAAGATATAGAGAATAAAGTGACAGTTGTGAATCTGGCGATCGCACACATCAAACTAATCAGTTTCCATCATCACTGGAATTTGTTCATAAGCATTGTCTGCATCAAATCAATAGGCGAACACCAGAATTCAGTTACGTCTTCAATATTCAGGTGTGTGAGTTGTGCTTCTGCTTCATAAGTTTTGAAATTCAAGTAATATTCGAAGAATCATTTCCGAATTATCATTCTTCTAGATCACAGATTATCAAAATAGAGTTGATTTTGTGTACTGCATAATATTACGGATTGATAACTTCGATTTGTCTATTCTCATAAACATCAGGATTCATTAGTAGCAACAAGTGAGTGATATTCAATCTATCATGATCGCATAATGTAAAAACCATTCAAGTCTATAACATATGCGGAGTAAAACTACCACAGAATTTGTACACTCATCTTTGTGATCATCTCATTTCACACAGATTGTGTACGAACATAGAAATATCCACTAACGGTAAACTGTGAAACCATCAACCATTAGTCAATAACTCATTACGTCACATTATATCCATGCTCAGTGGTTCATGACCTACGGTAAGCACTATGAAGTTTAAAGGTTTCAAATCGAACAATCATGTCAACAACATTGGATATTTCAGTGTTATCTTATATTTATAATCGAAATGAGTTACTTATTGCATAAAATTAACATAGATTTTATTTACGACATACGTGATTCAATCAAATTTCTACATTTTCACTGATAATACAACGTGATGAGGTGCGACCTATTCAGTACGTGCTCCACACATTGACCTTGTAGTTCACCCTAATTAATCATATAAGGTTCTTAAATGTTCTATTTGATTAACCCAGAATACGATGTACATCAAACGTTACTCTGACGTGTAGAACCCCACGTTCTGAGTGGATGGAAACGCTTCGGCTCCTTGACGGCCTCTGGTGTTGTCGTGGGGCTTATCGAAAGCCGTCCTAACAAATATATTTATGGACATATCATGTTTCACAACTGCATACATATTGAGATTATTTGTGCTTCTTTCTAATTCACTTCAGTTGACATTATTCAATTAGCCTCCTTCAAACAAGCATAAACAACAAACTGTGAATAGCGATAGAGAAGAATGTATACAATTGAAGTCATATGGTGATAGCCAACACCACAATCACAATCACAGATAATTACGCATTTTCGAATCTAAATGTTGTTTGACGGTTGTCAGAGCATTTCGTCGAAATTGAGATATGATGAATTCGTAGGTCTTAATTAATTATAGCAAAACGTATTTTCACGTGTACAAAATGCGCCAATCGAGTTACATGTTGATCTTCATTCCATTGGAATACTTGACTACGTACTGATTGGATTACGGATTGAAAATGAGCAGAAACAATCGTCTTTCAAGAGAATCATCCACACATAACTTTGACATTTTGAAAATAAGTGTGTTTGGTTGGTTATGAGTTTAGGTATCCTCAAAATAATAAATCGATGGAATGTGATTAGCAGTGGTATCCTAGACTGACCACATTCCTGTCAAAATATCAACAACAGCCTAATCCAGTCCATCTCAAAGCGAATTGAAATAATGAATGTATTCTGCCGACTGATGACAAAATAAATTTCATTACTTTGCCGTTATTAGCCTACATAACAACACGATGATACAATTAATGAACAACGTGGACGACTATTGATATGAATCAATGAAATATCCATTATATTATGCAATCTTCAATCAAAGATGTTACTTTTCTAGTACAAAGCCATCGGTAACCTGAAATTACCACTTCATTCGATGTATACGTGTGTACAACTTTGCTGGATTTCCATACCAAATCAATTATCAGATTGTATGCGATATAGTTAATAATCAATATGTTCTATTCTTTCTGAAGGAGATCTGTCACATTATTGTACTCTTATTTATGATAAGTTACACGTTTCGGTTTAGTGGCAATTCCAAATAATTTGATCTGCGACAAGGAAAACATTACGATCATATGCTTTAACTGAAACAAATAATAAAACATATAGTCGATATATTTACAACAATTCACGTCTACTGAAGATAAACTAAAACTCAGTATTTCTCATGTGGTTCGTGTATATCATCAACTATCGTCAAACTATCGTCAATCGGAATCTTTTTGATATTCATACTAACATCACATCTGTTTGTTGATTGTTAACTGGATAATTCAGACGAGCCTACCATGTGGTCAAATATTGTGGTCGACTGAAACGCCCCAAGTTTCCACTGACCTGTAGATTTTCACTACATCCCGTCATGTCTCCTCAGACTATGAAGAGAATCCCAAAATCCTACAAATTTTCTCACATTCGAGAGATTCAGACATATTTGATGCCAATTACAAAATGATTGAAACGGTATGTGATATACGGAAACTCTTCATCGAAATGTTTTATTACAACAACATATATATGCAGTGATGATTGAAAATGACAATATAGTAATGGAGGATATTTATTTATGTGCGATAGCAATCAAAGCAATTCGGTTCATCAATCAAATATATGTGTGTCTGTATGGATGTAACCATTCTGAAAACAGTAATAACATGAATCAATTCTTCACAACAATTGTCAATCCATCTCCAGTTCTTAAGAGAGAAATTCGAACAGAGTTATCTCTAGCTATCAATGCATTCATTTCTCTTACACCAACAGTTTCAGGACATTTATCATTTTCATAATTCACCAGTTGCCTGATTGCAATGACGGAAGAATCTTACAAACAGGTTTTGGTTTTCACAAATAAATACTATCAGCCGCATTCCTGGGCTATTCCAAATAATATCAATGGGAGAGATGGTGTATAATTAGCTGTTCCATAGTAACTGATTAATATTAAGTAAACCTGAACTCCTTATTCTACTTAATGCATCACTGATTATCTGGATAACTACAACTACACTCAACTATTATTATCACTTGCCTCACCTGAATATAATGGACGAATGACTGGAACAGCAAAATAACACATATATTCATTCGCTTATTTTCATTGTGTTTACTTATATTCCTTTGATGCATGCTGTGACTATTTTCACCCATATCATACATAAAAATTGTATGTTTTTCTTCAAACATCCACTGATCAGAGGCAATAAATAGACGATGAAATTTCTCAGTATGAAGTTTAGGGGGTCATTACGTTCCTGATTGAGATCGATTAATGTGAAAACACTAATGAAAACCTGGAAGCATTGGATGGCTGTTTCGTCCTAGTATGGAACTCTGCAAACTGATAGTTAGCATGTGCTCACTAGTGACTAGATTCCTAATGAGATTCTCAGTTTTCTAGTGAGAGGCCTTGATCAGCATGACTGATCCATGCCACATGGAGACAGGTATCTACCTCAGTAAGATGGAACGTGGTAGCGCGATTTCGTTGGTTGGTTGAATTTGGACATTAACACTCTTGGATGCCCGCCCAGTGGTCTAGAGATTAAGAGTTCGTGCAAGAGACAATAGGTCCTGGGTTCGAATTCCGCGTGTGGGGTCATGAATGCTCGATGTTGAGTCGTCCTATAGTACGACGAGACCGACGTCTAGTGGCTCCCGTGTTCCCAGTGGTGACCTAACATCCATCGATTCATGATCTCAATCAAAATTAAATTCCTTCTCGCACTTCCGATCCACTTACACGCAACAGATACAATTTGTCTTCCTAACATGCATTTCGTCACACAAGTTACACTAATACTTCTTAGTGTCAAGTTTACTTGTAGATTCTGTCAACATCAACCAACATTTCGTTATATTCAACTATCGTAAACAGAAATGTAGCATGAATTCCCCATATATTATCTTTTTCCTAAATCGATCACATAGTATTGCTGACACCAGAGTACACATCAGTAACCTGATGACAAAATACTTATCTCCATGGATTTTACATGATTAAGCAGTGAGCGTGTATTCGCGTTTTGTTTTTCTTGATAACATTAAAGCTTATCACATCGTTAAACTTACGTAGTATTTGAACATCTGGACCGTGTCGGAAGTCAATTTTCGATTCTACACTTGCCTTCTTCCATGCTGGCAAACAATAGTTTTCCAAATATTCATCCGTGTCTCTCACTCAATAATTTCGATTCGAATAAGCAATGATAACCAGTCAGCAATGGATAACTGTATCCTTCTACTTTCGAACTCTCCTTCTTTCCACATTTGCCACTTTAAACATGATTTGTGCATTCACGAATTCCTCAAACATTCTGAAATGTAATGCTCACTGGAGAAAGACGAATGATGGAATAGAGTATCCAATCTCCCTAATCGTCTTCCAGTGGTAAAGATAATGAACAATGTTCTTCAAATAACAGACGGGTGATTTTAACCCTCAATGAACCTGTACATCGATAGTAAACAACCAGTAAGAAAATACGAAAACTTTGAAATTACTGATAAATATAATACTCACTCAATAAGCTCGTGGATCCCATGATCCAGTGGATGACAAGCTGATTATAGAGTGGTTGGTACTGGATTTCAGTTTCATTGAGAACATCGTTGACATGATGCACTTATTTTTAGCTCAGTTGTCATAACAAGAACGTAACCCTCACACGTAACTATTAGTTATTTAAGATCTGTTAGTCTCGTCCGAGCTGTTGTGTTCTAGCTAAACACAGATAAAACGGAAAATAATTCTAGACAAATCAGATTGATTTATGCATTTGAGCTACTAATTAGACCATGCTGTGTCATTTATAAACGATGATAACCAATGAATAGGTGATCAAGTTTCTCACGAACGACAATGCTGGACTGATAAGTTACACTTATAATTCATTTTTACACTTACATGAACAAGTTAGGCACTCAAAATGGCTGTGAGGAAGCGTTTGGCGATTCGGGTAAATAAATAGATTTACTTGATTAAGTAGCATTTTGACTTCGCGCGCTATTTAAAAGGACAGTGGTATTGTTTCTCGGCGAGTTAAATTAACTCTTTTGATCGGAAATTAAGCATCAAAACTACTGTTTACACTTTAATTGAATCTATTTCAGTTAAAGTGACATTGTATTGAGTGTTTTGATTCTACTTTTGTGTATTTATTGCATCAACGCATACGTGGTCGACTTCTACTTGATATATTTAGTTAAAGTTTGATAATTCTTTTACATATTCTGGTCATGTCACCACCGTAGTTGAATTTCAAGATGACCAGCTCTGCTCATAAATGTCGAAAACCATATTGCTTATTCCCCGTGGAGGAAGAGATGCAATGTGATGAGTGTGGTTCCATAAGATAAGCACCCAATTAAGCCCCACTCCATATAAAAGGTGCTCAAAACCCAACTCTCATTGGCTTTGTATGTTTTGTTGCTCGAGCAAAACATTACTCATCGAAGAAGTAGTTAGCCTCCTGGCGTTGGCTAATAAGAAGGTTGGCGAGGGTACTGATGGCAAAGATTGCGTCAATGTCTTAAGTGTTGTCACGGCACAAGCCAGACATTCAACTGTGCAACCCGCAATTAAACCTTCTAACCCGAAACCATCAATGAGCGAAACGGCATTAGATATTGGTGGCCAATTTGTAACAGCATAGACCGAGGATCCAGAAAATACAATTACTGTCTCAAGTAGTTCTAATGTATATGCTATGACTGATGGGAATTGGATGACGCGGGAACGCAGAAGAGTAGGGAAGATAGCTCCAACGAATGTCCATTTACTTGATAAGTTCTTGGTGGACTCACAGACTACTTCACGAAAGTCCCAAAGTAAAGCCTCGTCAAAGATTTTTGTGAGTCACTCGCTCGACTCCCATGACTCTGTTACAATAAAAACTAATCGTAAGATGCCAGTAGTTAATATGCAGGATCTAACAGGTGACTAAGGGAACCGTCCCTCTGTTGATAATTAACCTCAAACCTTGTAAGATGTCGGGCCCTGACGGGTTACATCCACGGCTGCTGTCATCTTTGGCGGACATTATTTCAAAACCGCTCGGGACACTCTTCAACATGTCCCTTTCACTCGCTCAACTCCCTAGAGATTGGGAAGACGCTATAGTCAGTCCTATATTTTATGATGGTCTGAGACAGATCATATCTAACTACCGGCCTGCCACTCTAAATACCACTATCGTTAAGTTACTTGAAAAGATAATTCGGGTTAGGTTGCTAAGCCACATAGATTCACACAATCTGTTAGCTCCTGAGCAACATGGATTTCGTAACAAGCGTTCATGCTTGACTAACAACTTATTGCGAGAGAGGATTGGACAGCAGCCTTAGACAAAGGTTTGCTGTCGATGTGATATTCATAGATTTTAGCAAAGCATTTGACAAGGTTTCACAATTACGTCTTATGCAGAAGCTTACGAGCTTCGGAATCATATTAAATGTACAGGAGTGGTTAGGTAACTTTTTATGTGACCGTTCCGATTGGAAGCCGGTCAAAAGTGGTGTACCCCAAGGCACTATCTGAGGCCCTCCGCTCTTCTTTAACGAGTTACTGCTGCTGCTTAGGTCGTTGACATTATTGTTTGCAGATGACGTGAAAATCCGGAGAACAATAAAAATTGAGGCTGATCACTTGGATCTCCAAGCTGACTTGGACGATTTATTTGGATGGGCTAGAGGTCGGGGCTTAGAAACCAATTGTAGGAAGGGTGTGCTAATGCACATCGGTCAAGGTAATAGTTGCCATTATACTATTGATGGCAAACCTCTTGCATGAGTTCAAGAACATAAAGACTTAGGAGTAATAATAAGTCATGACTTAAAAACAACTACGCACTGCAACGCAGCCTCCGTCGAAGATCTTCGTGCGTTATGGTCACTTCGACGATCGTTCAAAACTTTTGACGAGGAAATGTTTCGAATTTTATATCCCACCTGTATAATACCACATTAAGAGTACTGTATCCAAGCCCATGTCTGGTAAGAGTACTAACTCACTTGAGCGTATCCAGTGTGTGGGAACGGAATTAGTGGAGGGTCTTTCTAAACTCCCTTATGATGAGTAAGAACGTTCGTCTAAATTTGAACGAATAGTTTCACAATATTTGGGCGCGTTTGAAACGCCTAACCCTTTTCCCCTTGTCGTATCGTAGGACGCGTGATGACCTTATACTGGAATTTCTTATCTTTAATTATGATTTGGGTGTTAATATGTCTCATCATTTTGTTCAATTCAGCACTAATGATCTCCGAGGTCATAGCAACAAGGTTCATAAACCGCGATCTAATAAACTTAAAGTGGTGTTCCGTTATTCTCATCGAGTGGTGGATGATTGGACCGCCTTACCCGAACAAACGATATCAGTCCCATCAGTGAATATTTTCAAGGAGAAGCCGGACCCTCACGGGAAGGCAATTTTCCAGGATTAACACAGGTCCACCAAACTACTCTCCTTATTACTGAAGACTTCAATTGAACCAGTCTACGTGAATCCAACGTGTAAAACATAATATCTGTCAAGTGATTTAATTAACAGAAATAAATATTAACTGTTTATGTTAACGTTTTTCCTCTCACATGATACAAACTAGTGAAGAAAGCATAATTTGTTTTGCTATTCGTTTGACACGGTGTTCATTTCCACACAATTACACATCTACTGGGTTACACTACCACCAACCTTTCCAAAATTGATCAACATTTAGATGTGAACAATATCAAGGCATCTGCTCAATGATCTTCCTCCCACAAGGTATAAACTAGTAAAGAGAGTATAATTTATATTGTTATTCGTTCGACATTTCAGATGCCTTCGTATGAACAACTAATCTACAATGTGTGAAACTAACAATCAAGTGTCAGTTGAACAACATGACAAACTAACATGGAACAACAATCCAAGTGCGAGTGCAATCAATACAGTCGTCTAAATTTGTTAAACGTTGCTTACATAATATGGAACATGATAATCGTAGACACGTTTTAGTCTATATGTTCAAATCTCACTTATGGTAATACCATTGACGATATTATATATTTTTACATGACGGACTGTTGAGTGGCATTTGTAAATCTTTACTTAAATGAAGAAAGTAAAGTACTTAACTAAATTTAGTTCAGTACAATTATTCCTCTTGTATGTAAATGAACTTCGTTGTCTCCTATCATCATCGGTCTTGCTATATGCTGACGATGTCAAGATATGGAGAACAATACGATGTAAGAGTGATAGCTTAGGACTCCAAAACGACCTGAAGAAATTATCTGAATGGTTTTGAACCTGGTAGTTGCCGATAAACACTTCCAAGTGTGTTGTAATGTATATCGGTCATCAAGGTACAGATACATACACGATGAATAACACTGAGCTACCTGTCGTCCAGACATATAATGACTTAGGAGTCATCGTTAGCCAAGATCTAAAAACAACTGTACACCGCCGCGCAATAGCTGCCAAAGGTCTTAGAACTTTATGGTCAACACGTAGGGCTTCTAGTCATGTCGACGCTAAAACGTTTTTGACTTTATATACAGTGTTCGTACGTCCTAAACTTGAGTACTGCATACAAGCGACTAGCTCCTGCTAAAAAAACAGTGAGCTTCTGGAAAAGGTTCAGAGAACGGCGACTAAGCTGATTCACGGAATAGTGAAGCTCCTGTATGAAACTCGACTGGCCAAGCTGAACCTCTTCCTATTGTCATATCGCAGAACTAGAGGCGACTTGATTACAGTTTTCAAACTGCTTGGTGATAAATTTGCACCTGATATGCCCTCATTCTTCTTGTCTTCCAAAACAGAGAATTTACGAGGACACTCCAAAAAAGTTCATAGGCCGAGAACAAATTACTTGTCAGCCGACTATCGACTTTCCCATCGAATCATCAACGAATGGAATTCATTACCCCAGCACGTGGTTGAGGCCCATCCGTCGACGTTAGATCAACTGAGAGACCACCAACGCCAGGAATAATACAGGCCAGCAAGCCTCCTGTCCTCCCCAAGCTGAAACTGAATAGTTAATCATTTCTCTGAGATAAAATGTTGACGTGTGTCAAGACTCTATTTATCAGGCTCATGTGAATTTCTCACATAGATAGACTCTATTTTCGACCATACAGCTTATGGATAAAGCACTCACCAACCGTCAGCGGTATCAAATGGACAGAACTGATTCCTACCAAAATGTTGTTCCAAGGTCACTGAGGTTGGCTTACACACTTCGATGTTGTAAAACAACTCTTTTAGTATTTTTGATAGCAAATTTATCGAACTTGAAATTGAGTGCTGATGAGCAAAGATTCTTCTTATAGCTATCTAAGTGGTGAAGTGGTATTTTTGGTTGTCTGGTTAGTATTTTATATTTGATTGTATCCTTTGTTGTAAAAGATTCTTTCATAATTACTTAGGTTTGATTTACTTGTTACAGTAAGATCGATGTCTCAGCCTTTTGTGTTCAACGTCTATTACTTATGGAGTTTTAGAATAATTTAATCTTCAGATAAATTACGTGTTTGTTTTTCCTCACTTTAAGATATATTTCGTATTGTTCTCTCTATGAGAGCATCTAACAATTTTAATGGTGTAAACAAAACATCCTTGCAGTAGACACAATTTCTTCTCTCCGGTCAAGGGTAGAATGCAATGCGGCGCCTGCAACAAGTCGTATCACAATGTGTTCACCGGACTCACATCGACTACGTATAAGAGGTGTTACATGCTACCACCGCTTTTGCTGAGCAAAGCAAGCCGCTCCGCAAAGCTGCTAATGCTTCTTGAGGCCACTGAAATGCCGAACGTAGCCAAGGTGTCGCCCTTAACTAATCAGCCGGCAGCAAGTGAACAGCTGTCAGATTTCAAGGGTGCATGGAGCGATATCCTGAGCGCAGCTTTACACGTGAATGAAACCATCAATGTGGGCCCCCAAAAAACACAGTGAATAATAAATTCACAGATGTAGGCAAAGTGTCAACAAAAATGAAGAAACACGCTTGGGTGAAACAAATTATGGGAAGCACTAAATTACATGAATGAACGGTTTCAACTCTAGGTTCTCATATCATCGCATAACGGAGTAGGGAGGAGAAAAGCCTGCGTTGTGTCAGATGATTCAATCAAAAAACGAAATAAGGTCAAGGATTGGCTTATGGGAAACAGAGTGAGACCCGCACGTTTGACGGCAATTCGAGCCTCAGGGATGGGAGGAATTAAGGAAATAAAACTTCACAGTTTGTCATGGCGAATTTCACTTAGAGGTCAGTTATTTCTCGTATATTAGAGGGCCTCGGAGAAAAAACAAACGACTTAATTTGAATGGATAATCTACTCCAACAAACATTATCAGGAGTTACCATTTATAAGCTTTACAGAATAGGACAAAATAAGGACTCTGAGAGAACGCAAACAATCCGCCATCGGAATTTCACTTCTACTTCTGCTGAAGAGAGGAACATAATACTGGAAGATTCATCCTTACTCACCGGATCTGAAAAACGTCTGTGCTGATCTCACGCTGGCTAATCGCACCAAGAGATGATCGACAGAGCCAGAAATAAATGAGACCCTCCGGAACGGTCAAAACAACCTTATACTAAAGTGTTTTACATTGTAAACATTCGCAGCAAATTGATGGCAAAGCCACTCTGAGCGTTACGTAAAGCATTTCACGGTATTAAAGGTACGTTATGGGAATGGTTTCAGACTACTAGATAACGTAGCAGCGCGGATAAATGTGGACAACTCAGGAAATCCCAACGTCATTGTCATCTCAGATATATGGTTAACGTCAGGAGTGTATGATGACGAAATTGAGTGCTTAGTTAATAACTTCGTGTGCCTGACAGACTGAACATAGCTGGTGTTAAAGTTATCCTGTATACCGAAGGCACCTTAAACAACTGGGCTGTCACAACAGTAGCACACGACACAGAAAGTTGTGAAATCGCGCGATTCCAACCGGATCGAATTATTCATAGTACAACCAGTCCAGAATGTGAAGTGGACAAATCACTCTTATGTGAAGTTGAATTCTCGACAAACGGCTCAAGTCTCCCATAGTAGGTGAATTCAGTGCATATTCTATAAACTGCGGAAATTTGGAAGTAGGGTTATCTAGGACATAGTTTGATTACAAATTGTTTGGAACCATAATTACCTGAGATTTATTCCAGCACATAAAATCCCACCAGATATGAACTACGAAAACCCTCATTCGTATTCAACTTGGTTTTCACACGCAGTAATGATGTCTGTGGAATAATGCCCCTCCTACACTTAAGGTGATGTGGTGATGGGGTCATTTTATTCAAATTCATGCATGAAATAGTCTATCAAGTTGATGCATCAACCTCGTTCTAATTTAGGGAACACAGAATTGAAGGCCTTCGACTCTTCAGCCTTGACTGAAGACTGTATAATTGACTCTGGTGTATCAGTGGAAGATGCATGAACTCGTTAACGCGAGTTGTACAATCAAGTAACACAACCATTTGTACTCAAAGCATATGAAGCATGACCGTCTGTGGACAGACAAGTATTTTTGACATTTATCAAGATGAAAGGAGAAACATTGGAACGTCCATGTCTGTCTTGGCGCTGCAGGTAGATACAGATCATTACGAAACGAGTGTTTATGTACAATTTGTACGGCTGGAAGAGACCCCTTTCGTACACAAATCACAGAACAAGGACGCAGTATTAGATTCTCGATCTAAATATTGAATTGAGTGTATTTCATATGATGGTGGATGGTCAGGACAAATCACAGGCCATTGTTAACTATTTCGGGACAGGAAAGCAGTTGGAATTTCCATAATTAAACATCTAATCGACTGTGACCATTCTATGGATTTCACTGTTTGATTTTAGGATTGTATATACAATTCGTCCAAATCTATATACATTTCCTCGCATCCAAATCCATCTAAAAATAGCCGGAGGTCTTGCCATCCGTGAGCTGAAGCCAGAACTATGCGCACAAAAGAAGTACGTCCTATCGTTATCATCACCTTAGCCTTAATTATTGCTATTATTACTGCACTTCCACCGTTACCTGTCTCTCATATTTCCTTTCTTTTATTCATAAATGCTCATCGTATCAATTTATTTATTTTTCACACTTCTGTGAACTTTAACGATATTATTTATCGTAACAAAAACATTCTAGTCATCTTACTACATTTACGTCATAATTCGTTACTAATTTAATAAGTACATTGTTATTAGTCGTATAACCTATTCCAGTATCTTAACCCTTCTGTCATATCATCTTGGTTATACTTTGTTCACATTTCTGCAAGGAAATAGTACTTTAGGAAAAACATTTTCACATATATACGATTGTACAGCTTGATAACTTGTAGTGGCACTTTCTTTTTGATTTATCTTCCAGCTTACCAATACCCGGAGGATTCTTATTATCCTTGGTAACCTCCGGCGCGCGACGATCCCATCCAATTTGGTATCGAACCAACATCACGTTGATTCTGGTGGGAGAGTAGTGTAGTGGGATTGGATCATAACCACACAATCTTCAAAGCTGAACACAACCTACTCGGAAAATAAATATTCAATATTTAACGCGGAGAAATACCTAACGATGGAAAAGGCGGGAACAATGAATTGAATGGACTGGGTTTAATCGAATGGCATGTCTCGGCCATGCAGGCGTGGTCCCTCTGAGTGTTACCTTATATCTTCTATTCATATTAAATATTTTGTTCCTTCTCTAGCCTAACCTTGTTCTACATCATGAATTGGAAATTGGTACGATACAGTGAGTTGGTGTCGATGGTGTGACTTCCACGTAAGATCTTATAGATTAGGTCGTTATATCATGACAAATCTACAATTTTAGGATCAGGTCTATTATTAGAGCAGTACTAATATCATAGTAGACCATAGTTCTACATTGGTAAGCCCGACTAAAGAAACGCAGCCTATTATTGTTAATCTTTATTTCCACCTTAACCTTCTCAATCGGTTTTTATTTGTGTAAACCCATAATTCTAATAGTCCTCTGATTAATGGTCACATGTATTATCGCAATGTTATATTGATTAGTTCTCATAGCATACTAGCTCAATCGATAGCAAAAACTGGTCGTCTATATTAACTAATTAGCTTTGATGGTTCGTTAACAAGCTTTAATAACATTTACATGCTTCAGCGACATAGACTTGTTTAAACATTAATCTCTAGCAAATATAGCCTGTAAATAACGTAAATATACATTGACTAACAATGCAATCATGGACTAAATAGTTATCTGGATCTAATTCGCAGTGTTCCTTCACTTAACACTTCATCCTGTTTTAAACTATGCACTATCCTGTAATATCTTTTCTTTCGACCACTGCCTGCCTAGTTTCATATTTCGATTTCCATTGCCAAACAACAAGGATGACACTTCTCCAAAAACATACGGTGAGTTTCAGCTATAAGTTTTCTGCAATCATAAGGTCATTTTAGATGGCTCGTTCAATGGCGACCACACAATTATCTGGATTCATTCGATTGTTCTGATCCGAGCGAGTGGCAAAAACATCAACAGCATCAAGCACCCTGGAATTAATTGCCATACTGCATGTTTTATTCTGGATACTTTTGGATCATCACGAATGGCGTTATATATGTCGTCCATTGAATAATCTAATTTTCAGAAATAACCCAGGCGAGTTCAACTATTTTACTTAATGATTCTTTGTACTTAACATGTATATGTTTTCCAGTTGCTTTTTCCATATATTTGTAAGTGTCCCTAGGGCTAAATGCAGTAACTTCTTATGGAATGTTTATAACGCGTCATATTCCTACCTGAAGCTTCATTTATTATTTGTTTCAACACAGATACTGGTAAAAGGAGGAACCAAATACACATGCGCCACACAAATCTCATTTGATATGTGTGAGGGCAGTGATACTGCCCGGGTGCCCAAACCGAAGCAGGAAGTTATTTTTCTGGTCATGTTCATTATTTTAAATTGTCATATATGTCAACAACCTGCATGTTAACCTGGCCCGTACATACGTTGCACTATATCTTCATGTCCTCTGAATTTAGGAATCATCTGAATCACCTTTAACATTTATCAATAAACCCATCATAGTCGTTGTTGCTAGTCGTATTTGGGTTTATGGATTGGTTTATCATATTAGCAGCCTAAAATGCAGACATAGTTTAGATAATAAGATTAAAAATTTAGGTACTATCAACTGCACTAGTAAAATAACTAAATCCTCAGGTAGCTGTTTGCTAAACAGACGTTTAAAGTCAAAACTCAGCCTACTAAAATTAACATTAAACGAATATTTCTTAATTGGAATTTATAATATAATTAGGCGTCTCAGATTCTGTAACTTTACAAATTTCTGATAATTTCGACTCATCTAAAGCAACAATACCTATTTTTCCAATGGCTTATCCTCAATCAACACTGTAAGTAGTTAATATAATAGTTTCAGGATATCGTCATAAAGCATTGTCATGACTTGACAATCACGTAATATGACTGATAATATTAATGAAACTATTAACAAAATCGGTCAGCAAATTGACTTATAATTATCACTAGTGTTGCTTTTCCTTCATATTCCTTCACTACAGATAATTACAGTAGGTTTCTCTCAGTTGTTCATTCAGCAAATATCTCAAAACCATGTCAGTCTAATTGATGGTTTAGCGAAGTTCAGCGAAGGGATCTCTTTTCAACCAATGTAGAATTATGGTCTACTATGATATTAGTACTGCTCTAATAATAGACCTGATCCTAAAATTGTAGATTTGTCATGATATAACTGCCTAATCTATAAGATCTTACGTGAAGTCACACCATCGACTACACCAACTCACTGTATCGTACCAATTTCCAATTCATGATGTAGAACAAGGTTAGGCTAGAGAAGGAACAAAATATTTAATATGAATAGAAGATATAAGGTAACACTCAGAGGGACCACGCCTGCATGGCCGAGCCATGCCATTCGATCAACTCCAAATCATTCAATTCTTTGTTCGCGCCTTCTCCATCGTAAAAACCATTCAAGTCTATAACATATGCCGAGCAAAAGTACCACAGAATTTGTACACTCATCTTTGTGATCATCTCATTCCACACAGATTGTGTACGAACATAGAAATATCCACTAACGGTAAACTGTGAAACCATCAACCATTAGTCAATAACTCATTACGTCACATTATATCCATGCTCAGTGGTTCATGACCTACGGTAAGCACTATGAAGTTTAAAGGTTTCAAATCGAACAATCATGTCAACAACATTGGATATTTCAGTGTTATCTTATATTTATAATCGAAATGAGTTACTTATTGCATAAAATTAACATAGATTTTATTTACGAGATACGTGATTCAATCAAATTTCTACATTTTCACTGATAATACAACGTGATGAGGTGCGACTTATTCAGTACGTGCTCCACACATTGACCTTGTAGTAGTGTGTTTGGTTGGTTATGAGAGTCAGTATCCTCAAAATAATAAATCGAATGAATGTGGGATTTTTTCTGGTTGACGTTCATTTAGCAAGTTATTTTTCTTCGGGATGGGGTCGCCAACCCCATCCCCAAGCCTCGTCCTTTTCTGAGCTTGGGAGTGGCAGCAGCACCCGGAGGGACTCGAGGCGGAGTTATGGAATGTGGTTGGCAGTGACAAAATGAATCTCGTTACTTTCCAGTCCTACCACTGCCTTCTCGTGGCGGGAGTGTTGTTTACGAAATGGAGAGGACGGAAAGCGAATGTCCGGCGCTTTAACCGGATCCCGAACCAAATCAATGGTGGACATGGGATCTAATATCCTGCGAGAACAAATGGCGTATGAAACAATCGTTGGTCACCGGCTTCCATGGGACTGCATCTCCCCTCGATGCTCAACTGCCCTGTGGATCAGACCTTTAGGTCAAAGGCTCGGGATGTGGCCCCCTAAGAAAACCACCTGCTTCAGTCTGGGCACCCGGGTAGTATCACAGACCTCACACATATCGAATGACATTTGTGTGGAGCATATGTATTTGGTGCCTTCTTGTACCAATATCTATGTGTTAAAATAAATAAATAATAATCTACATAAAAAACACGATGATACAATTAATGAACAACGTGGACGACCATTGATATGAATCAATGAAATATCCATTATATTATGCAATCTTCAATCAAAGATGTTACTTTTCTAGTAAAAAGCATTCAGGAACCTAAAATTACCACTTCATTCGATGTATACGTGTGTACGACTATGCTGGATTTCCATGCCAAATCAATTATCAGATCGTATGCGATATAGTTAGTAATCAATATGTTCTATTCCTTCTGAAGTAGATCTGTCACATTATTGTGCTCTTATTTCTGATAAGTTTCATGTTTCGGTTTAGTGGCAATTCCAAATAATTTGATCTGCGACAAGGAAAACATTACGATCATGTGCTTTAACTGAAACAAATAATAAAACATATAGTCGATATATTTACAACAATTCACGTCTACTGAAGATAAACTAAAACTCAGTATTTCTCATGTGGTTCGTGTATATCATCAACTATCGTCAAACTATCTTCAATCGGAATCTTTTTGATATTCATACTAACATCACATCTGTTTGTTGATTGTTAACTGGATAATTCAGATGAGTCTGCCGCGTGGTCAAATATTGTGATTTATTGATCTAATTACCATTCTTGTGTCAAGTATTCGTATTGAGTAATCTTGCACTGCATAAAGCTGAGAACAGCAAGCTTATTTCTTCCCATGGTTAAATCCTAAACTCTCAACTTTGGGGAAATTTCAGCAAATTTGAGAAAGTCATATTAGAAATTTTGGAGATTTACTATGGGAAAAGTGCGATTAAAATGCCACAAGTTTCCACTGAACTCTAGTTAGTCATTACATCCCTCATGTTTCCTCAGACTATAAGGAGAATCTCACAATCCTACAAATTTCCTCACATTTGAGAGATTCAGACATGTTTAGTGTGAATTACAAATGATTGAAACGGTATGTAATATACAGAAACCCTTCATTGAAATGTTTTATTACAACAACATACATATGCAGTGATGATTGAAAATGACAATACAGTAATGGGGAATATTTATTTATGTGTGATAGCAATCAAAGCAATTCGGTTAATCAATCAAATATATGTGTGTCTGTATGAATGTAACCATTCTGAAAGCAGTAATAACATGAATCAATTCTTCACAACAATTGTCAATCCATCTCCAGTTCTTAAGAGAGAAATTCGAACAGAGTTATCTCTAGCTATCAATGCATTCATTTCTCTTACACCAACAGTTTCAGGACCGTTATCATTCTCGTCGAGCACACTTTCCATCCGTAGAACCTGGAGAAAACATAGTGATCAAAAAGGTATGGAAAACAGTTATTAAATGGGCTTTGATAGCACCGTAATCATGTATGTCATTCATATACCAGACATTTTTTTTCTGTCACTTTTATGAGGAGAACGCGATTGGTTTAATGGAAACAATCATTATTGTAACTAATTTAACAGTGATTGATTTGCTGTACTTCTTTGTTTAAGTTTACTAAAAACACGCATTCCTCTGTTGTCTGTGACCTTGTACGAACTCGGTTACGCTCAGTAACCACACTTGTAATCTGGCACGATCTCGGTATTACTTTGATACCACGGGATCGACAACAAATACATCTCGTCTACAGCAATTAACTGCCTTCTGATATTTGGACTACGTGGGATCTAACCTAGTAACTGGCACGTAGTCTTCCTGTAGTGGTGATCATAGCCAAACGTGACCCGACACCACATTACACACATATCAAACAACCTTAATCGGACCATAGAAGGTTCCTTTGATTTGGTGATTCGGTTCATCCAATTTATCGTGCCAACGTTCACAACACTTGTTCTCCCAAGTTTTATCATACCAGACATACAGAATTTACGGATAGACAACCTGAAAGCTGATACCCAAAATATAAACTAAGAGATTGGGAAAAGCTTCTGATAAGCATAGTGGATGTTTTCTACCATGTAATTCAGCTGTCAAAATGAGAATTTAAAACAAATAGCGTATACAAGATAAATTATTCATATATATATGTGATAATCTCATTCAATTCAGTTTGAAAAAGAGGGCCATCATTCGGCAGAAGGTGTACAACTACAGTCATTTATTATTATAACATTATACTTCTCACTTCATCGAATATGTGGAATATTCCCTCGACAATTTATGAAATGTAGAAGCAGTTTTAAGGGCGAGATATTTCCAAACAGAAGGTTCATTAATAGTCATTAAAAGATCGATTCGTCATGAAAGTTGACTTCAAATGTATTGAGATACATAGAACATATGCTCGTAAATAAAACACACTTACATTATCAATGGCGATGATTCCACGAGGTCGAACTAGTTTCAAACATAGTTCATAATAATTACTATAGTTTTCTTTATCAGCATCGATCAGGGCAAAATCGAATGTTTCACTCTCTCCATTATCAATCAAATTTTCTGTTGGCACAACAGTTCAATTAAAATAAATGGGTGATATTTTAATTCCTGAACGGGGGGCTTCGGCCCCCCCTACCGCGCGTACAAAAAATATAAAATGGTCAGTTACCAAATCAATAAATAGTTTACAACAAACCTGTTATCAAACTGAACGTACTTACATACATCCAACTGTTATCGAATACTAACCGAATAAATATATGTGCCGGCACAGTAGTCTAGAGTTTATTAATTCGTGCACGAGACTGAGAGTGCTGGGTTCGAGTCCTTCATGGATGATTGTGAATACGCACTTTTGAGGAATCTCATACCGCTTCCAGTTTTTCAGTGATAGTCTAACATCCATCGATTCGTGATTTCAATCAAAATGAAATACTTTTTTCATACCTTCGATCTACTTACACACAATACTTACAGTCTGTTCCTTAACACACATTTCGTCACACACGTTACACGTATCTGATACACACTATAGCAGATACTTCCTTCAAATGTCATTAATATGATTGAATGATCTATTTGGTATACAGTTTTTCGAGCAAAACACTGGACTCAATCACAGAGATCTTACCAATATATTCCTTCTCTTCAATGTCACGCATTATCTCGGTGCACAAACACTGTGAACCTATTACTTCAAATTTAGACGGAAATTCTCATATAATTTGAAATGATTTCAAGAAGTGTCATGCAATCTAAACAAGACCTGATAATGTTGTCTAGTGCAAACATTATAGCTTCTCGCATACATCATGTACATTATAGGAGGGAACTTCATCAAACATATCAATAATGCACTTAGAACTAATGGACATACAGATACAATAAACTGGTCAGCATTTTTCAATAGTCTGTACAAGTGGTTAACTCAGACAATATTTAAACCAAAGGATATCGAAACCGATATCAATGAAAGTTGTTTGCAGTTCAGTCATTTGATATTTATGTATTTCTGACCACTCCACTAATACTTCTTAATCAGAAGATTGCTTGTAGATTCCGTCCACATTAACCAACATTCCATTATTTTCAACTACCTTAAACAGAACTGTAGCATGAATTCCACATATATTATCTTTTTCCAAAACCAATCAGATAGTATTGCTGACACTAGTGAACACATCAGTAACCTGATGACAAACTGCTTATCACCATGGATATTCTATGCTAAAACATTGACTGTACATCTGTATTTTGTTTTTCTTGAAAATAATATACGACACCATATGATCAGACTTACGTAGAGTATCAACAGCTGGACCGAGTTGGAAATCAACTTTCGATTCTATACCTGCTTTCTTCCATGCTGGCAAACAATAGTCTTTCAAATATTCATCTGTTATTTCCATGGTTAATACACGCCCATCTGATGGCAATACTTCCGCGATAGACAATGCACTATATCCAGTATAAGTTCCTAAATTCATTTTAAAATAACATATGGAAACATATCTGTTGATAATGACTCGTCGTTTAACTGATGTACAGTGATCAATCAAAAAACAGTAAAATTATCACACTAACATCTTCCAAACTCGTTTAGATAGCACTGTCACCTAACAAAACAACTATTAGCTTAACAAATATATATGAAACCAACTATTCCTGAACCAAACAACACAAAAGTTCGTGAACGTCAAAAATCCCAGACATAATTGACTATCGTTAGTAAGGTTTCTATTCATTTCATCAACCACATTCATAATCAACAGGCCTGTGATTTGGAAGGAAAGTTCACAGTTTCAGGATTAGACTACCGGTGTGGTATTTGAATGCACATGAAGTAGTTGGATGTAAATTTAGTTCATCTAAATACTTTGATATTCGCATTCAGTACACAATAGAATGCGTTTATGTAGAGCCAGATTTATGAACTACTTAACACTTCGTTACACGTTTCAGAATACTCATTATTTATTTATGTAAATAATACAGTGTCCGATTTCTCACACTTCCACGTAAACAATCATTTCTCTCAAGAGATTGACTACGCTTATGTGGGACGATGCAAATATGTCGGATTTCACTACCAGTTATCATACAACTCTATTCAGAACAGGTGACTGAATGACGATATTGATGTAAACTGTTCACAATATGTTAAAACCAGACTGATCAATTACAACACTCAACATCAACAACGACTAAATGAAAACTATTTCAAAATAAAATTCACAAACGTCGAACAAGCTACTGACTATTTGGTCCCAATTCATCAGTGGATCACATATTGATGCTTGAAACGGAAGCCACTAGCTTTGAATTACCATGCGAATACCGATAACACCATGCAAATGCATCCATCTGACGAGTCTCAAATGCAATGAGATCAGTGTCCCAGTTTCCACTTCCAGACCAATATGCAATTCAACTACGAATGTGTTGTTGATATATGGTATCAACATAGTTGCTTCAAGGTAATTCTCTCAGTCATTCGACTCTATCCGAATAGACAATGATAATCAGTCAGTACTGGATGACTGTATCCTCCTACTTCTTGAACTCTCCTTCCTTCCATTTCTGCCTCTCCATACATGATTTGTGCATCCACGAATTTCATAACCACTCTGAAATGTAATACTCGCTGCAGTAAGACGAAAGATGGAATAGAGCATCTGATCTCCTTAATCGTCTTCATTTGGTAGAGATAATAAACAATGTTCTACAAATAACAGACGGATGATTTCAACGCTGACTCATTTAATGTTGCCGTAAACCATGAAACGAAGTCAGACATAATAGCCACATTCGGTTTATAAAATTTCTACTTAGATCTACCTATGCAGTTAATTTAAATGATTAGTTAAATGCAAACTAGTACATTTCATTTACTTCGTGAAAGCTGAGAACTTGTTCGAGAAGCAATGAGGAACATAGAATGGATATATATATGCTTGTAAACAAATCCATATAAACCTCGTACTTACCAACATCAAGTGTCTTTCTAGCATTTATCGCATAACACAAATTCGATAGTAGTTGCATTTCTATACTGGAGAAAAGCATAAATGACAGTGGATGTTTACTAGTCTCCTATAATACATTTAAGGAAGATGATAATTTTGAGGATTACTTGTAATAACCACTTTTGTGCTTCAGACAGACGTAGTGAATGATCACATATATACTGATGAAGTTTGTCTGCGCATTTGGTACAACCATATTCGGTTACTGACTTATCGTTGATCATTTTACTCATTGATATGATTAGCGCTGAATATTTATTGATCAAATGAATATTCTAAAAGAAGAGGTTTCGCATGAAAAACATGTTCAATTATCCGACAATACATTCTATGCTTATGATTCACATTTCATGCGTATCAAAATCGATTCAAGTTACACGAATCAATTGAATATTTACAATATCGACTCCTATTTTTTTAAAAGGAGATTACAAGTCGTCTCTCCAAGACTAAGTATATGAAAAGATGACGTGTACAAATGACATATAATGCTTATGTTTCACCCTGGTAACTGTGTGAAGGATTTAGTTAGGTCAGATTATATAATAATTTACTAATTATAATCAGAGGTTGATTTTGAGGATCTCGAGAAGCGGAATCATGGATGTTCACTACTGAAGAGTCTCATACGAAAATGAAACGGCCATCCAATGCTTCCAGCATTTCCTTGGTGGTCTAGCTACAGTTAATTCATGAATTCAACTGTTAAAATTTACTAATTATTCCACAGAAAATGATTCACATCATTGAAATCGTACTAAACAACTTGTTGAAATAATTCTCCTTACTATACACTTGTTAATTTAGTCATAATAATTAATTTGTATACATAATGTTTTATTTAAATATTCCAGATTAGTATCCATATGATCGACATGTTTACAATATGATGACTTCAATTAGTACGCAATATTTATTGAATGATTAATATGTATATGTATTTCATAATATTAGTACTTTGAAAGGTCAATTACGTAACATAGATTGAAATAATTATATACATAGATACACAAACTTAATGAATTATATAACATATGATATCAATTACTTTACTGATTTTCTATGAAAAGCGGTTATGAGAATGAGTGCAAGTTATATTCTATGTCATTTACTCAATAGGTTATCAGTGAGGTTAATGGGAATGTTAAAATGACTAATCTATCCATGTATGATGTTATGTCGTAGAAAACTGCGGAACAAGCAAATTATTGTAGTGACCTACTTTTATGAAGAGGTTGCGAGTAGTATAATGGAAACAATTATTATTATAAACAATTGTACCAGTGATTGTTTTACTGTTATTCTTTGTTTAAGTTTACTAAAAATACGCATCATTCTGTTGTCTGTGTGTAGAATCCAAACTACGGTTCGGATTGAAGAATAGCCGTTCAGGTAGGTTAGACACTCGCTCTTGCCCGTCAAAATGAAAACAAGTAATCGGGTAAATGACGGTTCTATAATTCATCATAAATTTAAATGTACATCGTTACCTAAACAAATAATACCACCCGCCTATTCAACCAATAATTGTTCGATCAATGAAATCTAAATCACAATAAATAAAGGAATTGATAAAAGATGCAGCAAAATTACCAGTCACATCCATCCTGACTGTATAGAACACGCACAAAAGAGGGAGCAAATGAATATGGCTGCCGCCAAGAACAAGATTCAAGTAGAACAACATAGATGCAGTTTAAGAAGAAACACAAAATCTTAATGAAGGCGTAAAAAAATGAAAACTGTAATAAAAAACACAAATATTGACGATTCAAATGTAGTCCCAAAACTGACACTGTACAACTAAGGGGATCAATAGGAACAAATTGCAAGTGTATACATGGGGGGATTTTCACACACACACAAAACATTCGAAACGGATCTTACACTGTGACCTTGTACGAACTCGGTTACTCTCAGTAATCCCGCTTGTATACTTTGGCATCATCTCAGTATTATTTCGATAAAACAAGATCGCCAACAAATACATCTCGACTACAGCCATTAACTGCCTTCTGATATTTGGACTACGGGGATCTAACCTAGTAACTGGCCCGTAGTCTTCCTGTAGTGGTGGTCATAGTCAACCACGACTCGACGCCATACTACATTATTATGACTCCATTCTTAAACTGCGTAAATTTGTTATATTTCTGAAAGGTAGAAAATGAACATAAATAAATCAGGAAGATAACACAACGGATTATATCAAAAGACTAAGAACTAAAGATCGTTGTTGAGACAGTTATGACAATACAAATGTCGAAACAGTTTTACTGTATGGGCTGAAACCTATAGAACTACGAAAACCATCATCCAGAAGATACAGGTTTTTATTAACTGTTGTCTACGCAAAATACTTCGGATCCGTTGACCAGACACTACCAGCAATAACTTACTGTGGGAGAGAACAAACTAGTTTTCAGTGGAGGAAGGAATCATGAAGAAGCACTGGAACTGGACAGTATACACATTAAGAAAAGTACTCAGCGACGTCACAAGGCAAGTCCTCACTTGGAATCCTCAAGGCCAAGGGAGAAGGGCAAAGAACATGTTACGCCGAGAAATGGAGACGTGTGAAGAATGAGCAACAATTAGATAGTGTAGAATTATGGTCTACTATGATATTAGTACTGCTCTAACAATAGACCTAATCCTAAAATTGTAGATTTGTCATGATATAACTGCCTAATCTATAAGATCTTACGTGGAAGTCACATCATCGACACCAACTCACCGTATCGTAACAACTACCAATACATGATGAACAAGCTTAGGCTAGAGAAAGAACAATATATTTAATATGAATAGGAGATATAAGATAACATCCAGCAGGGACCACGCCTGCATGGCCGAGCCATGCCACTCGATCAACTCCCGTCCATTCAATTCACTATTCGCGCCTTCCCCATCGTTGGGTATTTCTCCGCGTTAAATATTGAATATCTATTTTCTGTGTAGTCTCGTGTTCACAGCTTTGTGGATTGTGTGGCTATTGTCCAATGCCACTACACTACTCTCCCACCAGAATCAACGTGATGTTGGTTCGACACCAAACTGGATGGGATCGTCGCGCGCCGGAGGTTACCAAGAATAGGTAGAATTCTCCGGGTAATGATAAGCTGAAAGATAAATCAAAAAGAAGGCGGCAGCATCTGGTCGGGAAATACATGTAATAATTTTAAAAAAAATCTGCCTTCATGCTTGACACGCTTAAAATGAAAATTTGGGTGAAGATTATTTGAGCTATAAAAAATGGGGTTACAATAATAATAATAATAAAACGATGCGTGTTAATAGCCGTTCGTTAATAACTTAACGTATAGGTAGTAAGTATTTTGTGTTTAGAAATATTAAAGTGATGAATATTGTAGAAATGTTAATATTGGTATTAGTTTTGGTTTAAATTATGAAATCAAATAACGATTATGCCGGTTAGTTGTCCATATGAGTTGAATTCCAATTGCATCTGTATTAGTAGGCTAACTGAAGGAACAAAAGTATACCGTGGAGAAGAATTCCAACTAGTGTTCCAGTTAGTTTGATACGGTTTATTTAGTTACGGGGAGATTTTCTCAATCTGATTTTTACTTGACCGTGATAGAATTTAGTAATACTACTAATACACATGAATGGTTATCAAAATAAAATTTAAATACATGATAATTATATGAATTTTGGACAGATAGCTAGGAACAAATCGTTAAACATGAGTGTATTCGTAAGAGACATGCTCTGGACACAATGTTCTGATCTGCGGCAGACTATTTATTTATATTTATACTTGCTGGCTGATTGGGCATACAAGTTAGTTGCAAGTATGCAGTTTATCATAAGGCGGAATACGATTTAATTGAGATATAGTGGTTATAAGTTATTAAAATCAGTTAGGCCTGTGTCATATTACGAGGTGATGTGGTGCTGCAAGATGTATTTAGCTAAATAAAATTTTACAAGATGATTAATAGTGAGGGATGCTCATGTGATTATCAGAGAGAACATAAGTTGTAACCAGGGGGAGTACACTCCCAACTCATGTCTATGATAATGGCTTGAACCTTAGTCAGTGTTGGGGTAAATTCGACATTGATATTTTCAGTTTGCAGGAGATTTGCTCGACTGCTTATACTGATTATTTGCATGCATGATTGTGTCGCTAAACCATCAATTAGACTGACAAGGTTTTGAGATATTTACTGAATGAGCAACTGATAGAGAAACATACTGTAATCATCTGTGATGGATGAAGATACCAAGAAAACAACACCATTTAATGGTAATTATAAGTCAATTTGTTGACCCATTTCGTTAATAGTTTCATTAATTTTATCAGTCATATTACGTGATTGTCAAGTTATGACAATGCTTTATGCCGATATCCTGAAACTATTAAATTTAATTAGTTATAGTGTTGATTGAGGATTAGTCAGTGGAAAAATAGGTATTGTTGCTTTAAGTGATTCGAAATCATCAGAAATTTACAACGTTAAAGAATCCGAGACGCCTAATTTAATTATAAATTTCAATTCAGAAATATTCGTTTAGTGTTAATTCTAGTAGGCTACGGAGTTTTTATTTCAAGTGTTTGCTTAGCCAACAGCTACCTGAGGATTGAGTTATTTTACTGGTACAATTGATAGTACCTAAATTTTTAATCTTATTGTTTAAACTATGTTCGCATTTTAGGCTGCTAATATGATAAATCAATCCATAAACCCAAATACGATTAGCGACAACAACTATGATGGGTTTATTGATAAATGTTAAAGGCGATCTAGATGATTTCTAAATTTATAAGACATGGAGATATAGTGTGACGTATGTATGGGCCAGGTTAACATGCAGGTTGTTGACGTATATGACGATTTAAAAATAATGAACATGACCAGAAAATAATTTTAAAGTTAAGACTGCTTGTGAAACTTCAGGCAGGAATATGATGCGTTATAAACCTTCCATAAGAAGTTACTGCATTTAGCTTAGTGACACTTACAAATATATGGCAAAAGCAACTGAAAAACATATACATGTTAAGTACAAAAAAAATCATCCAGTAAAATAGTTGAACTCGCCTTGATTATTTTTGAAAATTATATTATTCAGTGTACGACATATATAACGCCATTTGTAAGAAGTAGTAATGATCCAAAAGTATCCAGAATAAAACATGCAGTATGGAAATTAATTCCAGGGTGCTTGATGGTGTTGACGTTTCTGCCACTCGCTCGGATTAGAACAATCGAATGAATTCAGTTAATTGTGTGGTTGTTATTGAACGAGCCATCTAAAATGATCTTATGATTGCAGAAAACCTATAGATGAAACTCACCGTATGTTTTTGGAGAAGTGTCATCCTTGTTGTTTGGCAATAGAACTCGAAAATATGAAATTAGGCAGGCAGTGGTCAGAAGAAAAGATATTACAGGATAGTGCATAGTTTAAAACAGGATGAGGTGTTAGGTGAAGGAACACTGATAATTAGATCCCGATAACTATTTAGTCCTTGATTGCATTGTTAGTCAATGTATACTTACGCTATTTGCAGGTCATATTTGCTAGAGCTTGATGTTTAAACAAGTCTATGTTGCTGAAGCATGTAAATGCTATTAAAGCTTGTTAACGAACAATCAAAGCTAATTAGTTGATATAGATGATCAACTTTTATTATCGATTGAGCTAGTAAGTTATGTGAACTAATAGATATAACATTACGATAATATATGTGACCATTAATCAAAGGACTATTAGAATAGTGGGTTTACAAAAATAAAATTCGATTGAGAAGGTTAAGGTGGAAATAAGGATTAACAATAATAGGTTGCGTTTCTTTAGTTGGGCTCACCAATGTAGAATTATGGTCTACTATGATATTAGTACTGCTCTAACAATAGACCTAATCCTAAAATTGTAGATTTGTCATGATATAACTGCCTAATCTATAAGATCTTACGTGGAAGTCACATCATCGACACCAACTCACCGTATCGTAACAACTACCAATACATGATGAACAAGCTTAGGCTAGAGAAAGAACAATATATTTAATATGAATAGGAGATATAAGATAACATCCAGCAGGGACCACGCCTGCATGGCCGAGCCATGCCACTCGATCAACTCCCGTCCATTCAATTCACTATTCGCGCCTTCCCCATCGTTGGGTATTTCTCCGCGTTAAATATTGAATATCTATTTTCTGTGTAGTCTCGTGTTCACAGCTTTGTGGATTGTGTGGCTATTGTCCAATGCCACTACAATAGTACTAGAAAGGATGGACCAGGAATAAGTGGGTTGCAGAACGCTGGTCGGCGGCCCATGCTCCACTGGGAGTAACAGACGCAGGTAAGCAAGCAAAACGTGAATGAATCAGTCAATCTATGAAGCCCTGCCACGGTACTCAGAATCTAATAGGTGTCAAAGATTTACTAATAAACAACTGGTTAAGTAAAAGATCATGAGTTTGACTTGATAGATTTTCGAATCGCATTTGCGTATGAAGTCTACTGCTTTTGGAGATGCTGCTACAGAACTTGAGACCCAATGATAAGGCCTGAATTTTAACTGACGGGAGTTTATTTGAAGAATGATTACATAAATGCTTTGGAGGATACTTTGAAAACTTACTAATTACATCTACGTGTTGCAATGTTTCCAATTGTTTACTTTAGGTTTTCGTGACTTTTTCAGTAATATCATTAACATAATCCTCAAATTGTTTACATTCATCTGTAGGATTATGGTCTACTATGATATTAGTACTGCTCTAATAATAGACCTGATCCTAAAATTGTAGATTTGTCATGATATAACTGCCTAATCTATAAGATCTTACGTGGAAGTCACACCATCGACTACACCAACTCACTGTATCGTACCAATTTCCAATTCATGATGTAGAACAAGGTTAGGCTAGAGAAGGAACAAAATATTTAATATGAATAGAAGATATAAGGTAACACTCAGAGGGACCACGCCTGCATGGCCGAGCCATGCCATCCGATCAACTCCCATTCATTCAGTTTCAGTTTGGGAAGGACAGGAGGCTCGATTGCCTATGTTAGTCCTGGCAATGGTGGTCTCTCAGCTGATCCAACATTCTTTTGAAAGAGTCGACGGATGGGCCTCAACCTTGTGCTAAGGTAGTGAATTCCATTCGTTGATGATTCGATGGGAAAGTCGATAGTCAGCTGACAAGTAATTTGTTCTCGGCCTATGAACTTTTTTGGAGTGTCCTCGTAAATTCTCTGTTTTGGAAGACAAGAAGAATGAGGGCATATCAGGTGCAAATTTATCACTAAGCAATTTGAAAACTGTAATCAAGTCGCCTCTAGTTCTGCGATATGACAACAGGAAAAGGTTCAGCTTGGCCAGTCGAGATTCATACGGAAGCTTCGCTATTCCGTGAATCAGCTTAGTCGCCGTTCTCTGAACCTTTTCCAGAAGCTCACTGTTTTTTTAGCAGGGGCTAGCCGCTTGTATGCAGTACTCAAGTTTAGGACGTACGAACACTGTATACAAAGTCAAAAACGTTTTAGCGTCGACATGACTAAAAGCCCTACGTATTGACCATAACGTTCTAAAACTTTGGCGGCTATTGCACGGCAGTGTGCAGTAGTCTTTAAGTCTTGACTAACGATAACTCCTAAGTCATTATATGTCTGGACGACAGGTAGCTCAGTGTTATTCATCGTGTATGTATCTGTGCCTTGATGACCGATATGCATCACAACACACTTGGAAGTATTTATCGGCAACTGCCATGTTTAAAACCATTCAGATAATTCTTCAGGTCATTTTGAAGTTCTAAGCTATCACTCTTACATCGTATCGTTCTCCATATCTTGACATCGTCAGCATATAGCAAGACCGATGATGATAGGAGACAAGGAAGGTCATTTACATACAAGAGGAATAGCACTGGCCCCAAAACTGTACCCTGGGGCACTCCACTAAGCACAGTTTCCCAGCTAGATAACTTTGAGTTCACCCTTACTCTTTGTTGACGCCCAACTAAGAAGTCTTTTATCCACATCAATAAATTGCCTCCAATCCCGACTTTTCTTAACTTATATAACAGCCGGTTGTGCGGAACTTTATCAAAAGCTTTACTGAAATCAATGAAGGCGACGTCTACAGGTAGCTTTTGGTCCTTAAGAGCGCACCAGCTTTCACGAGCCACTAATAAGTTAGTGAGACAAGAATAACCTATTCTGAAGCCGTGCTGCTTCTCCGAGAGGATCCGGTTTTTATCGAGATACTTAAACAGCTCCTTCCGAATAATCTTTTCTAAGATTTTAACAACCACACTAGTTAGGCTAACGGGGCGGTAGTTCTCAGGTTTGTGTTTCGTGCCTGTTTTGAAGACAGGACTTACTATGGCGTTTTTCCAATCTTTCGGTAAGCGACCCTGCGTAACGGATAGGTTAAAGCATGTACTTAAAGGGCTTCCAACGAAGTTAGATAATTCCTTCAGTAGCCTAGGATGTAATTCATCGGGCCCCGTGGATTTACCTATGTCAAGCTTATTTAGCAGACCAAAGACATCGAGTTCTATCCAGTGTATGTATGGGGGGATCTGTATACGCTGACGAGAAGGGCGCTTCTATGGTATACACGTTGCTAAAGTAGTTCGAGAACGCTTGAGCCTTACCAAAGTCGTCCTCCACTAATGATGAAGCAGTACTGTCTCCCCATAGAGCAGGAATATTTCCTTTTCTCCTTGTCCTTTGGTTTATATAGGAATACAAGCGTTTAGGACATTCTATGGATTCCTTAACAAGTTTTTCTTCGTACAATTTTCTAGACTTACGGAGGGTCGAGGCACAAGTGTTCCGAGCCTTTCGATACTGAGATTTTGACTCATCAGTCCCCAGTAACCTAAATCTATCCCACATTTTCCTTTTCTTACGGAGAAGGATACGGACCTCCCTACTGAACCATGGTGGTGAGTTTTTCGGCCCCTTTGGTATAGTCCAAGGGATGTGAGGTGTGGTAACTTTTAAGTATGATTTTCGAAATGCGTCCCAGGCCGTTTCAATGGAGGACTCTGGGTCTATTGTCCAATCTATTAACGATGCTGAGTGCATGATGTCTGGTATGTTTGCTTTCCAGACGTTGGGTCTGGACTGGACTGACGCGTCCTCATGACTGGCAGTTATATGGAAGTCGAAAGTTAAAACTGCGTGGTCACTTTTACCTAAGGGTGGCATATGGTGGAGGTTCGCAACATCATCCTCATAGTGAGTCAGTATAAGATCTAATAAGGATGATTCAGTGTCCGGGTCGTACCTTGTCGCTTCTTTCACATGTTGCACTAGAGCACATGTGATAACCGCATCAACTAGTTCCTGCTCGAAAGAATTCTCCGACGATTTAGTTCGCAGATTTTCCCAGTCTACCATAGGTGCATTAAAGTCCCCTAGGATTAGACATCGACCACTTTGGGACCAAGTATTGAGACTGCTTAACAGGATCTCATTTGCCTCACAGCTTGGACTGCGATAGACCAAACCAATCAGCAGCTCTTGTCCCTTGCATTTTAAGCGAAGACTAACTAATTCACACGTCCCACTCTCATGGGATACACTATCGATAATGGTAAATGGGATAGCATTCCTAATGAATAGAGCTACTCCCCCTCCTTTGCGCTTTTGTGTTCTGTCGGCCCTTACTAACGTAAAGCCCTCGAAATCAAGTTCTATACTATCTATAGCCTGTGTCAGCCAGGTTTCTGTTACTGCGATTATATCTGGCTTTGTAGAGTCAATCTGTACACCTAGTTCCGATCGCTTATTAAGTAAGCTTCGTGCATTGGTGTAACAGATCCGAAGCCTGTTTAAGTGCCTTCGTGCTTCACCCAGAGTGGCTTCGGCATCATTCTCTGTCGAAGTCTTACAACCCGAAAATTTACAATTTTCAGGTCCTTTTCGCCAGCGTCTAACCTATGTTGTAGTTCTTTCTCGGCTTCCCGTCTTTTAACACGGTCTGCCAACGGTAGGTCCTTTCGGATAAAGACTCCTGAACCCTTTAATTTGTGTCCATTTTGTAAAATTAGGTCACGTTCGTTCGAAGAGCCGAATACTACTTTAAGCAGTCTGGAATGATTTGGTTTCGAGTCCGTTAGACTCCCTAGTCTGTACACCTTTAGCAAGGTGACCCCGGCCATATTTTGAGGCATGAGTTGATTAAGCAGCTGCCTAATCAGTACAATGTCATGCTCAAAACGAGCTTTAGGTTCAGAGCTATCGCTCTCCTTGATTCTATGAAAAATAGCTGATCTGTCGCTATGATCAGCTTTCGATTTTTCAACCACTTTTACGGGGGCAGGTTTCCCTTTTATATCCCTACTTTTCTTCCTTACAACCTTTACCCATTCGTCAACGGTGCTGGTAGAAGCAATAACAGTTGCGTCAAACCTAGTGTTGGGTTTTGGGGGGTTGTCGACGACCTGAGAGGTCGTGTTATGTTTACCGCTTGAAACCGATCGAGCCTTGCGATTGCGGCTTCTAGGTGTTTCCTGTTGGATCCCATCTGGGAGACGGGGAACAGAAGACCCTACTTTTCTTGAGCTTTTGTTTAAGGCAGGCCCCTTTGGAGACTGCTTTTCCTTCTTTGACGGGCGTGAGTCATCTATCACCGGACTAACCTTAGTTTCCTTCACGTTGATTTGCGTGTCAACAGATCGAGTGCTGTTTGACGCGTTCCGACTATGCTTGCTAAAACACTTCTTTGCAGCATCAACCAGTGAGATGGCCTTTTCGGTTAGCTGTTTGCATTCGAGCAGCACTGTTGACAAAGCCACACACAACCCTTCTTACTGAACCGTTTGAAAGCAGCAGGCGTTAAGTTCGTGCAAACTTCGTGGTACCAGCCTTTGCACTCGTCGCACTGCATGCCGCTTTCAACAGGATAACGACAACCCGGACGTTGGCAACTGCTTTTTTTACACTGTCCGGTCATTTAGGAGGGTTTCTTTTTCAAGATGCGATGATAGTCAGAAACAAAAAAAATTATCAATGACCAAAAAAGTGAAGAGCTGTAGATTGCTAGGACCAAAAGTACTAACAGATACAGTTGAAAAAGAGGTACTCAAGAGTACCAACGACAAAACTAATTGAAAGAACAGTAAAAACGATACTCTAGTCGAATACTTTAACTGAAATAAATTCAATTAAAGTGAAAACAGTAGTCTTGATACGTAATAAACGATCAAAACAAAGAAATTTACTCAGCGAGGAAAAATACCATTGTCCTTTTTTCCGGCCTTCTCCATCGTTAGGTATTCTTCCGCGTTAAATATTGAATATCTATTTTCTGAGTGGTTTCGTGTTCAGCTTTGTGGATTGTGTGGTTATTGTCCAAAGCCACTACACATCTAACTACAGTTCAAACAATATGCGACTCCTCAGAGATATGTTACGTTGTAGTTCAACTAGTCAAGATTTAATAGCATCGATACAGTTGAGTGCATGAAGTTTGAGTGTTTTTGCATTAGGATGAATGTAGTTTCACCTTAGTGCCTTCCAGAGACGTTAGGATAACCATTACTTTCAATGCAGCTTTCGAGAAATAGAACTCACATTTCACTAAGGCAAGTTTGACAGTGTAACGTAAGAACCCATTGAGATCTTTCATTGTCATAAGTTCTTTACTTTTCCTCACTTGGCAGATAATCCCCATTTAAACATTAAAAACACGAAGTTAAGCGAAGGGATCTCTTTTCAATCAATTTATTATCAAGGTGTAGAATCGTATATATATGAAAATGTTTTTCTCAAGTACTATTCCCGTAAGGAAATGCGAACAAGGTATAACCAAGATGATATAACAGAAGGATTATAATACTGGATTACGTGATAAGAATAATAACGATCGACTTATTAAGTTAGTGACGAATTATGACGTGAATGTAGTAAGATGATTTAAATGTTTTTGTTACAATAATTGAAGTTCATTTATGTGTAAAAAATAAATAAAGTGATATGGTAAGCATTTATGAATAAAAGAAAGGAAATATGAGACAATGGTAAGGGTGGAAATACAGTAATAATAACAATAATTAAGGCTAAGTTGACGAGAACGATAGGACGTACTTCTTTTGTGCGCATAGTTCTGGCTTCAGCTCACAGATGGTAAGACCTCCGGCTATTTTTAGATGGATTTGGATGCGAGGAAATGTATATAGATTTGGACGAATTGTATATACAATCCTAAAATCAAACTGTGAATCCATAGAATGGTCACAGTCGATTAGATGTTTAATTATAGAACTTCCAACTGCTTTCCTGTCCCGAAATAGTTAACAATGGCCTGTGATCTGTCCTGATCTCTTTCCACCATATGAGATACACCTTTAACCGCGCTGCTGCTCTTTATAGTAATCTGCAAGCATTCCCATAACGTACCTTTAATGTCGTGAAATGCTGTCCGCCACACTTAGGGTGATTTTGCAATCAGTTCGCTGCGAATGTTTGCTATGTAAAAACACTTTAGTCTAAGGTTGTTTTCACCGTTCCGGCGGGGCTCAATATTTTCCGGCTCTGTCTATCGTCTCTTAATGTAAGTAGCCAGCCTGAGATCTACACAGACGTTTTTCAGATCCAGTCAGTAAGAATGAATCTTCTAGTAATATGTTCCATTCTTCAGCAGAAGTAGAAGTAAAATTTCGAAGGCGGATTGTCTGCGTTCTCTCAGAGTCCTTATTTTTTCCTATTGTGTGAAGCTGATGAATGGTAACTCTGATAATGTTTGTTAGAGTAGACTGTCCATTCAAATTTGGCCTTTTGTTCTTTCTCCGAAGGCTTTCTAACATGCGAGAAATGACTGACCTCTCATGCAACACCTATACATAGTCGATGCGAGGTTACAATCAAATCTAAAATACTAAACAGACAACCAGAAATACCACTTAATCTCTTAGATAACTACAGGAAGAGTCTTTGCTCATTAACACTCAAATTCAAGTTCGATAAATCTGCTATCAAAAATACTAAAAAGAGTTGTTTTACAACATCGAAGTGTGTAAGCTAACCTTAGTAACCTTGGAACAACATTTTGGTAGGAATCAGTTCTGTCCATTTGATACCGCTGACGATTGGTGAGTGCTCTATCCATAAGCTGTATGGTCGAAAATAGAGTCTATCTATGTGAGAAATTCACATGAGCCTGATAAATAGAGTCTTGACACACGTTAACATTTCATCGCAGAGAAATGATTGACTATTGGTTATTAAATAATTATACTGAACTGAATTTAGTTAAGTAATTAGCTTTCTACACTTAAATAAATAACTTTAAACGTCATCCAACAGTCTGTTACGTAAAAATACATAATATCGTCGGTGGTGTTACCGTAAGTAATTTTTGAAAATATAGACTAAAACGTGTCCACGATTATAATGTTCCATATTATGTTAACAAGGTTTGTAAAATTTAAATGACTGTATTGATTGGATTCGCACTTGGATTTCCGTTTCATGTTAGTTTGTCGTCTTGTTCAACTGACACTAGATTGTTAGTTTCACGAATTGTAAGTTAGTTGTTTATACGAAAGCACCTGAAATGTCAAACGAACAACAATATAAATTGTGCTTTCTTTACTAGTTTGTATCATGTGAGAGGAAAAACGTTAACATAAACAGTTAATATTTATTTCTGTTAATTAAATCACTTGACAGATATTATGTTTTACACGTTGGATTCACGTAGACTGGTTCAATTGAAGTCTTCAGTAATAAGGAGAGTAGTTTGGTGGACCTGTGTTAATCCTGGAAAATTGCCTTCCCGTGAGGGTCCGGCTTCTCCTTGAAAATATTCACTGATGGGACTGATATCGTTTGTTCGGGTAAGGCGGTCCAATCATCCACCACTCGATGAGAATAACGGAACACCACTTTAAGTTTATTAGATCGCGGTTTATGAACCTTGTTGCTATGACCTCGGAGATCATTAGTGCTGAATTGAACAAAATGATGAGACATATTAACACCCAAATCATAATTAAAGATAAGAAATTCCAGTATAAGGTCATCACGCGTCCTACGATACGACAAGGGGAAAAGGGTTAGGCGTTTCAAACGCGCCCAAATATTGTGAAACTATTCGTTCAAATTAGACGAACGTTCTTACTCATCATAAGGGAGTTTAGAAAGACCCTCCACTAATTCCGTTCCCACACACTGGATACGCTCAAGTGAGTTAGTACTCTTACCAGACATGGGCTTGGATACAGTACTCTTAATGTGGTATTATACAGGTGGGATATAAAATTCGAAACATTTCCTCGTCAAAAGTTTTGAACGATCGTCGAAGTGACCATAACGCACGAAGATCTTCGACGGAGGCTGCGTTGCAGTGCGTAGTTGTTTTTAAGTCATGACTTATTATTACTCCTAAGTCTTTATGTTCTTGAACTCATGCAAGAGGTTTGCCATCAATAGTATAATGGCAACTATTACCTTGACCGATGTGCATTAGCACACCCTTCCTACAATTGGTTTCTAAGCCCCGACCTCTAGCCCATCCAAATAAATCGTCCAAGTCAGCTTGGAGATCCAAGTGATCAGCCTCAATTTTTATTGTTCTCCGGATTTTCACGTCATCTGCAAACAATAATGTCAACGACCTAAGCAGCAGCAGTAACTCGTTAAAGAAGAGCGGAGGGCCTCAGATAGTGCCTTGGGGTACACCACTTTTGACCGGCTTCCAATCGGAACGGTCACATAAAAAGTTACCTAACCACTCCTGTACATTTAATATGATTCCGAAGCTCGTAAGCTTCTGCATAAGACGTAATTGTGAAACCTTGTCAAATGCTTTGCTAAAATCTATGAATATCACATCGACAGCAAACCTTTGTCTAAGGCTGCTGTCCAATCCTCTCTCGCAATAAGTTGTTAGTCAAGCATGAACGCTTGTTACGAAATCCATGTTGCTCAGGAGCTAACAGATTGTGTGAATCTATGTGGCTTAGCAACCTAACCCGAATTATCTTTTCAAGTAACTTAACGATAGTGGTATTTAGAGTGGCAGGCCGGTAGTTAGATATGATCTGTCTCAGACCATCATAAAATATAGGACTGACTATAGCGTCTTCCCAATCTCTAGGGAGTTGAGCGAGTGAAAGGGACATGTTGAAGAGTGTCCCGAGCGGTTTTGAAATAATGTCCGCCAAAGATGACAGCAGCCGTGGATGTAACCCGTCAGGGCCCGACATCTTACAAGGTTTGAGGTTAATTATCAACAGAGGGACGGTTCCCTTAGTCACCTGTTAGATCCTGCATATTAACTACTGGCATCTTACGATTAGTTTTTATTGTAACAGAGTCATGGGAGTCGAGCGAGTGACTCACAAAAATCTTTGACGAGGCTTTACTTTGGGACTTTCGTGAAGTAGTCTGTGAGTCCACCAAGAACTTATCAAGTAAATGGACATTCGTTGGAGCTATCTTCCCTACTCTTCTGCGTTCCCGCGTCATCCAATTCCCATCAGTCATAGCATATACATTAGAACTACTTGAGACAGTAATTGTATTTTCTGGATCCTCGGTCTATGCTGTTACAAATTGGCCACCAATATCTAATGCCGTTTCGCTCATTGATGGTTTCGGGTTAGAAGGTTTAATTGCGGGTTGCACAGTTGAATGTCTGGCTTGTGCCGTGACAACACTTAAGACATTGACGCAATCTTTGCCATCAGTACCCTCGCCAACCTTCTTATTAGCCAACGCCAGGAGGCTAACTACTTCTTCGATGAGTAATGTTTTGCTCGAGCAACAAAACATACAAAGCCAATGAGAGTTGGGTTTTGAGCACCTTTTATATGGAGTGGGGCTTAATTGGGTGCTTATCTTATGGAACCACACTCATCACATTGCATCTCTTCCTCCACGGGGAATAAGCAATATGGTTTTCGACATTTATGAGCAGAGCTGGTCATCTTGAAATTCAACTACGGTGGTGACATGACCAGAATATGTAAAAGAATTATCAAACTTTAACTAAATATATCAAGTAGAAGTCGACCACGTATGCGTTGATGCAATAAATACACAAAAGTAGAATCAAAACACTCAATACAATGTCACTTTAACTGAAATAGATTCAATTAAAGTGTAAACAGTAGTTTTGATGCTTAATTTCCGATCAAAAGAGTTAATTTAACTCGCCGAGAAACAATACCACTGTCCTTTTAAATAGCGCGCGAAGTCAAAATGCTACTTAATCAAGTAAATCTATTTATTTACCCGAATCGCCAAACGCTTCCTCACAGCCATTTTGAGTGCCTAACTTGTTCATGTAAGTGTAAAAATGAATTATAAGTGTAACTTATCAGTCCAGCATTGTCGTTCGTGAGAAACTTGATCACCTATTCATTGGTTATCATCGTTTATAAATGACACAGCATGGTCTAATTAGTAGCTCAAATGCATAAATCAATCTGATTTGTCTAGAATTATTTTCCGTTTTATCTGTGTTTAGCTAGAACACAACGGCTCGGACGAGACTAACAGATCACAAAATACTATTAGCGACACAGAAGGGTTTCGTTCTTGTTATGAACATTGAGCTGAAAATAAGTGTATCATGTCAACGATATTCACATTGGAATCGAAGTCTAGTAACGACTACTTTATAAATAGCTTGTCATTTACGGAATCATGGGCAAAACGCTTGTCAGGAATTTCACTATTAATAATTCGATAACTTAATATTATCCAATTCAATCATTTAGTGCGTTTTCTATTTGAACATCTTACATTCTTTAAATTCAATCCAATGGTAAACATACCATGAATGTCTTAGTGGTAAATAATTATCAAATCACTGAATGTTTATTATTAACCTTAGAAAATCACTGTTGGACGTACGTGCAATTTGATTCAGCACAGCTAATTACAAAAATGACTGATCTTACCGGTTCAAAGTCAGTAACCGAATATGGTTGTACCAAATGCGCAGACAAACTTCATCAGTATATATGTGATCATTCACTACGTCTGTCTGAAGCACAAAAGTGGTTATTACAAGTAATCCTCAAAATTATCATCTTCCTTAAATGTATTATAGGAGACTAGTAAACATCCACTGTCATTTATGCTTTTCTCCAGTATAGAAATGCAACTACTATCGAATTTGTGTTATGCGATAAATGCTAGAAAGACACTTGATGTTGGTAAGTACGAGGTTTATATGGATTTGTTTACAAGCATATATATATCCATTCTATGTTCCTCATTGCTTCTCGAACAAGTTCTCAGCTTTCACGAAGTAAATGAAATGTACTAGTTTGCATTTAACTAATCATTTAAATTAACTGCATAGGTAGATCTAAGTAGAAATTTTATAAACCGAATGTGGCTATTATGTCTGACTTCGTTTCATGGTTTACGGCAACATTAAATGAGTCAGCGTTGAAATCATCCGTCTGTTATTTGTAGAACATTGTTTATTATCTCTACCAAATGAAGACGATTAAGGAGATCAGATGCTCTATTCCATCTTTCGTCTTACTGCAGCGAGTATTACATTTCAGAGTGGTTATGAAATTCGTGGATGCACAAATCATGTATGGAGAGGCAGAAATGGAAGGAAGGAGAGTTCAAGAAGTAGGAGGATACAGTCATCCAGTACTGACTGATTATCATTGTCTATTCGGATAGAGTCGAATGACTGAGAGAATTACCTTGAAGCAACTATGTTGATACCATATATCAACAACACATTCGTAGTTGAATTGCATATTGGTCTGGAAGTGGAAACTGGGACACTGATCTCATTGCATTTGAGACTCGTCAGATGGATGCATTTGCATGGTGTTATCGGTATTCGCATGGTAATTCAAAGCTAGTGGCTTCCGTTTCAAGCATCAATATGTGATCCACTGATGAATTGGGACCAAATAGTCAGTAGCTTGTTCGACGTTTGTGAATTTTATTTTGAAATAGTTTTCATTTAGTCGTTGTTGATGTTGAGTGTTGTAATTGATCAGTCTGGTTTTAACATATTGTGAACAGTTTACATCAATATCGTCATTCAGTCACCTGTTCTGAATAGAGTTGTATGATAACTGGTAGTGAAATCCGACATATTTGCATCGTCCCACATAAGCGTAGTCAATCTCTTGAGAGAAATGATTGTTTACGTGGAAGTGTGAGAAATCGGACACTGTATTATTTACATAAATAAATAATGAGTATTCTGAAACGTGTAACGAAGTGTTAAGTAGTTCATAAATCTGGCTCTACATAAACGCATTCTATTGTGTACTGAATGCGAATATCAAAGTATTTAGATGAACTAAATTTACATCCAACTACTTCATGTGCATTCAAATACCACACCGGTAGTCTAATCCTGAAACTGTGAACTTTCCTTCCAAATCACAGGCCTGTTGATTATGAATGTGGTTGATGAAATGAATAGAAACCTTACTAACGATAGTCAATTATGTCTGGGATTTTTGACGTTCACGAACTTTTGTGTTGTTTGGTTCAGGAATAGTTGGTTTCATATATATTTGTTAAGCTAATAGTTGTTTTGTTAGGTGACAGTGCTATCTAAACGAGTTTGGAAGATGTTAGTGTGATAATTTTACTGTTTTTTGATTGATCACTGTACATCAGTTAAACGACGAGTCATTATCAACAGATATGTTTCCATATGTTATTTTAAAATGAATATAGGAGTTTATACTGGATATAGTGCATTGTCTGTCGCGGAAGTATTGCCAACAGATGGACATGTAGTAGCCTTGGATATAACAGATGAATATTTGAAAGACTATTGTTTACCAGTATGGAAGAAAGCAGGTGTAGAATCGAAAATTGACTTCCGACTCGGTCCAGCTGTTGATACTCTACGTAAGTCTGATCATATGGTGTGGTATATAGTTTTCAAGAAATACAAAACACAGATGAACATTCAGTGTTTCGACATAGAATGTCCGTGAAGATAAGCATTTTATTTTTGGTTGGTGATGTGTACTCTGGTGTCAGCAATACTATCTGACTGATTTTGGGAAAAGATAATATATGGAGAATTCATGCTACATTTCTGTTTAAGATAGTTGAAAATAACAAAATGTTGGTTGATGTTGACGGGATCTACAAGTAATCTTCTGAAAAAGAAGCATTAGTGGAGTGATCGAAATCACTTAAATATTGAAGGACTGTCTTAGTTAACCACTTGTACAGACCATTAACAAATGCTGACCAGTTTACTGAATCTGTATGTGCATTAGTTCTAAGTGCATTATTGCTGTGATTGGTGAAGATCCATCCTATAATGTACATGATGCATGCGGGAAGCTAATATTTTTGCACTAGACAACATTATCAGGTCTTGTTGAGATTGCATTACACTTTTTGAAATCATTTCAAATTATATGAGAATTTCCGTCTAAATTTGAACGAATGGATAAACAGTATTTGTGCAACGAGATAATGCATGACATTGAAGAGGAGGCATATATTGGTAAAGTCCCTGTGATCGAGTCCGATGTTTCGCTCGAAAAACTGTATGCCTAATAGATCATTCAGTCATATTAATGAAAGTTGAAGGAAGTATCTGCTATAGTGTGTATTAGATACATGTAACGTGTGTGACGAAACGTGTGTTAAGAAAACAGACTGTAAATATTGTGTGTAAGTGGATCGGAGGTATGGAAAAAGTATTTCATTCTGATTGAAGTCACGAATCGATAGATGTTAGACCATCAGTGAAAAACTGGAAGGAGTATGAGACTCCTCAGAAGTGCGTACTCACGATCCTCCATGAAGGACTCGGACCCGGGACTCTCAGTCTCGTGCACGAATTATTAAACTCTAGACCACTGTGCCGGCATATATATTTATTCAGTTAGTATTCGATAACAGTTGGGTGTATGTAAGTACGTTCAGTTTGATAACAGGTTTGTCCTAAACTATTCATTGATTTGGTAACTGAACTACATATATTTTAATTGAACTGTTGTGCCACCAGAAACTTTGATTGATAATGGAGAGAGTGAAACATTCGATTTCGCCCTGATCGATGCTGATAAAGAAAACTATAGTAATTATTATGAACTATGTTTAAAACTAGTACGACCTCGTGGAATCATCGCCATCGATAATGTAAGTTTGTTTTATTTACGAGCATATGTTCTATGTATCCCAATACATTTGAAGTCAACTTTCATGACGAATTGATCTTTTAATGACTATTAATGAACCTTCTGTGTGAAAATATCTCGCTCTTAAAAGTGCTTCAACACTTCATGAATTCTCCAGGAAATATTCCACATATTCGATGAAGTGTGAAGCAATATTATAATAAAAAATGACTGTAGTTGTACACCTTCTGCCGAATGATGGCCCTCTTTTTCAAACTGCATTGAATGAGATTATCACATATATATATATATATATATATATATATATATATATATATATATATATATATATATATAATATATAAATAATTTATCTTAGATCACTGATTGGGAGTTATTGCGTAGAGGGAATTGTAATTTGGTTTGTGATAATAGTCCTAACCATACATTACTGAATTGTGCCTTCAAATGATTCCTGTTATTTGAATGATTACGTCGTTATCAATGAATGTGAATATAAAGAATAAATGTTATCTTTACTGGGTGACCAAAGTAAATTCTTACAGGACGTTTCATCTAATATTAATGTTAGAAAAATGGAATCCAGAGTGAAGTTCAATCTATTAAAGCTTCTTAAAATGAACTTCATAAACAACGAGGAGTTTAATACACTAAAACTTCGGTTTCAGTTCTCCCGAATTTTTATGGATTACCTAAAATTCATAAACCTAATATTCCATTACGGCCAATTTTGTCTATGCGTGGTTCTCCACACACGAGCTAGCTAAATGGTTAGTAAAAACTGTTAAACACAATTCGTACTAATCTCTGTAAGTTCTCTTTAAAAGATACATTTGAACTAATTGACCTTCTTGGTGACACTAATATTAAAGATAAATCTTTGCATTCATTTGATGTAAACTCCCTCTTCACGAATGTACCATTAACAAAGACGGTGGATTTCCTTTGTGACTATATTTCAAAAAAACTTTCCTCTTTTTCCTATTCCGTTACCATTTTTGAAAGAATTACTCTTATTATGTACAGCTAATGTACCTCTGACATGGTGGAAAAAGATGAAAAGTTACTGACTGACACATTAATAGCAAATGGTTATCCACTAAAGTTCATTAATAGGTGCTAAAGTCAGTTAATACCAAGACCTCTTGTTTATTTAGTTCCAAAGAAGAAAGTTTATATCCATCTAACATATCGAGGCGAATCCAACAGCATAGTTTTAAGACAGATGTTGAAAGCGGCCATCAGAAAACCTATTATGCTGCTCAATTGGTTGTGATTGAAAGGTCTATGCCCATGATTCCAAATAGACCTAGACAATGCACAACTGATTGCGTCACATCCCATTGTATTTACAAATTAACATGCTTGTGTGGACACACATACATAGGTTGAGTAATCGAACAATACAATCAAGGGTCATTGAACATGTGCCTAGATAGCTTCAAAACCAATTAGTGTCAAATGATCCGATAAACGTAGGAGGTAGAAAACCATGTTCATCGGTAGCGAAACATATAATCGAGACGGGCAAAAAATTAACATCAATACAGCTTTTAAAACGTTGTATAGAAATTGTCAAGTACGAATTCCCAGGTTATTGAAGGCTTAGCTATTCGTAAATTTACCCCCCCCCCTTATGTGTGCAAAAACAATTTGTCGTAACCTTGAATTTACCTTGGTAATCCTTAAGTCACTCTATGGCCTAGGATAACTCGACAATTTCTTACTCTTTCTCTCCCGTTTGTTACTTTACTTGAACTTTTATTTAACTGACCTTTATTAATTTTCATATAAAATGACCTGACAAGTATATGAGTGACCAGATTGTTCGAAATGTATAGTGCAAATACATCACATTTTTCAGATCAACTCCGTCTTCTCATTGTTCTATCGAAAGATTACCGTTTTACTGTTGATAATAATCTGTCAAAGAATATTGATTATCTTATAGATTCTAACCACAGTGTCTGCAACATCTACGTGACTCTCATCGAACAATCTACTTCTTAATGAACAGATGAGTTGTCTTCTTTTGGTTGCTTTTAGATTTCACTCTTCCTAATTCACAATCTTTGTTTCAGAGTCATTTTATACCCTATTGCTTACATCTCTTCTTCAGGTTATATGGAGGGAGCGTGTGCTCGACGAGAATGATAACAGCTCTGAAACTGTCGGTATAAGAGAAATGAATGCATTGATATCTAGAGATAACTCTGTTCGAATTTCTCTCTTAAGAACTGGAGATGGATTGACAATTGTTGTGAAGAATTGATTCATGTTATGACTGTTTTCAGAATGGTTACATCCATACAGACACACATATATTTGATTGATTAACCGAATTGCTTTGATTGCTTTCGCACATAAATATTTCCCATTACTAAGCTGTCAGTTTCAATCATCACTGCATATGTATGTTGTTGTAATAAAACATTTCAATGAAGGGTTTCTGTATATTACATACCGTTTCAATCATTTTGTAATTGGCACTAAACATGTCTGAATCTCTCAAATGTGAGGAAATTTGTAGGATTGTGAGATTCTCCTTATAGTCTGAGGAAACATGAGGGTATGTAATGACTAACTAGAGTTCAGTGGAAACTTGGGGCATTTTAATCCCATTTTCCCACAGTAAATCTCCAAAATTTCTAATATGACTTTCCTGAATGTGACGAAATTCTCCTCAAATGTGGATAATTGAGATGATGCGATGAAAACAAATTAAGCTTGCTGTTTTCAAAATGGTCGATATTCAGCATAATCCTTAAACTTTGTATACAGTTCGTCCTGATAATCGTCATTAGAAAATCCCCTCAATGGTGTATTAATCAGAAGGTGAATACGAAGCAAGCATGAAAGAGTAATGCCGAAAATCTAGAGAGCAAGCGAAATAATGAACAGGATCAAAATGTACATATATATATATTGGTGTTCAGAAAACCAGACACCATTCGACTTTGGTGGACCATGAATAAATCATTTAAGCGACTAATAGTAAGGCTAGCAGTATGAACATATGCGTAGTCAGTAAGCAATGCTTAAGTATACTTATTCATATAAGTGCAACAATAATAAAGGTACAATCATCTAAGATAAGTTGTTATTGTACGAATGATTCTATCCGTTAAATAAGCTAACAAAAGGGCTTAACCAAATGAAATGTAAACAAAGTGAATTGCATGTGAGCTACTATACATTATAGCTTGATCAAATTTTTTTTAATTTTCAAAATATGTATATCAGTCTCCCCCTTTTTTTATACATCAAATTACAATCCACTTATCAATCATAAATCAATAATCCAATCATAATCAATCAATAATAACCCGGGATATCAGTTCATTCATTTTAGTTTTTAAACAAAAAAAAAATATTTGTATCAGTTTATTTAAACACAATTTAATAATATTGCGGTAATATAAAAATGAGAATTTAGTAGTTGAGATGATAGAAATTGATTAAGGAAAATGAATCAAACAAGAAACAACTACAAAAATCAGTGTTGATAAAGAATATAGAAAGTATGATTATTCAAAGAACTTTGACAAGACATTGACAGAAGAAGAACAAGAAGATCCAACGATTTGTTCGTCAAAGTTACTTGAACATCAATCTCAATTAGAGAATCGTCTACTCACTCGTGAAGATCTGATTAATTTAGACAAAATTGAACCTCGTTGGAGATATATTTGATAGGATTATTAATTGGATTCGGGATTATATTTTTTGGTCTTTTAGCAGCATGTATTGTTTACATAATTGTTGGAGAAAATGTCCATCTGTGCCCAAATTACCATTTTGGAAATCAACAGTTGGTTACTGGTTAGATGTGTTTGCATTTAAAGACTCTTCTGGCGATTTAGTCGGAGATCTAAACGGTAATGAGTATTAGTGTAAAACCTCTATCACTCAAATGATGATTTTATCCTAATAGGACTCACATCTGAAGTAGATTACATCAAAACTGTAGTCGGTGCAGGATATGTGATATTAGGTCCCATTACTAAAGGATTTTACACTAATTCATACAATATGCTCGGATTAGTGGAAGATTACGAGCAGTTAGATGAGGCAGTCGGTACAATGGCTGATTTTCGTATTCTTTTAAAACAATTTCATAAAAAGGATATAAAAGTTATCTTGACATTCGATTTCAATGCGATATCCATCAGTCATAAATGGATCATACAGAACAAAGTCAAACTGACGTTGTTTGATGATGACTTTAAGAACAAGGTAAAACTACTTTCATTGTTCTATAGTCTCTTTACACTTTATCTACATAAAGAAGTCACGATATGGAAATCGATTGGACGTGAATATTAGTCATCAAAATACTATTCAGTTTTTGAATATCCAAGCATAGATCTAGATTTAACTTCTTCCGAAACTCAGAAAGCAATATTTGTATGTTTCAATGAATCCACTTATTAAACTGTATTATTACCGATAGGATGTGATCCACTTTTGGATGAAAGAAGGAATAGATGGAATTCTCCTGGATAATGCTGCATTTTTTGTTGAAGAAGAAGAAGAAGGAACACAAACCAACGTAAGTCTACAAATGATAATTCAATGATAATGTTTGTCCCTTTATAAACGGTTCTCATTTCTTTTACTCTATCTGTATATTTAGCTCGGTTCAACATGGTTGGAAAACTGTCCTAATTCTCAATTATATAGAAATGGAAGTGTGAAATTTGTTGAAGGTGTAAGAGAAGAAATGAACAAGTGGATTAAGGAAAGTGGAAAGAAAAGTAAGTTTGTTATTGATTATTAATGTTGTTGAATGTTTTGTCGTTTAAATCAAAGTGATAATCAGAATTTTATCAGAGACGAATGTACACCTTTATCTGCTTTAATGTAAATCAGTGATACTTTCCATAATGCTGTGTCATCTCGGTAGTGTTAAAGTATCAGGTTGTAGATCACCAACGTAGATTATGAATGTCGAATGATCAGAGCCTACTCGAGTTAGATGGGAATGATGTGATGAACTAGCTAAATTCGAAGTCACATCTCGCGGTTAACATCTAACGTGGATTACTTCTTCGACGTATAAAAGTATTATGGCTGCTTTGAAGACCGTATAACACAAAAGACGTTATTAAGGAAATACATTAGTAAGAATGAATACAGAGAAGATAGCGAGACCACTACCACATTGGCTAGTCCATGGCATATGATCAACTGATAGCGTTGGTTGTCCTTGACTTTGATAGGGATCGACGACCTGTTCAATATTCAGTGACCCAACTGCCGGATGATTTGGTTATGAATCAGTGACATTTCTCTGACCCTATAAAGTGATCAATAGAAACTCATCTAATTGGAAGTGAATGAAACTATACTTCTTAAACATGCAACAAATAGTTAAATACTTTAAGGGGTTCAGTGGATACATAGCTTACTAAACAAGATTACTGAATAACAGAATTATTAAACTACTAGTGATAATCTGTGTTTTCTTGTATTCACATTGCATATTGAGTCATTCAATCGTTTATTATAAAATTTGTTACAGAGTTAGTTATTGCTCAAACCATTAACATCATATTTAAATTTACTGGATTTCATACAGTTTATGTAAATGATCTCAGAAACACTTGTTTGTTCTTTGTACAATATCTTCTACAGATTATTGGCTGTGAACTCTGGTGATACAGGTTGTGGTGTGGGCGATAATCCAGATCCAATGTTAATGTTCAGAGATGTGGCTGATTTAATAATCAGTCGCGAATTTGTATGGGGGAGAGGTGAAAAAGAACGTGCATTAACATTTAACCAAACAGCTCTACAAAAATATCTCACATATACAGATTCCGACAAAGAGATACTTGGTTTGACCACTAGCACTGTTAATATTCCGCCATATGGAGATACGCTTCAGCTTGCGACAACATTGTTATTGCCAGGTATAGGAACATAAATAATAACAAAAACTTTTTAATATTATCCATACAACTTTACACGTTGCCACAATCTTGTGACTTTAAAATCTGAATTTAGTAAATAACTTCTCGGAATACATAATCATCAATGATATTCTAAACGGAAATACCAGCTGACAGCATTTAAGTTTGATAAGAGATCATCTCTAGTGTTGTCAACTCTAATCCATAATGAAATGAGGTATAGAACTGTTAATTGTAAACTCAACAATCAATTAACTAATAATAGTTTACCGATTAAGTTTACTAACATGATCTATCTTATATCACAGTGAATAATTGTGAAAATATACTTTACAACTATCTGCAATTCTTAATATAAAATAACAGATCAGCTTCTTTTGCGGATCTCTTGATACAGACATGACTTAAGTCATCCTAGTAGGTTCTTTCTGTAGAACAACTTCTCAGGGAATGTATGTGATTTGTCTTCGTTTTTCCCACTTCTAGTATCTTAGGGAGCATGATGAAATTTTGCATAAGGTATCTTGGCACTGAGCACTTGTTAGTTATGGACGATATTCGACTTATATGAGGGCTGAGATACTGCCCGGGTGCCCAGACCAAAGCAAGTGGCTTTATTAGGGGACCACACCCCCAGCCTTTAACCTGACGGTTTAAGCCACAAGGCAGTGGAGCAACGTCACAGTATGCAGTCCAATGGTAGCCGATGACAAACAATTGGTTCATATGCCATTTGTTTCCTTAGGATATTGGAGCCAATGGGCACCGTTGGTTTGAAATCAGGGTTTTCCAACTCCCCTAGGTGGATCCTCCGTATCCAACAACCCGGTTAAATCGTTGGACATTCGCTTTTCGTCCTCTTGGTTTCGTAAACAACACCCCGACGCGAGAAAGCAGTGATTAGTACTTCCCTGGAAGTGGTTGTATACACGTGGCCGTTTGAGAGCATTTCGAGAGGGAGAGCTGACTGTCCTCACTCTCAGCCGTATCAGGGCATTTGGAGGTATGGAGGATATTAAATTGCGAAATGTGTTCACTCAAATGAATTATTATATTATATATTTCTCACCACTATTTTATCTTATCTATAGGACTACCAGTAATTTATTATGGAACTGAGATTGATGTAAACAGAGTCACTTCGCAATATCTTCCTGAAAGTATTTATCCGAAAGGAAAGAGTTATAATGATGAACCATTTGATAAATATTCGTCTGTGTTATCGCATATGCCAATGCCATGGGATTTTAATGGGAGGAGGTTTTCGGCGACAATAAATGATTCGAGATTTCGTGACTATCTCAATTATTATAATAACAAAAAAGTTGTTGAAGTAAGTAATATAGTAACTTCCATGTATTCACTCATCAAATGCTTGTTTTCTTTGTGTAGCCGAAATGTTATTTTATTAAAATTATGTATTTTCAACTAGAATAACTGACTGCTTTTGCTGAATATCTACTGTGTAACCAAAACATGTTTACTTACTTGCTTACTTACGCCTGTTACTCTTCGTGGAGGAGCATTAGCCTCCAACCAGCATTCTCCATCCAACCCTGTCCTGGGCAGTCTTTTCCAGTTCTTCCCAGTTGTTATTCATCATTTTCATATCTGCTTCTATTTCCCGACGTAATATGTTCTTTGGCCTTCCTCTTTTCCGTTTCTATTCAGTATTAGATGTTAGTACTTGCCTCGTGATGCAGTTTGGGGATTTTAGTAATGTATGTCCTATCCACTTCCAAAGTCTTTTCCTAATTTCCTCTTCAGCTGGAAGCTGGTTTGTTCTCTCCCATAGTAGGCTGTTGCTCATTGTATCCGGTAATTTGATGTTGCGTAGACAACTATTTATGAATACTTGTACCTTCTTGATGATGGTTGTACTAGTTCTCCAAATTTCAGCTCCATGAGTGCAATTTAATGACAAATAATTCAAAACCAAAGAAAATTAGAAAAAATAATTGTTTTTAACAAATTCATCATCAGACTTTGCAGTTATACGCGCGTGTCGTCCGATTTGGGGCTCGTCAGCTGGATGTGTCTGCAGCCCATCCCAACATCAACTCTGAGATGCAGGTACATCCATCTGACGAGTCCCAAATTGGACGAAACTCACGTCCTGCATTCCACTGCTAGCCACCATCCATCTCTGCTTAAAAAGCTCATGATTTAAGGCCATATCGAGGCGATTCGCACACGATGCACATACGTCAACAAGAGACTAGTCAGTTGCAGTCTTAAATAACAACGCGAAGATACGAGTAAACCAACACCAATTGAATTTGGGTTTTTAAGTTACTTCTAATATTTACAAAGTATGCAGTTGAGCCTAGCCTGAATTTATTCATGAAGATGTGTAGTTAGCAGTCATATAAACTTAAGTCATGAATGAATTCATTACCCGGTTGGCTCAGTTTTCAGTTGATTGGAATCTTTATTGACATAAACGCCTTTTATAATATTGAAAAAGTTATCGGAATGAAAAGAAATGGCTCAATATCGCGTGAAAAGTCATATTTGTTGATTGATATGAGTTAGTTGTTTAGTTATTTTACTGTACAATAAGTATTGTCAATCAATGTGAGTATAACTATCTTCTTTATCCTTAAAGAGTGAACTTGCTGAAGGAAATGACAAATCCTTTCTTCGTCTTGTACAAAAATTAGTAGCTTTACGTCAAAATCCTAGTATAAAATGGGGAACAATGGAGCAAATAAATATTGATCAAGTAAGTGATTTCCCAGCTTATACACTCGATAAATTGTTTTTCTAAAGTAACTTCTTAACTCAACTATTAACTATGAAGGCTTCTTCAACACTACGGCATGTCTAAGAAAATAGTCAAAATCATATGGAATTCCTATGATGGGTTAAACTGCAAAATTTTGTATGAAGAACAGTTGACAGACTCATTCGAGGTAAAGACCAGTGTCAGATGAGGTTGCTTACTCTCACCCTTTCTCTTCCTTCTGGTAATCGACTGAATTATGAAGACGGGATACAGTATACATCTTGGATGCAGATGGACGATCTAGACCTCGCAGAGGATCTGGCTCTTATATCGCAAACTCAGCAACAAATTCAGGAGAAGCCGACCAGTGTAGCAGCAGCCTCAACAGCAGTAGGTCTCAATATACACAAAGGGAAAAGCAAGATTCTCTGACATAACACACCTTGCACCAATGGGGTCGCACTTGACGGAGAAGATTTGGAAGATGTAAAAACCTTTACATATCTGGACAGCATCATTGATGAACAGGGTGGATCTGATGAAGATGTGAAGGCGCGGATCGGAAAAGCAAGAACAGCATATTTACAACTGAAGAACATCTGGAACTCAAAACAACTGTCAGCCAACACCAAGGTCAGGATTTTCAATACAAATGTCAAGAGAGTTCCACTGTATGAGGCGGAAACTTGGAGTACTACGAAAGCCATCATCTAGAAGGTAGAAGTGTTTATTAACAGTTGTCTATGCAAAATACTTTGGATCTGTTTGTAAGACACTATCAGCAACAACCTACTGTGGGAGCGAACAAATCAGATCCCAGCTGAGTCATAAGGCAAGCCCTCACTTGAAATCCTCAAGTGCAAAGGAGATGAGGAAGAAGAATGAACAACAATTGGATAGAACTAGAAAAGAAGGCCCAGGAAATAGTGGGTTGGAGAATACTAGTCGGCTGCCTATGTTCCATTGGGAGACAATCCGCACAGGATGTATACATGCCAATAAGAGACTGGTCAATTTCAGTCCTAAATAACAATGGTAAGATATAAGTAAAACAACATCAAGTGATATTTACTGGTAAGTTTACTTTTATCAATAAAATACAAATTATATACACATAGTTCCCTTTATCATTTTGAAAAGAGCAATGAACAAACATTCTAGCAGAATAGCATGAATTTATTTTTATTTCGTTGGTTCTCGTCAGCTGCTTACAACCTGTGATATTGAAGAATCATAATTACATAATCGGTTTAAATGACTTACATAAAAGAGTTTGATTGGAAGTTATATTAAAGACATATTCGTATAGTAAAGCAAGAGTGTAAATAAATTTAATAGACTGAATATTATAAATATATACCTTATGTGATGAAAGGACATTGTGACAACAGTTCAAACGGTTAGAAACAAATAAACCTTGATAAAATGAGTAGAGTTCAGTTGATAAAATAAGATAGTTGGAATAAAACTCAATGGTGTAATAAATGCAAGAAAGAGTTTAAAGAAAAAGAAAAAAAATTATTAAGATATAACGAAGGAATATTAATCACCAAGGCAAGGAAAGATTAGTAACCATCTCCTTTTGAACACATAAATCAGGCTTTTGGCGCCTGATAGCAACTGCTTCAGAAAACTTCAGAAGACTGGAGTTTGGCTGCTTACTAATCATCTTGAATGATTGTAAGGTATCTACCTGATGTCCTGTATCAAGAAGATGTTTGGTGATTGCACTATTTAGAGTCTTTCTTTCTCTTGTTCTGAGGCTTTTGGAACATGTTCAAAGAATCTAAGATATGCTCTCCTTTCAGTTCGGCCGATGTAGCTGCTTTGGCAGGTACACGTAAATTTATAAATACAATTGGCGGTAACATGAAAAGGATGCTTATCACAGGTTGTAAGCATTTGATGAGAATCAAATGGAATAAAAATGAATTTATGCTATTCTGCTACAATGTCAAGTGATGTTTACTGGTAAGTTTACTTTTATCAATAAAATACAAATTAAATAAATATTATTAATGTACTTTGAAGTATTTCTTTCTTAACCCCTTTTTCACTGAATATGAAACATCATCCTTTTTCATGACATTAACCATTCTCTTTAAACACATATCCCAACATATAATTACTTATTCATGTATTATTTACATATGAATGCATAAATTGAAATGACCTAGATTCAACTGATAACTTTTAATATATTTGGGCAGTAAACATGTAATGATCTCCAATCACGGATGTAGTGAACAGATCTACTGAAATGAATTTCATAATTATTCTAGATAAAGCTTCTCGATATTACGTGCGCTATACAAGTTTCATTTTCACTTAAAGTAGTAATTACTGTTTTCCAGATTGATGAATAGCGGTCGGCCCAACATCGTCTTATTCAAAGTAATTAGTTGGATGCCGGCTCAGTGGTCTAGTTGGTTAAACGCTTGGTGCAAGACTGATAGGTCCTGGGTTCGAATCTCGCGGGGTGCGGGATCGTGGATGCACACGACTGAGGAGTCCCATACTAGGGCGAAACGGCCATCCAGTGCTTCCAGGTTTTCCATGGTGGTCTAGCTTCAATTGACTCATGATTTCAATCTGTGTAATTAGTGCCTTTGATAAATTTCGATAGTGTAATTAAGAAGACGAAGATGAACAGAACTATGTGATAATATATATATCAGTACAATACATTTCGAACAATCTGATCACATATAATATACATGTTAGGAACATTTAGGTCAACTAGACTTGAAATGAAGTGTAAGAGATAGTAAAGAAAATAATATGAAAACAGTTTGAAACCTCAGAACTCTTGATAATGAACTAATATTACCAGGGTAGGTTTAGGATGAGAACAGATAGTTTTTGACTGCACAAAGGGGGTTTGAATTTTCGTATGGCTAAGGCTTCAATAAACCTTAGTATACACTCTTTTACACATTTTCACAACATCACAAAAGCCTAATTAAAATCGATCTTATAACCTGTTTCAATTATGTGTTTGGCAATAGACGACGATGGATGTTTATCCTCTACCCTTATTGGATCATTTAATTTTATTTGTTTCTGCAACCATTTAGGTACATGTTCACACACCCTAATATTGAGATCACGATTACTTTCTTCTTCTAACACTATCAGAACCTTCCTAATCTTTCAACTGGTCCATTGATCAACATCTCAATTAATTGACCATCGATTATTATATTCGTCTTCCACACATTCGTTTATAGATTTTACCTTAAATTTCATTACTTATTTCAGTGTTGTTGTCTGTATTTCTACCGAACAGAAATCATCTCATCAATATATTTAATATGCATTCATTTCATGTAACTCTAAGTCTACCAAATGCATTGATATTAACTATCTATCCTTTTCCATTAATCTTCACTCGCCTGAGGCATGTAGCTGGATGGTGAACATACGAATTATTTAAAATTAAATGACCACTGAATAGTAATCGTTGTCATGTGTGCCTTGTCCTGATTAGTACTAGTTGGATTTTATTGATCAATTTGAGATGTGATTCATAATCTAAGCGACTTGACATCGTGTGCGCTATGCTGAGATATCAACTGATAGCTTTCGGGGGTTGGTACACCTTACTTGCAAGTGTAAAATTGAACGAGACCAAAGTTCAGGGTTTATCTATGGACTACATTTAAAAACGACCACTTGGCACAGGGATTTTTGCTAACTGTTGTTTGAACTGAACGATTCTTATTATTGTGTATTTTACTGTGTAGTTTTTAAAATCATGATGAATAACCAGTAAAACTCATTTGTGAGTAAATGATTTTAAAAGTTGTTTTCATTTTAGTTATGATATGTTTCTTAGCATTTCCGTTGGTCAATTGCTATTGCTGTGAAGTGTTTCACATGTTTTCTAGTTCTTGAAATGGGAGAGTTTTATGTAGTTATGTCATTGTTATCAAAGTTAACAGATTACTTTAAAGAGGTATTTTCGAATAAATTTTGCATAATATGTCTTCATCTTGTTGACATGTGTTAATTTCTTTACAGGAATCTGTAAGTCATGCTGAAGCATTTGCACGAAAGGCGAAAGGTTTTCCAACATTCATTGTGGTATTAATAAAGTATTTCAAGGAGGATTATTTTTTAGATTTAACTTCTGTTTGTTTATCAATTACACCAAGGGTAATTTATCCTTCACATCCACAATTATCAGTTGACAATGCATTATCAACCTCAAAAATATTTATCCCAAACTGATATATTCTAGTTACATTTTAGTATTTGAATGTAATTAATCATATTTCCATATAATAGATTTCTCTCATATCTGATCTGAACTTATTGTTTGCACTTTCATTCATTTGCTTCATGTTTGGTTTTCTGCACTTAGCACGTAAACAGAATTTATCAGTATGGGGATTTGTGGAGGTTATAGTATTTTCGCTGTTGAAATCACAAGTCAATTTAAGTTAAACCACCATTGAAAACCTAGAAGTACTGGTGTTTAGCTTCAAGATGTAACTCCTGGTGTTTTAGTGATGAACTTTGACCAATGAAATGGAATCGGTGTATAGTGTGACAATTATTCACCTCAGGCAGTGGATACACATACGGGGAGACGAACTAGACTATTCATCCATACTTTTTGAAATCACTATCGGGTGGTTGGAAAACGTAAAGCGTAATTTTGCTTCAGTTAATGTATTTCTCAAAGCTTTTGCATACGCTGAATTACTACTTCACTGGCTACATCACCTTTAAACTTCAGGAATACACGCTTTTTCAATACCGTCGGTGATTTGACTTCGGGTTTTGTTCCAGGCATATGTTTCGTTAGGAACTTTGATCGTTACCCATGTTCATATATTAAAATCACGGATTAAAAATGATCTGTTACATTGTGCTATAAGATTTTTGTTTGTGTAGCAGCTTCGGAAATTCAAGTATTCATTTTGCAGTTGCCTGATCAGGCCAGTTGACTATATCGAACATTGAACAAAGTAGTATGCATTCTGTGTAGTACTCAGTAACAAAAGATTTTACAAGACCGTATATATTGATTAATGTTAATTATGTACCAAACACTATGTTTAAGCTTTTGTAATCTGGATATTCCTAGACTCTTGAAAATATGAAACTTAAGTAGGTGTTTAAGGAGATGTCTAGAAGTGTTAAGCATACTGTAATCATATGGAATCTTACTCAATTCACTTCAAAATGGGACTTCTCGAATCTAGCGGCTAATAGACTGATTAGGAATGAAGGTTCATTTCGGCTTGTTTAATTTTTCACCCAGACTAATTTCTCGATAATAAGATTATTAAACCGACAAATACTTTTACTTGAATACACCTCGAAAATGCATTAAAATTAGATTAGGTAGGTCAGGTTTACTCAGACTTCTCATACAGTGAATAAAGAAAAATGAGTAAGGTCAATCATTATTTTTATTAACCAGCTATTATAGAAAGGCATTCGTATTTAGACATCATGTATTATAAGATGGTGGAGGAGATTTGTAGCTCAAGTGGATGATTTTGATAGAGTTTTGTTCTCGGAGCTGAATGGTTTGGTTGTGGAGCTTTCGAACACTTCACTTCTATCTGAAATGAAGAATACTGTTATACATATATATAAAACAGTGTTCTTCGTGCCAGCCTCACATCAACTCAGACTCGTTAAAGATTTACTTTCATTCGAAATTTAAGTGCATCATTCCTAATTCCATTTATCACTTTTGTACTTATTCCCGTAGGTGTAACTATACACACGTTACGCTTGCTACTAGTCGGATAGCTTGAACTGCTTACTTGAAATATATCATGAAACAATTTTGTCTTTCATCTTATTTAATACGTTGTTTGGGAACTACGGAATAGAAGGGTCAGCTTGCACACAACCAGATGATTTGGACTTCTCAGATGAGCTAGCTCTTCTATTTCATACACATTAACAAAGGCAGATGAACACTACTAGTGTAGCATCAGGCTCTGCAACAGTAAGCCTCAACATACACAAGGGAAAAACCAAGGTCCTCAAATACAAAAAAGTGAACACCAACTAAACCAATCACACTAGATGTAGAAACTCTAGGAAAGGTTTAATCCTCTACGCATCTGTGAAGCACCATCGATAAACCAGTTATATCTGATGCAGACGTAAAGGCAAGGATTGCAAAGGCAGGGACATCATTCCTACAGTTCAAGAACATGTGGAACTCAAAACAACTATTAACCAATACCAAAGTCACAATCTTCAATACAAACGTCAAGACAGTCCTACTGTACGGAACTGAAACTTCGAGAACTACTACAACCATCACCGAAAAGGTACAAGTATTTTAAAACAATTGCCTACGTAAGGTACTCATTATCCATTGGACGGATACCATCAGCAACAGAGTTCTGTGGGAGAGAACGAATCAACTTCCAGTCGAATAGGGAAACTAGGAAAAGATGTTGGGGGTGGATAAGACACACAATGAGGAAATCATCACACTGCATCACGAGGCAAGCCCAACATCGAGTTCTTAATGGAAACGGAAAAGAGAAAGACCGAAGTAAACACTGCGTGAGGATTTGGAAGCAGACATAAAAAGGATCAACATCAACTAGAAAGAACTGAAAAGGATCGCTCAGGACAGAATTAGGTGGAGAATGCTGGTGGTTGGCCCATGACCATCCATGAGGGGTAACAGACGTATGTAAACCAGCAATACACTTTTGGAATGTGTCAAAGTAATGGCGATCATGTTCATTAGTCGACGAAGCTTCAATAAGCTCCTTACTAGTAATTTGTTGATCTTCTTGTACTCTGAATTAGTATTTACGATTTATCAAATTCAGAAACGTGGTGCCTTCTTTAGTGTGTTTAGCTTAGGTTAAAATGTGACTATCTATACTCAGTGGTTACGATAAATTAGGATTGCGGAATCAGTCATGCGTGCTGAGTAACTGTGCGAATTGATGGTTGTTAGTAATAAACAAATTCTGTTCTGTCATATGTCAATTATGATAATTATCATAGGTATAATGAGAAATATTTCAGTTTCATTGAGAATTTGTTATTCTGGTAAAGGTTACTTTCAGTCATATAAAGCAAAAGTAAGTCTATTCCTGTACTGAAAAATATGCTTACCGTATGCATTATAAAACCAATTACTGAGCAGAAGAACCAAGAGTTAGAGGTAAGCTGTATTGGTCAAACGAAATCAAGAAATATCTGTACACTTATCTATATACATAAAAATGTCCCTTAGAAAATTAAGCAACATATTTAATCAATTAAATGTCTCGTTCGTAAAGAACGACAATTAGCCTGTATTCACCTATGACAAATGATTGATTGCCTCAATGTATCAGGATTCCAAAGTAGATTCCTCTCGTTTCATACTTGTCAAATACGCGATTTCAGTTTTCGATATCTATTGATGTATTCCATTTTTTCAATCCATTTTCACCCAGCTAGGTTTTTTGGATACTGAGTTATGATAATGTGCATACTCTACGATAATTTACTGTTCAATTCCATATATAGCTATTTTAGTAATTTGAACTGGTATGTTTATTCTATCCATAATTTGTTGAATGAATAACATAGAATGTAAACTGCACTTTTCTTGCAAATTTCATTGTTTTTATAGGAAAAAAACACTGGTATAAGCTGTCAGTGTTTACTGTTTATTTTTTATTTAGACATAAACTGATTCAATAGAAAGTGCGTGGATCATATTAGTACAATTAACTTAATCGAATGATAGCATCTATGCACTTCATTACATAAACTCTACGTTACAACCTGATAACAAGCATAATTTACTAATTCCGGTTACGTATAACAAACTGCAATTAAAATGATTCGTAACTTTCGTTTACAAAAATGATTTACAATGATATTATTATATATTACGGATAACATGGTCCTGTCTCAAACATTTGTTTAAGGCCTAATGAATTTCAGTTTCAGTTCTAGTTTGGAAGGGATAGAAAGCTTGATAGCCTGTGTTAGTCCTGGCAGATGTGAAAACCTTTACATATCTGGACAGCATCATTGATGAACAGGGTGGATTTGATGCAGATGTGAAGGCGCGGATCGGAAAAGCAAGAACAGCATATTTACAACTGAAGATCATCTGGAACTCAAAACAACTGTCACCCAACACCAAGGTCAGGATTTTCAATACAAATGTCAAGAGAGTTCCACTGTATGGGCGGAAACTTGGAGTACTACGAAAGCCATCATCTAGAAGGTAGAAGTGTTTATTAACAGTTGTCTATGCAAAATACTTTGGATCTGTTTGTAAGACACTATCAGCAACAACCTACTGTGGGAGAGAACAAACCAGATCCCAGTGGAGGAAGAAATCAGGAAGAAGCGCTAGAAGTGGATAGGACACACATTGAGGAAAGCACCCAACTGCGTCACAAGACAAGCCCTCACATGGAATCCTCAAGGCCAGCGGAAGAGAAGAGGAAGACCAAAGAAAACATGGAGATAGATATGAGAAAAATGAACAAGAATTGGATGGAACTAGAAGAGAAGGCCCAGGACAGAGTGGGTTGGAGGATGCTTGACGGTGGCCTATGCTCCATTAGGAGAAACGGGCGTAAGTAAGTAAAGTAAGTTAGTCCTGGCAACGATGGTCCACAGGTGATCCAACTTTCTTTTAAGACAGTCGATGAATAGAGCCTTAACCACATGCCGAAGTAATGAATTTGTAGTGGCATTGGACCATAACCACACAATCCTCAAAGCTGAAAACGAGACTATTCGGAAAATAGATATTCAATATTTAACGCGGAGAAATACCTAACGATGGAGAAGGCGCGAACAAGGAATTGAATGAATGGGGAGTTGATCGAATGGCATGTCTCGGCCATGCAGGCGTGGTCTCTGCTGAATGTTACCTTATATCTTCTATTCATATTAAATATATTGTTCTTTCTCTAGCCTACGCTTGTTCTCCATCATGTATTGGTAATTGTTATGATACAGTGAGTTGGTGTAGAAGATGATGTGACTTCCACGTAAGATCTTATAGATTAGGCAGTTATATCATGACAAATCTACTACTTTAGGATTAGGTCTATTATTAGAGCAGTACTAATGTCATAGTAGACCATAATTCGACAAATTCCACTCGTTGATGACTCGATTGGAAATTCGATAGTCAGCTGACAAGTAATTTGTTCTGGGTTTGTGAACGTTTGTGGATTGTCCTCGTAAATTCTCTGTTTTGGATGATAAGAAAAATGAGAGCATATCAAATACACATTTTTCACTGCGTAACTTGAAAACAGTAATCACATCAAGCATCATACGTGAGCTTCGCCATTCAGGGAATCAGCTTATTTGCTGTTCTCTAAATCTTTTCCAGAAGCTCACTGTCTTTTTTACTCAGGAACTAGTCTCTTGTATGCAGTGCTCAAATTTAGGACGCATAAGCTGTCTATACAAATTCAAAAAGTTATTGGCGTTGGCTTGACTCAAGGCACCACCTATCGACCATAATGTTGTAAAACTTTTGGTGACTATTGCACGGCAGTGCGCAGTAGTCTTCAAGTCTTGGCTAACGACGACCCCTAAGACATCGTTTGTCTGGACAACAAGTAGCTCAGTGTTACTTATCATGCAACAGGTAACTTTTGATTTTTAAGCGTGTATCAGCTTTCACGAGCCAACAATAAGTTAGTGAGACATGAATAACCTATTCTAAAACCATGCTGCTTTTGTGAAAGGATCCGATTTCTATTGAAGGTCACTCATGATCACACTCAGTGTATGCTTTCAGCCCAGGGCAGAAGATTGATTCACCGAACATAAAAATGTCTCAAGGATGCAAAGCAAATATATAAATCCTAAACATGTGACATGTATATTAGTTAAGAGAACGGTTCAAAATCTCTAGACTGGGCTGTAATTCTATAAGCTAATGTTAACGGTAAACGACATCGTTACTTTCAACCGGTACTCCTCTTGTTCTACTCCTGTAACGATAGGCGCAAACCTGGATTCGAGGTAAGGAACACAACAAAAGATGGATGGACAAGCGCTTTATATACGAATAAATAAATATCACTGATAAATTGCTGAATAGTTTAATTCGCATTGTTCAGTAAAAATTCACATGTGAAAACTTGCAGAAATCGATGGGAGTGGTAGTGACTCCGTTCGAAATATTGCTAGCAGTCACTAAAATTTGAAAAATCGCCTTGGACGAGTCAACTTTCGAAATCATGGTCCCAATTTCCATAGTAATCCAGTAACTTTTTTCCCTTTACGGACCACGTGGAATAGGAGTGCTCATGGATAGTTGAATGGGCGGACTCTCCTTAAATTCATCATACGATTAAACACATCTTAGTTTCGTAGCAGCTAGTCGACGTACATTCATGAATACAGATATTCATAGAGTAATGATGTGGTGTGACACTTTGTTATTCACACACGGTAATAACAGATAGTTTGTAAAGTTGAGCATACTTATCATGCATCAGTTCAAATTAAGGACTGACTGGATGATTGATCATGTCAGGGCATATCTTGTAACTAGAAAACAAAATTGAAGACAAATAATTCTTCTTGATTAGGAGGGTTTCATGAACGTTGCAGACTTTTTGCAGCCTGGTTTTATCTAGACCACTAATGAACATCTGAAAGCACTGGATGTATTGGTGGTTGCGATTACGCCCTGATGAGTTTCACTTCAGAATGAGATGAGGAAGATTAGTTGTCGTCATTTTTGTCACTCGTTTGTTGAATTTGATCACCAGATCATGGTGCTCTAGTTGACCCTTGCCAACGAATAGCACTGAGATGTTTACGACAACGGAAATTTACCAGAGGAGTTTTCATAAACATACATTTACATGCGCATGCTTTTAGTTTATGTGTTGATCGAGTTTCTATTTGGCACACCAGATTAAAAACATGGTCTTGTTAACGATCATTTAAATATGCAGGAAGAACTCGTACTCCTACCTTGTCTTCAAGGAATAGATTCGTCTGCTACAGTTGCCATCAACGAGTGCTTGGTGGGCGATTCACTCAAGAGATTGTTTTAGAAACTTCAGAGTCTTCTACAGCTTCGGGATGACTCAACGAGTGTGCGATACTACCAAAACTGATAATGATGACTTTGCTCTTCTGGTTTGTACAAAGATAATCTCGATTATTTTGACAAGTAATCAGAGAAAAAGCGTGATTCAGATATCCGTGGTTCCGTTTACGGTATTGTGAGAGTTTTTGAAAAGGATAACCCCAATCTTGGCGGTCCTTATGCTCTCGTAGAGTGAAGTTAGTCTATTAATGGCGTTATCTTAGAACGGAAGGAGAACCACATGAACCTGTTTTGTAAGTTTCGTGAAGGACATTTATCTAACGAGACCCTCATCAAACTTTCGTTAGGTAAAGATTTATTGCACTCGTAACAATATTTATCTTCTCGAATGATATCCTAGTTCTACATCGTAGACGTGTTAACCTAACCGTGTAGGTGGTCAGGTTAACCTCTACACAGAATGCACCTTAATCAACTGAGCTGTCACGACAGTAGCACACGACTGAAAAATATGTGAGCTAGTGCGCTGCCGACCGAAATGCACAGGACAAAACAGTGAATTAGTTGTAGTATACCCCAGCCCAGAATGTGAGGTGGACAAATCACTCTTATTTGAAATTGAATCCTGGACAAACGTCTCTAGTTTCCCATACTAGGTGAATTTAGTGCATACTCTATAAACTGTGGAAATTCGGAAGTAGGGTTATCTAGAACATAGTTTGATTACAAATTGTTTGAAACCACAATTACCTCAGTTTTATTCCAGCACATTAGATTCCACCAGATATGAACTACGAAAATCCTCATTTGTATTCAACTTGGTTTTCACACACAGTAATGATGTCTGTGGAATAATGCCCCTCCTACACTTAAGGTGATGTGGTGATGGGGTCATTTTATTCAAATTCATGAATGAAATAGTCTATCAAGTTGATGCATCAACCTCGTCCTAATTTAGGGAACACAGAATTGAAGGCATTCGATTCTTCATCCTCCACTGAAAACTGTAAAATTGACTCTGGTGTATCAGTGGAAGATGCATGAACACGTTACCGCGAGTTGTACGAATAAGTAACACAACCATTTGTACTCAAAACATATGAAGCATGACCGTCTGTGGACAGACCAGGATGTTTACAAAGACGAATGGAGAAACGTTCGAACGTCTATGTCTGTCTTGGCACAGCAGTTCGACACGGGTCGATACGAAACGAGTGTTTACGTACAATTCGGACAGCTGGGAGAAAACTGAAGACCAGTCGGCTTATTCTCCAATCAAGTAGTTGAAGAGACTCCTCTCGTACGCAAATGACAGAACAAGGACGTGGTATTAGATTCTCGATCTAAATGTTGAAGTGAGTGTATCTCATATGATGGAAGGAGATCAGGACAAACCACAGGCGGTTGCTAACTATCTTGATACAGAAAAGCAGTTAGAAGTTCCATACTTGAACATCCAATCGACTGTAACCATCCTATGGATCCAATTACAATGGATTTAGACCAAATAACCAAGTGTGTCTACATGCACATTGAGAATGAAAAGGTAAATAGATACACTATAACGGAAGAGTCATTGTCCGTAGTTGCTTCTCACAGTGATCTTTGGTTATTGATGAGCCAAAGTTTTATGACCACAGTGTATTACGGCGAGCCTCAGCTAAGTGCTCTAAAGCCACGTGGGCTTGAGGAAGAACATTCACCAAAATAGGCACGAATATATTCGCTACAATATAGAAAACCTTAGTGAGATCCGAACTTGAACTTGCAAGATACTGTTTCAAGGGTGACTCGAGTATCGTGGGAAAAGTACAGAAGACAGTTACTCGTGCTGTTGCAGAACTCCAATGTTTACTGTAAAATAGCGGCTTGAGAAGTTGCCTCCTTAACTTTTCCTACTGCAGATGAAGAGGTGATATGACTTTGAAGTGTAGAATACTGAGAAATGATTTTGGACCCGATGCATACTCTCTTCTCTCTCCTTATAGATCGGGATAACTCAGAGGACGTGGCAGGAATGTACAGAAACTAGAAACTATCAAAATACCAGTGGAATATTAGTTTTCACACTGAGTTATCAGTTGTTGGAACCCGTTTACTGAAGACTTGATGTTCGGACCTCAAATTAACTCGTTCAAGAGAAGATTAGACACCCTCATAAGCTTGCTAGAAAAGGAATAACATCAAGTTTCTGTGTTCAATGAACAAATCTGAAACTTAACTCAAGACCTACGGAATCGTATCAGTGGAATACTAAATTCAGTTTTCTCGATAGACTGCTTACACAGTAACTCGGAAATGTCTCCATCTACAAGGATTTAGGTTTAAGGAAATCACTCAGTTTATACTAAGTGATAACAAAGACATTGGATATTGGATTAGGAAGTTGATTCAAACAGTCTACTAAAACGTCGATCTACCTCCGGCGGGCTCGAGAACTTTCCTGTGATGGTGAGTCGCTATTTATTTTTGGCTTACGGTTGCGAGGCTTTTAAATAGTGGGATTTAATTCAAGATGCTTAAAGCTCAATATAATGTTTTTAAATACGAAGCAAAACAAGTATTTTGTGTGTAATCTGTTTTAAAATGGGTGGTCACCGTTGACAAATTAAATGACTTTTGTGTAAAATATATTTAAGGTGAGTAAATACTGTATTATTAGAGAAGTAAAAAATACAGCCTTGATATACTTAAGGCTATCAATTCCAACGGATATTCCTCATAAACCCTGACTTGATAAGAAGCGTTCGAGTAGAAAACCTGCACAAGGTTGGTGTTCCTCTGCTACATCAATCAGTTACAGCCTCCGAATTAAGACCTGTTAATCTAAATAGTCGGGCACCACCGCACGGCCAATAGTTACGATTATGGTTGGGTTTCGTTAGGTATGTATGTGTGTGCCTGAGACCAGTCCGGTTTTACTGGGTTTACTCATTATTAGCCATATTTAAGCCTGGATGGTCAATGAGGCAAATATTTTGGGCATTATTAGTCATACTTACTCCTGTATGGCTATCACTAGGTGATTTTCTTTGTAAACTAGAATGATCAAGACCAGCCAAATAGAATTTCATCCAGTTTCCAAACTAGCTAGGATCTCAGTCGATTTAACAGCTTGGTCTAGACCAACACGCCTAAAGATCTTGGGGTTTAGTCCATCAGTGTTCTGGCCATCGAGTCATTGTCGCATATGTTCTCACTAACTCAAATTTATATTACGTTTCGTCGGCAATTCTGAGATTCGACCTGACAATTTAATCTCATTGTGCTATTGGAGTGGGTCATCTTAAACCAATATACATACGTACCAGGCTTCATGTCGTGACTAGCTGGCTTGATGATTCTGACATTTTACTGTTGCTTATCACCGCCAACTTTCTCATCGCTTTTTTTCACCTGCTCACTGTTGCTTCAGATCTTTGCGTAAACTGTTTTACATTTTACGTTTAAGTACCACTCTTTCGCCGTCGTGTTTGGAGTCAGACGGTATGATTTTTAAAAATATGACAATTCAGTAGACGCTGCTGAAATCCACTCATTGTTCCTAATTAATACGTTTCAGTACGCGGTCATTAACTGTCCATAGGTAAATGCAGATTACTGATTGTCTTCCCCTAAAACTGGAGTTTTAAAATTTCTTGCTTTTTGTCCACTAATTCGTCTTCAGATCAAGTTGCCCCTTATCCTTCCAACTACCGTTACTACCACCACTAGATAGTTCCATCTCGCTGTGTTGATATAACCTCCTGAAGCAACAACTTGCATTTAGAGGGAGAGAAGCGCATCCCGAACATTCTGGCATTGTTTAGTGCTACCAGAAGACTGCATTTTGTCAGCGTCTTCACCAAACAGGACTGTGTCATCTGCGTATTCTAAGTCGGTAAGCGGACCTCCTGGAAGAAGATCAATACCCGAGAATTCAGTAGACGAGAATGTTATTTCCATCAATAGGTCTATGATGAAGTTAAACAAAAATAGAGAAAGTGGACAGCCTTGACGGGCACCACTTGAGGTTGCAAAAGATGACAGTTCGCCATAAGCCCTGACTCGACTAGTAGTTTTCGAGTAAAGAGCCTTCACAAGGTTTATGTACTTCTGATGTACGCCTTTCAATGACTGTAATTAATTTAACTTGTGTTACATAAATCATTGGTTATAAACGTTTTGGTCGTTGGGTATTCTGATATGTCCTCATCCCATAAATATCTTCAAATTTGGCCAGAAACTTCAATACTGCAAAGCGATCCTCCGAAAACTGATGTTTGAAATAGTTTGTGATCGAACAATCGGTAGCTGTTTTTTCGGTTTACTTAAGAAAGCCTGTGTTCATTTAGTTTTCTATTTACTAACTAGCGAAAATCTGGGTTTGTACCTGGAATTTTATTTATTTATTTGAACACATGAATATTGGTACAAGAGAGCGCCAATATATATGCGCCACACAAAACAATGAGAATTCGAAGAGAAATAGAAAAAAAGCTAAGGAGCGCAAAAAAGAACAATAACGAGGAGATTGATGTAAGGTAGTATGTTACACAAATACTGAAACAACTGGTCACCGAAATAAATATTTGCCTTAAAAATAATGCGTTGAAATTACGAAGAAATATCGTGAACAAGAATTATAGGAGACATAATTCAGCTAAAAATACGACCAAAATCCCATTTAGGCGATTTTTTACTTTTGTGAGTGCGAAAACTACAACCACTGTGGTCTATTCTGAGCCATTTGTGATAGTGTCTCAAGCCAATGAATCGCACTTCCTCTGGGATGCCAACTCTAGACTTATGATGGATCAGTAAACCCTAGTCTCAAACATCTTCCTTTCACATAACAGCGGCACGTCATAAATTGATCACTGCTTTTTCCACACCATATCATCGCTGACAAGTAAAGCACGATGTTGAAGTCGCCGAGATGATAACTATAAAATATATCCAAGCTAGTAAAGCGGATGTTTCAAGATGACAACTGAATTATCGTCATTGCGCTCGAACACATTGTCAAATCCCAGTACTAGTTACATCGAACTCCAACAGGATGTTAAGAATCCTTTGAAGACAGATGATGGGACACATTTTCGGTTTATGGAACTATTGATTAACCACAATTTCAACGACTTTTAACTTATAGACTGCTACTGATTCGTAAGAATTTCCTGGCACGATTTAAATTTTCACTTGATAATAGAATTTCGTTTCAAATTCATCAGGAAGTTTCTTTTGTCTTGATGGACTTTTGTTCTCTGAGCAGCTCTACCTAAGCTACAAATCTCCACCATTTTAGTTTCTTTTATCACAGTTTTTAGATATTGATTACTAACTAATCACCTAAAGCACTCTTCGGACAAGAATGGAACGGTTACTCTCCGAGTCCGTAGATTGTTTCTAACTGATGCAAGGCAACGCATATTTTTACTTCTGCTTGTATGTGTCCGAGTTGTCACATAAGCAGATTGAGACATTGAAGTGGTAAACAGCGAAGAATCGCAAGTGTAATAAAAAACTAGAGAAACAACATGTTCGGAGAATAGGATGTAATGTTCAAAATTTAAATGAATACTGGAGTCTATACCACTGCAGTAGATTTAGACTCGTCACTTATGCTTTCATCATACAAATCTATACATAGTTCCACTTTTGAGCTGCATGGTGTTATCACTAGATTTTATTAATTTAATAACAATTCAGATATACTTAACTTTTATCGTGAATCTATCAACTTGACGTATTAAAATGAATATAGACTTTTAAGACTAAATTGCCTTCATGGATTTGCTTTCAGTTAAAACTCCTACTCTTTAATGTATATTGAATAAACAGGAATATGTTCACATTGATTTTTCAATAAGTTCTATTGTTTTGTTTTTCAGATATATGCTCTCAACTTACTTCACTCTATGCTTCTTTATATTTGCCCATAATGGATGGGAATTTGTCAGTTTTGTATCCAGATTGTAATATTCTCCCATTTGATTCTGTTAACGATAATCTGATGAACTATCCTAGGTCGTATTCCAATAGCTGTGGTCTAACATCAAGCGCATATCTGAATGAATTCCAAAACGTAAAGGATGATTCACAAGATTTCACACAGAAGCACATGTCTGGTAGGAAAACGTTCACGTGTCCTAAGTGCAACAGTTTTTATTCTAAAGACAACAACTGGTGCTCCAGCTGCGGAGAGCTACTAATTGGCGCAGAAGTATGTTCTCCAGGTGAACCAAAATTCATCTCAAATGAAGTTTCAAAGACACAGACTAATATGATGGATTCGAGTAACCCTTTATCTAATATTTCTTCAAGTGTACCCATTAGTTTCAATATGTCTTGTGAGAATGCTACACACTCGCCCAATTTAGTTGCTTATCCATGTCATCCAATATTACCCGTCGCTACAGATGTAGCGTTTTCTTTACCATCTTGTTTAGCGTCAGCATTCTCACCAGGAAATCTAAATGCACAGAATTCAGAGTGGAGCAATTCATCATTCTCACCATCAAAGCAGTTTGATCAACTACGTCATAACAAAGCAAACATTCCTTTTTGTGTACCGGTTGACCCTTCATTTTCGAGATATAAAAACTTTGGGATTTTGCAGAATGCCTCCTCTGAACAAAAACAGTATCAAGTTGTAAATAATAACGAATACACTGATCCTAGCAACTTCAAATTGTTGTATCCTAAAGAAAATGGTTTTACTCAATCCATACTATGGAATTCTAAACATTTTAATGATGATAAAAGTTGCAGTCAGTTTTCTCATCTATTTACCAATGTTTCTGATTATCGTCATCGTCGTACATCTGGTCCAGGCATGCAGAATAAATTAACGAATGATCATAGTAGCTTGGAAAATGTATATCATGCTAACAGTATCCCTTCCAGTTATCATCTAACTACCAATACTTCACCAATGAATTTATTGATAAACACTTCCCAAGGCCAGTATACATTTTCAGATAATTGGTGGAATAATTCTTCAGCGTCACAGATTGTAGCCGACCTTTTGAGGGAAACACAAATTTCGGTTTCAGCTAACACTAATATTCCTCCTAAGTCAGCATTATACCAGCCATGGCAATACCAAGAAATGATTCCCTCAGCCAGTAAAAGTCCTTCAGCATCACGCAAAGGTGTTCGCATGCGTGGTGGATATTGTCGTCGTAAACACCCATCTGAATGTTCCAGAACTCAGCTTAATAATCCTACTTCTATTCAAAATCCAGCCATCTGTCGTGCCCGTAGTTTTAGTTCAGATTTTGAAGATAATAATAACGGTGGTACTCATTCGTCAAAATTGCAACCCAATCCTAATTGGCAGTCATCTAGAACAGCCTGGTCAGCACATGATCCTGCAGTATTAAAAAAGAAGTGAGTTAAATCACATTATTTAGTGTTTACATTCACAATAATTTTGCCATTATCTTTATAATATTAGAGTAACTTGTCCTCCAGATCAAATCATGATTTAGAAACAAGTTTATTGTAAAGTATTTCACTTTTAAAATAGGTTTTTTACTGTTTCTGCTCCTAGTGTTATTGAATGCTTGGCTATTTGCCTACATGGATAAATTATTTTTGGTGGTATGAACCTTTTGAGTTTTTGAGTCAGTTAAGCTTACTCGTACCTTAGGTTATGTGATTTTGAAAAGCACGAATTCATACACTACTAAAAATATGGGCTTTTTTTACTAGTTGTCGTCAATCACTTATTATTCTCAGTAATTATGAAATTACAATTCATATTTATTGAAAATATTCGTTTTACCCTCTAGTTATAATATCTCGGCGATACTGCTTGATGAGGACTTACTTTGGAACTCTGCTTTGATACTAATGCCCGTCTCAGTGCAAATGAGAATTTATTGCCAGAAGTTCAGAAATTAACTTGACCTTTTTCAGTATTTACGTCGTTATTTCCATCCCATCGTGCTCATGTGTTATGACAACTTTGGGCGTCTCACATCTCTGACAGGCTCTTCTGATGATTACTGACTGACTGAAGGCCTTGTGGGTAACCCACAAAGTTTCTTGAAGGAATATATACATATGGTGAACAGAAAGGAGTGATATCGACGGTTGATTAGGTTACCACTCTTCTTGAAGCGAAGTTTTGGAGATATAATTATTTATTTGAACACATAAATATCGGTGCAAAGGGGCACCAGATACATATGCCCCACACAAGTCACTTTTGTGTGTGGGCTGTGATACTACCGAGGTGCCCAAACCGAAGCAAGTGGTTTTCTTAGGGGACACACTGAGAGCCTTCAACCTAAAGGTCTGATCCACAAGGCAGTGGGGAAAGGTCAGGAGATGCAGTCTTATGGTAGCCAGTGACCAGTAATCGGTTCATATGCCATTTGTTCCCTCAGGATCTTGGAACCCATATGTACCGTTGGTTTGCAACCAAGGTCTTTCGACTCCCTTTTGTGGATCCTCCGCGTCCACCAACCCAGTTAAAGCGCCGGACATTCACTTTTCGTCCTCTCGGTTTCGTAAACAACACCGACGCGAGAATACAGTGAGTAGGACTTCCCTGGCAGTGGCTGTATACGCGTGGCCATGTGAGAGCATTTTGAGAGGGAGGGCAACCTCTCTCCACCCTCAGCCATACCAGGAAATCTGGGAGATATGAGTAGTAATGTACTACGAGATAGACTAAAGCAGCGAAGAGGACTTTCTACACACCTAACATCTATCTGCCATTTTCTAGCCGACCTATGGTGGTTATTCAATTATAAGCCATCTGGTTATGCATGTATGTATCTACGAAATCAACTGTTCCTGCATAGTAATCTATATTGGAGAAAGAATATGACCGAGACAATACGGGGCTCCGTTCTATCAGATTTTTTTGGATAGCGATTTATTGTGGATAGGAATAAATCGTTTAGTCATTTATCGAATACGTACTACTTATGTTTATCGACCTCGTCTCTTCCATTGATCGGAAAGTGTAGGGATTTGTTTGTATTCATAAGAAATTTGTAACTTATCTCTTTCATGACCGAATCAGGTTTAGAAAGTAATGCTACTTATGATTTATTATTATTACTAGTTCCAACTGACTCATGATTTCAATCTGTGAAAATTTCTAAAAATCTCCACAAACCCCTTCTGAACATAAATATTAGTATAAAGGGGCACCGAATACATATGCGCTACACAAGTCACTTGATTTTTATGTGGGCTGTGATACTGCTTGGGTGCCCAGACCGTTTATTTCTCCTCACTCATTTTTCAAGTTTGTTCTCTGTCTAATTATTTGATTCCTTATTATTCAATTTTAATAATTTTTAATGAGTCTTATTTCAGTGTCTATTTTTCCAAGTTGTTGACCTACTTCTGATTATAAAACAGTGATCTATTTCGTTGTTATCAGTAACTTATAAACTTTATTGATTGGTTTAATATTTTTATACATCCATATAAATATTACTCTAGATCAGAGTGAAGTCTGACGAAGATCTAATAGAAAATAATATCGTTTACTTATATGTTAGTACATGGGATATGGCAAATTAAACCAATGCAGATATGTATCAGGATTTTTGTCGACTGGGCGTACTTTAAAATATCATTGTACTAGATTAAGTACTTACACCTCATTTCTCAATCAATGTTGTCACGTGCAATAAAAATTAGAGTATCATATAGTGTTAGATTTACCAGTCCCGTTTATTGGTGTGTGGTGGATCCCACAATCTGTCATACTCTCAAGGAACATTAGATGAAAGAGGTGGAAGTAAGAAATATCTCTCCATAATTATAAAAACCCAATTACAGTAAAACCAAATAATTTGCGAAACATTAACGGTTGATGTGCATCTGGTTCTACAAATTACTTATTAAGACCACGATTGTACTGGTTATATTTCGAGTGTCGTAGAAATTGAAAGTCGACCCAAAAAAACGTAGTGTACTTGTGCACTATGTATTTCAAGCCTTCGGATCAAATATCTTTATATATAAATTTAAGAAGGTCAAGTAAATATAAAGTATACGTTACCAAGTATATATTCACTTCAAATTATGATCCTTTGAACTTGGTCTTTTAATGTCTTCATTAAATTCTGTTGAAATAGATATTCATATACATTAGTAATTTTAAAAGCGCATTAATTCGGCTCATTTATTTTAGACCTGCTGCATATTTAAGAGCATCATATAGTCAAGGAAATGTTGCTTCTGTTCAGCTTGAATGTAATACAAATATGTAAGTTTTCAAACATCTATTTTAATGTTACGAATTCTTATATACTAAACAATATTGATTATTTATTTAACACATAGATATTGGTACAAGGAGGCACCAAATAAATATGCGCCACACAAATCTCATTTTATGATATGTGTATATTGTTTTTTTTTTGTGAAAAACAATATTGAAGTCATTTACATAAAACCAATTTTTATATTTCTTTTCGAAGTAGCCTACATCATTCATTTTAAATATCCGCATTTATTTTCCAGTTCTAATCAACTCAAAAATGTTTTCTTACATTTTGTCACATTCACTCAGTCATGTGAATAGGCCAAAATCTGTGCATCTTAGTTTGTTTTATCTTGCCTCATTACTAGTGAATATAGTAATAAATGCATGTGGCTAGTCACCATTAGTCTCTCTATATGTTGTAGTGTTGTTGAGAAACAATACTCCATTTTTTATCGTGTAATCCCAAAAGAAGTAGAAAACATACTTAGGTTACTATTATTTGTTCATAGATATCTCCGAAGCATTGTTCGTGTTTAGTGAAACCACCGAGTGAGTAGTGCTAAAGTTAGACTTAGTGCACTAAGTACAGATGATCTGTTGATGGATAAGGATTTCTCCAAGTTTAAAGGGATTCTGAAGTCTAATTAGGTTGGTGTACGTGTAGGTGACAGTTCAGATTGTATTTTGCCCCGATTATATAATTTTATTCACAACCCTTACGGTAGTTGCTAAGACGACTATGAAAATTAATGCACTACCGTTTTTCCTTGAATATCAACAAATGTCTTGTTCTTACTTGCAGGAAACTAAATTCAAATAGTCAACCAGACAAATCTCAGCAGTCACCTCTTCCGTGTTCAAACAGTAAGTCATGTAGTCAAAAGGTCAAATCGAACAACACTACTGGATCATCTCCAGACAATCGTTCAGAATGGAATGATACACATGCCAAGTCAAATCGTTGTCATCATCACCCACCAAGACGTAATCGTCGTTATATATCGAAGAGCCTTAGTGTTTGCATGGATGGTACAACAACAAACAGTCCAGTCGCTAGTATACTGAAAGAGGTATTATTTTATGATCAAAATAAGAGATTGCCTTAGATCTCGATAAATGTTTCTTACCTATTTACATCTAGTGATATGCTTTCTTGTGGTTTCTAAGACTATTTTTTTAAATAAATATCCACTAAATGAAATACATCAAATAACCACTTAAAATATATAGGTGATGTAATTGTGAACGACCTCACAGTTTACCCAACCAGGTAGTATCATTAGGTGATAGTAAACCATAATTATTTGAGTCTTACCAGTGATTATATCACTCAGATCTTTACATAAAGTCAGTTTTAGAAACATGAACATAATCGTTTAGTTACAGATTGGGACTCCTCAACAGTACATATTTACTGTGCCATCAGTTTTTGAACCCACATTCTGTGGCTTCATTGGTTCGCTTGCTGATGTCATTCCGTAACAGAAACCATCTTATCACAGTAAAAATCCTCACAACCTACTTAATTAAATAAACATAATTAGTCTCCTACCGTTTAACTTCCAAAATGTATTTAATTCCGTCAATAGAGATATATTATAGCTGTATCTGTCATTAAAAATGCTTTTTCACAAGTATGCCTTGAAACTTCAAGTTTTACGGCAATCCGCATAGATTTTTCCTGTGTCGAAGATTGTTCAATTTAACTTGTAAAGTAAATCTATAACCACTTTTATTTGTCAACCTTTATTCAGGGAATTCCAACAAATGTTCATATTAATAAAATTAGCGAACCTAAAAATGAGTTTATTACATCAAACTGGCTACTGTTGCCCGATGAATTATGGCTTGAAGTACTACGATATTTAAGTCCAGTAGATCGTGTACGGGTTGCTCAAACTTGTCGACATTTGTCCAGACTTTCAATGGATCGTTCATTATGGCGAGTCATTCATCTTCACCGACAACATCATTTGACTGATGCAGATTTAGTGAGAATTGGAAATCTTAAACCGAAAGAATTACGTTTCACTTATTGTCGTGGTGACAGCCTAACGGCTACAGGTGAGTGTGCGATGTATATGTTAACTTTCAGTTTTTCCTGTTAATCATTCTTTGATTTCACTCCTTTTCATAACGAACATGTTTATTAATTACCCTGATATCTGCCTCTATTTCCCGATACAACATATTTTCGGGTCTTTTTTCCCTTCGCCTTCAAGATTCCAAGTTAGGGCTTTCCTCGTGATCCAGTTTGATGATTTTCACAATATATGTCCTATCCACTTCCAGCGTCTTTTCTTAATTTCTTTTTCAGTTGGTAGCTGTTTTGTTCTCTGCCACAGTAGGTTGTTGTTGATAGTATCCGTACAACGGACATTGAGTATTTTGCGAAGACGATGGTTTGTAAATACTTTTACTTTTTGATGATGGTTGTAGTAGTTCCTTACGTTCCAGCTTCGTGTAGTAGAACTGTATAAGATTTATGTATTCAAAATTTATTCTCGTATTTGACCTATTTACTGTGTTATTCTCTGACGTGAATTATATACGAGGGTTAGTGGCATGTATATTTCGTTAACATCATACGATCTATCCTGTGTCACGTTAAATAATAAGCCCATGCGATTGTCTAAGATGTGGTCCCCTTTTCTAAGGAATAAGGTACAGCCCATTCGTGAAAGAGTGACCTAAGGTCCTAAGGGATACATATATATATAGTGTACAGTTATCCTTCGATCCGGTTAGCCAATAAAAAATTTGCTTATCGGTATCGGAATTTGAAACAACTGGATTTCAATCTGTAATGTAATGGGTCGGTCAGTCAACCTATTGCTACACTTTCAAATTTCAAAGATCTAACATAATAGTTTTATCAATTTGACTCTATACTTCATAATATCCTAACATATGACTTTAATTTTGTGATATGTATGAGATTTGACTTAAAATTGTCTGAATATCACTAGGGTTGAATAATGGTCCTAATAATAGTAGAAAGTGTGATTATTTCTACTGTCTTGTTTATTTATTTCTCTTAAAATATAGTTTTATGTAATTGAAATATTATTCTACATACATACGAAGACGTGTTTGTAATATTTTCTTTTCTTCACCACACTAGGATTAAAACGCATGTTTCTTGTCTGTGGTCCAGGATTACAAAAACTGTCATTAATCGGTTGTACTAAAGGACCATTTGATCAAGATCTACCTTTGAGAATAGTTGCTGATCATTGTCATAATTTACAACATGTGAATGCAAGTTATACTCAATCAGTACGTGATCAAACTGTGATTGCTCTAGCTAAATCTGCCACGCATTTAATTAGTGTGAAATTGAATGGCGCCCACAAATAAGTAATGCTGCTATACAACAATTGGTTCATTATCATCAAAATACCTTGTAAGTAAATAAGGACAGTAGGAAAAATTTGTAAATGATTTATCTATTTATTTATTTAGAAAGTAGTAATTCATTTTGTTTCTATTTCAATCTTTAACAAATCAGTCGATAATTAGATGAAAATATTAATGTAATGGAAGGATCTGTTAATCTAGCTATTCGAGCATACAAGTGATGAAAACCATAGCCCACTTACTTTGACTTAACCGGCTTTATGGTGTCCCTTCTTTTGCAGCAATAACTGCACTGTAAAAACCTGCACCTTGTTAGTGAATTGCATTAAATGGTGGAACAGCAACTTTATGGTTAAAACATTCGACTTGCAACTAATGGATTTCAAGTTCAGACCTCACTTTACACATCTCAACCTAAACAACCAATTAGTATCACCGGGCCTCGTATATAAATAGTAACTAAATTTTGGGCACAAAATCTTGTGCTCTATTTTCGAATCACATTGAGTTAAATAGAAAGCTTATGCAATTGTTGTTTCAATGCAGTCAGTTAGACTTGTGACCATCGTCACTGGCTACCATAGGATTTCACCTCCTAACGTTGCTCCACTACCTTGTGAATGAAACTTCTAGGTCAAAAGCTTGGATCGTGCCCCTAAAAAAACCACCTGCTTCGACTTGGGCACCCAAGCAGTATTCCAGCCTTCACACAAACCGGACTATGGATTGTGACGCATATCTATTCGGTGCCTACTTGTGCCCATGTTTATGTGTTTTAATAAAATAAAAATGGTAGAATATCCAATTACTCAGATTAAAAAATAACCAGATTATGTGACATATAGGACCAAGTATAACGTGACACATTGTCATCTGAGTTAAGAACAGTGTAACTGTATCCAATTCTTTTTCAGTATCGGATTAATTTTCTAACTACAATCACCATATGTATTAGTTATAACTAGTAGGTGTCTTGAGTCATACAGTTCCGTGTATCTAATAGTACAAAAGTGTCCCATCTTCACTACATATCTGCATAATTTTTAGTTGTTTGTTTGTACAAAAATATCTTTAAGGATATTCGTTGTTGTATATGAACTCTAAATTTCAAATATGACATTAGTCTCTACAATATGTATATACAATCATCTATAGTATATTACGATTGTGATTGAACTAGGAATGAAATATTTCACAAGCAAAGACAAACTTATGGCGAAAGTCCGGTGTACAATTAAGATCACATGCTCCCTTCAATAAAATCGAGTATCTTTGATGAAAACTAACTGTTTTCAATTAGTTTTTGCTATGAAAACTCGTAATAGGACTGCATCACTGCGAAAGACTAGAGTTTTGTTTAATTAGTTTAAATATTATACTTTTACCTAATTAGTTACTATTTTGAAGTCATCTAATTAGTATAATTATCTGTCAGCATCTGTGACAAATTAATAATACATGGACATTGATGTGGTTGTCGAGATACTCATTAGTTCATCAAGTTATTGATTGTTAGCCTTAATCTTGTGGAAAAGTGTAAACTTAGTTGGGTTCCACTTGATAATCGTAGTCTGTAGTGAAAGATACTTTTGATTACATGACTCAATTATCGGCTACAATATGTTTTATTTATTTATTTCAACACAAAAATACCGGTACAAGAGGGCGCCAAATATATATGCGCCATATTTGTGTGTGTGGGCTGTGATACTGCCCGGGTGCCCAAACCGAAGCAGCTGGTTCTCTCAGAGGGCCACACCTCGAGTCTTCGACTTGAAGGTCTGATCCACAAGGCAGTGGAGCATCGTGAGGAGATGCATTCCCATGGTAGCCGGTGACCAACGCCATTTGTTCCCTCAAGATACTGGAGCCCATATGCACCATTGGTTTGGAATCCGGTTAAAGCGCCGGACATTCGCTTTTCGTCCTCTCATTTTCGTAAACAACACCCCCGCCACGAGAAGGCAGTGAGTAGGACTTCCCTGGCAGAGGCTATATACGCGTGGCCATGTGACAGCATTTCGAGAGGGAGGGCGAACCCACCCCACTCTCGGCCGCACCAGGGCATTTGGGGGCATCGGCTACAATAGCGAAGGTATGTATTAATTGGTTACCTTTCACCTTGGATTTTGACTTCTAACATTTGTTAACGCATTTTATGTCTTCTGTAATGTTGCATAATAATTAGTTTTGTGTGGCGAATGTGATTGGTAAAATCTGTTTAGGTGTCTTTGAAGCATTGCTCGTATATCCTGGTACCATCGAGTAAGTAATGCAGTTGTTAGGAAACGGGTACTAAGTAACGATGGCGAATCAATTGATGAAATAGTGAAACTTCATGAGTTGAGATGGCTGGAACACGTGTTACGTATGCCCAACGACCGACTGCCTCGATGTGCGATGTTTTATGATGTAGGAGTAATTTGGAAGAAAGCTAGTGGTGGCCAGATCAAAACATGGCACATATTCATGAAGTGACTGACAAGTGGACTGAGTGATGTTGGTAGGTGTAGACTATCTGGTTCCGGGGATCTGCGAGACGATAGCAACCGATGGTTAGAGATCTTGAATGACATGGCTCAAGATCGTTTGCAATGGCGCAGGTGCATCCACTCTTTGTGTTCTCCTAAATTCTAATTTCCTGAATTCTTCTTGTCTCTTTTTTTTCTCTTCCCAAATTTATTTCACTAGATTATACTCCTTGAATAACATCTTCAAACCCTAATCTTTCCGATTGCTGTTTATACTCTTACTAACTCTACCATCGATCCAATCTCCTGGATTGAGAATGAATAATATGTCCATCTTTCTCTGAGATTGTTTCGCTAACGGTCGGGTTCCTAATTCCGGTTTCCTTAACGAGTCTGAACAATTGTCTGCTATTACCTATTGCCGCTGCCTTTTCCATCTCTCTTGCTTTCGCTACCCACCACTGTTCGCGATCATTGCGTAGACTTCTTGTCAGCTTGCGCTTAAGCTGACTCCGCTCTTCATTATGTTCAGAGCCAGGTGGAATGAGTTTCCGAGCATCTATCAGTGCGATAGATGCTGCTGAGATCCAGTGTTGCTCCCTAACCTTCTGGTTTACCTTACTAGCAGATATCACTGCTGTTTCCACAGCTTTTCGGATATCATTCCATGCTGCATCGGGGTGGGCATCACATACATGGCTGCCTAACTGTTTTCCTAGTTGTTCCTGAAATATACTCTTAGCTTGACTATCATTAAGTAGGCCCTAAGAGGTTTCCTTGCAGCGTCTTTCCTACGTCCAGTAAGACGCAAGCAAATACGCGCTCGCACTAGAGCATGATCTGAATCTAGGCATGTGCTCCAGAATGAGCGACAGTCTTCTATCGAGCCCCTCCATCGGTGGCTGATAGCGATGTGATCTATTTGGGTCCAACGTTGGGACGAATTAGGGGGTCGCCATGTTAAAAGATGTTTTTCCTTATGCTTAAAGTTAGTATTTGCAAGGAACAGGCGGTTATCTGAGCATAGCTGCAACAGACGGTCGCCATTATCTGTTCTTTGAGCCACGACACCATAAGATCCACCTAGGTGTCTTTCCCTATCGCTTAGTTTACCTACTTGAGCATTAAAGTCACCGGCCACTATTACTACATCCGAGCGCTTAGCTTTTCGGAGAAGGTCCGAAAGCTTTCTGTAAAACTCATCTTTTACATCATCTGAGCTGCAGTCAGTGGGAGAATAGGCAGAGACGACGAAGAGGCAACGACGAGTGTCCCTATCTTTCCGGATTCTTACTGTTCCGTTCAGTCGGACAGCGCACAAACGACTGTCTACTGGGATCCACTCTAAGAGAGCTAGTTCTGCCCTAGGACTCAATGCTATACCTACGCCGGCGAGGCCACGGGAAGCAGAATCAGGGCTTCCAGATACACGAAGCGTAAATCGAGTCGGTTCTTTATTTTGGCATGGTGAGGTCAAATGAATGACGCTACTTGGATCCTGTATGCGCGTTTCGGAGACGCAGCACACATCGATGGCGCGAGATTCTAAAGTTTTAGCTAAGGAAGCCTGCTGTCCTATTTGGCAAAGTGTTCGTACGTTAAAAGCTCCTACGTGTAGTTTAGAGCGTGGTTTCAGGAGACCAGGAATGGCGTTCCACGTACTCGAATCGTTTGCCCTAGCGGTGCGAGGTGATAAAGAGACGTGAGGAGGGTTAGTCATGGAGATAAGAGAGGTATTAGGAGGTGTAGGAAGGATTTGAATGTGACCACCTTGGTCTCTTGTGCTGTTACGGGTATGAGGGCTGATGTCACTTCCCGGCTGCCCACACCGTGGAAGGGTATTTCTTGAGGAACCTGAAAAGGAAATTGGATTAGTGTTGGTCTTGACGACCTGGGAGCGTGACCGCAGAGCCCAAGGGACAACTGCTTGAGGCCGGTCGCGCACGGCCTTTTTGTGGAAGGTTTTTGACGTGTTAGCTCCGTTCTTCAAAGGGCCTTACCGCCGGAGACGGAAATCCGTGAGGTAAGGTGAGGTGTGACATTTTTAGGGTCGACCTTTTCTAACCCCACCCCTCCTTGTGGGAAGGCAGCATCGCTGTCATGCTGGTTGTCCGAAGGAAACACCTTACTGCTGTCACACCTCTCCACAGTCAGCAGTACGACTTCGCCCTCAGACCTTGAGTTGCTGCTTTTAGTCTTACCGTTCACCAATCGACCTGCCTGGCATGGTAGAACCTACAGGAACATATGTTCCAGCCAATATAGCTCGGTTGGGTCATCACGATAGGCAAGCCCGACCACCGCGTCAAGGTAGCAGCTTCGATCGGGAGATACAATTCGATCGGAGATACAATTGTCTATTCTGATAGACAATTGTATCTCCGTGCTAATGTGGTATGGCAACTCGAACTGATGTACATACATACAAAGTTCTACGTTATAACTAACTGAATGTTTAAAAACAAAAATATCAAGACATTAAAATATTGATAATAATTCTCTATCTTTCAAAAAAGCAAACATGATTAGTTAGTTTACATGAGACAGCTTTTATTTCCATTTAATGCGTTTATTATAAACACACACCCATATATGAACAATGTGTAGTACTTGTTTATACTACCTTAAATATCACTTATTAACGTAATATCAATGTTATATTCTACCATCATTTAATTTAATATTTGTAGTTTTGCAAAACACATCACTACTTCATGTGATTTGAACATTCTTTATTGATACATAAATATTTCACTAGGATTAAATGAATCATAAACATTGTCTAAGAAGAAAAAAAAACAATATAATCCACTGTTTTAACTACAATTGTAAATATTTTTATATTCTAGTTAAGATTAAATTACAGGTAACTTCGAGGACTATTAATGGACTAATATTCTACAAATATTCTTATTGTATAATTATTCAATAATAAGATTATGTGTATTTATATTCCTCTTATTGTAAGCTTCATCTTGACCTATAATTTATTATCATACGATTTACTATCCCTAAATTATGCTCAGTTCATTAACTACTGTCTCTCCCACGTTCACAGCCACTTTTTTGGCTTTATTGTGTATGGTGCGTTGCGATCTGTTTGATTCATATATAAACCTAGTATGTTTGAAATATATGATTCGCATAGTGGAAGCTGGTATTGGTGTTCTGGACTCAAGTGGACGAGCTAAGCGGACACAGGACTAATAAGGAAGCTAGGCTGCTCATACGGTCGAACGTCATTGGTTTGGCACGGTGTTAAGATTGTAAAAGTCGTATTTTGATTGGTGGATAAATCACGTGATAACTAGCCGGACATAAGTCATAACAAATATTACATAATGAAATAGTTCACGAATACTTATTGATCATTGTTTTGTTTTATTACTAATGTTAATTTTGTTTTTATTGTTTGTTTGTCTTTAATTATAAAAGGAGCGTTTAGAGTTGTTTGGATGTTTTCGTTTAAATTCAAGTATATTGGCTTTATTGGGACAGTGTCAAGAATTGAGAGCACTAGCATTTGGACATCTTCATCATTTATCTTCGGATGGTTTATTAGAACTTGTCAGCAAAGTAATCGAAATATGTAACATTGTTGTATAATTATTGATCCCAGTTTTGAACCGCTCATTTCCCTCACATTAATGTACTTTGCAACTTGACCTCCACGCAACCTGATCATGTCATTAACCTTCAAAATTGAGTCTACTATGTCGTTTTATCTTTTGAAAGGAAATAAGTGAACGAGATTACTATATAGTAGGAGAAACAGTTCGGTGAAGAAAAATACGACCTGAAAAAATCCTTTCGGTTCCTCTCGTTTTACGAAGAGAGTAAAACGAAATTGTTGTGGGACCACTACTGGTTTCTATTCTGAGTCATGTCCGATAAAATCTCAAGCCATTGAGTTGCGCTATCTCTCGAACCCAAACAGGAAGTCATGATGAATCGATAGATCCAGTCTTATACAGCATTCTTTCATACCCCAACACCATATCATAAATTGATCACCTCCGCTTTTTCAACTACTCTCCGTGTCGAGAAATAATGCACTTATGAAAGTTTATAGTAGGATATTCGTAGCATATTTCCAAGTCGCCGATGTCGGTGTTTCAAGTTAGTAGTATTAAATGGATTGTCATCACTGTACCCAAACTCACATTACCGAACCTCTGTATTGCTAACGTAGTGCTGTCAATGAATGTTAGCACTTTATGGATGTAACGATGATGACCTCATATCCTTAACTGGGGAAGTCGGATTTTACTTGCATAAAAGAAAACTACTCTCACCGCCGCTTTGTAGATGCAAATTTTTACAGCCAGAGTAACAATATTGGAGCCAAAGATGATCCAAATGAGCGTAAACCGCTCTGGCTTTACTATACATGGATATCTATCTCTTCTGACACGCCACCCCCATCACATTATGAATTTAGTTCATAGAATTTTACCTACAATATGATTATTATTTATTTTATAAGCGATCCATATTAGTACGTTGTGACTCTAGGTTCAACCTTCGTATTCAAACTATTTGATGCAACTGTGTTTAACACTTTTACAATATACTTATTTCGACTATCTTCTGTTCACTTTATTCCAAGAGAACACTTTCAAGAACATCGTAATTTACTATGGTAACTTATAAAATAAATTCTGTTTGTAACCTGTAAGTTGTTAAGAACCTCTGTTTATGGGATAAACATTTGGAAATTTGAAAATGCTACATTCCCAATCCGTTCCCATTCAAGGATAATTCAATTGTCGTATGGAAAAGACGTACATAAAAATAGTATGAGTAGTGGTACATTCCTTCAAGTTAGGCATTGACTTAATGGTTAAAAAGAACGCGTTCTTCCATCTTTCAGTCATAGATTCAAATCACACTCCACCTTTACCATCGTGATAGTTTCGTTTTGCTGTACTCATATGGTCCGGCAACTTGAACTGATGCTCATATGTAGCAGGTTCTACGTCACTTATGACTGACTGTCACTGTGACTACTTTAGTTTCAACTTTTGCACTTCGCCATTACTTACACAAAAGCCCATAAATAACTCGTATCCATGAATCTCTGTTTGGTTAATGGGCACGTCAGAAAGTTCAAGTTACCACACTTATGCACACACAAAATGAAAAATCTTGAGTTAGCTAAAGGAGCGTTAAAATAAACTCAAAAACTGAACACCAACAAGTGTCTGTGTATTTTTAATCATTTAGTGCCTTTTTACAATTGCTTTAATCAAATAGTGTTTAGTGGCAAACTAAATTTCAATCTTTAGAGCGGTGTTAATTCCTTTTATCTTTTTTTCTTCTACAGCTACCTCATCTTTCTTCACTTGATCTACGAGGAACACAAACTTTCAGTGATGATAATAATCTTTCTCAGTTAGCAGCCAAATGTCCTCATTTAGAAGAAGTTGTTTTAGCTAATATGCATTCTTTAAAACGTGAAACTGGGATTGCCCAAATGTTACGCCGTTTGCCTCGTTTGCGTGTACTCGATCTGTGTGGTCTGGCCGCCGTTGGTGATTTAACTATGGAGGTTTTAGCCACCAGTTGTCCTCAACTAGAAGAACTTGATGTCAGTTGTACTTCTGTTACCCAAAAAGGGTAAGTCAATAGAGTTAATTCTTTTACAGTTTATATATTGTTTTGAATGAAAGTCATGTCTGTAACCGGTGTTTAATATAATTAAGATATCTGTTATTTTCATCTTTAATTCACTTGTGAATCTTTGAGGTTGTTGGTAAATTTTACCAACTCTGTTATAGAACTTCTTATAATTGATTGATAAGAGATGAATAAGCTTTAAACCGCTACATGGTTATGTGCAACGATTAGCTTTTTAACGCCATTTGGAATTTAGTTTCTTCAATAGAATTGACTTCAAAGGTTTGTGTATATGTGTTGATAATTGTGTAACTTCTCCATAGTTTATGTGGAGTTTCTTCTTTTTTTCGTTAATACTATTGTGAAGTTGATTGAATGTGAAAAGAAGAAAATTAAAGCATTGCTATTCTATCTAATAATATTGAGTACAAACCTGTTTTTTATAAGGTCCCAAATTTATAATGATAAACAGGTATGGATTGTTAAATTAAATAATAAAATACTGGTTAATAGATTATTAGTATGAATACCATATGACTGAACAGCAACTGCTTACGAGACCAGGTTATTATTGTAAACTTTCAATGTACTGCTATCAAAAGGATAACTGGCAAGCAATTGGTCATAATGCACAGAGACCTTGATTGATTTAAATGTGCGTTAGTCCGTATTGCTATACCACACTATTTTGACAAGATGAATAGCAATTGAGTTGCAACAGTTGTATCACCAATTAAGCTCTAGAACCACGGAGCCTTCATTTAACTATGTAATATCTAAGATTAATTAATTAGAAGTGATCACTCACTCTTCGATGAATGAATATTTAAGTGTTGAGTTTAATTGGTCCGCATCATATCACAAGGTCACTAAAAAAAATAGGGGACTGGAAAAAGTTTCCTTTCTTTACCGGTAATAAATAACAGTTGGGTTTGTTATTCTGGAACGGTTTTCTCTAAGTATGCTGGAAGAGATTCTGTCTTGAATAACCGCATTTGAACATGAATTTAACTAATCATACGAATTTTAACTAGTGGGTCTTCAAATGACTATGATTTACGAATAGATTTGGTACTATTAACATTGTTATTGATTTATAGGGTCGTTTATCTAATGTTCTTTTATAAGGTCAGATTTGAACTCATTGATTACACTGGATTTTCTGAATCAATAATATCATATAGCAAAACGTTCAGTTGGGACCGTAGGTTAATCTCCAATATATCAATCACTCGTTTTTAATCAATAAGACTGTTTTGATTCTTAACCAAGTGGAAAATATTAATGCCTTTAAATATCTGACAAGTTTTTGAAATAGAATAAATTCTGCCTGTTCTAAAATAAACTCATTCAAATACTTTTGAATACCTCTGTCTCATACCACTCAATCAAATCCATTCTAACCGTTCAGATAAAATCAACATACTGAAATTAAACTAATAGATCTTCTTTACCAAGTCCCAGCTATCAAAATGGATTGATACTCGATCCTTAATCGAATAGATTATCGAATTCTATAAAATACAACTTATTTTTTAAAATATGTTAGCCTCATCTAAATTACTCTTACTAACCCAAATGCCCTGGTACGGCCGAGGGTAGGGAGAGTCAACTCTTCATCTCAAAATGCTCTCACATGGCCAACGTATGCAGCCATTAACAAGGAAGTCTTACTCACAGCCTTCTTGCGTCTGGGGGGGGGTTTGTTTACGAAATTGAGAGGACAAGTAGCGAGTGTCCGGCGTTTTAATTGGGTTGGTGGATATGGAGGATCCACCTAGGGTAGTTGGGAAACCTGAGTCCAATACAGTGGTGCACATGGGCTTCAGAATCCTAAGAGAACAAATGACAGGAACCTATTGTTGGCCACTCTCTACTATGGGACTGCATCTTGTGATGTTGCTCCACTGCTTTGTGAGTTAAACCTTCGAGTCAAAGGCTCGCGGAGTGGTCCCTTAACAAAACCACCTGTTTTGGTTTGGGCACCCGAGCAGTATCACAGTCCTCACATAAATCAATGATAACTACTACTGGCCTCACTGTTATTGTGTGGCGCATATATATTTGGTGCCCTCTTGTACCAATATTTACGTGTTCAAATAAATGAATACCGCAATAAAAATGTAATCCCGATTCCTTTAGGCAACGAAATTCAAGACACAACTCTCGAATTGTTACTATTACATTTCAATCAGCCATATCACTTATCTGTTGTGGAGAAAAATGTGTCAGCTAATCAATTTAGCGTTGATGTTACGACTGTACGTGAATTTCTATAAGCATGTAGGCCAAATCAATAGGTTTTCTCTCAAGTTTATGTGCTCATCTATTGATTAAGACACGACTGCTTACCTGTCATTCTTCAACACTGGAACTGTATATCATCCGCAGTACTGTAAATGTCATAACTAAAGCATGTTTATAACAAACTGAATATTAAGTTGTTTTCCGACGGTGATGACGTCTCAATAAGTAGTGAAGTACATTTCTGACGACTTACTACCTTCTTCAGCAAATAAACAATTTAATTGGTAAGAACCAATTAAATATATGTTCAGTAAATACATGGTAATAAGTTGAAAGAACTTGTTACTGTTGTGTTATTTACGTCAAAAGTGTTTGTGTATGATATAATTTTAATATCTGTAAGTGTGCATCTGAATGATTGTGTATTTTACGATATGAATACATGATTGGATTTGTACATGTGTTTACGATTTAGACTTGATCAGGTTACATGATGTGGTTATGTGGATGTTTGGTCGAAGCTTATTTATTTATTTATTTGAACACATGAATATTGGTACAAGAGAGCGCCAATATATATGCGCCACACAAAACAATGAGAATTCGAAGAGAAGTAGAAAAAAAAAACTAAGGACGCAAAAGAAAAAGAGAACAATGACGAAGAGATTGGAGTAAGGTAGTGTGGTAGTAACGACGGAACGAAAAGGTACAATCAGAAGAAATCTTTCAGGTAAAGGAGACACAACCACTTTTTATGAAGTAAAAGAAGGTTACAGCAGGATCGCCACTGGCTTCTATTCTGAGCCATATCTGATAACGTCTCTAGCCACTGTGTAGCACCATCTCTCGGACCCCAACCAGGGAGTCGTGAAGGACCAACACAAGCCAGTCCTTTGCAGCTTTCTTTCATGCCACGACACCATGTCATGCACTGACCACCTCTCCGCTTCTTCCAACCAGTCCCAGAGTCGGCAAATAATGCACGACGTGGAATTCTCTGGGACGACATTCGGAGAACATGTCCAAGCCACCGAAGTCGGTGTTTCAAGATGGTGACACCAATTGATTATCATCTCTGTGCCCGAACACACGATGCCGAACCTCTGCATTACTGACATGGTGTTGCCACTGAATGTCAGCAATCCTTCGGAGACAGCGATGATCGAACACAGAGAGTCGTCTAACGTCCTCAACTCGGAGAGGCCAGGTTTCACAAGCATAGAGCAAAACTGCTCTCACCGACGCGTTGTAGATCCGACCTTTTACAGCCAGACTAACATCACGAAGGCGCCAAAGGTGGCCCAGATTGGCATAAGCCGCTCTGGCTTTCACTATTCGTGCATTGATCTCATCACTCACACCCCCACCAGCACTTATGCAGCTACCCAGATACACGAACTTCTCAACTACGTCTATCTGCTCACCATCCAGGGTGAGTACAGGATTAGAATCCTGCCAGTCTTGTAGAAGTACTTTGCACTTCGAAGGTGCAAAGCACATACCATACCTACGGACACTGATTGCCAACTGATTAAGTGCGGATTGCATGCCTTGGGCATTATCGCACAGTAAGACAATATCGTCCGCATACTCAAGGTCGAGAAGTCTTTCTCCAGGCAACAGATCCACACCACCATTACTTACATTCATCAGAGCTGTTTCCAGAATGTCATCGATGGCAAAGTTGAAGAGGAATGGTGAGATTGGGCAACCCTGCCTAACCCCACTGCTCGAATGGAACAATGGAGAGAGGTGGTTGTATGCCCTCACTCTGCCTGAGGTGTTTTTATATAGGGCTTTTAGGATGTTAATAAACTTCTCAGGCACACCCTTCTTCAATAGACAATCCCAGAGAACAGTCCTGTCCAACGAATCGAAGGCAGCCCTGATGTCAAGAAACACTACGATTGTTGGCCTTTGAAAGTATGGCGGTGTTCTAACATTTGGCGGAGGGTGAAGATATGATCAATACATCCTCGACCAGAACGAAACCCAGCCTGCTCCTCGCGAGTCAATCTTTCTCGGGTTTTGAACAACCTACGAAGAATGACGGAAGCCAATAGCTTGGACGCAATCGGAAGTAAACTTATCCCCCGATAGTTGTTACAGGAACGACGTGAACCCTTTTTAAAGATAGGGACAACTATCGACTCATTCCATGACGTTGGTACACTCTCTAGTTCCCAAACCTTTGTAAACAACGTCGTCAATTCCTTAGTCAAAAAGTCACCACCATCTTTAAAAAGAGCCGGAGGTAAGTCATCTGGGCCAGGTGATTTGTAACGCTTCAAGAGTTGGAGTTCCTTGCGGACTTCCTCCTCATTTGGTGGATCAGTCGTCACCGGCCATGGAGGGCAGGACAGTCTGACCGATGTTGCCGGAGCAGCAGGCCAGTTGAACTGCCCTTCGAAAAATTCTGCCCATCGTCCAAGACGTCGATGGATGTTAGTGATTGGCATCCCATCATCCTCGCAGATTGTTTCACTCACACCAGACTTCTTGCTGCCAGTGGCTCGGATGAGCTGGAAGAGCTTCCGGTAGTTACCAGATGCAGCTGCTGCTTCCAGCTCATTAGCACGCATCGACCACCAGGCTTCTCGGTCCTTACGCAAGCTTTGCCCAATTTCCTTACGTAACATCCTTCGTTTATGGTCAAACTCACGGTCACCCGGAGTAGACCGACGGGCTTCAATGAGTTGTAAGGAACCAGAAGAAACCCAGTGCTTAAAAGCGGGACGTTTCGCAAACCCACAACTGACTGTTCCCGCCATTTTCATGGCGTCATGCAATTGCAACCAATGCTCATCTATACTTTTCGGTGGAGTGGTAGCTAGCCTAGAGGCTAGCTCGGTTCGATACTTACTTGCAACAGAAGTTGCAACCAGCTTGCTAACATCAATCCGTTGGTGGCGGTCACTTCGTTGTCCACTGAAAAGTAAGGCAAGATTGGCGCAGACCAAGGCATGGTCAGAGTCCAGATAGGTACTCCAAAAGGAGCGGCAGTCTTTTACACAACCACGCCAGCGGTAGCTGATCGCGATGTGATCAATCTGAGTCCAGGCTTGAGATGCAGAGGGAGGACGCCAGGTGGCACATCGGCGATGACTGTGCCGAAAGTTAGTGCTAGCCAGAAACAGGTTGTGGTCTGTGCAAAGTTGCAGTAGACGGTCCCCGTTATCTGACCTGCGACCAACGAGTCCCCATCGGCCACCTAAACGACTCTCTTCTGTGCCTAGACGCCCGACCTGAGCATTCAAGTCTCCGGCTAGTACTACAATATCTGTCGAACGCACTTTCTGGAGAAGAACTGATAACTGGTGGTAAAACTCATCCTTGATTGCATCCGGGCTGCAATCTGTCGGGGCATAGGCGGAGATGACGAAAAGACATCGTTTCTCACGCCGATTTCTTCTCACTTTGATGGAACTTTCTAATCTAACAGCACATAACCGACTGTTAATGGGGATCCAATCGACTAGTGCTGCCTCAGCTCTAGCGCTTAGTGCGACACCAACGCCAGCAAGACCAGACGAAGATGCCACAGGGTCCCCGGATAAGCGCACGTAAAACAAGCTTTTCGAAGCGACAGATGGAGATCGAATTTGTAGTACTTCGCCAGAGTCTTGAATACGGGTCTCGGATAGACAACAAACATCGATATTAAGACTTTCCAAAGACATAGCCAGCCCTATCTGTTGTCCGACCTGCATAAATGTGCGAACGTTGAAGGCAGCCAGTTTGAATGGTGCACGTGGTTTCAGAAAATCTGCTTCAGTCCTCGTATTCGGTGGTAACATACAATTTTCAACCGGACAGTGACTCGAGAACGTTTAGATACAGTCGGATTTCCACCAAAGACGAGCCGCTGTATAAGTATAAAAGAGGGTGAATAATGTGGAAAATAATAATAATAATAATAATAATAATAATAATAATAATAATAATAAATAGTATAATAATAATAATAGTATTAATAATGACAATAATTGTAATGATAATAATCTGAATCAATTGTTTGTTTTTCAAAGCGAGAAAGGTAATTTCCATAGGCATAAAGAGTTCATCAATTTGTGTGTGGGCTGTGATACTGCCCGGGTGCCCAAACCGAAGCAGGTGGTTATCTTAGGGGGCCACTCCCCGAGCCTTTGACCTAAAGGTCTAACCCACAAGGCAGTGGAGCATCGTAAGGAGATGCAGTCCCATGGTAGCCGGTGACCAACGATTGGTTCATACGCCATTTGTTCCCGCAGGATACTGGAGCCCATGTGCACCATTGGTTTGGAATCCGGTTAAAGCGCCGGACATTCGCTTTTCGTCCTCTCATTTTCGTAAACAACACCCCCGCCACGAGAAGGCAATGAGTAGGACTTCCCTGGCAGAGGCTGTATACGCGTGGCCGTGTGAGAGTATTTCGAGAGGGAGAGCGGACTCTCCCCACTCTCGGCCGTACCAGGGCATTCAGGGGGCTGGTCAGATAATAAGGACTTCATTCTTTTGTTACATACAATAGGACTTTTTACATCATATATTGCGCTTCAACACTTTCCTTGCATCTCCAAAGTCCTTTTGGATTATTTAATTATCCTAAATATAGGTACTGATAACCGTTGAAATTCTGTTGTACAAGTTTTGTCAACTTTTTGTGTAAGATTTTCTTTCTCCGCACGTTTATTAGTTTTTCTGTTATGATAGAAATCAGAATTTTACAAGAGAACGCGTCAGTGTAAAAGTTATGCAATTTAATTAGCAAATATTGTTTTCTTTCTCTACTATCTTGCTGGACGTATGCATGTAAATACACAGTTCAGTCTAAATGTTATTTACTTGACGAACGCATACCATGTCCTGTTCTCCCTGTCTCTGTACTTTTTCTTCCATACCTAATATTTACTACTAATACTGCTGAATGTGTTACTACTTTTGCATTTATCTCACTGTGCTAATATCGTATGGAAACTTGAACCGATGCACCTATTTGTTACATTCTATGTCGTAAATGGATAACTGACTGACTTTGTTTTTTGTCACTTTTCTAACTTCTCCGTACTCTGTAGCATACAACATCAGTCCTGGTGGCTGAATGTGTTAAAGTTACCTCAGCCGCCTAAAGTTCACAGCTTCATTAACTGAATTACTAGATTTATAGTGTACGTTTAATCGCGACATAACTTTCTCACAGGTTCTGCCATACACAAACGAGTAAAATAAATCTGTTAACAATCATAAGAATAGTTCAAAAATGTACTTGATCAAATAAGAAGACATCATATTATCACAGTGAAAAGATTGGCTTACTGTTTATTCCATACACTGCTCTGCGTATGTATGATATACTTATTTATATGTCATTTTCTGAATTGTTTCATGTTATATATTGGTGTTATTAAATGAATCACTTCACTTTTGTCTTTACATTTCCAGTTTATTCCATCTAACAAATGCTCCTGCAGTATGCTTAAAATGTTTACGAATTAGCCATTGTAGAGAAATAACCAGTGATGTACTTGAAAAGTTGATTGAAGCCTGTCCTAAGTAAGTTACAATATTAGTATTATCCCTGCTTACATATTAACAATAATAATGATAATAATAAACGGGTAGGGTTAATACTATTGCTTTTCCCCAACATCCAACCTAAATTATCATTAAGCTTAGGATGATTAAAAGATTGGATTACTACTGGTTCACAGTGGTGTAAGATTAATATATATATTAGATGGATAAATATTATGTTTCATATAACTATGTTGATTTCTGTTTATTCAGAACAATCGTAAATGAATTCCCAATTAAACATCTACTGTATATAGGATCGCGACTGTTTTTTTCACCATACGGTTTAATGCTTAAAAGTAACTTTTATACATGATATATATCAGTCAGTTAGCTACAACATAGGACCAGGCACATATATGCATCGGTCCAAGTTGCCATACCTCATTAGCACAACAAGATGAACACTAAATTCATAGTAGTTAATTCATTCATGGTAATATATAAAAGAAAGATTGCATATAAAGAACAAAGAATTTGTTCTTGGAAAGAAATAAAACGATTTTAATCTCAGTTTAAGGGAAGATAGAGAGTGTCTGCACCTACGCTATGTGATCCATTCTGAACTGTCACCCAGAGTCTCCAACCATTGGTTACGATAGTCACGCAGACCCCAACCAAGTAGTCTGCATCTATCAACATGGCTCAGACTAGAAGTTAGTGACTTCAAGGATTGGTTCCACATTTTGGTTTGGCCGCCCCTAACTTTCTTCCAACCATCCCGAACACTGGTTAGCATTGCACGTAGTGGTAATCGGTGTTCAGGCATACGTAACACGTGACCCAACCATCTCAGTCGATGAAGATGCACAACCTCATCAACTGATTTACCATCATTCCCTAATACCCTGCGTCTAACCTCACTATTATTTACTCGGCGATCCCAGCGGATGTTGGCAATATTTCTAAGGCATCTGTGGTCAAAATACTAGTAGTTTACCAGAATCTTCTACCTTTAATGGCCATGTTTCGCAGCCGTAAAGGCATAACAAAACAAACTGCTACACAGTGTCCTCGTCCCTTAATTGATAGACGGATATCTCGCCTTATAGCACATCTTTAATAAAATTGTCTTTTAAGAATTTCTCTGAAAATGGATATTTCTCTGGTCTAAACTCAGTTAATTAAACAATGTAGATTAAATTACCATAGAAAACTGTACTAATTATTTGTAATTTTAAATCATTAACTAATTCCACTTATGTAAATGTATGTAACCTTGTAAGACTACCATGTTTATCTATCTTCTCTTTCTAGGGGCTATATATATGTATTCACTAACTAATTTGTTTAAGTTCATTTTATATTTCACTGCATACACTCATTAAAATGAGAACAAGATATGTACAACCATTTAGTGGGTTTTTTTCAATGTCAAAAGTAAGATGAGACAAGCTCGAAACTATCAAAAAGTACTGAATTCAGTATCCAACTTTTACATTCAAGCGCTAGCTAATCAGTAACCATTACAGTTCGATGAGATTGATTTTCTTCACAAGAAATTAAGGAAGTAGTTTGAGTTTCTAGGGTCTGACAAAGACCAAAAGTCCTGGGTTCGAGTCCCGTGTGTGGGTTTGTTAGGTGCGCACTACTCAGGAGTCCCATACTAGGCCTTCCAGGTTTTCAATGGTGATCTAGCTTAGATCCACCCGTGATTTCAACAGTGAAAATATATAAACTCCATAATTTATCATAGGCTATTGTTTATGCGTTAGAAATAACTGGTTTTCCCGTATTCTCGATAGCTCAAAGTATTTGATAATAAAATAGTGATGAGATATAGAAAAATATTAGATCAGATTTCCACAACAAAATAATTATTTCGCAATGTGTTCTTTTTAAATATGAGTTACACCTTACTGACGTAATATATAACAGGGTTTCCTGTCAACTACCTCCAACTACCACTGTTCATATCAACATAGTGCATGCGATGTCGAGTCACCCAGACTAGTGGCCATATTACAACGTAATCGATAAAATTCGATTTGCATTAAGAAGGAACTAACACACATGATATTGGTCACTACCCAATGACCAATCAATTATAAATGAATTATTCATATTCCATATTTGTAGTTGTGATTTTTGTTGTAAACGTGATTTTAAAACTTACTGTCTGATACAAGACAAAGTGGAATGCATTTGTGTGATTGTAGCCTCTTATGTGCCATATTACCCAACATCTCAAACCATTGATGGCAATAATCTCACGGACTCTAGTCACGTATTGTAAACCTACTTATACTGCGTAGTCCGACTGTAGGTAATTTCATGGACTGATTCCACGTCTTCTTTCAATCTCACTCTTATACCACTCAGGAAGCATCGTACATAGATTTTAAGAAGTAAAGCAAATTTAACCACTCTACATTAATCCATTATTATTGTTAGTATTTTTACAAAGTTTTTGTTTATTACATTACTTTTTAGATTAACATTATTGTACGCCTATGGATTTGTTTCCATTAATGATTGGGGCTTCCTTCAAAAAATACGGCCTAGTTTATTAGTGGAGAAAGGTATTTAACCCAATCAATCCATCAATTATTTCGTATTCAATTCTATGGAGAAGTAAAATTATAAAAAAATAAATACCATGAAAATAGTAATGAGTGTGCAGTTAGTAAAATTACTCATCTACAAAACAAATGAAAAAAACATACTTTTTCCAACTACATTTTAATCTTATTCTATTCTGTTAAGTTACTTACTTACTTACTTATTAACGGTTGTTACCCGTCGTGGAGAAGCATAGACCACCCGCCAGGATTATTGTACTACTATTAATCATAAATTACAAAATGAAAAAAAAAGAAACAAAAGGATACGTTGATCCAAAAAGAGAATTTTTCGTTTATCTTCTTTAAAATAAAATACTCTTAAACTCCATATACCTTGTAAATGAGTTATCTTAGTTCCGGTGAATTTCTGCACTGTTCCAATGAGTAAGTGTTTTTATTCAGTTTGTTTTTGTGTGTTTTTGTTGTTGTTGCACTTTAATACTAATATATTAGTAATACTTGTAATTATTTATTTCAGTTTGTATAGTTCAGTTGACTATCATCATCTACTCAAGTATAATTTGTCACTACTATTCAATTCATCTTTGAATAATACAAAATTAGTTGATAATTTAATTGTATACACCTATTATATTACTGCTTACTTACTTAAATAGATAGATAGATAGATACGCATTTTTCTCCCTCCCCCCCGTTGAATTGCTCATTTCATCATTATCATCATCCCTATAATCTTTCTATGTTTGTTTTCCTTCTTCCTCTTGTTGTTGTTTTATTAAATTAACTAATAATGTTTTATTTAAATAGATATATTTTAATCTTATAATTGTTACCTTAATTCTTCTTTATGTAGTAAACAAATTCATTTCAATTCGTATTATACACTACTTATTTGTTTATTTATTTATTTCAAATACCCCTTACATACTACTTATTTAGATTTATTGATTATTTATCTTAAATAAATATTAAAAAAAAATTTGATAACACTGCAATCTTAATAATAATAATCAGGATGATGTGTCTATGATTGATTAATTGATGGTTATCATTTCATGATCCTAATTTATTGGTTGGTTGTTTGTTTGTTGACAAAAGGGTACATCTCTATTTAAGTTTATATTCATGTTTAATCAAGTTTAATGGAATTGAAAAAGAAAGAAATAGATTATCTAATTAGATCTAATATCAATCAACTAAACACACCTATATATAGATATATTCTTTTCTTGCCATCATTTTTAGCGGGTTTTTCGAATGATGATGATCATAATCATTATTATTATTATTACTCTTATGATCATATAAAGAACTATTTGTTGTTGTTGTTGTTGTTGAATGCACTTTGTCCAGTGAAACATTCATGATACCAAATTGTAACAAATTTTGTTCTTTTCAATCTTTTGTATTATTGTTTGTTTTTCTTTTAGATTTCTTTCTTCTCCTTAATCTGTTATACAATTCACTTGTATGTATTGTATATTTTTATTATGATGATTATGATTACTTTCATCATTATGTGGATAAATAACATGGTATCGTTAATTAAATCCATTGTGTATTATTGAAATGTTTATTGTTCATTTGACTTTATGTCATATTCTGTTCCATTATCGTTATGTCTTGTTAGTACTTAACTTTCTCTTCTCTTGTATAATCGGATTGCTACAATTTCTTTTCCTACACTTATTACCTGGTGGTTAGTTGTGCATCTAATTATCTATTTTTACGTTCGTTTGTTTCCCAGCATGATTGATTAAATCCTTTCAATCACTATATATATTGTAATTAAGGCAGTGTTAAACATGAAACAATAATATAAGTTTTTACACATAAACTAATGTTATTACTTACATTGTATATCATATTGATCATTACATAATTTCAATATACATAATTATATTACTATTATCATTGTGCTTATTAGTGTTAACACATACTTATTTACTTCTTTATACATAAGTAGTTTCAGTCTTTCGACTAATGTTTACTTATTGTCTTTACTGTTGTTCTTGTTATTATTATTGTTGTTGTTGTTTTGAAAAAAAAAACATCAAAAGAAAACGTTTAAATGAAGCGAAAAAAGGTTTCCAGTTGCAAAAAAAAAGAGAGAGTTAACCTTTCAGATTGATTCTGTTCTTTTTTCTTCGGAATAACGATATTTGTTTGTGTTTTTTTTTCTTTCTTTCGTATTAAAGGTTTTTAATATGAATTAGATGGTATGATAAGTTTGTTAAATAAGTTCTTAAATAGTTTAACATTTATCCATAATAGTCATTGTTTAAAGTTGTTGTACTTAACATCATAACAAAATGAACTGAAAGAAACATACATGAAAATTAAGAAACTAAACATGAACTATTCACTTGGTGTTGTTTTACTTATATCTCCCATTGATGTTTAGGACTGCAATTGATCAGTCTCTTTTTGGCATATGTGCATCCTATGCGGACTACGTCGATATTGTTTGAAGTCAGAAATCAGTAGCTAAATGGATAATGCGATAGCATTTGAAGCAAATAGTACTGGATTCGAGTTCCAGAGTGAACATCAACACTTCGATGAAGGTACATTCAGCTGACGAGTCCCAAATAGGACGAAACTCACGACCATGATTCCACTACTAGCCACTATCCATCTTTGCTTATAAGCATGAAGTATATACACTTCGAGAGAAAAAATTGGATTTATTTTCTATGGTCAATTTTAGATTACACCAATTAGGATTTTCAACGATAGCTTATGATCAAAGCGCTAACCTTGTTTGGGAACTATTTATATCAAATGAACATTTATTAGAGTAGTATAGTACAAATAATTTCACTGGAGTGTGATCAGTTGTCAACAGTATCATCTATCTGTTTATTGTACTCATATTACATAAGACTAGTCATAATAATTTTGTGAATCGTTCCTAATTAGTGTACCGACCATTCTTAAATATTTGTCCGATAGCGCTTCTCTTAACTAACCCAGGTAGTAGTTCCTTATCAGGTATGTCCAATTACAAAGTACTTTATGGCGTTAATATAAATATGAAGAAAGTAAGTAGAACATTGGCTAGTGAATTTATTAAACAACTAGTGTATGGCATTTTCATACTTAACGCATAAACCTGTCACTCAGTTATATACGAAAGAATTCCTCATCGGCGTTTGTGGTTTGGTGTGCTACGAAATCTCACACGGATACAGAAGGCTTGACTAGCTTTCGCCAACTTGTGTCATTTATGGCGTAGGCGAGATCCCCGTCTATCAACCAAAGGACGGGTTTACTGCGCAGCAGTTCGTTCCGTCCTAGTTCATGGCAGTGCAACATGGCCGGGTAAGTGTAGAAGATATTCGTAGGTTATTAGTATTCGATCATGGGTGTCTTCGAAACATTGCTCGTATGTCCTGGTACCATCGAGTAAGTAATACAGTTGTCAGGAGACGAGTACTAGGTAAGGATGGCAAATCAATTGATGAAGTAGTGAAACTCCAGTTGTGATAGCTGGGACATGTGTTACGTATGCCCAACCACCGACGTGCAGTGTTTTATGGTCTGGGAGTAGGTTGGAAGAAAGTTAGTGGCGGTCAGACCAAAACATCGCACAAATCCATGAAGTGACTGACAAGTGGACTGAGCCATGTTGGTAGGTGTAGACTACCTGTTTCTGGGATCCGTGAGACGATAGCAACCGATGGTTAGAGATCTTGAATGACATGGCTGAAAATGGTTTGCAATGGCGCATGTTCATCCACTCTTTGTGTTTTCCCAAACTCTAATCTTCTAAATCCTTCATATCCCTTCTCTTTTTCTCTTTCCAGACTTATTTCGCTAGTTTATACTCCTTGAATAATATTTTCATCTCACTGCCTTCACGTTATAATTCGTTGCCATCATATAAAGTCTATTGTTCTTTTTACATTTCAGTTATCTAGTGTTACAATCTCTTACGTCATCTTGGTTATTCCTTGTTCACATTTCCTCACAGAACTAGTACTTTAAAAAAAATTTCATATATGTACGGTTGTACAGCTTGATAATAAATTCGTTGAAAAGAGATCCCTTGGCTGAACTCTGTGTTTTTAAAATTTCCGTAATATATCTGCATACTAAAAAATTACATAATATAGTTTCACTTATATTACAGTCTTTCGTGTCATATAAACAAGTAAAACTCTCACAGGAATTTACAATCTAGTTAAAATACTTACTATAGTCAGACATCTCAGATGACTGAGTGGATTATCACTATAAAAACTACTAAGTCGAGAACAGTCAAAGTAGATTTATCTCCATGTTGAAGGTTACCTTCTCAATAGAATAGTGTCGTGTTTTATTGTACTGACAATTTATCGTGTTTCTAGTGGTATACGACTTTTAAAATGATGAATTGTGTCCTTCAAGCTCAGAAAAAACAAATATTTAGAAAGAATCCACATTGTTATCATTCAAAGCAGCCTGATATGTGTTTACCAAGTACTGTTTTTTATTAGATATAGTACTAATTACACTGTTGTAAACGAGAACTCAGGTTGGAACAACCAATATATATGATTCAACGCAAAGTTACAGAGTTCTTTCGTAAAAGTGTCAAGAACTATACATTACATATTTGATTTTCAAATCTTAGATCAATTATCTCAAACTCCATTGTTTCATGATTGCTATTACAATTACTCTATGTTATTATTCACAATCAATCTTCTACTGTCATGCATTCCACCACTTCTGATTAATGCTACATACTACTTATATCAATAAAACATATGTAGCATACACCATAACACAATACACACACACACTTGTGAAACCATCTTATTCCTATAAGTTACATTTTTCAATATCTAAGATAAAAAGCAATTTTAACGCAAGATGTATGTATATACTTTTTTACTACGGTTTACCTATACGTGTACACACGAGAATCATCTGCTTAGTATTAGTGACAATTATATGTGATTAATTATGTGGGTGTCAACAATAATCAAATGTTTATGCATATAAAGTAAAATTCTAAATCGAACCATATGCTTATTGTAAAACTTCAACATTGTCAACCATTTCTTTAACTGACAACTTTTAAAATTAAAAAAAAATCACATACAAGATGTTTTCAAAAGAAAAATTCAGATATTATAATGATGGATCACCCTTTCCATATATCTGTACAAAATAAGATAAATGAATATAGAATTCTGGAGGGGTTTTGTGGAGATTGTAGTAATTTCAACAGTTGAGATCATGAGTCAATTGAAGCTAAACCATCATGGAAAACCTGGAAGCACTGGACGGCCGTTTCGTCCTATTGTGGGGCTCCTCAGCAGTGTGCATCCACCATTATTGTTGTTTAGACACGTAAACCTTAGTACAAAGGGGCATCAACTATAAATATGCGCCACATAAACCACTCGGTTTGTGTGATGGCTAGAATACTGATCGGATGCCCGAACCAGAGCAGATGGTTTTCATAGGGGACCACACTCGGAGCCTTCGACTTAAAGATCTGGTACACAAGCAATGGAGGAACGTCAGGGATGCACTCTCATGGTAGCCGGTGACCAACGATTGGTTGATACTCCAATTGTTCCCTCACGATACTGGGGCCTATGGGCACCATTGCTTTGGAATCAGTATGTCCAACTACTCTAGATGGATCCTTCATATCCACTAACCCGGTTAAAGCGCCGGATATTCGATACTTGTCCTCTTAATTTCGAGAAAAACACCCGTGTTACAAGAAGGTAATAAGTAGGACTTCCCTGTCGGTAGCTGTATACGCTTGGCCATGTGAAAGTATTTCGCGAAGGAGAATTGACTCTACCTACCCTTGATCGTACCAGGGCATTTGGGAGCTCTTAATTTTCTTTCAAAAAAAAATTAAATTTTGTCTAGAAATTTCAATCCTTACATAACACTGATCAGTAGTGGTGCATTTAAACAAAACAGAAACAAAGAAAATTAATGGGTAACTCTATAAATTATTAGAAATTGACTAGTTAATTAGTGATTCCTTATATGACACTCATCATATGATTCAAGTTAACTGTTCATATTCAATGATCTTATGATGTTGATTTAAGTTTCTAAATATGTATAATTAAAACAAAATATACATTTGAATAATAATTGTAAATTCACTTGATTGGCATATATGTGTATCCCGTGGAGGATTGCCACGATATTGCTAGCCATTATCCATCCTTGTTTATAATGCTTGTGAATTAAGACAATATCAAGGTAATACACACAGGATGAAAATATGCCAACAACAGACTGAATGTTTGTAGTCCTAAACATCCATGGGAAGATACAAGTAATCAATACCATGTGAATTTAAACTTCACCATATTGCACAAGCAAGTGGCTAACAGGACTCGGTAGCTAAGTGCATAATGTGACGGCGTTCGAAGCGAACGGTACTGAGTTTGAGTCCCAGCATGAACATCAACTTTAGGATCCAGGTACATCCAGCTAACGATTCCCAAATTGGACGAAACTCACATCTAGTATTCCACTGCTAACCACCATTTATGATTTCTTAAAGCATTAATTTTTCAAATTTCTCTGAGTACTAAATTCTTATAAGTGAAGAACTTGTATTGTATTCCTTCTAATCACATGTTATCTTCACTTATTTATGAAAATTTGATTATCACAAGAATGAAAGTACTTTAGTTATTGAATTTCATGACTATTTAATTGATTTGTATTTTTATTGAGATCTACATGAAAATTGATATTTATAGTTATTGATTTCCGATGTTATAACACTGACTTCAGTGTATTCATTCGTTATCATCTACATCTTCGAATCTTAACCAATTCGGTTGAAAGAATACTTATTTCCTAGAACCTGAAGGATTAGTGAAGTGTTACTGAACCCTGACCAAATCATCCGGCAGTTAGATCACTGAATATCCAACAGAATGTTGATCCCTGTCAAGGTCGAAGACAACCAACGCACATCAGTTGATCGTATGTCATGAACTGGCGCATGCCGTGGTGGTATCACTATCTTCTCTATACCCAATCTTAGTAATATATTCCTTAATAACATCTTTTGTGTTATACGGTCTTCAAAGAAGCTATAGTATCTTCATGCATCGAAGGAGTAATCCAGGTAAGATGTTGACCATGAGGTGTGACTTCGTAGTTAGCTGGTTCGTCACACTACCCCCGTCTAACTCGAGTAGTCCTGCACTTATCTACGTTGGTGACCTACAAACCTTATTCCGAATTTTAACTGTTTACTTATTGAAAGGTAAAGTCATTGTGCAAGTACTGAGTACTTATCAGACATTTAACAGTATTATTGATTTACAAAATATTCATTCAAATACTAAGAAGTTAATATAGACTGTTGAGTTTTATAGTTTACATTACGAATTGATCATTGACAATCATGTAAACTAGGAAGCACTAGACAGTTGTTGTTTCAATAAAACAAGAGAGATTTTCTATTCAGTTTATTACATTTAATTAAAATATGCCCAAAACACTATTTTAACAGATAACTTTAGAAATAAAGAGTATATCTCTTTCGTTACTGTTATAACTTGTGGCCTTCTGCTCCTATTAATATACAGAACGTAATGATACCGCTAATTAGAGAATAGTGAGTTATCAACTGGACCAATGACGCGTAAAAGCCGTACGAGTAGTCAAGAGTCCTTATCGGTCCTTCTTCCTTCCCAACCCTGCCTATTAAGTCCAGAACACCAATCCGAGCCTCTGCAATATGAATCATTATATTTCAAACATACTGGGTTTATATACCAACGAAACAGACAACATTGTACCATAAAATAAAAAATAACATTTGTACAAGTTTTGGCCAAATGTGTCTGTGAATGTAGGAGATTGTAATTAATAGACAGGGCATAACTGAGGAATGATAAATCGTATAATAATAGTCTTGTAGCTGTAAATAAATCCCCAAAATAATAGCTCTGTAAGTTTTCGACATTGGATGCTGACCACATTAGTTTTAATGGACTCACCTAGCTGAAGGCGCTCGGTCATGCATCCGCACCAGATAACGAGTGAGAACGCCGTGCTCAATAACCCCTGCAACCGCTAGCCAGATTAGATCAGACGATCCTCAATATATTGATAGCATGTCGAATATATCTTCGAACCTCCTCGCTTCTGTCTTTTGATTTTACTTGGTGGGTACGATTCATATTAGAGAAGGTTTTTACTGGTTAAAGCGTTGTCAAACTCCGAATACCTGTGGCATCTTCAGTCTATAGTTAAAATAAAGCTCATAATATGAGGAACATAAATAGTTTAGTTATTTAACAAAATAATACAATAAAAACTATATGTATAGTGTTTGTTCATGAATAGATCCCAACAGTTACCATTCATTATTCTCATCGGGATATAACAATTTCCACAGACTACCTTTACATCGATTAAATTCTAATTATATTCATTGAATAAATTTATTATTTGATAGTTTTATTGAAAAAAAAACAATTTTTGTGTACAGTCGAAAATAATCGATTTTGTTGTTGTGTAAACACAGACATATGTCCTTATGATCACCTAATTAATCTTAGTTACCATGATAGTTTTCGTTACTTAGACAACCAATGAAATCAAAATTATTTATTCATAATTCGAAAACATAATATTTTATGTCTTTTGAAAAGTTGTTGTAGTGTATACTACTGATGTTGACATATATATAAGTAGTATGTGGAATGTTTGAAGGCAAAAGATTAAGTCAATCAAAGAGAAAAGAATGAAAGTAAAGAGTGATTGGTATAGAAACTGTAGATCACCAATGTAGATGATCTATGTCGAAATGATTGAAGGCCTACTCAAGTTAGACGTGAATGGTGTGACAAACTAGCTAACGTTGAAGTTACACCTCGTGGTCAGCACCTTACATGGACTACCCCATTAACGTATCAATGTACCATAGGTGCTTTAAAGACTGTACAACACAGAGGACGTTGTTACAGAAATATATTAGTTAAAGTAGATACAATCGAACGTAAGACCATTACCGCATGGCTCAGCCCATGGCATTCGATTAACTGATGCGTGCTTGACCTTGACGGGGATCGATGATTTGTTCGATAATCAGTGAGCCAACTGCAGGATGATTTGGCTACGGCTCAGTTGAATTTCACTGGCCCTACAAAACGAAGGAATAATAAAGTCTAAAACTATTGATGAATATTTTGTAAATGAGACATTTAATGTATGATTCATAGATTTTTCCAAGATATTCTGTAATGTTATTTTCTATGAATTATCGAACTGGTTAGAGTTATCTTACTTATCAGAATGGGTTTTGTGGGGATTTTAGGAATTTCACAGATTGAAATCATGAGTCAGTTGAAGCTAGACCACCACTGAAAACCTGGAAGCACTGGACGGCCGTTTCGTCCTTCGTGGATTGGTTGAAATTAGACATTAACACCGTTGGATGCCGGCTCAGTGGTCTAGTAATTAAGTTCTCGCGCGCGAAGCCAGTAGGTCCTGGGTTCGAGCCCTGCGTGGTGCGGGGTCGTGGATGCGCACTGCTGAGGAATCCCATACTAGGACGAAACGGCCGTCCAGTGCTTCCAGGTTTTCAGTGGTGGTCTAGCTTCAACTGAATCATGATTTCAATCTGTGAAATTATCTTACTTATATTCATTTCACAAAAGACTCAAACCATTATGATAATCAAAGAGATTCATGTGTTAATGATTGAATGTGATCTGTTTTTGTCATGTTTTCCAGACATGATGAATGTGATGTAATTGTTTTGTTTTGTTTACGGTTTCGTTGTACTTACAGTTTCTTATGATTTGCTTAAATATACTCATTTATACTTAAATTACGTTTCATTCAAGACACCAGTACACTTACTTCCGAATAGATACATGGACAGTTCGCGTCCTACCAATAATTTAGTGTGACATATACTGGATAAACATGGTGTAGTGTCGATGACTATGCTGAGCTTACTTACTACTTACTTACGCCTGTTACTCCTCGTCAAGGAACATAGGCCGCTCACCAGCATTCTCCATCCAACCCTGTCCTGGGCAATCCCTTCCAGTTCCTATTCATCCTTTTCATATCTGATTCTATTTCCTGACGTAATGTGTTTTTTGGCCTTCCTTCAGGATTCCAAGTTAGGACTTGCCTCGTGATGCAGTTTGAGTATTTGCGTAATCTATGTCCTATCCATTCCAATCGTCTTTTCCGAATTTCCTCTTCAGCTGGAAGCTGGTTTGTTCTCTCCCACAGAAGGCTGTTGCTGATGGTATTCGGCCAGTGGATGTTGAGTATCATGAGTAGACAGCTATTTATAAATACTTGTACTTTCTTGATGATGGTTGTTGTAGTTCTTCAAAATTCGGCTCCGTACAGTAGAACTGCCTTGACATTCGTATTGAAGATTCTCACTTTGATATTGGTTGAAAGTTGTTTTGAGTTCCATATGTTCTTCAATTGTAGGAATGCGACCCTTGCTTTGCCAATCCTCGCCTTTACGTCTGCATCTGAACCTCCTTGTTCATCGATGATGCTTCCTAGGTATGTGAAGGACTCTACATCTTCCAGAGTTTCGCCATCAAGAGTGATTGGATTGCTGTTCTCCGCCTTGAATTTGAGGACCTTGGTTTTCCCTTTGTGTATGCTGAGGCCTACTGATGCAGAGACTGCTGCTACACTGGCTGTCTTCATCTGCATCTGTTCGTGTGTACGTGATAGGAGGGCTAGGTCATCTGCGAAGTCCAAATCGTCTAATTGATTCTGAGCTGTCCATTGTATTCCGTGTTTTCCATCAGATGTCGAGGTCTTCATAATCCAGTCGACCACCAGAAGAAAGAGGAAGAGAGAGAGTAGACAGCCTTGTCTGACTCCGGTCCTTACTTGGAATGCATCTGTCAGCTGTCCTCCATGCACTACTTTGCACTGTAGTCCGTCGTATGAGTTCCGGATAATGTTGACAATCTTCTCAGGAACTCCGTAGTGTCGAAGAAGTTTCCATAATGTCCTCCTATCCACACTGTGAAATGCCTTTTCATAATCAATGAAGTTGATGTATAGTGATGAGTTCCACTCAACTGATTGTTCGACGATGATCCGTAGTGTTGCATTTCGGTCTGTGCACGACCGATCCTTACGGAATCCAGCTTGTTGATCTCGAAGTTGGGCGTCTACTGCATCTTTCATCCGGTTCAGCAACACTCTGTTGAAGACTTTCCCTGGTATTGACAGTAGTGTAATGCCTCTGTAGTTTTCACATTTGCTCAGATCTCCTTTCTTTGGAATCTTGACGAGGTGACCTTGTTTCCAGTCCATCGGCATTTGTTCCTACTTCCAAACCTTTTTGAATAGAAAGTGAAGCATGTTTGTAGTTGCTTCGATATCTGACTTCAGTGCTTCAGCTGGTATGTTGTCGGGTCCTGCTGCTTTCTTGCTCTTCATTTGTCTGATGGCCATTTTGATTTCTTCCGTCGTTGGTAAATTGACATCTATGGGAAGATCTGTGTGTGCTGCTTCGATGTCCGTTGGATTCATTGGAGCCGGCCTATTCAAGAGTTCCTCGAAGTACTCTACCCATTTGTTCCGGTGTCGTTGAACTTCAGTGATTGGCCTGCTAGTTTCTTCATTGTATCGTAAAGCTGTTTCATATTTCCTTCTCTTGCAGCATTTTTTGTCGTCGTTGCTAGTTCTTCCACGTATTTCTTCTTGTCGGCTCTAATGCTCCTCTTCACTTGTTTGTTTGCTTCTATGTATTCAGCTTGTGCTTGGACTTTCTCTGCTCGTGTTCGGCTGTTGTTAATTGCTGCCTTCTTGTTCTTCCTTTCTTTGATCTTGTCCAGTGTTTCTATAGAGATCCATTCCTTATGATGGTGTTTCTTTAGGCCCAGAACCTCTTGACACGTTGAAGTTAATGCTTCCTTGATGCCTTTCCAGTTGTCCTCCATACTAGTTTCTTCTTCTTTCAGTAGATCTTGTAAGGCTTGGAACCTGTTGTTGAGAGCTATCTTGAATTCATTGAGTTTGTCAGTATCTCGAAGGAAGGCTGTATTGAACCTTTGTAGTGCTGTTTGTCCACTTGTCCAGTTCTTTTTCAGCTTCAGTTTTAAATTGGCTACAACTAGGTGGTGATCTGAAGCTACGTCAGCACCTCTCCTGGTTCTCACATCTTCCATTGTCCTTCGGAATTTTTTGTTGATGCAAATATGATCTATTTGGTTCTCTGTAGTGTGGTCCGGTGAGATCCATGTAGCCTTGTGTATACGCTTGTGTGGAAATATTGTGCCTCCTATGACCAATTTGTTGAATGCACATAGATTTGCAAATCTTTCTCCATTTTCGTTTCTCTGTCCCAGTCCATGTCGTCCCATAATATCTTCATATCCAGTGTTGTCTATTCCGACTTTGGCATTTAGATCTCCCATCAGAATAGTTAGGTCCTTTCTTGGGCATTTCTCAATGATTGACTGCAGCCGCTCGTAGAACTGATCTTTAATGTCGTCGTTGCTATCATTGGTGGGTGCATAACATTGGATAATATTCATTAAGATCCCCTCCTTCTTTGTTTTGAATGATGCTTTGATGATTCTGGATCCGTGAGACTCCCATCCTACAAGTGCATTTCGTGCTACTTTGGACAGCATAAGAGCGACTCCCTGAGTGTGTGGAGCATTGTCCTCTTCGTGACCGGAGTATAGCAGCATCTCTCCCGTAGCTAGCCTTTTCTGTCCAGCTTGGGTCCAGTGGGTTTCGCTGATTCCCAGTACTGCTAAGTTGTATCTCCTCATTTCCATTGCTATTTGACTGGTCTTCCCGGTTTCCCACATTGTTCGAACGTTCCATGTACCTATAAAAATTTTTGCTCTGGTTGTTAGAAGGGGCATCGGCCTCGTGGCTTCCGAAGGAACTCGGCTTTCACCATGAAGCGTCATAATTCTTCTAACTGAAGACCTTCTAACTCCCAGGGCAGAGTTTAAATGGTTTGAATAATTTTTTCTGGTAAGCGTTTTTTTAGCGAGTTAGTTTTCTACGGGATGGGGACGCTAACCCCATGCCCAACCCTCCTCTTTTACCCGGGCTTAGGACCGGCAGTAACTCTGGAAGAGCTACAGGCGGAGTTATTAAAATTACTATAGTATCCACAAAAACCCCTTCTGATACCATTATTTTTTGTTAAAAAAAATAGTGAAGTTTTGCAATTGTTACAGAATAAATATATTAAAGTAGCGTAAATTGTAAATCGGAATGGTCATTTATGAAGGTATCAAGTTAGAACCAATATATTAATGACAGAGTAAAATGTATAGTACGGGTAGAGAATTGCATCCTGATAGTGGAGATAAAAGTAATAAGAATATATAAATATAATATGTATAAAGAAGATCCTGTTAAACTGAATACGAGTATAGGGTTGTGGAGATTGTTGAATCTCCAGGTTTTCGATGGCGGTCTAACATTCACTCATGATTTCAATTGAAGGTAAGTGTAGTTAGAAATTCATGTAAATAAGAAAGGACGAATGTGTAGATTAAGAAAGACAGGGCAGATATAAACAAAAAAGGAATTAGGAGGTGGTAAGGCTTGAATATATCCAGTTTAGGTATCTGGCGATCCATTTATGAACCAAGGTAAACACAGAGCTTGAATATAACTCCTTTAGATAAATATGTTTGCGTTCTGAAGTTGATCTAAATAAATTCAGCTTTGTAGAGGAGTTCCTTTAGGTAAATTGTGTGGAAATAGCCATAAAACAAAAAAAGCTTCATGCTTTAATATGATGATGTAGCGTAGCGTGAGGGTGTAGGAAATGTAGTTTCTGAGGTAACCAAAGATCCAGCTTAGATAACACTATGTCCGATAAACAGAATATTTATGTTGAACTTTCTATTAAGAAATTAAATTTGGTAAGAGTATTATTGTTCAGAATTGTAAGGAAGAATAACTGTATTTTCGGATGGTACTTACCACTGACTGCTATAATTTGGGTAAAATTAAAGCAAAAATAAACAGTGAACAGGTGTTTTGCCTCTTTACGAAATTCGTCAGTAGTATCTTGACAAAATCCCTATGCGGTTATGAACCCAGAACTTTCGAGCTTATCGATGAATGAGTTCTTTAGAGCGTTAAGTCACAATTCAATTGTCCAAATAAATAAGCTACCTTGATGTTAAACTCAATGTATGAAATAAAAATGAGAAAGTGGTTGATGCGGTAGTGAATCTTTAAGATTTAAAACAATTTCGATAATACAATTTACATGTATGTGTGGAAACACGTACATAGGGAGGAGCAATCGTGATTTGCAATTAACGGTGATTGAACACATACCAAAATGTTTGCAGAAACAAATGGATTCCAATGGTCAAATAAGATCACAGGATAGACAGACATCATCCTCCATTGCGAAACATTTGATTGAGACGGGTCATAAAGTTGACATCAAATCAGCATTTGTAGTGTCATACAAATGCCTTCAAGGACGTATAATAAGGTTCATTGAAGTCTTGACTATACGGAAATTGAAACCCCCTTTATGTGTTGAAAAACAATTTGTCCTTACACTTTACCTACCCTGGTAATACTGATTTATTATCCAAAGTGGTATTCACTTTTGTTTTTGTGTACTTTATTATTTTTTTCTTTGTTATGACTTACCCTTAGGCTGTCTAGTTGACCTTTTAATTTTCATTTATAAATGTTCTTTCACTGGTTGAAATCATGAGTTAATTGAAGTTAGACCACCATGGAAAACCTGGAAGCACTGGACGGCCGTTTCGTCTAGTTGGTTAAGCGCCTAGCGCGATACTGATAGGTCCTGGGTTCGAATCACTTGGGAGGCGGGACCGTGGATCCCCACTGCTGAGGAGTCACGTACTAGGACGAAACGGCCATCCAGTGCTTCCAGGTTTTCCATGGTGGTCTAACTTCAATTAACTCATGATTTCAACCAGTGAAAGAACATTTATAAATGAAAATTAAAAGGTCAACTAGACAGCCTAAGGGTAAGTCATAACAAAGAAAAAAATAATAAAGTACACAAAAACAAAAGTGAATACCACTTTGGATAATAAATCAGTATTACCAGGGTAGGTTAAGTGTAAGGACAAATTGTTTTTCAACACATAAAGGGGGTTTCAATTTCCGTATAGTCAAGACTTCAATGAACCTTATTATACGTCCTTGAAGGCATTTGTATGACACTACAAATGCTGATTTGATGTCAAATCTCCACAAAACTCATTCTGATAAATGTTCTTAACAAGTATATTAGGTGTGATCAGATTGATCGACATGTATTGCGCAAATATATCACATAATTCCGATAAACTTCGTCTTCTCATTGCATTATCGAAAGTGAATCTTTAACTCAAATGGTCTAGATGTGCGTTACTAGTGATCGACCACCGCCTTATTTGACGTACGATATTCGTTGATACAGGAGTAGGTTATAAGCAAACAAAAAGAGGTCGAACCAGAACATCAGATCAGTCCGTAGATCATTAACAATAGGACTGACCCGTGCAGGTAGGTTTAGAATACCTGGTCGAAATTCGTGAGATTATTAAGATTAATAATAAAAGAATTCGGATCAAATAGCTCAAAATTAGCCATGTAACGTACAGATGCTTTCAATCTTTCTGTTCTCTTGTATTGTAAATTGTAAAATTATTTCATACTTTTTCTTCGTAAATTCATTCTTCTTGAATCATATTGTACAAAACAAATGTTATCGACTTCAGTTGATACTGTCACTAATTCTACTACTCTAGTTTTTGTGTTGATACTTTTACCTCTTGGTACTGATATGATGTGGTGATGAACATCTGTTCCAGAGTTTTTTTAGTTGCTGACCAGTTAAACTGTTATACAATGATTCATGATTTCCAATAGTTTTCTCTAGATAATGTTCTGCAGCAACTTGGTTGTATCTATTCATTTATGCAGCGATTTGGATGACTCCCAAGTCTCCCACATTGTACGATCATTCTATGTACCTAAATTAATGGTTGCTCGGATTGTCAGAAGAATCATCAGCCTAATGAATTCCGAAGGAACTCGACTTTCATCATGAAACGTCATAACTCTTTTAAATGAAGACCTTCTAACTCCCAGGGTAAAGTTTAAATGGTTTTAATTATTTTTTCTGGTCAGCGATTTTCAGCGAGTTAGTTTTCCACGGGATGGTGTAGCTAATCTTATGCCCAACCCTCCCCTTTGTCCAGGCTTGGGGCCAGTAGTAGGCCCAGAGAGGCTCCAGGCGGAGTTAGATAATGTTAACTCATGCTAAACATCATCTTCAAATTTGAAGAAACTCCCATAGATTTCATATCTGAATATGAAAACTGTAGATTAACTAAGTGATTACATAGAAATGTACAATATCCATTAAGAAAGTAAATGACCTTGATTGGAATGCTAGTCGAATCTATGAAAAGTTATACAATGGATAGTTAAATGTCTAATTCCAAATATGTTCGGGTGACCTTAAGATGAATGACCTCAGAAATTAGATCAATTTATATTATCCCATTGAAGATTAAGAGATAACTTAATCCCGACGTATAGGATACTAAAAAGTGATTTTCGACTTGATATTCCTTTCCTTTTGTTGAAGTAAATTAAAAGTCAAGAACATATTTAATTCACATGAAGGACAGGTTTTCCAATTGAGTGATCAGTTCTTAGAAACTACTATCGGAAAACCTAATGTCTGCACCTTCACTTGATATTTAAGAGGAAACTAGGGACATACTGAAGCTTACCATACAACAAGTAACACAAGGCTCTGGTTTTCTGCCCTCAGAATCTAAACCTCAATCTAAAATATTGGGTTTGAACATATTTCATTATAGTGGCAATCTCACGAAATGTAAACTTTACTAGGTCAAGTACATTATTATAAGATCAAGTCTATATTTTAATTAGTCACAATTTAGTAACTAATATCATATTTGTCTAGTTCGTAGTGTGCAGTTGCAATCTTGGCAGAACTAATGCTTCTCTTCATTACCGTGTTATTCGCCTACCCATGCCGTGAATTGGAACTAAAAGCCTAGTAAACACTAGTGTAAAGCCAAATATTCAATATGAATATACAATCTGTTATGTTAATCATAATAATAATTTTCTCTCAATTTATTCACATGATTAAATATAATTCTTTATCTATATTCAATTTTCATATTTGAAACTATCAGTATGTTTTTTGTAAGCAATGATGGATAGTGTCTAGCAGTGGGGTCCAGGACGCGCGTTTCGTCCTATTTGGGACTCGTCAGCTGAATGTACCTGCACCTCAGGTACATTTTATCTTGAATTATATATACTCATTTAACAATTCAAGTGAGACTATTAATTTATGGACGACCTTTGAACAAATCTTATGTGACCTTGAGAAACATTAGCCAATCAATATGGGGTGAGAATATACTATAAAACACCAAAAAATTAAAGTGTATACACCTCTTTTATATGGTTCGAAATCTTGTCAAGGTTAGAAAGAGCTTCAGAGGTTCTAAAATTGTCGGGCCCTGAAGCCATGAAAAGGACGCAAAAGCTCTTTCAGCCTCGACCACATAAGTCAATATTGTTAGTGTGAACTCCAGTTGTTAAGTTCATAAAATGCCGCTTGTAGATAACAACACGATGCAAATAACTAAGTCTATGTAGGCATCTGTACCTCTCCAATTATCCGTATATATTGTAGTACCTAGCTGTAGCCAGTGTTACTGGTACTTTTATTATCCAGCTCGTAACAATTGTCATGATTTGCCTTAATGTTAATCTAGATCGAGCAAAAAAAGCCTACTCTAGCAGACTTCTTCCTCCAATACACATTACATTGAAAGACATCATCACAGTAATCTGCACAAAGTCCACAAGTCATTTGATTACCTCAATCAATTATTACGTTTTCTCTAAAATCCGCTGTGAACCAATCGTACGTGAGCATCAGGTACTGAAATCGGCGCCATGACCCTGAAATCTTTCAAACGCTTGTGACTCGCTCGTTCATAAATTGTGCCCTCGACATAATTCAGACAAAAACCGATGATCAAATCAATCCGCACAGCATACAGTATGACCACTTACAAGAAAAGCAAAATCATACATCTCAAACTTTATTTTACTTCACTATTGGTTTGATATACGGATAACATGAATACAAGAACGGTCGATATAATCATTTATCACTAAATGTATTCCTATTTTTTGAATAGCCTTTTAGTGGACCTATATCTGACTCCAATTGGATTGTATGAATGATTGTTATTGAAATATATATATGTCACCGATCCTCGTATATTTCATCAACTTAATCGGCATTGGTGAATAACGGAATTAAATAAGTCAAGCAAGAGCGAAGCGAAATGATGTGCGGTTAAGACATGAGCCAACATCATTTACTCAAATGTTAATCGATATTTATAGTGACACAAAAATAAGCTACAGATATGTGATGAATGAGATAAGAAGTGAACATACATATGTTTATATAAAAACAATCAAGGTTGATAAGTGAATAATTAACAAGATCAAAATATAGCTTAAGAAGAGTGAATAAACTGGCTAGAATAAGTTTTATGGGTTTAACATAGTAACCGAAACTACAGCTTGCTGAGATAGCATAAATTAAATGGATTAGTCAAAATAACTGGTTTCAATATATTCTTACATAGGACACATTATTAGTAAACACTTTTTAGCCGGATAGCTATATTTGTAGTTAGACATATGAGAAGTGAAGTTATATAATATGAAAACAAACTTTACAAAATATCAAGGTAAACTTGGATGTTCAATCTTCAAAGGTGGGAATAGGACCAATCCATATCAAAAGTATTTCATGTATACGATAGTAACTATGTTTAATACTAATTTTCATGAGAAGTAAGATTTCGATTAAACAGATAAATAACTAGATGATTTATTTATTTTAACACATAGACATTGGTACAAGGAGGCACCAAATACATATGCACCACACAAATCTCATTCGATATGTGCGAGGGCCGTGGTACTACCCGGGTGCCCAAATCGAAGCAGGTGGTTTCCTTGGAGGGCCACACTCCGAGCCTTCAACCTGAAGGTCTGATCCACAAGGCAGTGGAGCATCGCAAGGAGATGCAGTCCCATGGAAGCCGGTGACCAACAATTTGTTCATACGCCATTCGTTCCCGCAAGATACTGGAGCCCATGTGCACCATTGATTTGGTTTGGAATCCGGTTAAAGCGCCGGACATTCGCTTTTCGTCCTCTCATTTTCGTAAACAACACCCCGCCACGAGAAGGCAGTGAGTAGGACTTCCCTGGCAGAGGCTATATACGCGTGGCCATGTGAGGGCATTTCGGGAGGGAGGGCGGACTCTCCCCACTCTCGGCCGTACCAGCGCATTTGGGGCCAACTAGATGATTTAGTTCTCACTTAGTATTAATTTTCGTCAAATGCAATATAGGATCCGTCTAAGAAATAATGAACTGTAAATATGTTGAACAGTATTTAAAGAAATCTACATTCTAATTTAAGGTCACGAGATAATTTCAATCTACGGACAAAGATGTTAGACAATATCTTCTATTCTGATTGGATTCTATCATATTGTCTAATCGAAACTCAATATAATGCGTCTTCAAGATACTATAATACAAAATCAATAACTCTTCTAGTCAGTTCTAGTGATGCTACTTTACCAGAATCCTTTCTCAAAATTATTCATACAGTTAAAAAATTGGGTTCGAAAGGAATACAAATTCAAGACTTATGAACTAAAGGTTCTGGCTATCTAGTAAATCTAACCTCTGTGTAAAAAAACAGTATGTCCAGTCCATTATCCTACCGTGGTCTTAATTTCACTTTCTATCTTCCACGATCTATCGTTTTCTAATTATTTTTACGTTTAATATTCCTGTTCTTCGTATTTCGTAGATGGATAATTAGCACTTAACCGTCAAGAATCTTCATCCCAATATTTTTTCATTAGCTGTTGAATAATTACGCAACTTCAAATATTTAATTCTAACGAACATTTTATAATACGATACCACTTTAGGTTAACTTCTTCTGGAGCCCAACTAGGGTAATAGTCAATAAAAGAGTTGGACGTGGTGCGCGATGATAAAGATATGCTAGAAGGGACAACTGCTCGAGGCCAGTCACATGCGGTTTTTCAATGAGACGTTTCTGTCACCTTAGCGCTTAAAAAGCCTTACCGCCAGACAAAAATCCGTGGGTCAAGGTGAGGTGTGACAAATTTGGGGTCAACCTTCTGTAACCCCTACTTTCCATTGTGAGAAGACGGCATCGTCGCAGATACTGGTTTTCCGAGGAAAACGTCTCACTACTATGACAATGCCCTGTAGTCATCAATATGACTTCACCCCAAGACTTTAAGTTTCTTCTTTTAGTCTAACCGTCCTCCTACCTATCTGTCTGGAATGTCAGGGACCGAAGGAAGATGTGTCCCAGCCAATGTAGCTCGGTTGAGTCATCACAGTAGGCAAGCACGAACACCAAGTCAAGTTAGAAGCCACAGTCGGGAAGAATTTTATAACCTAGACAATAAAGTTTGACTTCTGTATCACCTAAGATTATAGGTATGAATTACAAAAAACCCTGGACAATGAAAATACACTCACACCATGTTCCCTACTTTGTAATGGTCTTTTAGTTGATGTTAGTCTGTGACGAAACTAGTCACCGAAATGTGTCCTTCGATAAACTAACCTCTGAAATAAAATCAGATATTCTTGAACTTTGTTTGAAGATACACATCAAAATAAATGAAACTCCTACAGTTGAGTTACAAAAACCGAGGCGTAAGTATGTGACTACATTATCTGTAGTCAACATTATATGATAAGTTACTATAAAAAATTGACCAGAAGACAGTGGGACTGACGACAGTGAATATGAAGACGAGTACATCAGAATAGAAGAAAAACTTAAGCCTTCTTGTATTAATTACTTACACTTGAAGGATGATAAGGGTACTGAAAATAACAATCAAACCGTTCAAGTTTAAGAAATCAGTCAGCTTAATAAAAAAACACAAAGAGCTATAAAACATTTAAAATCATAATTCGAGTGAGACAGACACTATTTAACAGACGATATGAACTTGATCGTTGTATTTTGACTACAAGTTGTAGTGTTCTATACCCGGGAAGCATCATCGATGAACAAGGAGGTTCAGATGCAGACGTAAGGCGAGGATTAGAAAAGCAAGGGCCGCATTCCTACAATTGAAGAACATATGGAACTCAAAACACCTTTAAACCAATATCAAAGTCAGAATCTTCAATACGAATGTCAAGGCAGTTCAACTGTACGCAGCTGAAACTTGGAGAACTACAACAACCACAATCAAGAAGGTACAAGTAATTATAAATAGCTGTCTACGCAACATACTCGACATCTATTGGCTGGATACCATTAGCAACAGCCTTCTGTGGGAGAGAACAAACCAGCTTCCAGCTGAAGAAGAAATTAGGAAAAGACGATGGAGATCGATAGGACATACATTACGCAAATCGCCAAACTGCATTACGAGCAAGCACTAAGTTGGAATCCTGAAGGAAGGCGAAAAGAGGAAGGTCAAAGAACACATTAGGTCGGGAAATAGAAGCTGATATGAAAAGGATGAATAAAAACTGGAAGGAGATGGAAAGGATTGCCCAGGACAGGGTTGGATGGAGAATGCTGGTGAGCGGCCTATGCTTTTTCACGAGTAACAGGAGTAAGTGTAGTGTTCTATATATACTAATTAGGACTATGGGCATAAACTTTGTTGATAACTCAATCTCAATTTACCAACAAATAAATTAACATACAAAAGTATTATATTTTGAAATTTATTATAGCCAAAAATAATCTTCTTCTTCATCGTGTTACAATTGTTCTCATTTGTTTTTTTCGTAAACGTTTTAGTTTTGCCGGGTTTGTTATCTAAAAAAAGTAACACAGAGGATATAATCATTTGAGTATAGTCACTAACTGGTATAACAATTTCTGAACGACGTTCGTTTTCTAATTTACGTTGATGTTTCTCTTCTTCTTTTAAACGTTTCATTCTTTTTAATTCATCTTTTGCTTTTTTTCGTTCAATAGATTCATTACGAATTTTTTTAATTTCTGCTTCAATTTTTCTACGAACTTGAAATGATGTACGTATACCTTTGTCTTTTTTAATTGCACTGTGTCTAAAACGAAAATCAATAAATGTATGAACAATAATATTTTCAGACGGGGTTTTGTGGAGATTGTAGTAATTTTAACAGTTGAGATCATGAGTCAATTGAAGCTAGACCATCATGGAAAACCTAGAAGCACTGAACCGCCAATTTGTCCTAGTATGGGACTCCTAAGCGCCTGAGACTGATAGATCCTGGTTTCGAATCTGGCGAGGCGGGGTCGTGGATGCGCACTGCTGAGGAGCCCCACAATAGGACGAAACGGCCGTCCAGTGCTTCAAGGTTTTCCATGGTGGTCTAGCTTCAATTGTCTCATGATCTGAACTGTTGAAACAATATTTTCACCATAAAATTAGGAACAAGTGCAATACATATTAATGTATTATAATCTTTTTATGTAAATTATTTCCAATTAATTTACCTTTTTTCATTTGACACAATATATGACTGAAATTTTAATATTGAATTCAACTAAAAAGTTTTGTTAGTATTTATTTATTTAAATACATAAACGTTGGTACAAAAAAGCACAGAATGAATATGCGCCACGCAAGTCACTTGATTTGTGTGTGGGTTGTGATACGTACTTCTTGGGTGCCCAGACCAAAGCAGATGGTTTTATTAGGGCGGCACACTCTGAGCATTTAACAGAAAGGTCTAATCCACAAGACAGTGGAGCAACGTTAAAAGATGCAGCCACATGGTAGCCGATGACCAAAAATAGGTTTATACGCCATTTATTCCCTTAGGATACTGGAGCCCATGTGCACCATTGGTTTGGAATCAGGATATTCCAACTTCTCTAGATGAATTCTTTATATCCACCAACTCCGTTTAAGAGCCAGAGATTCGCTACTTATCCTGTCGATTTCGTAAACGACACCATCGTCGAGAGAAGGTAGTGAGTAGGATTTCCCTGTCAGTGGCTGCATGAACGTGGCTATATGAGAGCCTTTTGTGAGGGAGATTTGACTCTCCCCACTCTCGGCCGTACTAGAGCATTTGTTAGTACCAGCTAGAACTACTTTCGTGAAAATTAGTACGTGTAAATTAAATTTAAATCATTAACGAATCGATTTAGTTTGATAGGATAATAAATGTAAGTAATAACACCTAAGATTAAATCTAAAATGAAAAAAAATTCATACAATTAGTTCGCTTTATTCAAAGTTATGCAGCTTTCGTTGTCGTTCTTACTTCATTAAAATGTGAAATCCCAAAAGAAAATCGAAAAAGAATGAAGACATCATAATCATTAATTCTTGATGTAACACAAACAGTACAGATTTATGTACTTGGTTGATTCACTTTTATGTAACGGTTGTTTCCTTTCGTTTATATTTTTTCTCTCTTCATAACTACTTTCCTTAACTAGCGTGTGAAGTATAGTTATTTCAATGTTTATGTCCTAAATAAGAATAAGTCTAGTGATAGAACTTAACTATTCAGACATACGTTTGTGAAGTGGGGCTTCTACATCAAACATAGTGGTTGGTAGTCAATTGCTTTAACTATTAACGTCCTTCACAATAATTACAATATAAATATGCTGAACCTTTAAACAGAAAATTTCGGTATTGTATTCATACAATACTTCGAAAAGCACATCTACTTAATTAGTATGTAATGATGATGTTTTTATAGGTCGATTAAAAGTCATCAACTTGTCCGGAAACTTTTTGTTGCAGAATTCTTTAGGATTTTATGGTCAAAATCGAAATCTACTGAGGTACGTAGCGTATATAAACAAACCAATCAAAGAAAGATTTTAAAGTATTTATTGTATCTATGCCAGCTTTACTGTCACAGACACTGTTTTTAGCTTAATGATCTGCTTAATGACACGAAGTACAAAACATGTTTCTGTCATTCGAAAAAACTGATAATATCATGGGATATTGGGAAGAAATTTGATCTAGTTTAGGACATGTTTTGCATTTAAAATCGTAGGATTTCTTGGAACGGTCTGTATCGATACATATTCCTGAAATAAAGAATAGAGTATCTGGTCATACAGACGACTTTATCTATTCAGGGACTAGGGCAACTGATGGGAAATTGATGAACAAAATCTAGACAAAGAGCTGTTTTGTACTCAATAGTCTACACTACTTAAAAGCCAATTGATTCATTTAGATCTAAATCAAGCCTTAAGTAAGCAAGACAAAAATCCTTCGTGTTTTGGTTGCGAAGCATGCTTGTCCAAAGATATCTGATCGCTTTTGATACATTTCAGATAATGAATACAATGATCAACCAGAGAGATTGAGTGCTAATTTTTTAGGAAAAATGGACAGTTCACTAGGCATGATTGTGAATCTCCACCCAATCAAGCAGCTGAGAAACATAATAAGCATATCAAGTTACTACATACAATAACGTGAGAAATATGATCAAAGATAAGGACGAATAAATTAAAACATGGTAGCAGTTTACGAAATTAGTGGATGCTGATTCGAATTGTAGATTAACGTTCAAACTTTATGGGTGGACTTCTCGGACTGAAGATTATGAGTGTTGGAACTAATTGTTTTGTCCCACCAAATAAGTTAGTAAAAACTTATTAACAGCAATCTAAAAAGTAATGAAAGTCAGGAACCAGGACCAGCCACGTGACTCTTAGTTAGTGATACGTTTACGCATTTTGGGATTCAGGACCTTCGAACCAACAGCGTATACATCACTGTTAAAATTTAATAGACAGTTTTAGTCGCATCGATGAACAACTGTCACCAACACAGTTATACTCGAATTTGTTGGTCACATCATTCTGCTCGACCGATACAATCGTCACAAATCGAGTAGCTTTGATTTATTTGTGTAAATTAGTAGATAGAAAATTTTGATATGTTTAGAAACTAGCAATTACCTCCACAACATTGTAATGAGATAAATGTTTCTTGCAATATTATGTAATTAAGGATTCAGAAATACTCAGATGAACAATTAAAACCATATTATACACTCATTTCATTTCTCAGTAGCCCAACCTGGATAAAATAAGTGGCCAGTCCAGTATGACTAAGAAAATTGGGTAACTAAGCAAAAAGCAACACATAAGCTGACAAAAATGTTGGCGGGTAACTTGCTAAATTTTAGAACAGAAAAGAAATTTGACGAGAAAAAGCGATGGAAATATCAGACAACTGAAGCCTGAAACGAAAGGGGGAAAATTAGCAACCAGAACTACAGGATAATGGAGCAATTAATACTAGAAGGTGGAGGATGGATGATTTCGTATAACCGTGACTGGTTTTTAACCACATCACCAAGTCACTAACTGGTAATTTCAAGCATCTCGTGAACTCCCACTAAAAATCCACCTTCCCCAACCTCCTTATTTTGGGGAACTTTGAATAAATTTCGGGGTTTTCTCCAAAGTCGTAAGAAATATGGTAGTTTCCCTTAGTGTCATAAGATTCTGCGGAAATATAGCGGAAAACCCAGTTTTCCCAAAAATTTTGGAAATCTCCCCATCCTGAGGAAGTTTCGGAATTTTGTGCCGTTTCTCGAAGTCTACTATTGCGGTTTCTCCAAAATTTACCCAAAATAGGGAGATTTGGTTAAATCCAGTTTATATCAACTGGCACAAAGTCATAAGAAAAAAGACGGTGTGACAAATAAGACATGACGGTCTTGACCTTGCTAGAAAAGTGTGCTTACTTCGCAGTACGAACTGTTTTCCAAGTACGGCCTGACTTCGGCTTCCCCCTAACTGTACAACTCATTTTGAACAAGCCGGTCTCCGCTCGAGTCTACAAAATCCCTAAGACCGTGTAGCGGTAAATAAATCCCCCAAATAAATAGCTCTGTAAGTTTTCGACATTGGATGCTGACCATATGTTTTAGTGGACTCATCTAGCTGAAGGCGCTCGGTCAGGCATCCGCACCAGATCACGTGTGGTAACGCCGTGCTCAACATCAACCGCAATCGCTAGCCAGATTAGATCAGAGAATTCCGATATTTTGGCCATCGCCAAATATACTCTTCCGATCTCCTCGACTCTGTCTTTTGATTTCTCTTGGTGGGAACGAAATATATTAGGTGTTACTGGTAGAAGCGTTGTCAAACACTGAATACCTGTGACATCATCATTGGTGAGACCGTCGTGATCTGGTACACCTTATTGCAACTGTGAGTCTGTTCCTTTTTGGGATTTTTATATATCATTGCCTTATTTTTTATTTTTTTAACATTGTGATTTTTTTCGTGTTTTTTCTTGGATATATATATTTTCCCCTCGTTCATTATCGTACTTCATATTTCATCATGACTGAACAGACACCTAAAGTACTCAAGCTTAAGACCTTGTCCCCACCTTCGTTTCAACTGATGCCTTTCTGGCCCGACAACATCGAAGCCTGGTTTTGCTACGCAGAAGCCGACTTCCCGAGCACGGCGTGATCGACACACGTGCACAATTCCTCGCAGTAGTCAAGGCACTACCGCGGAATTCAACAGGTACGTAACACCTAGTATGTTTACTAGTGATGTTTCCGATCCTTACGAAATCTTAAAACGCTCGATTCTTAAACGAGGAGACCTAACCGATCGACAAAGGTTAGATCAACTCTTCAATAACATCGACCTGCAACACGGTTCTGCGACGGACATGTTGCAACGGATGAGAGAGGTTATAGGCCCAAGAACTTTCGACGAAGGTCTATTCAAACAACTCTTCTTGTCAAAACTTCCCCAACAGGTGCAAGCAGTTCTGGTCTCGTTCCAGAACAACGCCTTAGACGAACTAGCTGCATCTGCCGACCGCATTCTAGAAATTACGAAACCTTCTACTACCGAGGTATTTTCAGTCAAAGAAAAGCCTCACACGACTCAGAATGACATAACCGACTTATGTCACACACTCACGCGTTATCTTAGTCTTCGTACCGACCGTAAGAGATCGCGCACACCACGTAGAAGCATTTCTCGTAAGCGATCTGTCTCTAGACCACGAGAGACAGATAACCCCGACTGGTGCTGGTATCATAACCAGTATGGAAAGTTTTCCAGAAATTGCAGAAAACCCTGCAATTTTCCCAACACGAAACCGACTGACTCGAAAAACAATTCGGGAAACTTCCAAGCCGGCACGCGTTAACGGCAACCGTAGCCGGCGAACAAGCCGTCTGTTATACGTCACAGATGTGACAACGAGAGTTCGCTACCTCGTCGACACTGGCGCAGAAGTTAGCGTTCTCCCAGCAAATCCTAACGACCGACTTCACGAATCGACTCTAAACTTACAGGCGGCAAACGGAAAACCGATCGCTACGTATGGCAAAAGGTACGTTTACCTTAACGTGGGTTTACGCAAACCCATCCACTGGATTTTCGTTGTTGCAGATGTTTCTATGCCAATCATTGGTATGGACCTTCTACAACACCACAATCTGATCATCGACACTCGCAAACGGAGGCTAGTAGACGGAAACACTAATTTGTCCGTTTGCGTAACTTCTTTTACTGGTTGCAGAGTATCCCCAGTCACAGTTAAGCATATGATAGACCCACTCTATCAACCACTACTCGATAAGTACCCTGGGATACAACAAACGCAACCGAAACTACCGTGTGTAACCAGCAATGTTACACATCACATCACGACTACAGGACCACCTGTATTCTAAAGCACGACGACTAGCTCCTGAAAAGCTAAGGTTAGCGAAAAACGAGTTCGACCATATGATAGACTTAGGAATCATACGACCGTCAAGTAGCCCATATGCATCTCCGTTGCGTCCAACTGGTAACTATCGGCAATTGAATGCAAAAACCATTCCTGATCGTTACCCGTTGCCTCATATTCACGATTTGACAGCTACCTTGAAAGGTACAACTGTCTTTTCGAAAATCGACTTGGTTAAAGCGTATAACCAAATCCCTATGGCCACAGACGACATACCGAAAACAGCTATCATAACTCCCTTCGGACTCTATGAATTTTTGCGAATGCCTTTCGGTCTAAGAAATGCTGCTCAAACATTCCAAAGATTCATAGACGACGTTTTTCGAGGTCTCAACTTCGTACATGCGTATGTTGACGACTGCCTAATCGCAAGTCCGGACAGAGAATCACATCTCAAGCATCTGGATCTTGTTTTCGAACGACTACAAAAACATGGCATTACTGTAAACGTTCAGAAATGCCATTCGAGACCGACTCGTTAGACTTCCTAGGACACACTATCGATGCTCAAGGCATTCGACCCCTTAGGACCAAAGTGGCGGCCATTCTGGATTACCCAGAACCGACCACCGTCAAGCAATTACGAACGTTTAACGGCCTTGTAAGTTTCTATAGACGTTTGATACCGAAATGCCCATTACTCATGAAACCGCTAACCGACCAACTTCGTGAAAATGTGAAATCCATTAATTTGGACGACACCGCATGAAAAGCATTCTGATCGCTAAAGCAACAATGCTCGCACATCAGGACACCGAAGCACCCATTAGTATCGCAGTAGACGCATCCGACTCAGCAATCGGAGGAGTCTTACAACAATGGGTTAACAACTCTTGGCAACCCTTGGCATTTTCCTCTAGAAGGTTGCTAGACACCGAATCGAGGTACAGCACATTCGGTGGGGAACTCCTAGCTATGTACTGTGCTGTACAGCATTTCCAACACTATATCGAAGGCCGGGAATTCATTCTTTTCACTGACCATAAAACGCTCGCTTTCTCGTTAAGCTCTCCTTCTGACAAGTACTCTCCCCGTGAGTCTCGACAACTGAACTACACTTCGTAGTTTACTTCAGACATTCAACACATCTCTGGAGCAAACAATGTAGTTGCTGACGCTTTGTCTCGCACAACCTCCCTAAACAGTTTCCAAGGAATCGACAGGTAGGAATCGCCCGATCGTCCCGAAACATTATGGACGCAATGTCTTCAATGCATTGCACAACCTTTCTCTTCCCGGTGTCCGTGCAACCATCAAACTTATAGCAGAACGGTTTTGCTGGCCTGGCATGAATAAAGACGTGAGGAAGTGGGCACGCTCCTGTGTAAGCTGCCAAAAATCTAAGGTTATCAGACACAATAAATGTTCCTTAGGCTCGTTTAAAACTCCCGATGCTCGTTTCGACCATGTTCATCTGGATTTGGTAGGACCTTTACCAGATTCAAATGGATACTCTTATCTCTTAACCTGCGTAGACCGTTTCACTCGATGGCCAGAAGCAGTACCTATCAAGGACATCACTGCTGAAACAGTGGCCCGCACCTTCGTCGAACGATGGGTAGCAAACTTCGGCTGCCCTTCAACCATCACTACAGATCGCGGACGTCAGTTTGAATCCGAACTTTTCCGTCGTCTGACCACACTTTTAGGAATCACTCGATTCCGAACGACCGCCTACCACCCACAGGCAAACGGGTTGGTAGAACGTTTTCACCGACAACTAAAAGCTTCACTATCAGCTGCAAACGTTTCACAGTGGACCGATGCTCCTCCACTTGTCTTACTAGGTATTCGCAATGCAGTGAAAGCTGACATTGGATACACTGCGGCTCAACTCGTTTATGGAACGACACTTCGACTTCCAGGAGAATTCGTGGATCCTTCGTCCTCTTCAGTGAACATGGATCTAACCTTCTACACGAACAGGCTTACAAACGCAATGCGTTCAGTTAAACCTGCTTCCACTCGACCTCAATCAACTGATGTTTTCGTTCAACCTGACTTACGATATAGTACACACGTTTTCATTCATCGAGACTCGCATCGACGACCTTTCGAATCAGCATATGAAGGACCTTTCAAAGTTCTTCAATACGAACCGAAGTACTATATAATCGATAAGAACGGAACGAACGGTATCATCAGCATCAATCGCCTCAAAGCAGCGTATTTAGAAGGAACTCCTATCTACGTCGATTTTCCTTCGGTACAATCAAACGACACGACTCCACTCATAATTCCTCAACCGACAACCAACATTAGCGATGACACCCCAAATGTGCCTGAAAATAAACTTAAAACGACGCGTTGTGGAAGAAGAGTAAGATTTCTAGAACATTTAAACGACTACTGCACGTAAGGCACTACTCGACATTTTATATTATCCTGACCCATCTTTTTACGATTTATAATATTTAAAAATTTTTTAATATGCTTATATATTTTTATTTTTTATTCCAAAAAGAAACAAAAAAACATTATAAATTTTTCTTAACGATATTACGTGTAAATTAGTTTAGATTCCAATTTTTTCGCAGACATTGTGTTTTTACGCACATAAGAGTGTATTTCGACATGCACTTACATTTTCTTTTTTCTTTTCCAGGACGGCTGGAAAAGAACGACGACGTTTGGGAGGAAGTGAAATTTCCATTGTACATTTTCTTTTTTACTATGTTGTACCTCGGTCCCATATAGTAAAGAAAGACGGCCAGACGTTGCTAATCCTCTCCGAAGTCTAGCAGTTTCTTATCTGCTGCTGGCTGTTTATCTGGGAGCGCCTTACTATCTATGTTCAACATCTCAGTCACCTCAAAGATCAATCGAACGTTTTAGAGTAACATGCTATGCACAGCTAAAAAGCAGTGGCTCGAAACACTTCTTATACGCAGCCGATATAAGTCCGGCGTACACATTGTGATACCATCTGTTGAAGTTGTCACATGGCAATCGGAAAGATGTATGTGAGCCTGCCACAACTATGTTTTTTCATCATTAGATTGTAAAGTGAGTTTGCAGAGAAGACAGCACAGAACATCTCTCAAAGAACGAAAAATACATTGATACTAATCTTTGGAATGATTATTTCTAAATCTCTAAAACTGATAGACAACGAACACTGGAGCCTGAGACTTCTATGTAACTGCAAATGAAAATCTGACTTCAATAAACATAGAATAATTGTTTATATCTTGAGAAACAAGCAAAATTAATTTTATTGATGGATCGCCTAAATTTTTCTTTGTTGCTGCTTAATCTGTAGGTTGATAAAATTTCTCTGTACTCACTATGGGCTGATTCTTCAACTGAGGAAAAATCGAAGGTGGCTTTAAAGACGTCCAGCGAATAAGTGAAGCCGTGATTTCACGAATACATTCGATGTTCTGCTTGTAAATACTATAGTTATTTAGAATTTTCAAAATACTAGTTTGTCGGTTACTTGGAGAAGTTAGAATTGGAAGTCACATGTGCCACCTATCAGGGTTGTTGATTTTCCTGGACGATCGAAACACTTTCTGCATGACAAGAATCCTCAACAGGTATTTAGGTGGTTTGTTTTCAAGTGATATGCCGTAATTTTGACAGGTTCAATAACAATACAAAATCGTGGTGTTCTTACTTCTCTGGAGCAGGACGATATACCATACTTGCGGGTCAATATCCTATTCTTGCATCTTCTCGAGCTTGTGTGTTATAAAGAGCTGTCCTTTTCACATCTACTTTCTTGCATATCCTACATAGGTTGTCATTTTCTACAACAAAATCTTTGTTAGGTATGCGAATTATTTCGCTGTATGCACGACAATTTCTCTGTCTTCAAATCTCATGGAAATGAATAATCTCTTATTGCTTAATGAACTATAGGGTTTCTTTAACGATCTCATAATTAATTCCGAACAAAATGTTGTTAACTTTAATTTGAGATGTGAACAACATTTGAACACTCTGTTGAGACACCATGAAGTTTGTATTATTGAATATTCTATAATGCAAACTATTTCAAAGATCGTTCAACTGGGTGCAGGCTTTCCCTCTCAGTTCTGTTGATCTCACTCTTTAGTGATATCGAAAACAGTTTTCTATCTGATTTGTATATAAAGAACCTACTTGCTTTCAGCATTACTCAATAATTACTGTTACGATTTGCAAGTTCTTGTGTATTATCTATTCTTCTTTACTATTCTCCATTATTAGTTCCTGAGTTCTTGAGGAAAGAATCTGCTATGTTGCTGAGTGCACTGAAAACAGTTGGTGAGATGAATGGTATGTCTTTTAATTTCATTATGAATATGGTAATGCATAGATGTGTGAAATCTTGCAGACTACTGTCAAGTGTTATTCTCTCAGGTAATAATCATACACCACATTTACATATTTCTTTTGTACATCTGCCGGTAAAACAAGGTGCAGATATATTAGGATCATGAAGTACAAGCAAAAGAACAAAAGCCCTACAATATCGTATCAAACAAATACGAAATGAGACGAACAGGTTAGAATAGTGGGAGACGTGATAATAGTAGGATGATAATATTCATTATTGTCATACTGATACTAGTATACACTGAAATTATAGTGATAAGATTGTTATTATTATTTTTATAAGTAGTACAGTTAGTAATATTGCAGTCATTGGAACAGATAATTATAAAAGTGCAGAAGAGTTGTATATAATTGAACATTTACAACTTAATAACCACAAACTTGCCTATTTAAACAAATAATTAAAGTATATCAAATCATTTAAATCTAGTACAAATTAGAGATGAAGAGCAACTCATGCAAGTTCAATATTCACGTACAAGTATAAAGACAAAATTTGTTGTTTTTTTAGTCTTGTGTTAAGCAATAATGACTGACACTGATAGAAAACAATTGACATGATAATCTGTAGGTATGTGTTCAAACAAAACAGGAACCGAGGTAAGATTATGGTGTGTGAAATTCAAAAAAAATCGAATTAAATTTTAACAAACATCCAGCAAACAGTCTTTCATCATTGAATGTCACATAGAATCTCCACAGAATAGTCACTTCCTCTCTGTTTCGAAGTATGTTGACAGACAAATTCACAATCTCCATGAAAATCAGAGATTTACAATAAAATGAAAACGGTTATACACCATAGATAATTTTATGTCAAATTCAATACACCAACAAAATGAACGTAGAAAGTCACAATAAACAGAGTAGTGAATGAGACTACAAATGGTTATTCCATGTCAGATTCGAATCAATCTGAAATGTTGATTAGAGGATTTCAAATACGATAAAGATCTAATCAATTACAATGAAATACTAAGATGTAGTTTGAATTGTCCATTTTCGGAATGTATATTTTTGAAGTTGTTAATGGAATGTCAACTTGTAAATGTGGATGTGAAGGATAAATTATTTTCGATGTAACTGATGAACAAACAGAAGTGAGATCCAAAAGATAATCCTCCATTAACTGCTTCAATATTACCACAATGAATGTTGGAAATCCTTTTGCCTTTCGTACAAATGCTTCTACATGATCCGACGATTCCTAAAATTAAATTATTCAAACAATATATAAACTTAGATATTGAACAGCTTTAACTCCGTCTGGAGACCCTCTGGGGTTAGAGACCATATCCCGTAGAAAAATAACTCGTTGAAAAACGCCAATCAGAAAAAATAATTTAAACCACTTAACCTCTGCCTTGGGAGTTAGAAGGTCTTCATTTAGAAATGTTATGACGCCTCATGGTGAAAGCCGAGTTCCTTCGGAAGTCACGAAGCTAATGCTTCAAGTTCTTATGTTGATATGGTGATAATGAATGAATGAGTGAACAACATTTTCCTTAATTTGTTCATGAAATAACCATCTAGAATAAGTAAACATATTGAAACAAATGTTTCAACATAGTGATTAATGAAGCTTTAGCTCAACAACTCCAAACAAGTTGTTCATTGGCATAGCTTCCTTACTTAACATTATCAACTATCTTATGGATGCCTATGCCAATATCGTTATGTAACGAATAGATGATAACGGAATTCGATATAAGAAAATTGAGCAACAGAGTTGAAGAGTCGCTTATCTTTCATGAAATTGATCATGGTGATTATTGATGTGTGATATGATTTTTGACTTTGAATATTCCTATTAAACATTAACACACAGTGGTTGCGTGCGAAAACTACCTAAGAAAAAGTAAACTATGAAATCACTTACTTCACCAAAACTTATCCGCTCCATTGTTCCCCATTTCAAACTATGATGCTGACGTAAAGTCACCAATTTCTTAACGAGATGAAGTTTTGATAGATTATTTCCCTCAGCAAGCTGAATCTTCAAAGAACAAAAAGATTGTCATATTCAGAATGATTTGTTCAATTGTTTGCATTACAACAGTACTATATGACTTAACTATTTCTGTCAACCAAAATAAATACTTTCACATATGGTATTCATTTCAAATGAAGCCATCCGTCAATTTATCACAAATTGTTCAATATCAACCAAGACTTGTATGTCTATAAACATACAACTACACTCACTGAAACGGTAGCTTAAATTGATTGAAAAGTAAGTCGGTTACCAGGTGAGTTCATTCATGACTTCACTTTGAAACCAGAGTTTCATTCGGTTTGCACTATTTCACCAATCCTTTCAAGTTGTAACATGATATGAAGTGAACTTTCCGGGAATCTATCAATGTCTGTTCATGTTCAGATTACGGGCATTATATCACAATTAAATATCATTGAATTTTTCAATTCATAATTCACACAACGTTTCCTCATTTCACATTGTCATCCTAACGAATGTTAAGTGAATGAATCTTGAATACTATAAAAACTCTTTATAATTTCACTATGAATGATGAATTGTTCAGCTCAACACTACCATAATTGATCATTAGTAGTAAACAGATGACCAACTTATTCCATTCTGTTTCCTTTATTCACTAGCCATCAGAGTGCAAATACAGAATGTTTTGAGAAGTGGACAAATCATTTGAATTACTATTTTCTATGCTTGGGTATCCCTACTTACTTACGTCTGTTACTCACAATGGAGCATAGGCCACTGACCAGCATTCTCTAACCCACTCTCTACTGGGTTAGTAGCTTACAGATATTGAATAAAGCTTGTCAGTTACTTTATATTAGACTTCAAAGGTTTTAATGTATGAAAGTCACTAATATAACTTACTTCAATGGTTTCCTTATGTGAATAACCATCCAAATAGTCACTAAAACTAGAGTCATTTACTGTTGCTGAAAATCTCCTCCCATTGAAATCCCATGGCATTGGTAAATGAGATCGTGTAGACCAAAATGCCTCTTCATTATTGTAACGTTCCCTTTTGGATATAACTTTTCCGGAATAAGAGATAATTCCATGTATTGATACCCGTCTCAGTCCATAATAAATTATTGGTTGTCCTATAGATGTGAAGAATATATTGTATGATAATTGAGTAAGCTAAACACATTACACTATCGAAATGCTTCAATGATTAATTGTGAGTGACTACAGATTAAACACTTCTTGCTTAGTTTCATGATGGAATTCACAATGTAAACATTGTGTTCACAGAACAAGATACTATTAAAATGTAGGAAACTTGTCAATCATGTCTGCCTGACGACGTCGTCAGTGATTGTTGGATTAATGTTCTGGTATTTAGAATTTGCAGGCAGTTGGAAAATGTGTTTTCATAAACATTCATCATGACATCTTGTAGTGTGTATCATTTTGAACCGTCGTTCTCATTCAATAGTGTTGCTATAAATGTCTCACAATTTGTGAATTCATATATTCAATGATGAATTAATTTGCATTAGAAGACTAGAATATCAAAATGGAAGAATAGTTTTAATTCATATAAACAGATGTCATAATCATGTTTACATACCTGGTAATAATAATGTTAATGCAAGCTGAATCACATCTGAATCTGCTGGATTATTTGAAGTACTTGTTATCAATCCTAATTTCTCCTTATCAGAGTCTGAATATGTAGAATATTTCTGTATGGCTGTTTTGTCGAATGATTCTCGGGATTCACTTCTACCCCTATTGAAAACCAATTCACGACTGATTATTAAATCAGCCACATCTCTGAACATTAACATTGGATCTGGATTATCGCCCACACCACAACCTGTATCACCAGAGTTCACAGCCAATAATCTGTAGAAGATATTGTACAAAGAACAAACAAGTGTTTCTGAGATCATTTACATAAACTGTATGAAATCAGTAAATTTAAATATGATGTCAATGGTTTGAGCAATAACTAACTCTGTAACAAATTTTATAATAAACGATTGAATGACTCAATATACAATGTGAATACAAGGAAACACAGATTATCACTAGTAGTTTAATAATTCTGTTATTCAGTAATCTTGTTTAGTAAGCTATGCATCCACTGAACCCCTTAAAGTATTTAACTATTTGTTGCATGTTTAAGAAGTGTAGTTTCATTCACTTCCGATTAGATGAGTTTCTACTGATCACTTTGTAGGGCCAGTAAAATGTCACTGATTCATAACCAAATCATCCGGCAGTTGGGTGACTGAATATTGAACAGGTCGTCGGTCCCTGTCAAAGTCAAGGACAACCAACGCTCGTCAGTTGATCATATGCCATGGACTAGCCAATGTGGTAGTGGTCTCGCTATCTTCTCTGTATTCATTCTTACTAATGTATTTCCTTAATAACGTCTTTTGTGTTATACGGTCTTCAAAGCAGCCATAATACTTTTATACGTCGAAGAAGTAATCCACGTTAGATGTTAACCGCGAGATGTGACTTCGAATTTAGCTAGTTCATCACATCATTCCCATCTAACTCGAGTAGGACTCTGATCATTCGACATTCATAATCTACGTTGGTGATCTACAACCTGATACTTTAACACTACCGAGATGACACAGCATTATGGAAAGTATCACTGATTTACATTAAAGCAGATAAAGGTGTACATTCGTCTCTGATAAAATTCTGATTACCACTTTGATTTAAACGACAAAACATTCAACAACATTAATAATCAATAACGAACTTACTTTTCTTTCCCACTTTCCTTAATCCACTTGTTCATTTCTTCTCTTACACCTTCAACAAATTTCACACTTCCATTTCTATATAATTGAGAATTAGGACAGTTTTCCAACCATGTTGAACCGAGCTAAATATACAGATAGAGTAAAAGAAATGAGAACCGTTTATAAAGGGACAAACATTATCATTGAATTATCATTTGTAGACTTACGTTGGTTTGTGTTCCTTCTTCTTCTTCTTCAACAAAAAATGCAGCATTATCCAGGAGAATTCCATCTATTCCTTCTTTCATCCAAAAGTGGATCACATCCTATCGGTAATAATAAAGTTTAATAAGTGGATTCATTGAAACATACAAATATTGCTTTTTGAGTTTCGGAAGAAGTTAAATCTAGATCTACACTCGGTGATCCAAATACAGAATAAAACTTCTGACCACCGATATCTACATTGATCGCTTTTCCGTATCGTGACATCTTTATGTAAAATAAATAATGAGGAGATTATGAAAGAAAGACAATAACTTTACGCTATTATTAGGAGAATTTTCAAACGAATTCAGTTTGACTTCATTTTCTGAAATCCATTTATGATTGATGGATATGGCATTGAAGTCGAATGTCAGGACCACTTTTATACCGTTTTTATGAAATCTTTTTAAAAGAACACGAAAATCATCCATTGTGCCGACTGCCTCATCTAACTGCTTGTAATCTTCCACTAATCCAAGCATATTGTATGAATTAGTGTAAAATCCTTTAGTAATGGGACCCAATATCACATATCCTGCACCGACTACAGTTTTGATGTAATCTACTTCAGATGTGAGACCTATAAAGATAAAATCATCATTTGAGTGATAGAGGTTTTACACTAATACTCATTACCATTCAAATCACCGACTAGATCGCCAGAAGAGTCTTTAAATGCAAACACATCTAACCAGTAACCAACTGTTGATTTCCAAAATGGTAATTTGGGCACAGATGGGCATTTTTCTCCAACAATTATATAAACAATACATGCTGCTAAAAGACCAAAAAATATAATCCCAAATCCAATTAATAATCCTATTCGAATATATCTCCAACGAGGTTCAATTTTGTCTAAATTAATCAGATCTTCACGAGTGAGTAGACGACTCTCTAATTGAGATTTATGCTCAAGTAACTTTGACGAAAAACTCGTTGCATCTTCTTCTTGTTCTTTTGTCAACGTCCTGTCAAAGTTCTTTGAATAATTATGCTCTCCATTCTCCAAATCAACTTTCTTTCTTTCAGTTATCTGCTTTGGATTTTCAGGTCTTTTCATAAATAGTAGACCATCGTCGGTTTTCATGACTTTGTTTGGATACCGACTTGTTCTCTAATGAACTGTAATGAAAGTAGTCAATTTGAATAACAAGACAGTTGCTTCAATCTTTCACCATTTATGTGTTCTTATTTATATACTATTCCTCTAGCCAAATAATTGCTGTGCTTGAACATACAGAAATGTTATAGTATCAAGTGGAATGAACAACTAACCAGTCAACTCAATCTCTTTTCATAATCATTGGATAACTAGTTTGACTTTCTCTCTCTCTCTCGCTCTTTGTGTGTGTGTGTGTATCTAACAGAGAAATGTAGTTCTGAAATGATGATCAAACTAATTAGACAACAAATGGTAGTAAATTTATCTTGCTGTAGTTACGGCCCTACACAAACTTATTTAAAAGTACTTTATTGTATTAAGTCAGCAAATTACTTGTGAACAAGAAGAACTGGTTAATTAAGTTGAATATTGATGACTTCAGTCCCATGTAGTAAACATATAGGTAAACTATATAAGCAACTGAACATTGAAAACACAAGAACTACTGAGGAGTCCCATACTAGGATGAAACGGTCGTCTAGTACTTTCACGTCTTCAGTGGTGGTCTGGCGTTGCTCCATTCATGATATATTAACCTAAGTTCAACAATCTTCACAGCCCCATACTCAAAATTCATAAATAACTAAAGTAATCTACGTTGTCATTTAAAACGAATTAAGATAGATCAGCGAGTAAAGTGTTTCATTTCGATGACAACACTTGCTCGAGTTGTACAAATGCTTACTTACTTACTTACTTACACCTTTTACCCTCAATAGAGCACATGCTGCCGACAAGCATTCTCCAACCCACTCTGTCCTGAGCCTTCCTTTCTAGTTCTATTCAACTTTTGTTCATTCTTCACATATCTATCTCCACTTCTCGACGTAACGTGTTCTTCGATCTTACTCTTCCCTTTGACCTTGAGCATTACATGTGAGGGCTTGTCTTGTGACGCAGTTGGGTATTTTCCTCAATGTGTGTCCTATCCACTTCCAGCGCTTCTTCTTCCTCATTTCTTCCTCCACTGGGATCTGGTTTGTTTTCTCCCACAACAAGTTGTTGCTGATAGTGTATTACAGACGGATCCGAAGTATTTTGCATAGACAACTGTTAATAATCACTTTATCTTCTGGATGATGGCTTTCGTAGTTCTCCAAGTTTCCGACCCATACAGTAGAACTGTCTTGATATTTATATTGAAAATTCCGACCTTGGTGTTGGTTGACAGTTGTTTTGAGTTCCAGATGTTCTTCAGTTGCAGATATACTGCTTTTACTTTGTCGATCTGAGCCTTCACATCTTCATCAGATCCACCGTGTTCATCAATGATGGTGCTCAGATATGTGAAGAGTTTTACATTTTCCAAATCTTCTCCATCAAGTGTGATTCGATTGGTGCGTGTTGTGTCGTATCGTAGAATCTCGCCTTTTACTTTGTGTATATTGAGACCTTGTAGTGTCGGTTATTATGTTAAGCCCACATAGCTTATTCTGGCTTTCAGACAGGTCAATCAATTCATTCTACTTGAGTCACATTTTCGCCTCGTTACTTATTCGCTTATCATTCATGACTGTTTTTATATGAGCGCATATACATGTTTACACTTTTTATCCTATTCATCACATGTCTGTAGACTATTTTTGTATGACTATAAATATTGATTAACGCTTGGTTAAATGGGGAGTCGGCTCACCCGCCATCTCCACTGCGCGTCATTTTGCTTCACTCTATTCCATTAGCTCCATATACAAAATATATGTATTCAAAAGTCCATTCTCGTTATTTGACTTATTTAATTCAGTTATTCACACTAACGCGATTTAAGTCGATGATTATATACGAGGATTGGCGACATATATATTTCAATAACAATCAATCATACGATTAAATTGGAGTTAGATTCCGGGTCACTAGAACCTAATGTTTCTGAGGCTTCTGCTACACTGGTCGTCTTCTCCTGCATTTGTTGTTGCGTATATGATAAATAAGCCAAATCGTCTACGAAGTTTAGATCGTCCGGGTGGATCCTAGCTGTCCACTGTATTCCGTGCTTCCCTTCAGATGTTGACGTCTTCATGATTTAGTCGATCACTAGGAGAACGAGGAAGGTTGTTAGTAAGCAACGTTGCCTGTCACCGATCTTTACTTCGAACGAGTCTGTCAGCTATCCTCCATGAACGATTTTCAGTTTAATCCATCATATGAATTCAGAAGGATGTTGACTATATTCTCAGGTACGCCGCAGTATCGAAGACGTTTCCATAGTGTTGTCCTATTCACGATGTCAAATGCTTCCCGTCGTCAATGAAGTTGATGTAGAGTGATGAATTCCATCCAATCCATTGTTCCATAATGATCCATAGTGCCGCGATTTGGTCGGTACACAATCCGTCATTACGAAATCCAGCCTGTTAGTCTCGAAGTTGAGTGTCTTCGGAGTCATTCCTTCTGTTTAACAAAATCCTGTTGAGAGAAGAGTGATGCCCCTATAGTTATCACAGTTGCTGAGATCGCCTTTCTTTGATATCTAGATCAATTGTCCATCTTTGCAGTCTGTTTGTACTTGTTCTTCATCTGTTTTCTCATTATTCTCCATTAAATTAATTTAAATTATGTCTGACAAATTTCGTGTGTTATACCGTATCCCAGAAACAACTTGGTCAGGCAACTTATCAAGTGTATATGTATGCAAATGAATGTTGATTTCACTTTGACAACAAGTATAATGCATATTGACAACAGACAATTTTATGGGTTTGCCTGAGTTGGAATGAGAAGACATTGGAATGTGATTAATTGGGATATGACATACTACTTATGAACTAAATGTATTTGCTTGTATGTTCGTGATTGGATATAAAGAAATGTGATCTGAAGCATTTAAGCTATCAGTCGGAGATGAGTTATCCCGGTACGTTGACAACTGACACTGTCGATAGACTAAACACAATTAACAGGCTTGGTGACGTCATTTATGAAGTGTTGGGTAAGTGTATCAAAACAAGTATTTGTTTAGATAGTGCCATCTCAGTAACATTGAAAATTCTGTCAATATGATTAAGATGATCTGATAAACTGAAGTACTTGAATTATGGTATGAACTAAGAATCCCAGAAATAACGTAATCGGATCAAGAAGTACTAGATGACCAAAAACGAATGTACTGTATTTAGAATTCTCAATCAAGCATTCAACAAGTACAAAGGTATCATTAGTTCATTCAAACACCACACATTATTTCGCAGTGGTTTATGATAGTCCTTCTTCTAACTTAGTCTGACATACAGTCGATAATTCCGACTGTCTGAAAAATACAACATATACTGTTCACTTGAAAACTACCGTGGTTCTTATACCAGATGTCGTATTTGAATAAAATATGTAATGTTCACAGAAGAACACAACAAAATGGGTACACAGAGACGGACACACAGGAGGTGATGACAGAGCTAAAACACACAGCTAAATCTTTAACTACATCTGTAGTTAAAGTTAATTAGTGGAAGATATTCCATATTTGTCTACATGACTGATCAATTATTTGCTAATTCGTGCTGAACTCACTCTGCAAACGAATTTCCGATGTATTTGTGAAACAAAACAGGATAAGTAAAGTATAAGGTTGGTCCTGATTACTCGTGTTGAAAGAAAATTTCCGAAAGATAATAGGGTGTATGTAGTTCACAATTGCAGGACGAGTAACAGTAAACATGTACAAAGCAGTCAATAGGATCATCGTCTTTATGATGGCACATATTACCTCTACATTGAAGTATTTTTGTTTGTACTCTAGTTCACAGTTTCCGCTTGCGATTCAACAGACTCATTTGATTCTGATTCATGTCACTTACTATCAAATTCTTTCCAAATTATCACATTCAAATATATTCTTCTGAAGCTTGTTCTTCGAGAAAATACTAGACAATAACATTGATGACATTAGCACAACAAACCTTCAATGTTTAAGATCTACATATAAGTGAATAGTATGTATATAACTTGAGAATCTGGGTGAACTGCAGTAAATCTGTCATCCATCTGTGTATAATTGAGTTTAGAATGAGTGTAGAATGTAGATTTGGTAAACCGGTGTTTGAGATCATGAACCTAATAGACCTACAAATCGGATGATTACAATAAATAATTATTCATTCAGAGAAGGGTTATGTGGAGATTGTAGTAATTTAACCATTCAATTCATGAATCAATAGAAGCTGAACCACCATGGAAAACCTTGAAGTACGGTGGCTCAATTTTGTCGATTAGTTGAAGTAAGAAACTAATATCGTTGGACGCCTGCTCAGTATTCTTGAGGTTGGTTGTTCGCACGTGAGACCGAGTGTCATAAGTTCATTTACTGCGGACGAAATAGTGGATGCGCACTGCTGAGGAGTCCCACAATAGGACGAATCAGCCGTCTAGTGCTTCAATAGACTCATGAATTCAATGATTAAATTATACAAAGTTATTGAAACGGAATACCAGTAAATATTTTGGCATCAATTATAAAGTCATCTTCGTGTGTTTATCTGAATTATATAAAAAAAGTTTGGTTATTTTGTTCTTCCAAATTATGAAATTCACGTTATGGTACAAGAAAATAAACAGCATACATTCCATTCATTTATAAAGTTTCTTTTCATTAATATTGAATATTTTCATTATCTAAATGTTTAATGATCTTATCAGATTACAAAAAGCGAATGACCTTAATTAATTTTTGAGCGCAATAAACAAAATATTGTTTATTAGACATAAGAATTTACTAATTAGTTAATCTTTTGAATTTTTCTGTTATCACTTCTTCCAAAGTATATGAAATAAAAGTAATTAGATAATATTTTCTGAAAGAGGATTTTGTAAAGATTGTAGTTATTTCAATAGTTGAGATCATGAGTCAAATGAAGCTAGACCACCATGGAAAACCTGGAAGCACTAGACGATTGTCTCAGTCTAACATGGGATTCTTCGGCAGTACTCAACCATGGTCCTGCCCGCAGGATTCGAACCTAGAACCCTGCGCCTCTGTCAACCCATGAAGTTTAACCATGTTTGTTGTATTTGAAAACTAACTGAGATGGATCAAAATATTCATTAATTCAGATTGAAATGAGTGATGTATCAGTTTCTTCATCGGTTTTTTGTAAAGGTGAAGTTGTTAGTGAGGGTCTATATTTGCAATATTATCATCAGATAGGTTCTTTAGTATTAGAATTATCTTTATTTTTCTCCACATTTGAGATATAAAAAATGAACTAGAGAAAGATTTGTTAACAATGCTCGTGAATTGATCACACAATGAATCAGCATATTTCATGTAGGGTGAATTTAGAGGCTTCAATACATTTACATTAAAACGAATAGAATTAATATTGTTATTTCAATACCTTACGAATTAACTGAAATAGGGAATGTGAAATAAACATTCTTGGCTTTCCAGTTTATAAAATAATTGAGCTCTCCATGAAGCATGAATGTAGTAGTTCAAATGACATAAATCGTCATTATTGAATGTGTCTACGAAAACCTTAACTATAATGAAACCATTGTGTGATTGTTTTTAATATTTCCCTTGGTTCAAACACATCAGTATTCAATGTTACTTACAACTTACTTACGCCTGTTACTCCCAATGGAGCATAGGCCGCTGACCAGCATTCTACAACGCACTCTGTCCTGGACCTTCTCTTCTAGTTCCATCCAATTCTTGTTCATTTTTCTCATGTCTATTTCCATTTCTCGGCGTAATGTGTTCTTTGGTCTTCCTCTTCTCTTCCGTTGGCCTTGAGGATTCCATGTGAGGGCTTGTCTTGTGACGCAGTTGGGTGCTTTCCTCAATGTGTATCCTATCCACTTCCAGCGCTTCTTCTTCCTCATTTTTTCCTCCACTGGGATCTGGTTTGTTCTCTCCCACAGCAAGTTGTTGCTAATAGTTTCCGGCCAATGGATCTGAAGTAGTTTGCGTAGACAATTGTTAATAAACACCTGTATCTTCTGGATGACGGCTTTCGTAGTTCTCCAGGTTTCTGCCCCATACAGTAGAACTGTCTTGACATTTGTATTGAAAATCCTGACCTTGGTGTTGGTTGAGATTTGCTTTGAGCTCCAGAAGTATTCAATGTTAATCACAGTCTAATGAAAAGATTTAATATTCACTTGTATGAGTTCACACTTACACTAATGCTTTAAGCATCTTGGTATTATTGGAAAGTTTACAAATGATCTCACTATGTAATATAAAAGTACTTTATTTCTTTTAAAATTGTAAGGCTAGTGAAATGGCATTGAGTCGTAGCCAAATCATCAGGCAGTTGGGTCATTCAATATCGAACAGATAGTCGATTCCCGTCAAAGTCAAGGACAACCAACGCTTGTCAGTTGATCATATGCCATGGACTAGCCAATGTGGTGGTGGTCTCGCTATCTTCTCTTTATTCATTCTTACTAATATATTTCCTTAACAACGTCGTTTGTGTTATACGGTCTTCAAAGCAACCATAATACCTTTATACGTCGAAGAAGTAATCCACATTAGATGTTGACCGTGAGGTGTGATTTCGTAGTTCTCTGATTCGTCACATCATTCCTATCCAACCCGATTAGGTCTCTAATCATTCAACATAAATCATCTATGGTTGGTGATCTACAAATTTATTCAAAACTTCAGACCAAACAAACTAAATATAAATATTTTTAAAAAAATATTTACAATATTTTTTAGTAAAAAGAATTTCATTATAATTCTCTTTTAGTCCAAATCACACAGTGATGTGATACTTTGAGTCTAGTAAGTTTGTTTCGTCTAAAAACTGAATTGTCGGATTGAACTTTAAATTGAAAAACAGTCAGTTGTTTTGTTCTATTTTAATTATTAATTAGTAATTAGATATCTCACAGGTAGAAATCATGAGTCAGTTGAAGCTAGACCACCATTGAAGACCTGGAAGCACTGGACGGTCGTTTCGTCCTAGTATGGGACTCCTCAGCAGTGCGCATCCACGAATCCGCCCCCTGAGGCATTCGAACCCAGGACCTACTGGCTTCGCGCGCGAGCACTTAACCATTAGACCACTGAGCCGGCATCCAACGGTGTTAATGTCTAACTTCAACCAATCCACGAAGTTGAGCCACCATATACCATTGCCTTCAGTAAGCTGATATCTCACAACAGACCTGGTTGAACTCCACTGGTGACGGCTTCTCAGTAGAACTCCAGGAGGTTCTCCTGAAGTCAGTCACTAGTGAGCAGTTGATTATCAGAATGAGTTTTGTGGAGATTTTAGTAAATTTCACAGATTGAAATCATGAGTCAGTTGAAGGTAGACCACCATTGAAAACCTATCTATTAATTATTAGAAAATGAAATTAGATATTATCTCTTGGCAAACAGATTACTTTGTTCATATCAGCAGGGTTTTTGTGGATATCATAGTAATTTCATTGGTTGAGATCATGAGTCAATTGAAGCTAGACCACTATGGAAAACTTGGAAGCACCAGACGAGTTCAACCTAGTCAATTGTGAGACTGTAACTCACTGAAGACAATGATAGATGTGTCACTCGATTTCGTGGATTAGTTGAAGTTAGACATTAACACCGTTGGATGCCGGCTCAGTGGTCTAGTGGTTAAGCGCTCATGCGTGAGACTGACAAGTCCTGGGTTGGAATCTCGCGAGGCGAGGTCGTGGATCCGCATGCTGAAAAGTCTCATAATAGGACGAAGCGGCCTTTCAGTGCTTCCAGGTTTTTCATGGTGTTCTAGTTTCAATTAACTCATGATCTAAACCATTGAGATTAATTTGTATTTAGATTGAGCTGGTTGTGAAGTGATGATGGAATATACAGGTTAAAAATTGTGTAGGATTATGAAAAATAAAACGAGATTATTTAATTGTCTTCTAAACATTTCAGTTCAACAGGATATCACTTACTTAATAGTTACTTCCATGATTGTACTTCTAAATGACTAATGTTTATATTACACGATGAACATTGACTTCATTACAAATGTATGTATAACCCATTAATGAGTGCTAGCTAGGAACGAATCTATGTTCAGAACGTCTTGACAGTTTATTCAACGATTGTGGTGAGAATATTGTAATGGGTATAAGAATAAACTTAGTTAATATCTTACTTATAAAAGTTGCAGATTATACAAATTACTATTGGATATGAAGAGTATAAACTGTATAAGTAAGAAATGTTAATCATAGTGTGTTAAAAAAAGTCTTAGAGCCAACCAGTATGTACCCTGAACCTTCGGAAACTTTCAACGGTTGAGTATTTCCTATTTCGCTTTTGTTAATTCTTTATTTACTTAGCCGTGTTATCCCTCATGGGAGAGCATGGGTCATTCTTTCTGATTACGTTTTTGTATTTATGTTGTGGTTTCTTGTACACATTCAATGTCACTATTCATGGTTTTAAAATGTACAGTTTCTTTAAACGGTGACCTTGTTTAGATGGGATCCTGTCATAATGTATCAATGTTTATGAAACCATTATATTGTGGTTAAGTGTGCTCTTTGTATCACTTTGTACTATTGATATTTGCATTCCTCTCTTCTATACCGTTACCTTTGATTAGATAAAATGGTTCATTGGGCCTTTCCTTTGATTTCTCGACTTGATAAAGTGGTAAGAAATAATAAGTTGTATTTTGGTTTCCTTTTATTGTTTATAGGAAATTTACAACTTTGCGTGATAGGAATAAGTTATAGGTGTCCACTATTGTTGATGTTATTCTTTTCACGAGTAAAAAGCAACCGGAAATCTTGTACATGTTGACAAGAGAATTGTTTTGAGGGATAAGAGGAGTTATTATTGAATCACCTTTATCATCCTGTAGTGTGTGCTACTTCAGTTGTTAGATATGAATAATATGTAGCACCTATTGGATGTGGAAAGCCTGCAAGCAGAAGATTGAAAAGATTGAAATGAAGAGAAGACCAAAGGAACATGAAAACTATAAAAATGACAACAGAAATAAAGGAAAGGTGAAGTTTGTAATGGATAACTGACAGAAGATTTGTATATGATTTAATGTGTAGTTTTCATATTTTACAAAGGCACTCTGCAATTTTGTACTTAACTATAAATCATTCTCCCACATAAGTCTAGGTTTGCTACAACCCTAAAAAGAAAATACACTCCCGGAGTAGGTAACATAAATTTCTTACAATGAGATCCGTAGTTTGTGATGTTCATTTATGCCAACCACTATGTTATGTTAGTCTAAGTCTTGTCAATAGTGGATATGTGTTGCCTGACAACAATGAATATCCGTAACTTTAATGTTCCAAAATCGTGTATCATTTTGCAACTTGAATACTATCTAGTGTTCTAAAGCTTGAAAAAGAGGTATTTTGACCTCATGTAATATTCTAACTGGGAACGTCTATGATTACCTAAACTAGGTCATTAATAATTGCCTGTTAATTTCAGGTTTTTCAGTTGTTCTCTGACAACAACCACTTAATTCTCACCTTTACTTTTTATGCTTTGTCACTTGATTCTGTGCTACTGACGTCAGACATAAGTAGTCAAGTTTATTAGTTAAAATATTACGTGACACCTGTTTCATCCAATCCCTGTAAATGATGAGATCTCAAAATTGGAATCGGACAACTCTGTATAGATAAAAAAGTGTTATGCCCCTAGGACACATAATTTAATGAACATAATTATGATTTATATAACGTTTTGTTCAAACCAGAGCAGAATGAATGAACTGCACAAACTAACGCGAACATTGATCTATCATTTAGATAACGAATATCTTTTTAAACCTGATGGTGTTCGAGTTTGTAGATGTTCGCACACATAGCTTGCCATTATTCAACTATGTCATGAATAAACTCGTATGATAATGGAGAGGTTAATTTTTGAACAAGGGAATAGTTCTAAATATAGTATGCAAATTTGTATCAGGGAAAAATGTCCATTTTATTTGACGGAATTATGTTGCAGATAAGTGGTCGGGATATGTTCAAACACATTCAATTACTTACATTTTGTAGTATCCTGTATTGGGATATGAAGCATCAAGTAGTTTAGTAAATACAATTCGTTTGCAAACCTACCAATTGTTTAATGGAATTTAATGCATATTGACAGAGATGTAATTGAAATAGATTTCTAAAGCACAAAACGAGGGTTAAAAACGGAAAACCCGAGAATATAATTTCAATTCAACAGATGACATGGCTCAGCCCGGCATGTGTGGTCAATTCCTCCCTTAAATGTGTTCTCCATCATATATTAGCTATTGTTACTGTACAATGAGTCAGTATAGATAATGACATGACTTCCACGAAAGATCTCATAGATTAAGCAGTTACATCATGACAAATCTACAATTTCGTTATTGGGTCTATAATAAGAGCAGCACTAGTAACGCAGTAGACCATCATACTACAATTTTACATCATTGTACCATTTATGTTGTTCTCACTTCACATTAGTCGTCTTAGTTTGATAAACGTAAACTCTTGACTTCATGTTTCTACAAAGAACTCAACATTACTATTTGTGACTACTTTTGACGTACACAATTCAAACGTGTTTTCCATGTAGTTAGTTCATTTCTTTGTGTAAAACACAGTTTATAGATGTTTAACGACACTAAAGACATTTTCAATTTGATTCCTTAGGGTGTAATGGTGTTCTAATTCTGGTATTGATTGTCGTTGTTCAATCCTGACTTGTATTAAAAGTTCATCAAATTTGAATCACCTCGGTCCACTTGATTTATTCATGAACAATGAATTATCGTTCATGAAGAAGAATACGAATATTTAACCACATGTTTTACACATAAGTGAAATTGTACCAACTCAATCCAACAACAGATAGTTTTCAGGAATCATGAACTTTGTGTGCTCTTCGTAAACAGCGAGAAACATCATAAGGTGTTATGTATTGCTTGTAAACAACAAACTTAATTTGATATAATGCCTTATATTGAAGACAAGATACTCATCCCTAATAATTTTATCGTCATTATTCTTATTAGCTTTATTCAATATCATATATTTGGTACAATATAGAATTTTCAGCACAAAGTATTTCAACACTTTTTTGTTTCCTTTTTCTTAATCGATCCTCACCATAAATATTGAGTGGTCACCAATTAGATATTAGCAGTTCAGGAATCGACATCTGAATACCATACATTCAATTTCATTTATCTTGTCAGCAACCACGATGTCTCTGGTTGAGCTCTTCTGTAGGTCTTACAGCGAAAGGCCACAAACATTTCACAAACGTACTTGAACAGGTTGTGCAAGTAGTTTACATAATGCTTTGTTGAAACAAACAAAAAGAAACATAGCTCGTTGAAATATCTAGGTGGTAGGAACAGGTAGAGAAGTTATTCAAGCAGGCCGTCCTTGTCATTTCCAGATCAGTCAATGAAAAATCAAATATTCAAAGCGTTTTAGCTACATCTTCAAATTCTGTCATCTGCGAATAAACATCTCTCGATTCGTTACCCGTACCTTCTCCTCGAAAAATGAAAAACAATTTTCAAACATAGAAAGTAACATCAATCAACCTGTATTCATCAGAAGGAATTCAACAAAATAAACTAATCTGCTTTACCTTAAAACACTTTATCTAAATTCCGTCAAAACATTTGAAGAGTAAGAATTTAATGGAATGTTATGAAGAACAAAATATCTTACGCTTTCAGATAAATATGGACAAATGACCTTCGAATGTAGATTCCATCACAGATCGACTTCGGCTAGATAATCACAGGAAATGAGCAAACACTGGACAGCTGCAATGTTATGGTACGTGGCGTCTTTTCACTGTGTATCTGTGACTCACGGTTGTGTGATATTATTCATAAGTGAAGCGTTAAAACGAATAAAATCAATACAGTAAACTCAAATAAGTATAGAATACATACAACTCATATTGAAGTCATGAAATGTCTAGCTTTTGAGATTCAAGTACACTCATACTTTTACCGTAAATTATCCTTCTAACTGTGGAGATGTAAGTCGACCAAAACTTACAAAGCATTTTTCAGTGGGACAACAAATATCAAAACATAATTCCGGATAACAAGTTATAATACCACAGATGTTTTTGAGTGAGTCATCTGTGAATAACAGATATTTAATTCGACGTAATTCCTGTATTTGGCTTGCTTTGTCTGATGTAGGAGTGTACTCTTTCCAAACTTGCCAAATACTCCACGTTGAACACGAATTATACGATGTTCAGAACCACATAATGATGCACGTCCACAAGTTGCATATGTTTTCACATTAATCAAGTCTAAGACCAAATATACATCCTGACGGCTGTGAAATTCTTCTACATGTTGGTGATCTATTGACGAAAGAAAGCAACAGTCACTTGAACTATAATCACCTCATACAATTGAAAGCGATGCAGTGAAGGCAGAAACCGAGAATTTTAGTGAATTCATCTGCATACTGCAAATGATGTGCAGTTCGGGGTCAATTACGTATTGGCACCAAAACAAATTGTATTTATGCAAGTGTTTTGACGACATCCTAAAGTTAATCAGTCGATAAATTCGTTTGAAAACTTAAAACATACAAACACGGACCAAAATCAGTTCACGAGTACAAACATAGCTACACTGCCGCCAAAACCTTTCCTATTCCGTGATCGATACTGACGATAGATATTGAAATCTTGTAGTGGTGCCAAACAGTCATCTTGTAAATCACTTAACCAAGCTTCTTGAATTGTGGTTACACCACAGTTATGATATATGTTTTGGATTAGTAGGGATTGAAGATTGTCGACTAGAAATTAGCATTTCGTGAATCGACAACTCATTAATGTTCATTCTCCTGAATGCATGTTATTACCAGCCACAACGATTTTAGTGATTGTACTGTTATGTGGCGTCGAGTCGCGTTTGACTATGATCACCACTTTAGGAAGACTACATGCCAGTTAGCCGATAAGATCCCCCGTGAGTCGAATATCAGAAGGCAGTTGATGACTGTAGTCCAGATGTATTTGTTGGCGATCTTGTGGTATCGTAAGAATACTGAGATCGTGCCAGGTTACAAGTGTGGTTACTGAGCGTAACCGGATTCGTTCAAGGTCACGATCAATGGAAGGAAGAATGGAAGAAGAATAATGGACGTCTTTAGTACAGTTAAACCAACAAGTACAGTAAAACAATCACTGGTACAACTGGTTATACTAATAACTGTTTCCATTAAACCAATCGCGTACTCTTGATAAAAGTAGGTCACTACATGAGCTCCCCGCTAGAAAGGGTATTTATAAACAGCGTGGTCATAACAACACATAAGGCATTTAGTTTTTATTATTAATATTAGTGGCTTTATTCAATATTATATTTTGGTACAATATAGAAGTCTCAGCACAGGGTTAAGTTCGAAACATTCCGCTGCCCCGATTGCAAGTGAAAATTCGTTTTTACGTCATGTGCTTTCTTTGGACAATTAGCCAGCCGTTCAAGCTAATACTAGCCACTCTTGCACGAGATGTTATAAATGTAGTGAGCTCGGCAAACGTTGGCTCTCTGTGGTCTTCAGTCAATCTATCCGCCCATTCCGATCACTGTGCTTGCATAGGTTGAGACGAAGGCCTCACTATTCTCTCTGAAGCAACTAAAGAATTTAAATTGACAGTATAATTCATCTGTTTCAAGAACATGGCACAATTTCCCATTCTTATAGCCAGGCTTGATGACTGCTCCGCGCCATCATGATCAAAATTTACAGTATTGAATAAGTCTTCTAAGGTTTCTCGAGCGACTACATTTTGACTGTTCGAACAACCACTTCGAAATTTCCCTGGCCTTCTTGTAACAAGTACGGGCACTCATCGTGACACACTTTCCAATGGCTGTTTTCGCCTTACCCTTGCAATAGTGTATCAAATAAAGCAAACGTTGACTATCATCCATGACCCTTGATGCTGCGGGGGTCTCAAACTGCCTAGCAAACTCCCAGTTCCTTCTTGGTTATCCATCAAAATAACTCAAATCAACATTTAGTAGTTCTAGACATTAAGCTCTTACCTGACATTTCAAGCCATTGCTTCTCATTTCAACAGAGATTTTTAAAGTCATATGTCATCGAATAACCACCAGAATCCTTATCTTGATAATTAGCATTTTTGAGTTCGAACCACGATAAACTGGGACGTCAAATGGCACGTTCTTTCTTTATGTGGTTCGATCATTTGTATTGCCTCCATTAACACAAACAAGCTTTGAGGTGAACTTCCTCTGACGAATGTTTGGCGTTACAAGCTAAGGGGCTGTTGGAGATGATAGAACTGACTTGGTATCTGCTGTTTGCCTGTAGAATACACTTTCTACGCCTTACCAAGACTTCTTGATCGAGTTAGCTGAGTCGGGGACAACGGACCAGAATAGCTTATTGAGCTTCTGAATCCTTGATCCTTCGTTTCATTCCGAAAAGGCTGAATCAGTAGTAGTATTCAAGCTTAACGAATCATAACAATTTGGCGACGGTGGTTTTTCGATTATGGACCCTTCCACACTTTAACTGTTACTTGAGCAGCAGCTGAAATTGATGCAAATTTTGACGGAGACCAAGGTTACGTCTCCCCTACAGCCAAGCACGACTAGTTCAGCTACGGCACCATCGGTAGACGGCATCGCAAATAGTATAGCTGAATTACTGTTAGTGTTAATGGGCATTCATCTAGATTGCAAATAGATACTGAATCAGATGTCGCTATCCTCTGTCGTAAGACTTGGATCAAAATTGGCAGCCAAAACGTGCAGCGTACAACGCAAAAGCCTCGTACTGCGTGTGGTAATTACCTTCACCTGCTAGGAGAAGTGGAATTTACATTTACTTTTCGTGATTCGACATTTGTTGGGGTATGTTACATAACGCCAGCTGATCTTAATTTGCTCGAGTCAGATTGGTTCGATCACTTAAATTTAGATGATGTCCTGTTGAATACCATATGCAACCTGGTATCACAACCCCAACTACGAAAACAACCACATGACTAGGGAGCATATACGAGGAACTCAGTGACGCAGTTTTCAACTATTTTCTAACCTGGATTGGGTGGCTGCTCTGCAATGAAAGCAACACTTCGATTGAAAGCTGGGGCTAAGCCTGCTTTCCGCCTTATGCAACATTACAAACAGTAGATGAAGAACTGAATCGACTTCAACAACAAGGATTTATTACCCCCGTTTCCTACTCTGCATGGGCAGCACCGATAGTTGTTATCAAGAAGGCCAACGGCACGATACGTATATCTGCTGACTTTTCAACAGGCCTCAATGCAGCTCTGAAACATCATCATTATCCCTTGCCTGCTTCCGCAGACCTATTAACCATGCTGAATGGGGGAAGGTTTTTCGCTAAGCTGGATCTGGCTGATGCTTATTTGCATGTGGAAGTAGATGAAGCATCAAGGGAGCTGCTAACCATCAATACCCATCGTGGTTTGTTCCAGTGTAACCGTCTACCTTTCGGAGTCAGAACTGCACCATCTATTTTCCAGCAACTAATGGATACCATCCTATCAGGTATTTCGGGAGTCGCAGCTTATCTCGATGACATTTTAATTGTAGCAACGACATTAGAAAAGTTATGAGAACGCACAACATTGGTACTGCAACGCATCAGTGACAACGGGTTCCGGTTACGCCCAGAGAAGCGCCAGTTTTATTTGCAGTCAGTAAAGTACTTGAGGTTCATTTTCAATGCCGACGGCCGCAGACCTGATCCTGAGAATATCCGACGTATCAAACTGATGCCCACTCCCACCAATGTCTCGGCACTAAGTTCCTTCCTGGGACTTGTCAGCTATTACTCAGCGTTCGTTCCATCAATGCATGACATTCACGCTCCACTGAATAGCTTACTGCAGAAAAACAGCTCTTGAAACTGGACTAGACAGTGTGACGCTGCCTGTTGTAAACTGAAGTCCATTATTGGTTCGCAATTGCTGTTGACACACTACGATCCAGCCATGCCGATCATCGTAGCTGCAGACGCTTCAGCGTATGGCCTAGACGCTATCATCTCCCATCAGTTTCCGGGTGCGTCGGAAAAAGCCGTTATGCATGCAGCCCGCACACTAACCCCAGGAGAAAAGAAATACAGCCAGATAGAAAAAGAAGCCCTTGCGCTTGTGTTTGCTGTGCGCCGTTTCCACAAGTTCCTGTACGGTCGGAGATTCACGCTCCTCACAGATCACAAGCCTTTACTCTCAATATTCGGGTCGAAATCTGGCATTCCAGCTCATTCCGCAAATCGTCTTCAGAGATGGGCCTTGGCACTCTTGGGGTAAGATTTCGACGCACTCAACAATTCGGTCAAGCGAATGCCTTATCACGACTCATTAGTGACTAGTTGGCGGCTGAGGAAAACACGGCGGAAGACCACGCTATCTGACGACCGCAACCTTGCCGGTATCTGCAACATACATACAAAATGCTTCTAAGAGCGGCCCCATCATCAAGATGACTATGAGTTATGTCACCAACGGTTGGCCGTCTAAGAAGTTTGATGGTGACATGAAACAGCTGAATCAGCGGCGGGATTCACAATGCATTGTAAACGACTGCTTGATTTTCGAAGAAAGAGTGGTTGTGCCAGAATCCCTTCGTGCAAAAGTGCTGAAACAGTTCCACCTTGGTCATCCGGAGGTTAGACGAATAAAATCCATAGCCAGGAGTCATGCATATTGGCCGCTAATGGATCAACATATAACGGAATTGATTGGAAAATTTATGCGGTGTCAGCAAGCGGCAAAAGTGAACGCCAAAGTTCCACCAGTTTCGTGGACACAACCTGATCGTCCTGGGTCCAGGATACACGTCGACTTTGCAGGCCCGATTAACGGAACCATGTATCTAGTTGTAGTCGACGCCCTTTCGAAATGGCCTGAAATCAACCCTATCATACCGCCAACGACGACTAAAACAATACAGATACCCACAGAAATTTTCTCTCGAAATGGTATACTAGATGCGATTGTATCTGAGAACGGTCCACAGTTCAGCTCCAGTCAGTCCCAGCCATTCTGTCAACGGCTAGCCATAAAGCACTTACGGTCGCCACCATACCACTGGCAGTCGAATGGGCAAGCTGAAAGGTTGGCGGAAACATACAAAAGAGCCTTCACTAAGACAAAAGCGGAGAGGACGCCAGCGGACGCGTTGCAAAATTTTTTATACGTGTACCGAACAACAAGAAATGAGACGTTGCCGGAGTGAAAGTCCTTAGCAGAGATCCTCATGGGAAGCAGACTGAGGACGATCCACAGCCTGATGCATCCAAACAATGCACTGAAACCAGTACGGACCAAGTTTGAAAAGCGATCCACGTACGAAGTGGGATTTCCTGTGTTAGCCCGTGACTGCAGACCAAACCATGGTCCATGGACAGAAGCATGAGTGGTCAGAAGTATTGGCTGTGTCTTGTACGAAGTTGAGGTAGGCAGCGACAGGTGGCAGCGCCATCTGAATCAGTTACGGAAACGGTTAGCACCAGACCGCCCATCAACCGAAGCAAATATTCCCCTTGACATCCTGCCAGACACATTCAAATTACCAGCAACCCTACCACAAGAAAATCCTCAACAACAAGCTGAAACACTTTCCAGACGGTGGCCTCTCCGACAACGGTGAGCAACAGTCAGGATGCAGGTCGACCCAGAAAGGCCCGTGATTAAAAAGGGAGGAGTGTTGGGGACGATAGATCCCCAAAACTCACATTTTGTAATTTCATCTTATCGACTAACTTATCGATTAAATGTTTAAATGTTTGAATGGCAGTCATTTGATGAACTTATCGATTAAAGATTTAAATAGCAGCCAACTGATGAACTTATTGATTAATGTTTAAAAATTTCCCATGACAATATCGATTATAAATATTTGTATAAATACGCTTGAATTGTGTGCTTGACCTGACTTGGTATTTGCTGTTTGCCTGTAGACTACACTTTCTACGCCTTACCAAGACTTCTTGATCGAGTTAGCTGAGTCGGGGACAACTGACCAGAATAGCCTATCGACTCTCTCAATCCTTGATCCCTCGTTCCATTCCGAATAAGCTGAATCAGTAGTAGCATTCAAGCTTAACGAATCATAACATGGGCCAAATATGTTCAGAAATGATGCTTGAAATCCACGAAGCGGTATATAAATCAGAAGACGAGTACTAGATGTTGATCCGGTTTATTATTGTACAACACAAAGATCACCTCAGCCACAGACAAGCGAAACAAGAATGAAAAGGCTGGTGCTGTAAAGCAAGCGAGCGAGTGAGCATGTGAGCTTGCCACATAAAATTAATAGAATTAAAATGTACATATACATAGGAAAGTGAATAAATCGTTGAATAAATTAGGCGACTAACACTATGTTTATCAGAATGAATATATGCGTAGGCGATAAACGATGCTCAAACATTCATATTCATACAATTGCAACACTAATAATGGTATATACAAGTTGTTATTGAACGGATGACTCTGTATGTTAAATAAGTTAACAAAAGGGTTTAATCAAATCTTATAATCGCAATAGTCTGAACTCAACATAATAATGTTATTTTCATACATATAGTTCCCTTTTGAAAAGAGCAAGAACAAAGATTCTAACAGAATAACATGAATTCATTTTTATTTCCTTGGTTCTCGTCAGCTGCTTACAACCTGTGGTATTCCAAAAACATAATAATTACATAATGGGTTGAAATTGCTTACTGAATATTGTAAATATATACCTTATGTGAAAGAATACTCTAGAGGATTAATCATAACAACAGTTCAAAAGTGGGTTAGAAACAATTGATTACATAATGAATAAACATTGATAAGAATATAATGAGTAGAGTTCAGTCGAAAGATTATCAATTTTCTTATAAAGATAGTTGAAAAAAAATAAAATCAATGACGTAATAAATATAAAAGATAAAAATAAAAAAATTTAAGCTGCAGCGGAAGAATATTTGTCATCAAGGCAGGGAAAGATTAACAATCATCTCCTTTTGAACACATAAATCAAGTTTTTGGCGTCTGATAGCAACTGCTTCAGCAAACTTTAGAAAACTGGAGTTTGGCTGATTACTAATCAGCTTGAATGATTGCAGGGTGTCAACCTGATGGCCTGTGTCAAGGAGATGTTTAGTGATTGCACTACTTAGAGTTTTTCTTTCTCTTGTTCAGAGGCTTTTTGGAACATGTTTAAAAAATCTGAAATATGCCGTCCTTTCTGTTCGGCCAATGTAGCTGCTTTGGCAGGTACATGTAAATTTATAAATACAATTGGCGGTAACATGAAAAGGATGCTTATCAACCTTTGATTGAGTTATTGAACATGTTTTTAAACAGAATTTGAAGTTTGGCCGCCGGATAGGTTCTGGCTAGCGCAGTATTAAGTCTCCTGTTGATTGTGTTAGTAACATCATCACCTTTGAAGTTAAGACTTGTCTGACCTGTTCACGTGATGTATAAAACGTTTGCAACCTATTGCTTTACAAGGCACAAAAAGTACAATCACTAAAATCGTTGTGGCTGGTAATAACATGCATTCAGGAGAATGAACATTAATGAGTTGTCGATTCACGAAATGCTAATTTCTAGTCGACAATCTTCAATCCCTACTAATCCAAAACATATATCATAACTGTGGTGTAACCACAATTCAAGAAGCTTGGTTAAGTGATTTACAAGATGACTGTTTGGCACCACTACAAGATTTCAATATCTATCGTCAGTATCGATCACGGAATAGGAAAGGTTTTGGCGGCAGTGTAGCTATGTTTGTACTCGTGAACTGATTTTGGTCCGTGTTTGTATGTTTTAAGTTTTCAAACGAATTTATCGACTGATTAACTTTAGGATGTCGTCAAAACACTTGCATAAATACAATTTGTTTTGGTGCCAATACGTAATTGACCCCGAACTGCACATCATTTGCAGTATGCAGATGAATTCACTAAAATTCTCGGTTTCTGCCTTCACTGCATCGCTTTCAATTGTATGAGGTGATTATAGTTCAAGTGACTGTTGCTTTCTTTCGTCAATAGATCACCAACATGTAGAAGAATTTCACAGCCGTCAGGATGTATATTTGGTCTTAGACTTGATTAATGTGAAAACATATGCAACTTGTGGACGTGCATCATTATGTGGTTCTGAACATCGTATAATTCGTGTTCAACGTGGAGTATTTGGCAAGTTTGGAAAGAGTACACTCCTACATCAGACAAAGCAAGCCAAATACAGGAATTACGTCGAATTAAATATCTGTTATTCACAGATGACTCACTCAAAAACATCTGTGGTATTATAACTTGTTATCCGGAATTATGTTTTGATATTTGTTGTCCCACTGAAAAATGCTTTGTAAGTTTTGGTCGACTTACATCTCCACAGTTAGAAGGATAATTTACGGTAAAAGTATGAGTGTACTTGAATCTCAAAAGCTAGACATTTCATGACTTCAATATGAGTTGTATGTATTCTATACTTATTTGAGTTTACTGTATTGATTTTATTCGTTTTAACGCTTCACTTATGAATAATATCACACAACCGTGAGTCACAGATACACAGTGAAAAGACGCCACGTACCATAACATTGCAGCTGTCCAGTGTTTGCTCATTTCCTGTGATTATCTAGCCGAAGTCGATCTGTGATGGAATCTACATTCGAAGGTCATTTGTCCATATTTATCTGAAAGCGTAAGATATTTTGTTCTTCATAACATTCCATTAAATTCTTACTCTTCAAATGTTTTGACGGAATTTAGATAAAGTGTTTTAAGGTAAAGCAGATTAGTTTATTTTGTTGAATTCCTTCTGATGAATACAGGTTGATTGATGTTACTTTCTATGTTTGAAAATTGTTTTTCATTTTTCGAGGAGAAGGTACGGGTAACGAATCGAGAGATGTTTATTCGCAGATGACAGAATTTGAAGATGTAGCTAAAACGCTTTGAATATTTGATTTTTCATTGACTGATCTGGAAATGACAAGGACGGCCTGCTTGAATAACTTCTCTACCTGTTCCTACCACCTAGATATTTCAACGAGCTATGTTTCTTTTTGTTTGTTTCAACAAAGCATTATGTAAACTACTTGCACAACCTGTTCAAGTACGTTTGTGAAATGTTTGTGGCCTTTCGCTGTAAGACCTACAGAAGAGCTCAACCAGAGACATCGTGGTTGCTGACAAGATAAATGAAATTGAATGTATGGTATTCAGATGTCGATTCCTGAACTGCTAATATCTAATTGGTGACCACTCAATATTTATGGTGAGGATCGATTAAGAAAAAGGAAACAAAAAAGTGTTGAAATACTTTGTGCTGAAAATTCTATATTGTACCAAATATATGATATTGAATAAAGCTAATAAGAATAATGACGATAAAATTATTAGGGATGAGTATCTTGTCTTCAATATAAGGCATTATATCAAATTAAGTTTGTTGTTTACAAGCAATACATAACACCTTATGATGTTTCTCGCTGTTTACGAAGAGCACACAAAGTTCATGATTCCTGAAAACTATCTGTTGTTGGATTGAGTTGGTACAATTTCACTTATGTGTAAAACATGTGGTTAAATATTCGTATTCTTCTTCATGAACGATAATTCATTGTTCATGAATAAATCAAGTGGACCGAGGTGATTCAAATTTGATGAACTTTTAATACAAGTCAGGATTGAACAACGACAATCAATACCAGAATTAGAACACCATTACACCCTAAGGAATCAAATTGAAAATGTCTTTAGTGTCGTTAAACATCTATAAACTGTGTTTTACACAAAGAAATGAACTAACTACATGGAAAACACGTTTGAATTGTGTACGTCAAAAGTAGTCACAAATAGTAATGTTGAGTTCTTTGTAAAAACATGAAGTCAAGAGTTTACGTTTATCAAACTAAGACGACTAATGTGAAGTGAGAACAACATAAATGGTACAATGATGTAAAATTGTAGTATGATGGTCTACTGCGTTACTAGTGCTGCTCTTATTATAGACCCAATAACGAAATTGTAGATTTGTCATGATATAACTGCTTAATCTATGAGATCTTTCGTGGAAGTCATGTCATTATCTATACTGACTCATTGTACAGTAACAATAGCTAATATATGATGGAGAACACATTTAAGGGACGATTGACCACACATGCCGGGCTGAGCCATGTCATCTGTTGAATTGAAATAATGTTCCCGCGTTCTCCATTTTTAACCTACACTTTATGTCGATTGTTTAATATAAGCCGTTTCAGGAATTATATCTTCAGCTTGAAAAGTCGTGTGATTTGGATCCAATGCCACTACAAATTCATTCAGTTTTTTTGTATGTCAATCTTCCATAAACACATATCTGCATAAATGTATAAATTATTCTACATATGTGAATCTGTGAATTTATTTTATTTTAGCGCCTAAATATTGATGCAAATAGACACCGAATGTATGTGTGCCACACATTCACTTATTTTGTGTGTGGGCTTTGATACCGTCTAGTTTCCCTGTCAGAATCAAATGGTTTTCTGAAGGAGTCACATCCGGAGCCTTCAGCTTAAAGTTGTGACCAACAAGGCAGTAGAGAAACTTCAGTTAATGCAGTCCCATGGTAGCCGGTGACCAACGGTAGGTTGATACGACCGTAGGTTTAGAATCTGGGCTTCTCAACCCCCATAGATTGATCCTTTGTACCTACAAACCTGGTTGAATCTCCGGAAATCCGCTTTTCGTCCTTTGAAGTTCGCAAACAGTATCCCTGCCATGAGAATGAACTCCGTAGGAGTTCCCTGGCAGTGGATTTATATGCGTGGTTGTGTAAGAGGATTTTGAGATAGAGGGCAGACTCTTCCCACAATAAGCCGTAACAAGGCATTTGGAGGCGTTTGTGCATGACACGAATCCAATAGTTTGGTTGGCTATGATGAAGATTTGACAACCTGAAGGATTACTTGAAATCTAACCAGTATTGTAATTGCTGTAACCTCAGTATCCAGGACATTCCAAATGATGATTTGCAAATATGATCTCTGTTTAAGTAGATCATTTTAACCTAAATCCACAATGCATCTTCTTAAATATAATTCATCAGTTATCTTACGGTTCTTGTAATGCCTAATATACAAATAAGATTAAAATGAAATTTGTACATTGATCTTATATCGTATTGAGAGCGATAAACGCTCGAGTTAAGAATAAGATGTTGCAAAGTGAAATATTGTTTATTTATCCACTTGACCTGACTGATTTAAATTTCTATAATTTATTGTCCTGACGACACTAAGATAGGGTCAGTAATTGACCCGAATATCAGTAACTTTTACAGGTACATAATATGTTGAGATTTGAATTGTCCATGTTGAAGTGGAGTCACAAAAGAAATAATTTCAACAAAATCATGAGAACCCCTTGTAAATATAATAATTAAACAAAAGTGTTCGTGAGATTGTCAACGTAAACGGTTACTATAAAACATCAGTCAGAAGTTAGGTTTTGGAGTTACATGATGAAAATCATCGTTGTTATTACTATTCTCGTTGTGTTGTTGAGTTCAGTTGAATCTGCTCGTCGTTGCAAAGTTGCTGAATCTAGAAAACCGGTAAATTAAATGACTACTTAGTTATAGAGTACTTCAGAGAGACGGCGTTTACTCACAGAATACGGAAAAAAGATTGTTGAAAAATAGAAATCTGAAAATTATACCAATATATGATGTTGAACTTCAGAGGAGTAAAGCATTCCCAAAAATAAAGGTTTGTTTCAGTATATTTGTTTATATAAGAAATCATCTTTGAAAAATCGATGTTTATGATATGACAAACTGGAAAACGGCCTAGTTTTAGACGAAATCGGAATTATTAGTCGATTTTCTGAATGTCGGCATTATTAATATGTTCATAATTAAAATGACGAACAGTTTTGTGGATACACGAGATGGTTGACATTGATTAATTTCATTGAGATTAAAGATAGATTTAATTTAGAGAACTACTGAAAAAAATGGAACGACTGTTCAGTTTGCTCAATTTTTTTCTGTGGTTGTTTATCTTCTCCACTGTCAAGTTGAATCACCTCGTTTCCGTTGCTATTTGACTGGTACTCCTGGTTTCTCAAGTTGTCTGGACATTATATGAACCTGTAGAAATTGTTGTTAGAGACGGTATCAGCCACGTGACTTAAGAAGATTATTGGCTTTCTTCATAAGGCGTCGTAATTTGAATGAATATCATTCAACTCCCAGAACAGATTTTGAATTGTTTATTCTGGTTAGCATCTTTTTAGCAAGATTTGATTCTACTTGATGAGGTTACCGACCCCATGCCCAAACCTCGTTTTTGTGAGCTTTGGACCGTCAGTAACTTTACAAGAGCGATAGCGACAGTTTCTCAGTTTCTGCATTCATTTATATTAACTAAAGTCTTTTGCAATCACTATCACTTTTCATTAATTTATTTTTACAAAAATTTCTGTTATCATTCGTTTTCTGTCAAGAATTCCATGCTTGTTTTTATTTCCACCAACAGAATGCAATTGAGAGTGCTTCCAGTTATTGGAGAGAGCACTGGTTGTCAATGTAGATAAACAAGAATCGTTACTCGTTCGTAGGTAAATTATAAATTATAATGTTTATTAAATGATGTCTATATCAGTTTTTGGCCACAATTTACATATGAACATAATACTAGTGTTTTTACAGTAAAGCTAGTCATACTATTGATTCTGATTTGTATAAACATTGTTTTAATGTCAAGTTTTGCATAAACTATTCCGAAACTGGCGATCACTATGTCGACCCCTTGACATTATCTACGAATATAATGTTCAAAAGTCTGCTCAATCCTGTTCTCAATGTAGTTGTCTTTTATCTTGGATATACAATGAGTATTCACTCTGCATCTTTCGACAGAATCAAATCAATGCTCAGCTTAAAACTTCTTTAGACGCACTTCGATCCCAGCTTAGGAATCGTTGTTGCATCTGATGCCTCTAGTCATGGAGTTGGAGCAGTGATAACTCACGTGTTTCCGGACAAATCAGAGAAGACAATTGCTCATGCTGCTAGATTACCCGCCCTAGCCGAGCGAAACTACAGCCAAATTGAAAAAGAAGCTCTTGCAATCATTTTTGCTGTCAAAATACTTCATAAAATGCTCCATAGTCGTACGTTTACTCTACTGAGAGATCATAAAACTTTAATAGCAACTTTTGGAATCCCTGTCTATACGACTAATAGATTACAGCGCTGAGCAACAATGTTCTTGAGCTATGAGTTCAATATCAAGTATCAGTCGATAAATACTATCGATCAAGCCGATGCTCTTACTCGATTGGTTGGAGTTCAAAATCCTGGACCACAGAACATAATCATTGCCTCCAAAGCAATGGATCCAGAAATACGGGGTATAATAGCAGATACCACTCAAAACTTCAACTCCTTCCTTCTAATATCCACTAATGGTAATCAATACACAATATAATTTAATATTGTAATGACTTGTATTTAATGTTAAACAACCATGTATGTGTTAATAATTGCAAAATTAGTTATTATTCTTTAAAGCTAATTTGTATCCATATAATTTTAATTATGATTAATCTAATGATTTTGTTATTCAGAGAATGTGTAAAACATAGATTGATAATTCCTGGAAAAGAGAAACAAACATACTGTGATGTGGGTGGATGTGAACAAAGTCAAGAATGTTATGAATTTAAAATTCCTAATGATTATCTATCTGTAAGTGTTTGTATAATTTGACTTGTGCTATGTAGAAAAATGGTTGTATTCACATTGTTGTCATGTAACTTAAACGACGTTTTTGTTGTTGTTGAAGTCATCTGATGATAAAATAAGCATTTAGAGTAATTCTTAGATCTGGTCTGTATTTTACATCACTGTTTGTTAGTTGTAACAGAGTTTATTTAAACTGTATTCTCTAAGATTTCTGATGGAGTACAGTACTCAGACAAAAGTTGAATGTAGTATAGGGGTTGTGGAGATTATTAGGTTTTTGATCGAAATCATGGATCGATTGATGTTAGACCACCGTTGGAAACCTGGAAACACTGGACGGCCGTTTCGTTCAATGGAAAATGGTAACATAATTTCATGGATTGGTTGATGTTAAAAACTATCACCATTGGATGCCGATTCAGTGGTTCAGTGGTTCATTAGGTTAATCGTTCACGCGCGAAACCAAAGGCCCTGGATTCGAATCTTGCGAGCGGGATCGTGGATGCGCACTACTAAGGAGTACCACAATAGGACGAAACGACCGTCCAGCGCTTCCAGGTTTCCAAAGATGGTCTAACATCAACCGGTTCATGATCATGCCAAAATCACAAATAACTCAAGAAACTTTTATGATGTAATCTTCAAAGATAAATATTTTGACTGACAGCATTTCAAATTAAGTTAACAAGATATTATATAAGTAAATATGGGTAGTGGTTAGCAGTGGAATGGAGAACTTGCGTTTCATTCAATTTGAGACTTATCAGTTAGATGTTCCTGTGTCGCAGAGTTGATGTTCACTCAAATATAATCATGAGTTTATTTGAATAACTATCTTTATTTTACGAAATACTATCAATTTTATATCTTATCTATTCATATAGTTCTGCATTTTACTAAGAAGTATGGGTCAGATTTAGTTGGCACAGATGGAATATTCATGGTTAATAAGGAGTTGAATGAGTTAATCAACAAGTAGAAAAATCTGACTGCTGCCATTTTATGTGTTACGTCGATTGAGATAGGAAAATATGAAGGACATAATTTCATCTGTAAACTGTTCTCATCGTGAAATTAAACCATACTAGAATTTGATTGTGATCGTAAGCACGAAATTGAAAAGAGTTTTAAGTTTGGAAAAAGCCAACTGTCCCAGTTTTAAGTCAGTGATGAAAACTAACTTCTCACTGGATTCATCTTTCCAAATAGTTTGCTTAAATAGATTACTTACCTACGCCTGTTACTCCCAATGGAGCATAGGCCGCTGACCAGCATTCTCCAACCCACTCTGTCCTGGGCCTTCTCTTCTAGTTCCATCCAATTCTTGTTCGTTTTTCTCATGTCTATCTCCATGTGTTCTTTGGTCTTCCTCTTCTCTTCCGTTGGCCTTGAGGATTCCATGTGAGGGCTTGTCTTGTGACGCAGTCGGGTGCTTTCCTCAATGTGTGTCCTATCCACTTCCAGCGCTTCTTCCTCCGCTGGGATCTGGTTTGTTCTCTCCCACAGTACGTTGTTGCTAATAGTGTCCGGCCAATGGATCTGAAGTATTTTGCGTAGACAATTGTTGATAAACACCTGTATTTTCTGGATGATGTCTTTTGTAGTTCTCCAGGTTTCTGCCCCATACAGTAGAACTCTCTTGACATTTGTATTGAAATTCCTGACCTTGGTGTTGGTTGACAGTTGCTTTGAGTTCCAGATGTTCCTCAGTTGTACATATGCTGCTCTTGCTTCGCCGATCCGCGCCTTCACATCTGCATCAGATCCACCCTGTTCGTCAATGATGCTGCCCAAATACGTAAAGGTTTTTACATCTTCCAAATCTTCTCCGTCAATTGTGATTGGATTGGTGCATTCTGTGTTGTATCAGAGAATCCTGCTTTTCCCTTTGTGTATATTGAGACCTATTGCTGCTGAGGCTGCTGCTACACTGTTCGTCTTCTCCTGCATCTGTTGTTGCGTTTGGGATAGAAGGGTCAGATCGTCTGCGAAGTCTAGATCATCCAACTGCATCTTAGATGTCCGTTGTATCCCGCGCTTCCCTTCAGACGTTGACGTCTTCATGATCCAGTCGATCACCAGGAGAAAGAGAGAGAGGAAGAGAAAGAGAAAGGGTGAGAATAGATAGCTCCATTTTAATGTTATTGATATAAGCAGAACATGAATGAATGAATAAATGAATTATTGCACAAATATTAACTGTATATGAAATGCTTGAATATGTCCATATAACTTCATACAACATATGAACTTATTTTTAGGCATGCTACCAACAAAAATCTAATAAAAATGTTCTGGTTTTTCCTGAAGGGAAAGGAATAGCTCCAAATGAATTAGTACTATTTGTGAAAAATGTATATTTTGGTGTCTGTGATGAATATGTAGTTGCATGGGCTTCATTTTGTGACAGAGATCCAACCAATGGAAGGCAAGTTATTCTCATTGACCACTTGTTAATTTAATAAGTGATTGTTTTTAATCTACTATCTTTATGTGGAACTTGTACAATCACAGAATGGCGAAAATTGGCCACGTCGTCATAATCAGTTAATTCATTTCATCTCATATTATTGATATGTGGTCGAAACAATTGAGATTCTAAGATGATATCGTGATGTGAAACATTAAAATAAGTGATCCTGTTTATCAAACTCTTGCGTTGGCTGGTTGATAGTTTTACCTCCTTATATAAGATAAATTTCCATATTTTAATGTTGACGATCTTCACATACCTCTCTTATCCGGTGTTTATTGCATATGTTTTGTAAATCGTTAACTCCAGAAAACATGTGTTGTACGTTAATGTTGTCTGTTATTACAGTCAAATTCCATACGTGTTATTTCCATTTCGATTAAGCGAGATTGAATCTGTAAGACATTATTAAAATGTCTTCATTCATGAGTTCTGGCTGATATTTCTAATGGTTTACATATTAAGTTTCCTCAAAGTATTTGAGCGAAATGGCATGCTGTAAGTAATCCTCTATCCAACTTAACTGTTAATTTTACCAAATGATGTCTTGAACAAAGTTTGTTCAGTAGAAGACTACTGAAACATTTGTCGATAGTGTCCGAAAATGAGCTTTTGGTGTAGGTATAACAATAACATCATGTTTGTATATAAATAACTCTAAAGATAATTCCACTCTTGTTTGCATTGTGTGTAATGATGAATCTCTATGAATACAGTTAATAGATAAAATACACATAATTAAAGTTCGATCAATGACTAACTCTGAGATGAATTTCTGTAGTCATTGTCAGAAGTCTTGACTGCTGATTACAATCACATGAGTAACGAAATTTATCACCGATCGAATTAAATGATATTATGGTCTATTGTAAGTAAACTGGAGACTTGGAACACGGATTAGTGGATATAAACCGAATGATGTGAGCAATGAGCATTAATTACAGTTTTGAGTGCTTAGATAAATAATCCTCTGCTAATTGGAAGTAGCTTTTGAATGTTTCTTTAATTTTAATGATTTTAAAGTTTGGGTAAGTCAAAGAGCTTCAGAAAGAGCATTATACACAAGTTTATCAAGCATCTTCTATAGAAAAAAGATTTTTAAAGTTAATATAAAGAATATTCTAGCTTGGAATTCGTTTGTTAATTACGTACTACGTAAATGGAAAATAAGTAGTTTGTTTTGATATATACACATATAGGCCATTTGTGGGTATTGTGAACTTTTGCCCATCAGTGGACGATATTCTCAAAACGGAGGATTATGATCTAATTTTAACAGCCAAACATGAATTAGGTCATGTGTTGGTAAGTCTCTAAATAATACTTGTCCAATGGAACGCATGAATACTTACACTAAGTGATAACTTTTTATTCAGTGTGTTGTTAATGCAAAAATAGACCAAATTATTTAGTATTATCCACATTTTAGAAGTAGTGTGAAAATATAGAACACACCTTATCTCATCAATTTAACTACTGAATATCTTATACCTTCATTGTGCCAAACACTTCCAGGGATTCGTTGTGACGATTTTGTTTAAATGAACTGACAAGTTCAAAGCATTCCAAAATATGCTACGAAATTAGAATACGAAAATAAAGTACTTACAGAAATGATTAAGTATCAATGAATTATAAATGATGTTTATATTGCCATATAACAATTGCTATGACAAAAGATGCTCTAATATATAACTGTAGTGGCATCGGACCATAACCATACAATCCTCAAAGCTGAACACGAGACAACTCGGAAAATAGATATTCAATATTTAACGCGGAGAAATACCTAACGATGGAGAAGGCGCGAACAAGGAATTGAATGAATGGGGAGTTGATCGAATGGCATGTCTCGGCCATCCAGGTGTGGTCTCTGCTGAATGTTACCTTATATCTTCTATTCATATTAAACATATTGTTCTTTCTCTAGCCTAAGGTTGTTCTTCATCATGTATTGGTAGTTGTTACGATACAGTGAGTTGGTGTAGACGATGATGTGACTTCCAGGTAAGATCCTATAGATTAGGCAGTTATATCATGACAAATCTACAATTTTAAGATTAAGTCTATTATTCGAGCAGTACTAATATCACAATAGACCATAACTCTACATATCCATGTTGTTTTCCAAAGAGATAAGCATTTGTTTCAGGTATTGTCATATCATATTCAATATCAAGATGAAAGACATCTAACAAGTTGAATTAAAATTTGTTTACATAATGGAATTTATTTCTGTTTGCTTTTAAGGGATTCCATGGTGATATCTTTTCTTCCTTACCGCGTTTAAAACCTGAATTTCGATTATCCAATAATGAGTAAGCGTTTACGTAATGTCATTACTAAGAGTTGGTTTCATCTCCGACAGTTTACTATTTTCATTGTTATTATAATATTCTCATGTAATAATGAGTATGCATTTAATACAACATTTTCCTCAGATCACTAATGGTGTAGTTTAGAACACGTACTTAATGAATAATACAACATCATCGAATGAAAAACTTATAGTAAACAAGTTTCAAGAGTTATGTATGAAGACAAATTCAGTTGGATCTCACATGAAAACATCTCTATATCATACATTTGAAGAGGTATTTATTATGATGACTGAAGGTTGTAAGATGAAGACTGATGCTTATGATTTAACAGACATTTAAAAAGAACTACAAAATTACACATACTATAACATCTGACAACACTAATGATTTCTACATACGTAATATAAAGAATAATATTTGTAATAGGGGAAAACTTAAGTAATCTAATGACTTATTATTTATTTATGTTGACACATAGATATTGGTACAAGGAGGCATCAAAGACATATGCGCCTCACAGATGTCATTTGATATGTGTGAGGGCTATGATACTGCCCGGATGCCCAAACCGAAACAGGTGGTTTTGTTAGGGGGCGACACTCGAAGCCTTCGGCCTGAAGGTCTGATCCACAAGTTAGTATCATGGTAGTCAGTGATCAACAGTTGGTTCATACGCCATTTGTTCCTTCAGTATACTGGAGCCCATGTGCACCATTGGTTTGCAATCAGGGTTTTCCAACTCCCTCAGGTGGACTCTCCATGTCCACCAACCCGGTTAAAGCGCCGGAAATTCGTTTTTCGTCCTCTCAATTTCGTAAACAACTCCTCCGCCACGAGAAGGCAGTGATTAGGACTTTCCTGGCAGAGGCTATATATGCGTGGCCATGTGAGAGCATTTCGAGAGAGAGAGAGAGAGAACGGACTCTCCCCACTCTTGGCCGTACCAGGGCATTGAACATGTGCCTAGATGACTTTAAAACTAATTTGTACAAGCAGTCTAGAGTATTTATCTTTCCTGCTAAGTTCAGAAAACCAATCTCAGCCTCTGTAATAGGAAACATGTATTTCAGATATATTGGGTATATATACAGACCTGACAGACCACATTCTACCATAAAATGGATAATAACAGTTGTACAATATTTAGGTGTAGATGTGAGAGATAGTAATTGATAGACTGGGTGTAACTCAAGAATGATAAATGATATAACAATATTTCATAGATCAAAACAAATCTTATAATAAGAGGAACAGTTTAGTTACTTAACAATTATACAATTAATGTATACATATCGTAGTAGTCTACAAATAGGTTCCAACAGTTACAATTCATTATTCTCATCGGGATGTACCAGGTGATAAGGTAAAAATAATTCACCATTCATTAACTAATCAAACTGGATAGTTCATTGTCAATATTATTCATTGTTTCGGCAGATACATAGTATATAACAGATGTATTAAGAAATCCAGAAAGCTAAAAACCAAATCTTCCTTCTTTTTTAACTTGTCTCTAAGTATCTAATCTCTTATGTCGGATAATATAAAACTTACTTTTGTGAAATAAATCATGAACCATATTTACATTTAAAAAGCATGTGATCATATTCTTAAAGTGATATCCTTTAACTGATTTCAATGGAAAAATTATTCCCATAGCCATTAAGTGTCTTTGGATAAGTGTTGTTGTGATAAAACAATGTGGAGTTGCATTTCATACTTTACTTACGAATACAAATTAACATTTTTGTTCATTCTTTTGTTTTAAGTCCAAGTCCTATTCAAAATATTACCATAAAATGGAAATCAGCTAGAGGGGTCTTCAATATACAAAAAACCATAATGAGATTACCAAATATGATTGTAAGTTACATAATTAGTTCACTTTTGATAAATGTATAGTGCATTAATCATAATGCCATCACATCAGTTAATAATCACTATCCAGATCTGTATATTGCGTTAAATGTCAGTACAATAATATGCAAACGTTATGGTCAAGCCCTTCAGTTAACGTGTTTAACAGTGTCATTTGAGCAGTAGCGAATTGTCATTGTATTGTTATTATTATCGTGTCTTCATGATTGATATCCAGCTAAAATATTGTTTGCCTAATTCTCTCGATGTATCATTTGCTTTCATGTATGTATGTGTTTTAATCTTATCAATTTACTTGACTAATGTACCACCTCTGTATTTGCTCGTTTGGTGACTTTCGCATTCCTATTCAAATTCAGTTTATGTGCTTGTGGCTTAGTGATTTATACTATGTTATTCGATAATGAACTGTAGTCAACGCTTTGTATTGTGATCTGAAGTCTACACATCGTTTGGATTAAGTTCGTAATTGTTATCAGGATGATTGATATGTGAAATAAAACCTTAGAAATTATCTTGAAGATAATCCACCACAAATATGTCACTTTCAGTTAGAGGTTCACTCTACCAACATTAGTGCACTAACTAGTTAAAATGTAACAGATCATACCCCTGAAACTTGAATAATGAATTAATCTCCCAGCTGTTTATAATTCAGATTATTCTAACTAATTTATTTCAACGAAGTCATAATTGTCGTCTACCATTGGACATCAATAAAATTATTTCTTATTATCTTGTTTTTGTTTTCCATTGAAAGTCTGAAGCACAAAAGCATTTTGGTTGCAACGAAATTCCAGGAATCCCGTTAGATTCTAACCACTTAAGTCACAGAGTTATGGGTGTAAGTTTTTCATTTACAATCATACATTGTCTTCATTATTCCATTATTCACTAATAGTTGCACAAAGAAATAAGTAAAACACTTAAGAAGTAAAACTTTGTAATTTGTGAATTCATTTGCGATATCTCAAAGTTATGTCATTTCAGTCATTCAGTCCTCGAGAACAATAGAGTACTTCGAAAATGGATAACAGTTAATGGACACAAATAAGAACAACTGGTTATTAGTTTAATTGGATGCATTGTAACATTTACGATTGATATATTCCTCTCAAGACATGATCATAAAGGCAATCGACATGAAAATATGATTGACAGTTTATCAGATAACCTTTATCGTCTGTTATATCTGTTGAGTTTTGAATTGAAGGGATCCATCTGGAGGCTAAATTTGACCAAATATTCTGCTGGAATCGAAACGTTTAAAGTCGACTGACAATCAGAAAAAAAAAGCTCTACGAGTTTTATCGCTAATTTTTATGCGTCTAACACTCACTCTATTTGACTCAAATTTCATAGACATCTTAGATAATGTGATATGTCATCTATTACTTTTTGTATACCTCTGAAATCCATTGACTACTACTACCAAATAAACTTCAGTTTCAGTACAGACACAATAAAAAACATAGAGAACTTCTCATATACAATGAAGTGTCAACTATATCAGTTATAGAATATGTGAATATTTAATGATGAACACAATAAGCGTTGGATCTGTGGAATTACTTTGGGATTCACATTCAGAACATCCATACATAAAATAATGTTATCATAAAATGACATCGTGACAAACATCTCAATTGTAAATCTTCGGTTGAATGAAGCGACTTCATGATTATATCTCTTGAATAAAAGAGATGAACGTAAACACATTTTTCTCGTTCATAAGTTTGATCTTCAGTGTTTACATTTATGTTTCTTTTTATATTCAGAATGATATCTTGACGCCTAATAGACTAGAGTCAAACCTGGTTTCCAGAATACTTCTGGCTTACTTTAAGGATACAAAGTAAGTTGTACATACTGAAATAATAGACAAGGGTGATTATGTAATTTCTATAAACTCATTAGTTTCACGTTAAATCTTTACGCTTTCAAAACTCATTAGACGAATTTATTATGTTGAGTAATAAATGTAGTAGTCTTGTGAGTAGTGAACATACAATATGATTGTAATTACTCCCATATTTCCAAAGTTCTAATGAAATAATGTCTATCAGACCTATAATTTAGACGTTTCATGGGTATGGGAAGTCACAGTATGTTAAATCATTCTCGTTGGAAACATTCAACCATGGTAAGTTAATCCATGACAATAGTAGTCCAAGTCGTTTTCAACAACAATAATAACCATGGTCCCTTGTTGAAATATATTTCAGTGATAAAAAGAAATGAAGATGAATTACCATAAAAATGAGATAGTGGAGAGGATTTGTAGCTTGAGTGGATGATTTCGATGGAGTTTTGTTCTCTGAGCTGGATGGTTTGTCCATGAAGCTTTCATTAGTTCATCACTTCATCAGTTCAGAGGAAAGATCAAAGCTCCACAACCAAACCATCCAGCTCAGAGAACAAAAATCCATCAAAACTAAATAAAATAAAATATAAAAATTAAAATTGAATCACACCGTATTTTTGTAAAACTAATTCTTTATACGTAAACTGTCATACAATCAGCTCTGATGATTTCCATGAAGGAGCTCCAACCAGGTTGCAGGGTGACGAGATGACTGTTCCGTAATTAAAATGTCTGATATTATTTCGAAAATAATTTATATCAACTCACGAGCAATTGAGTTTGTTCACTTTAATGTGGTTAAGCTGTGGTGTGTGCTACTTATATTGACATAAGTAGTATATGATGTTAGTCGTGAACAGAAGGTCTGGCATCAGAGAGACAAGAGGATAGAACAGTAATGGATGGAAACAGGATGCAACTTGTATGAAAATGCAAGAACAATGAAGTCTGAGTCATTTGGAGACAACTGGTGGACATTTTGCAAATCATAGTTGAGCGTTGCTTACTGCCTACACATATATTCATTCTGCTGGCCTGGCTACTAGTCGTTAATTGATTCGATGATTCATTTCACTGTGTATAAATGTGTTTAATACATCGTTGAAGAGTTATCTAGTGACCGTTATCAAAACAAACTATATACGAAGTTTATTCGTTATGTTGAATACTGACCACAACAAATAGTTTTGCCTATAAAGTCTTCAAACATTACTTGGCATAGAATTTCTGTTAGAATTTTCAAAGATTATTTTATATGAACTTAATTTTTATTGAATATATATTTTACTCCACTAAAGCATATATGATGTCGACTATTCCATGGCCGATGATTTCAAATGGGGGAAAGGATTAGGTTGTGATTTCGTAATGAAGAGCTGTTATGAATTCATTCAGAAAAGGAAGATGTTGTAAGATGAATCTTGATTTTGTATATGTATTCGAAACATTTTTATATGTTATGATGGACAATGTGAAAAATTGTTTTCCTGAATTCGTTGCCAGTATGACCAGTATGACAACACTTTACGAAAGTCACTTGGTTTTTAATCTCTATTACATTTCCAAGAAAGTATTCATTGGAAAACGACGTCTGCTGATGTGTGATTCCATTATGTGAATCGTTGTTTGGTTAAAGTGTTTTTAATGAAAACGAATGTTTATTTATATCATCGGTGGAAATATATTGGATAATGACTTTAATAAAATGATCAAATGAAACTATGGTCAATTGTTTTCATTCTTCAAACTCAATAGAATGAAATGGACTCAAAACGATAAATAATCTTATTATTGTTAGAACTATCATTATAAGCAAAGATGAATATTGGCTAGCAGTGGAATCCAGCTGACGAGTCCCAAATAAGACGAAAAGCGTGTTCTGGATTCCACTGATTGCTGCTATCCATCTTATTAATGTTCGTGTAGTAAAGTTATACCGAGGCAATACGCACAAGATGCACATATGCCAATAAGAGACTGATAAATTGCAATCTTAAAAATCAATGGGAATGTTCAAGTAAACTATACCAAGTGAATTTAAACTTCACTCCATTGCACAAGCATATGGCTATCAAGACTCAGTTGCTAAATGGAAAACACGGTGGCTCTTGAGGCGCATGGTATTGGTTTCCTGCACCATTTGAATAAAAAATATAGAACGTGACCAAAACATATTATTTGATCTTAAAACAATTCAAGGAGATCAATATTTTTTAATTTTCGCTTTTGGATTTCAGGAAACAAGATATTCAGCCGTTCTGTGATACTCCATGGGAAAAAAGATGTATAAATTATGACAGGGCAATAGGTCGATGCTCACTGTTCGATTCGGAAACTGAGCTGCCGTTGCACTTTCAGTATGCTGATAATTCTTTTAATGTACCTCGTGAAAAACAAACGTATTATTCAGGTCCCGATATATATGATTACTGTCCTGTCTATGAAGTAAGTAACATTGGTTTGCAAACGTTTCGTTCAATCATATTGTTTCATATCGATGTTCCTGGAACAAATTCGATAAAGAACATACGTGATACTCTACAATTTACAATCCACTGTTTTTTGTAATATTTATATTTTTAGGAGGCGTTGAGGTGCAAACAGTACATTACTGAACGTATTAAACTAATTAAACAGGACGAGTTTGATTTAAATGGGTTGGGACAACATTATTCTTTTAAATTCGCACATGCACATTATGAACATCTCTGGTTTATGGCATTTGTTTTTAATGATATCGGATAACTTCTATAATGGATGTGAATATTCTGCAAAATGGAGGGAAATCGACTAACAATGTTTGTAATCACAGTCTGCAACCGTGGTACTCCTCACAAAGTTATTAATAAAGACAGAAAACATAAGAGTCATTCACAATTGGTATTTAACAAAGTACGGCGCATAACACTGTCACTATCGCGAAGAATTACTGTAAATATAATCATAAGTTTGACGTGGTCAATGTACATTAGTGTAGCTGATTCGTTTTTCAGACTGAAGTGTTTTTCAATGATTTGATATGTTTATAAACATTGATTATCGTATTTATGCCTAATTCTTCACAGATGTTTAAACTACACAATGGTCGAACATCAGCATGCAGATTCAATCTGAACCTAAAATCAGGTTTGTTGATAAAAGCATTCAATTTGGTTAGGAATATATCTTTATATTTATGTATATACATGTACAGTTTCCACTCTTTCTCACTTCTTTCATGTATTGTATATGAGAAGAATCTAAAAGTACTCGTATCGGGATTATTATAAGCATAATATGTAAGTATATTAGGGGAACGCAAACAAAATAATGAGCAACACAAATATATTTCAATGGTTAAGATCATGGGTCAGTTGAAGCTAGAATAACATGGGAAACCTGGTAGCATTTGACAGCCGTTTCGTCCTATTTCGGGACTCCTCAGCAGTGCGCATTCAAATATATGTATAAACATAATTAAACAACTGGAACGTGTAAGCCGGAAATATTGGGTTTATGTATATGTGAATTGTTGAAGGAACTGTCTTTTAAAATATTACTGACATTGCAATTCGGTCATATGCCAATGATAATATGAATCTAATCTATTTACGATATTGTTTTTGTCAACCTTGATGATACATACAGCATGTGTTGATTTGAATTTTGACACATCGTTAGCCAGAAACATTAGATTCAGGATTCAAGTTGGATTTCATTGTAACTCTAGGTACAATTATACCGACAGAACAAAATTATTCAGTGAATGAAAGTATCATTTTGTTCTAGATGAAATTCGTAACCAACACTTCGAGCTATGCTCTTTTCCTTCAAAAATGTTGGGTCTAATTTGAATAAATAATTATATCTTTTCAACAGATCTAGTAAATAATGAATATCTAGAAGATATGGGTCCAGATTCAACCTGCTTCGATCACGAAAAGATCTTGAGAAAAAACAAAACAACAAATGAAGTTTATCCTAGAACATCATCATGTCATAAAGTAAGTTCCCACGAAGTTGACTCTCAATCTAGTTTTATTTAAACATAGCTGTATTTCGATAGAGTATACGACTAATGCTGAATTATTGAGTAAATATCGATTTTATTCAAGCGGAAAACGACTATTTTTTGATATTCATAAAGAATCAAATCTTCTTTTAGCACGATTAGTTCGTAATATATAACTAGACAATAAGACAAGAATACCATTTGAATACATGTACACATACATGTGTAGCGTGGCGTCGAGTCGAAATTGACTATGAACACCACTACCAAAAAACACGTGCCAAGGAAATCAGAAGGCGAAGGTTGAACGTAACCAGATTTATTCGGCTGGATATCTCGTGGTATCGAATGAATACCGAGATCGTGCCAAGAATGGTACAAGCGAAAGCAGGAGAACGGAGTACGTGAGAACAGTACCAAAAACCGCGGAACAATCATGGAAGGTAATGGAAGCACAAAATGGCTATAATTAGCACAGTTAAACAAAAGCACATTAAAACAAACACTGGTACAGTTGGTTATAATAATAATTGTTTTTAATAAACCAGTCATGTTCTCGTGATAAATGTGAGTCACTACACATGAACTAAACTCATTTTTGATATCATTATCTCTATTGGATGTGAAATATCTACGAACAACCAACACTAGCACATTTCATGAAATCATCATCACGCTGGGTATTTCTGAAGGTTTTGATTGTCGACTTCGTTCAAACATGGAGACCATCATTAAAAACTTACTTTTACCAGCATTTTTTAAAACAATTGTTCACTACTCTTCAGTTGTGTGTTGTACAATATGTTAAGAGTACTTCAAATATTTATTCCATAAAAACACTCTTTATAACAGCTTGAATTATCTGTGAATGATCTTTTCAGTATAAATGTTCGAAAAATGCTGATCTTCAAGTGATTATAAATGGAAAGAGTTTCCCATGTCGCGCTGGCGATCGATCTGCTCATTTGAAGTTGGAAGTACAAAATGTTGAATTTTCCACGGATATACATTGTCCTCCATGTCAATCTGTCTGCAATGTTGGTTGAAGTGTTTTCCATGTGTTTTATCATTGATATACATATGTACATTCCCCATTTGTTATATAATGCCAGGTCACGCAGATAAATGTACACTATGCGTTCCATGGTGACATATCAACCAGGAATAAATATGATGATGTAACGAATGATAAAATATAACATCTCCATGCCTACTCTTCGTTCATATGTCATCACGGAAGCGATACTTGACACAAATAATTTTCATGTATGTATTCGACAATAAACAATAAATATTTGAGAGACTAAGGACGATATCGCATGTTTTGATTAGCTGACACATGAAGGTGAATGATTCAGTCTCTCGGCCAAATGTATGGCTTCCGAGTAGATGCATATCAATTGTATACTTCTACCCGAGTACTGATCTTGTGTGATGAGATAAGGCCAGCACTAGTGACTCAAATCAGTCTTATGAAACTGCAACTATTGTCTGGTTCATAGAACTGGTCTACTAGGTTCAATCTAGTCAGGCGATTTTCGATCAAATATGCATGTTTCTGACTGAATTTATTTTCATTTGCCCTACTGATGTAGCTTCTGTATGCTTCAGAATATTAAGTAGACTTCAATTATTTCAGAATGTAATTTCTCACCTGAGATTTGTCGTCAACAATTCGAATTTCTAAAAATATTCCGCTACTAACGATAGTTCGCAGTTTAGAAATAATTGTTTTCCAGATATATACAGTCCGCATATTTAGTCTCAACATCTCGGAATGCCATACGTCGTTTGAGCGTGGGGAATTGCTAACATTAGAATGACTATTTACCATAATGCAGATAACAAGACTAAATTCATCATCTAATTATTCGGTCGAAATTGTAACATTCGTAACGTGCTTGTCACGCAAGACACCTATCATTTAGTGAAATGCTAAGATCGACATGACCGATGAACACATTGTGTGCCTATGAGAAGATTTCTAATGAGATTTAATTAAGAAAGTGCGTTTGCATTACGCCAACTATGATTTCAAGTGTCCGATATCAGATCGCATATCTGTCTGTTGAGTAAGCTGAAGTGCTCCACAATTTCTTGTAGCCTGCTGAACCATTGATTATGACCTCACTTCCGAAAACCGAGACATTCACATGGAATACGTTTATGGAAATGAATGTAAGTTTAGTATATTCGTGCAAACATCATCACGTTATTATAGTCGCCAGTTTTTCTGCGTCAGCTTCGTCAAACCATGATTGGAAGTTTCATGATTTGACCTTTATGCATTTAGATGTAACAAGTGTCGCATATTTAATTTTCCAAATTTATGAATTTCAGGAAAGTTGTCCACGATAAAAGAATACGGAAAAGGAAATATCCAACATCTTTCAACTGTCCGCTGATCAACTATGTCAAATATAAAGGATTTTGAATACTCATTTAGAACTATTAAAATTAACTCATGTGTCATATGACCACTTTTTTATTTAAAACACACATTGTGTACAAAATGCAATTTTGTTTTCCGTTAAATTTTGATTAGTCTTTCCGCTAATGTACAGAGCGTAACTTGTCTCAATCATGATAAAGGCCTTAGCATGATAGAGTGGCTGGTCGGTTAAAAAGTGAGAGAGGGAGGGAAGACGAGTCAACTGGAACACTACCCGATTTACTCCCCATTCCGATTCACACTCCGATTTGGTTCTTATTCAGATTAGTGCAAAACGATACATGAATAAATGGATGACTAACACGACCATAAAGCACAAACACTTAGAAAATACAATTGTGACCAAACTAGGTACTATTGTGGAAAGATAGAATACTAAAGATCACATTTAAACTACAATAACGATGGGTCAAAAAGGGATACCACAGTGAAGCATACATCAAACGAACGCTTATGGTTAGTAGAAAAAACTGTGGAAAAAACTAAGTCCTAGCTTTACAAGCTTTGTATTAAGTGAAACAAAGTCTTCGAAAATAGCTTCCATTGTTTCTCTGCTCACATCAATTTACTAATTTCAAATATTGATGCTCTCAATATATGCGAATTATGTATTGTATTTGTTATGACAACTATTATGTAGATTGGTTCAGTAGTAAACACCAACAAATATTATTAGGCTTATCACAAATGTGGCTGTTTCAATTGCTTCAACGATACGCGATCATCGCTCATATGACTTTGCTTTATTATTGTGCATAAATACACGTTCTGCGGACAGTGTTTCACAGTTGTGCGAAAATTCATTGTATAATGATTTATTGTGCAAACATGCTCTGTTTTGGAACAGTCAACAAAACGAAACCTTATCTGAATGAAAATAGACGAAAAGAAACTGATACAACGGATGGGTTAAACGTTTCTTTCTCTCTCGCTCACACGCTTAGGTATACTACGATGATACGACTAGTCATGTTACATCAGATCCTGGATTCACGACTCAGATTAGAGAACCAGGTTAACACTAGACACTACATTGTTCAAAATAGTAACAAGAAGTCACTCTCAGTGGGCCCGTAGTGGAGTTCAATGAGAGGAAATAAATCACATGAAAATCAGTCAGTAGGCTAAGTACCATTTTGTTTACACTCAGCGACTAGTATCTCGTCGAAAGACGCATTCAATAAAAATTGAAGTCTGAACTTATTTTTTGAAATGCTTTTCCGGTAGTTTCTGTCTATCATAGGTAAATTTTATGGTGGAGACTTCCCACTGAACGTTTTATGGAAATCGGCTAAACTTGTTAATTTCGTAATATCTTATTATAATATATATCATACTTTCCAAAAATAATAAGTCAGTACAAATAAACTCATTATGTTTGAAATTACTACTTATTTAGTCAAGTAGAAACCGTTGATTTTCAAACGGAATCAGATGAACTCTTTAATGAACTATTTAGGTAATTATTCAGAATAAATGAACTCTGGAGAGTTGATTTTCATACGATTCTCATCCAATGTCTGTTAATCATTTGAAATACAAATCAAGTGAACTCCACAAATATCTTATTCTTACATTAGATAGACAGTGTGTGTAAAACAGGATAGTGAAAATATATAAACTGAAGACTTTTCTCCTTGCCCAATCTCTGAAAAAATTTGGTGTGCAATAGAACAAAAACATTAGAAGCTTCAGTTGGACCAATGGAAGAAACCTGTGATTGATGACAGATTATAGACAGTGACAACTAAATACATTTCAAACATGTTTGTTGAATATACGTGTTATGCAAGAATTGATCGTCTACGTTACAAAACTAAATCTGAAAATAAACCACAATGACAAAAGTTAAAATGTTGAACATATCTACTCTATTTATTGTTTCAACATTTAACACTCATTGAATTTACCATAAAAAGAACCATCAAAATAAACAAAGAAATATGATAGATTGATCAAGCGATAAATGTTTTAAAATAATTAAGTTATACATACTGATTTTATGTCAAGTTAAGGTAAGCTACCGATGAGAGTTCAAAATACATATACCTCCAAACAATATTCATTAATCAAATCTAATAAATGAGTCTCTCTCTCGATAACAACTAGAAGAATGTTGTTCCACGCGGTCCTCTTTTAATTTGGACAATATTCCTGAAAAATAAAACGGCCAAGCATAGATAGTTGCGTCGGTGATTATTTCTCAGCAATACAAACGTAAAACACTTCAAACATGAATAAACTCGGTTATTGAACTGTCGCTAAATAACTACTGACTGAAATATTTTGATATGAACCATGCAAAATAAAAATGTGTATGTAATACACTGTGTGGTTCAGGAATTCCTACTTAAATAACCTCTCAGAAAGTGATGGACAATTTCAGGTGAGACCATAATTTTTTGGACGACCTTTAAGTGAAGCTACTGACCTTGGGAGTTACCACCTGATAAATAAGACCACCATTGGAGACCTAGAGGCACTGGATGGCCATTTCGTCCAAGTATAGGACTCCTCCATTCATGACATCAATTCAAACTCAACAATCTTCACAACTCCATACTGATAGTTTCCATGTTCTCACTAATAACTGGCGTCAATTGTGAGTGGCTTCAAAATGGATTTCCGAGATTTCTAGTGAGAAGCCGCGGCCAATGGAGTTCAACCGCGTCTGCTGTGAAGCCGTTAATCACTGAACACAGTGGTGGACAGTTCCATAATGTCATGAGCTGGTTGAATTCGGACACCAACTTATTGAATACCGGCTAGATGTTCTAGAGGTCAAGCTTTCGCGCGCGAGACTAAAGGTTCCGGGTTCAAGCCCCGTGTGAAGTGTCGTAGGTTTGCACTGTTTAGGAGTCCCATACTAGAGCGAAAAGGCCATTCAGTGCCATCAGGTTTTCACTAGTGGTTTGGCTTAAATCAATTCATGATTTCAACTATTAACATCACTACAGTCTTCACTAACCCCCAGTTTAATTATAATGTTTTGTCGATGATTTTGAATAATATTCTGAAATTCGAGTGTTGGAAAGGCATATATGATGCCTAATGTATGGGTGGGAATTATAGCATTCAACACAATTTACTGTATGAGTTTTGAGATTGTTCAACTGAACAAAATATTACACCAACGCGATCATCATCAAATACAGTCGAATGTCATTCATCGATTTGAATCCAATAAACACTGACAACACACTATATAGTTTTCTATGGATACACATTATATAAGCAGAACAGAATAGGCATACAAACTGACGTCGGAAATGAAATCGAGTCATAGACAAAGTCAAAAAAGTGTTTAGTGATAGATTAAAACATGAAGTGAAATTGTGAGATACACAATATCGAAAGATATTCATCTGTTATGGAGTAAATCTTATAGACATGTGTAACATAAGTTAAGTTAAATGTTGTCTTTATCTAATACGGTCGCAACCTTTTATTATTCCGCAATAATCAGCTGTTTGACCCTTCAACATTTCACATCCTACCATAGAACGTATTTCTTGATTATCATCCAATCCAACTTTAAATTATATGTCATCATATGATCAGATACATTTGAGCAATTAGTAATTTTCATGCCAAATTTCCTTACACTTCCAATGGATATTCAAGCTCTGCAGGGTTCCAACTCTAATCACGCTACAATCTACATATTGGCTTCAGTTGTTTCCTCAGTTTATTGTGATACAAATTTTAAAATTACATCTGTGTTATTAGAGTAACTCGATTTGTCCGTTTTTTAATAACACAGTTAGAAATCACTGCAACTCACCTTACACAGTGACGTGCACTTAGGACATTGTATATCGATAAAAATATTTCCATTTTCCACTTGTTGCTCTATATGTAATGTTCCACCGTCAACAGGACACTGAAACGCCTTTTCGTTAAATACCACTTGAACACCAGTATTTGTTGAACATTGGAACTGACAGTGTTTGCAATCAGGTTAAGGAACAATTGATAGATAATTGGTATTAAATTGAATAGAAGTCAACTTAAGAAATCAGCTTCCAGGAAAATGTCTATCTAACTAGTTAGGAAAATATCTATACCATACCATACCATAACAGACGGAATTTTCATCTAGGAATATGTACACTATTTTACTTTTAAGCAAATTGTTTTATTAAGCTGTTAATTTGTCTGTCAACGCACGTGTTAATATTTTCACTCTTACATTTTGCTTGTTGAATTATTTTAGTTTCTGTTACTTGCCATGAACCAAAATTAAAACCATCTTAAAGACCACTTATTCAACAGGCGCACTGAACACAATATATTAGAAAAGTGTTGACGATATTTAGCACCAGCACGTAGACGTAGAATTATTGTGTTTTATCATTTTGAATCTAAAGGTCAAGTAGAAATGTAACCAAGATATTCGTTGTGTCTTGTTACTGCAGATTAGATAGCAGCGTATTATTATCGGCCGGATCAATGTCACGTAAAACACGTGGTATGGTGGTTAAGTTCTCGCGCGCGAGACTGGAAGGTTCTGTGTTTCGAATCTCACAGGGATGGATCGTGGATGTGCACTGCTGCGGAGTCATTTAGAAGGACGGACTGAATGTCCAGTACTCCCCGTTTTTCCTTCGTGGTCTAGCTTCAGTTGACTCATGAATTCAACCGTTAAAGTGCATGTATGTTTAATGAGCAAACAAAATAGGTGAACAAACAAAATATGTTTGTGAACAAACCTGGTCTTATTTCACTTTCCTGCTCGCATAGGTTTGGTTTATTATGTTCATCCGATTGAACCTAAATCGAATTGTTTTTAAACACAGTAAATATAGTATGTATGAAGTATCAAAAAACCATTGTCGTCTCAAATAAATTTTAATCCATATGACTAAATGATTTAGAATACGAATACAGAGACAATATCAAAATCTGTTTTCATCAGAAACCAATGATTAAACAGTTTTATGTGTTGTTGGTAATAATGATGATTATGTATAAGGTTTTATCTCTGTAAGTAGACCAACAATCTTTCACGTGAATTCCTGAAAAGCGTCAAGATCGTCTAATTACTTCACAGTGATTCTAAGAAAGAACAAATTCAGGTCATTAAAATGATAATTGATTTAAATATTGTTTTAGAGATCACGTAACTGAATAGCTGTAATATCTCAAAGAATATTTCTGATATCAGAAATATAATAACAAACACCTTTGTGTATCAGTGTATGAAAGACCATACGAACACATGCATCTCTTAGTTAAAATACTTACCAAGTAACAAGTAAAATGGTACAGTCAAGAACCATATCTGATGACTCGGTTCATCCGATATAAAAATTTCAGACGCTTTGTACCAGATAATCATTTCGATGACTAACTATACTTTCAGACTAATTACTTGCAAAACTAGCTAAAGACTGTCAAATGCACGACGTGAGTGGTTTGATACATATGAGAAGTCCACTTTGGTTGTCTGATCAACACATAATAATCATCATACGACTGTAAAATACTGTGACTTACTAGGAGGACTGGACAGTAGTCAAAAGCCATATAGCCTCCATATTTCTCATTTTGTGTATCAATAAAGGGGAACAAACCATCCATATACTGATATTTTTTATCTAATTGATTGTCGTGTCGAAACAATGCGCAACCACCGATCCCGTTTTCATAACCGGCGCGTTTTAGTACGTTCGGAATACCACAGTAGGGCTCAATATCTTGTCCTCAGAGAAGAGAAGAATTTGGAATTTATTGAAATGAACATTTACCACATTAAATTAACAGCGATTAACATCTGCTTACGTCATCACCTAGATAAATCAAGAGTGATGACGAATTATTTTGTGTAGATGACGCTATAACTCCGCTTGTAGCTCTTATAGGGTTACTGCCGGTTCCAAGCCCGCGTAAAGGGGGAGGGTTGGGCATAAGGTTAGCGTCCCCATCCCGTAGAAAACTAACTCGCTAAAAAAACGCTTACCAGAAAAAATATTCAAACCATTTAAACTCTGCCCTGGGAGTTAGAAGGTCTTCAGTTAGAAGAATTATGACGCTTCATGGTGAAAGCCGAGTTCCTTCGGAAGCCACGAGGCCGATGCCCCTTCTAACAACCAGAGCAAAAATTTTTATAGGTACATGGAACGTTCGAACAATGTGGGAAACCGGGAAGACCAGTCAAATAGCAATGGAAATGAGGAGATACAACTTAGCAGTACTGGGAATCAGCGAAACCCACTGGACCCAAGCTGGACAGAAAAGGCTAGCTACGGGAGAGATGCTGCTATACTCCGGTCACGAAGAGGAAAATGCTCCACACACTCAGGGAGTCGCTCTTATGCTGTCCAAAGTAGCACGAAATGCACTTGTAGGATGGGAGTCTCACGGATCCAGAATCATCAAAGCATCATTCAAAACAAAGAAGGAGGGGATCTTAATGAATATTATCCAATGTTATGCACCCACCAATGATAGCAACGACGACATTAAAGATCAGTTCTACGAGCGGCTACAGTCAATCATTGAGAAATGCCAAGAAAGGACCTAACTATTCTGATGGGAGATCTAAATGCCAAAGTCGGAATAGACAACACTGGATATGAAGATATTATGGGACGACATGGACTGGGAGAAAGAAACGAAAATGGAGAAAGATTTGCAAATCTATGTGCATTCAACAAATTGGTCATAGGAGGCACAATATTTCCACACAAGCGTATACACAAGGCTACATGGATCTCACCGGACCACACTACAGAGAACCAAATAGATCATATTTGCATCAACAAAAAATTCCGAAGGACAATGGAAGATGTGAGAACCAGGAGAGGTGCTGACGTAGCTTCAGATCACCACCTAGTTGTAGCCAATTTAAAACTGAAGCTAAAAAAGAACTGGACAAGTGGACAAACAGCACTACAAAGGTTCAATACAGCCTTCCTTCGAGATACTGACAAACTCAATGAATTCAAGATAGCTCTCAACAACAGGTTCCAAGCCTTACAAGATCTACTGAAAGAAGAAGAAACTAGTATGGAGGACAACTGGAAAGGCATCAAGGAAGCATTAACTTCAACGTGTCAAGAGGTTCTGGGCCTAAAGAAACACCATCATAAGGAATGGATCTCTATAGAAACACTGGACAAGATCAAAGAAAGGAAGAACAAGAAGGCAGCAATTAACAACAGCCGAACACGAGCAGAGAAAGTCCAAGCACAAGCTGAATACATAGAAGCAAACAAACAAGTGAAGAGGAGCATTAGAGCCGACAAGAAGAAATACGTGGAAGAACTAGCAACGACGGCAGAAAAAGCTGCTAGAGAAGGAAATATGAAACAGCTTCACGATACAACGAAGAAACTAGCAGGGAAATACAGTAAACCAGAGAGGCCGGTCAAAGACAAAGAAGGCAAGCCAATCACCGAAATTCAACAACAGCGTAACAGATGGGTGGAATACTTCGAGGAACTCCTGAATAGGCCGGCTCCAATGAATCCACCGGACATCGAAGCAGCACACATAGATCTTCCTATAGATGTCAACCCACCAACGACGGAAGAAATTAGAATGGCCGTCAGACAAATCAAGAACGGGAAAGCAGCAGGACCCGACAACATACCAGCTGAAGCACTGAAATCAGACATCGAAGCAACCACAAGCATGCTATACCTTCTATTCAAAAAGATTTGGGAGGAGGAACAAGTGCCAATGGACTGGAAAGAAGGACACCTCGTCAAGATTCCAAAGAAAGGAGATCTGAGCAAATGTGAAAACTACAGAGGCATTACACTACTGTCAATACCAGGGAAAGTCTTCAACAGAGTGTTGCTGAACCGGATGAAGGATGCAGTAGACGCCCAACTTCGAGATCAACAAGCTGGATTCCGTAAGGATCGGTCGTGCACAGACCAAATTGCAACACTACGGATCATCGTCGAACAATCAGTTGAGTGGAACTCATCACTATACATCAACTTCATTGATTATGAAAAGGCATTCGACAGTGTAGATAGGAGGACATTATGGAAACTTCTTCGACACTACGGAGTTCCTGAGAAGATTGTCAACATTATCCGGAACTCATACGACGGACTACAGTGCAAAGTAGTGCATGGAGGACAGCTGACAGATGCATTCCAAGTAAGGACTGGAGTCAGACAAGGCTGTTTACTCTCTCCCTTCCTCTTTCTTCTGGTGGTCGACTGGATTATGAAGACCTCGACATCTGAAGGAAAACACGGAATACAATGGACAACTCAGAATCAATTAGACGATTTGGACTTCGCAGACGACCTAGCCCTCCTATCACGTACACACGAACAGATGCAGATGAAGACAGCCAGTGTAGCAGCAGTCTCTGCATCAGTAGGCCTCAGCATACACAAAGGGAAAACCAAGGTCCTCAAATTCAACACGCAGAACAGCAATCCAATCACTCTTGATGGCGAAACTCTGGAAGATGTAGAGTCCTTCACATACCTAGGAAGCATCATCGATGAACAAGGAGGTTCAGATGCAGACGTAAAGGCGAGGATCGGCAAAGCAAGGGTCGCATTCCTACAATTGAAGAACATATGGAACTCAAAACAACTTTCAACCAATATCAAAGTGAGAATCTTCAATACGAACGTCAAGGCAGTTCTACTGTATGGAGCTGAAACTTGGAGAACTACAACAACCACCATCAAGAAAGTACAAGTATTTATAAATAGCTGTCTACGCAAGATACTCAACATCCACTGGCCGGATACCATCAGCAATAGCCTTCTGTGGGAGAGAACAAACCAACTTCCAGCTGAAGAAGAAATTAGGAAAAGACGATGGAAATGGATAGGACATACATTACGCAAATCGTCAAACTGCATCACGAGGCAAGCCCTAACTTGGAATCCTGAAGGGAGGCGAAAAAGAGGAAGGCCAAAGAACACATTGCGTCGGATAATAGAAGCAGATATGAAAAGGATGAATTACAACTGGACGGAGCTAGAAAGGATTGCCCAGGACAGGGTTGGATGGAGAATGCTGGTGAGTGGCCTATGCTCCTTCACGAGGAGTAACAGGCGTAAGTAAGTAAGTAAATATGTAATATGATGCTATACCTACATCCTCACTTTGTTGGTCACTCTCAGACTGATCTTCGTGACTTCCGACTCAAATGTCGACGTGTAATTCAGAGGGCTTCTCAATGCAGATAAACATTAGTGTGTCGAACAAGTATGATGATTATTATGATACACACTGACGGACACATGTCAAAAACCAGGTTCAAAATCAATTAAGGGAGAATACAAATCCTATTGAAAATAGTTATGACTAATGAATATAAACGCTTCAACATTTTACATAGTTGAAGATTCGCACTTCTCTCCTGACATTTTGAAATTCGTGTATGTTTTCGTCAAGGACACTGGGGTGAACTTATCCGCAACGCGACCATGTAAACTTAATGTATCGCCCAGGGTCATCTGTGCGTCCAAGTAACCACAGATTTTGTCATTTCATAATGTATTTTAAATAAACAACTAGATTATGTAGTTAACTTTGCTCTGTTTTTAATTTTTATTCGCCACGTCCGACTGAGAGTTTATGATCTGAGATCTGACATTTCAAGTAAATGTATCATCTACATAACTGTTCCTCAACTTGAATAACTTCATCATAAAACACGTCCAACAAAGTGTAACGAATCACCCACGTTTACAGCTGAGTTGAAGATTGTATTTGCTGGACTGTGTCTGTTGAAAAATTGTTAACATAACTGATGACGAGATCACATTCATATATATATAACGTAACATGGGTATTTTTCACCAACACTTTATAGCTAGTAACCAAAAATGTATGATGCAAGTAAGGTCATATGATAGATGAATAGCAAACTAATCATCTATACAAACTAGCAATATGGGCTATGAAATCAGTCGAGCTGGCACCCAGTTTTCCCTAGATGGTCTTAAAATATATAGTGGCAGTGCAGCTCACAACTGACTACATAAAACTGTACTCATTAGATGAGTTAGTGGATCAAGTTGGTGTATAAAAACTAATGTCTACTGATATATTTTTAAGATAGGTATTAAATCGTTTATATGTCGTTCAATATTTGCACGAAGTAATCCCGTGTGGATTTGATAGAAAATTGTTAGTCAAGATCTCAAGCCTGAGTAAGCGAACAACGTTGAACTGTCTGTTCTGAAAAAGAGGTTCCATGTATTAGCATCGAATTCATGTGATATATTATGTTAGTCCACCAAGTGATGAAGCTACTTAGAACTTCACACTATTTGCTTAAAAATTATCTTCAATATCATCTCAAAAGTGAGATCAGTGGAATTCGTTTGGAAAGCGATCAACCTGATATTACTAGTATCTGATTGGATGAACATGAATGATAATTTACATGGGTTTACGGAAAAGTTACTATCCAGGTAATGCTACTGAAAAAATAAAGTCAATGGGAATATATAACGTAATATTCACGTAGATAAAACTACTGGTTGTGTGATATTACTGTTATAGTTTGCGCAAAAATGGCATCTCCTTTAAATTGTGGCCTTGTCAAACGCATATCTCATCAAAGCTCCATACCCGCTTGTTGCAACGTCGGGCGAGTGAAATTTTGCTGGGCTCTACCCTACTCAGCCATTTGACGTTAATTTGTTTAACGAACGTTGGTAAGGTCAAGGAGAACTAGCGTGTTACGTCCAAGTTTTGCTCGTTCCAGTTATTGAAGTACGGACTATCGATCTACTTGCAAATTACGAACCCAAATTAACAACAGAACCAAGCTCCAATTTAGATACGAAATTTATTCGTAATTCACAAATAATCGACCAAATGTCGTTCTAACAACAATAATTATAACAATTACGAAACAAATCTTCAATTTTGTTGGTTCCCGGAGCGAAACTCCCAAATACCAAACCAAAGACAAACCAAAATGTCCGAAATAATGATATGAACAAACAAGTTCAAAAGTTAGGTAAAACAATTACATCCAAAAACACAGTAAATTAATAATGTACAATAAAAGGTTTTAATCCACCAAATGTCTTCAGTTCTCCCGTAAAATAGCGTGAACAAATAGACCTGACAATATGGGTCAGATCATATGACAGCATGTCCATACCTTATATTTCTCCATTCCCTTAATAAGTCATGGATGGGATAATGCTCTGTAAAACATAAATGAAACAGTAATCTAAACTCCGACGACATCCAAGTGTTGACAACACTCCAAAAGTTGTAGAAGGTATAGAGCTAATAAATGCAATCAAACCAAACGAAAAAGGGATATTTGAAGACATAATTAACAACAATTCAAGCACCCTTTATGATGGAGAAACTAGGGACTAGTCGAACGGAAAGGCATAGATAAGAGGATTTTCAAGTATGTCTACTTAAGGGATTTTCGAAATCGATTGTGAATAAATAATATCCTGTACACCGTAATCCGAAACGTCTAGGTACAGCCCATTGTAAACTATCTACCTTTCATGAGATAGGACAGGTCTTTGTGAATCTATAGCTTTTCTGACACACTTTTTGGTTCACTTAGTATGAGAATGTTATCTTTCATAGAATAATCCTTGCCAACGATTTCGTTTTGAGCTCGAACCTCTTCATTATTAGCTATTAAACTCGGCATCCTGAGATGGGTTTTATTGGAGTACTCATAACAGATGTCGAAAGTTTTAGATGCCTTCAGTGAAACCTTCAGCGATCATTATACTCCTATTCTTCGCGCGCAACCACCACATGGGCGAAAAATACCCGAAATTTCTAGACATCGTGCATACATTGAATGCTAAGGAAGAAGGTATAATTATACATACATAAGTAGTGATCTCAGAAAACTGTGTGTGTCACACAAACGTTCATAGTTTCTTATTTAAGACGTTGGAACTGTAACTACAGTGGAAGAATTGCGTCCCCAATAAACTTTTGTCGCAGAAATGTGGCTAAGTACAAATGTGAGTTTTTCTCTGGATGTTGAATGGTCTGTCTGTATTAGAAGTGGTAAGGTTAAAAATTGGGAGACAGGAGGCCTAATATTATATAGTAGTAAACGTGAGGTATCTGACTGTACAGCCAAATTTAGAAAGGGATTAGTGATTATAGGAGGAGCATACCGTAGTTCAAGTTGTCATACTGGCGACGTTTTTCTAAGTAATATTCACACGCGGAGTAGGGATGATCGTGGTCACATCATTGAAAAATTCAACCGTACACACCAAGTGATTAGAGCTCACAACCTCAGGTGGATGCTTTGACGTTAACTTATCAAACGGTGTATCTCACAATCCAGACAGACATAGAACATGGACCATCATTGTTCACCTTCCACTTCACAAAGCACTGTGATGATGTTACCGACATGTAGCGCGGGTGCTATTGCCGATTCCGTATCTAAGTGCAGAAAGAGATAAGTCGTGCCTGACGACCGATCAATCATTCTAACCAACATAGTAGTTAAAATAATTAAGGGAATAATTTGGCTACTTACTAGGTCGCGTAGAATCCCACAACGTTTTAACTCCTAAACAACATGGATTTAGTAATAAACGCTCGTGCTTAACCAACTTAGTAATTACGGGAAGTAGTTGGACAGCTGCTCAAGATAGTAGTCTGCCTGTCAGTGTACTGTCGGTAGACTTTAGCGGATTATGTGGTAAAGTCTCTCACTTAAGACTTATACATTTACCAATGAGAGTGTCAACTAACGTGGCATTCTTGTTAATGAACAGCGAGTACAGGTCATAATAAAACACCGTAGGTTCTTGCTTTTGCAATTCCTTGTTTTACTGTGTTAATAATTCTTGTTTCATGGTCATTAGCAATATGTGGGCAATACGGGTGTAGTGGTTTGTAACAGTATCGAAAGTCATTACGTGTAACTTTATTAATGCAGGTTTGTTTTCCTTATTGCAGGACAACAGAAAGTGAACGTATTAGAAGAAGAAGAACAAAGCTTGCGCAAACTAAACCTGCTGGATGATGAGTAAAACTATTTTGTAACAGACTTCTCTTTTTGTACAAAAACCGCGTATTTCAATTTCTAATATATCTCTGTTGTGCTCGCACGCCGTGTTCTCACTTGAGTGGCATCTGCCAGTCCTGACTGTTGTGTTGTGTTTCAGATTGCTCCTGCCTCCAGGTAAACGATAAGAAAACGTGCTACAAGTGGTGATGGAGGTGTTTATGTCAAAACATGATGAACCCCCAGCCATCCCTGGCAAGTTAACAGTCAACACAACCCCTCGCCAACCGCCACTGTTAGGCGTCTCATCAGACTATGACATCTGGAAAATTAGAGTAATGACGTGCCTACGTCGAGTTCCAACTTCGGAACACTTCGACTACCTTCTGTCCTACTTAGATGACGAAGCAGCGAAACGAGCGACAGCTAACGGCTTTACTGCGTGCAATTCACCATCTCAAAATTGGAAGATTTTAGATGAATGTTTTTCGTTGAAGGTGGATACCCAGCAGTCAGCCATCCAATTTTTGTCTCGCCACCAGAAACCTCATGAAAGCCCCATCGACTATCTTCACTCATTACAGCAGATAGCAACCCAGGCATTCCCTAGCCTAGACATCTTGGGGCGAGAAGAAATTACACGCTCCCGTTTTATTGAAGGACTGCTGCCAGGTGCACTGCGAGAACATCTACTTCGAGTGCCACCGGCTGACACAGCCGACTTGAAACGAACGGCACTTCGATTTTTGACTGCTGAAAGACTGTCAGTTCCATTGGCGACCTATCGACCAACCGTGATGACTATCGATGAAGCCACCGAACCTAATCTACAAGATAGCTTTCAAAGTGCCGCGGCTATTAGAGAGTTCCCTGACCGGAATAGTAGACGAGGGCAGCCGACTTCCACATGGAACGGACGGTCGTCAAGAGACAACTATCGAGGCCAGCAAACAGAATGCTTCTACTGCAGACGTTTCGGCAAAAATGCCAAGAAATGCGGTCATAACCGCGTGAAAAACAGAGGTAAGCAGTGTCGTTTGCATATATCGTCTTGCTATGTTAAACATTTGTGCCCTGTTACTATTAAGGGTAGAGTGCAAAGTACTGAGATTAATATACTATTAGATACAGGAGCTTCAGTATCCTTGATCAAGGAAGACCTCTTGCAGAAACTTAACCACAGCACTCAGCGTAAACAATGCTCTTCTACCTTAATTACCGCGAGCGGAGAACCCTTGAAAGCGTGTTCTAAGATAGGGTTAGAGCTGACGGTTGACAAGAAGCCTTTTCAACATGAATTCTGGGTTTGCCCCACACTGACTTGGGACATGATTCTCGGGGTCGACTTCATGTTAAAATACCAGGTCTCTATACACATGAATAAGTCAGAAGCGAGTATTGGTGGAGTTGTCGTGCAAATACAACACCATGAAATACCAACTAAGTCCGTAGCCCAGGTGGGAATTTCAGAAATTGTACGTCAGGTACAAGATAATAAAATAATAATTGAAAAAGACCGTCGAGCAACCACTGCTGTACTCCAACAATTCAGTTCCGTTTTCTCTGAGAATATCTCTGGAAATCGGACGACCACTGTACAGCACTCCATCCTCACAGGTGATCACACGCCATTACGTCAACCACCTCGCCGAGTACCAGTACATTACCAGCCTCAATTAGAATCTATGGTAAAAGATATGCTGGAGAAAAAGATCATTGTACCATCTTCATCACCATGGGCATCGCCTATCGTTTTAGTGAAAAAGAAAGACTCTTCCCTACGACTATGCGTAGACTACCGCCGCCTTAACGCTATAACTAAACGTGATTCTTTCCCACTTCCACGTATAGACGCTACATTAGATGCCATGAAAGGCGCTCGTTGGTTCTCGACTTTAGACTTAGCATCAGGGTATTGGCAAGTGGAAGTCCGACCTCAAGATAGAAAAAAGACTGCATTCACAGTACCCAATGGTCTATATGAGTTTCAAGTAATGCCGTTTGGGTTAACTAATGCCCCAGCCACTTTCCAACGATTAATGCAGACAGTTCTACATGGTCTCGTACCACACCAGTGTTTAATTTACCTTGATGATATTATTGTGTATGGCAGAACGCCGGAACAGCATAATGCCAATTTGAAGGCAGTCCTACAACGAATTAAGCAGCATAACCTAAAAGTTAAACCATCTAAATGTCGACTATTGCAAAAAGAAGTGCTCTTTCTAGGGCATCGCATTACAGAAGATGGAGTAGCAACAGATCAGGGAAAAACGAGCGCCATTATTAACTGGCCACAACCGAAATCTGCCGAGGATGTTCGCAGCTTCCTGGGACTCGCTTCTTATTATAGACGTTTCGTACGGGATTTCGCATCCCTGGCAGCACCTCTGCATCGCCTGACGCACAAAGGACGAACATTTTTGTGGACCACAGAGTGTCAACAAGCATTTAGCACTTTGAAGTCGTGTCTTGCTGCTCCACCCGTACTAGCTTTTCCGGACACTTCTGCTAAAGCGGGTGAGTTTATACTCGATACAGATGCTAGTTCATCAGCTATTGGAGCAGTCCTGTCTCAAATAGCAGTAGATGGACAGGAGCGGGTCATTGCCTACGCTAGTCGGCGGTTAGATAAGAGGGAGACAAGGTATTCTACGACGCGCCGAGAGATGCTGGCTTTGGTAAAATTTTCGCAACATTTTCGTCACTATCTTTTAGGACGACCCTTTCGTGTACGCACAGACCACCGTGCACTACAGTGGCTTCGTTCGTTCCGTGAACCAGAAGGTCAGGTAGCGCGCTGGCAGGAGAGGTTGCAGGAGTTTGATTTTACCTGTGAATACCGACCCGGAAGCCGACACACAAACGCTGATTCTCTATCTCGTATACCTTATTCTCCTGATACCATTAGTGCCGTCCTTAGCACAGCCCCCGAGATCGACTGGCCGTCTCTTCAAGCAGAAGACCCAGATCTGCGATTTATTTATCAGAGGCAACTACATGGCAATAATAAACCATCTATGGCAGAGTTAAAGGATCATTCCTTGGCAACGCGCCGTCTTTGTGCCAAGTGGGGCGGTCTAAGATTGTATGAAGACACGCTATTTATAGTCAGTGAATCAAAACAACCACTACTGATAGTACCACGTATACAAGTTCAGAATATTATGGAGCAGGTACACCGAGAACTGGGGCACTCAGGAACACGGAAGACTGAACATGCTATCTGCGGAAGGTTTTGGTGGCCATCCATCCACGAAGACGTTGCAGAATTCTGCAAAAATTGTAGCACGTGCTATGCTATCAAGTCACCCCGACAAATACCCCGCGCACCCTTAGTTCCAATGACGACAGAAGGTCCGCATCAGCGAGTTGGCATCGATATTATGGGGCCACTCACAACGTCGAAGAACGGAAACCGTTATTTACTGGTTATGGTAGACTATTTCAGCAAATGGTGTGAAGCTGTGCCTATACCACAACAAGATGCCCTCACAGTTACTCGGGCTTTCATTGATCATTGGGTATCCCGGTACGGCGCTCCCCTCTCACTCCATTCTGACCAAGGTTCAGCTTTTGAAAGTCATCTCGTCGCCCAGGTATGTCGATTATTGGGAATCCGGAAAACACACACTACCGCATATCATCCAGAAGGTAACGGCTTAGTAGAAAGAACCAACAGGACTATCAAAGCTCTCCTTCAATCGTTTATCAATAAGTCGTCGACGGAAGGTTGGGATGACGTGATACCACAATGTCTGTTAGCTTACCGCTCATCAGTGCACGGATCTACAGGATTTTCACCGGCGACCCTACTTTTTGGGCATGAATTGCGCCTACCCGTTGAGCTGCAAATACCGCTGTTACCATGCGAGATCCAAGATCATGTAGTATACATCCGTAATCTTCGCAGCCGCCTAGCCGACGCCTATCGCTTAGTGAAGATCAACCTACAAAATGCCAGCAAGCACCAAAAGGACGTGTACGATCGCAAGACGAACGGACCTGTGTATAAACCCGGAGATCGCGTGTGGCTGCACCGCCCTTTGGCTCCACCGGGGACATGCAGCAAGTTCCATCACCCTTGGCAAGGACCTTACGAAGTTGTGTTTATGCGGTCCCCCACTACATTCGTCTTACGTAACCTCCAACGACCCCAAGACGATGTTATAACAGTACACTACAATCAATTAAAGCCAGACAAGACAACGGTGCACTTAGATACCCCGTTTGTCAACCCCCCGACTGCCGTCAGCCATTATGAAGTGCCACCAGAAGGAGGGGTAGCATACCCATGTCCAGCACCAGGCACTGAGGACAGTGCCTCATGAAGAGAGGGGATAGTGTAACAGTATCGAAAGTCATTACGTGTAACTTTATTAATGCAGGTTTGTTTTCCTTATTGCAGGACAACAGAAAGTGAACGTATTAGAAGAAGAAGAACAAAGCTTGCGCAAACTAAACCTGCTGGATGATGAGTAAAACTATTTTGTAACAGACTTCTCTTTTTGTACAAAAACCGCGTATTTCAATTTCTAATATATCTCTGTTGTGCTCGCACGCCGTGTTCTCACTTGAGTGGCATCTGCCAGTCCTGACTGTTGTGTTGTGTTTCAGATTGCTCCTGCCTCCAGGTAAACGATAAGAAAACGTGCTACAGGTTTAAGTAGGACAGTCTTCGGATGTATTTAGTGCTTCAATGTCAAATATATGTCCGCGTTTGATAGACTATTTTGTACTGATTGGCTCGCGATTACCTGGGAACGCATACTCAGTGCAGTCTCCCGAGATTCTTTGTCGATTTCCTCCCACAAACCACAAGGATTTCCCTCTTCCTACAGATGTGTCTTTCTTTTGTCAGCCAGAAGGATGTATTAATACTTCCAGCAACACATTCCCTATAAAATCTTTGGATAATAACCTTAGCGGTATAAAATCAATGACATTTTTATTTTCGCTAACTGATAAGGATTCCAGTAAAACACGGTATGGTATATGCACCAACTTCTTCAGACCAGTCAACCTTAGAAGTTTGAGTAAAACTACATATCCGAATGGCAGGGAAGGCACACATTTTGGCGACGTATCTGGTAATGGACCAGTTTCATGTTCGAATGAAAGTATCCAGGATAAATCCTTACCATCTGGAAAACTAAAAAATACAAATAATGTCTATAGCTTAACGTCAATCTGTTTAATCACTCATTATCCTTTTGCTACAACGTTTGCACGGCTTGTGCAATGTGTACATGTAATTTTAAAGAAGCTACACAAACTGTCAAAACCCAGCTGTGTGGAAAGGTAAGGTCGAAGCATTTGCAATTTCATTTTGTGGCATTTCTACCAAATTTTCGGGTGAGACTATAATTTATGAACGATCTTTGAGCGACGCTAAAGTGGCCTTGAGGGTGTCCACTTACTGACTAGGGCTAAATGAGGGTTTTAAACCTGTTTTGAGGATAATGATTGTAAATTACAGTTGATGGTTAGGAATAAGGTTTAGATTTACGGTTTTCATCACGAACTGACATAAGCTAAAATGCCAAGGCGCTGTTTAACCAAATGGATAAAGAGTTTTTGCGCCGGAATCCAAGGCCTGTTGTCGTGAATCTGACTGGTCCGTTCATAAGTCACAGTTTCGCCACTTTTCGAGTTTAGGTATTTCTGTTGTTAGTGACGTTCAAGGCCTAAAGTTTGCCACTAAATGTTAGCCGTTTAAATAAGTTTTTTATGTTCCTCAGTTCTTGAGTAATTTCCTGCCAATTATATTCTAGCAGCTGATTGTACGATATAGTGAAAGCAAATTTCACCATTTTATATCAAAAATTCGTTTAACCTATCGACCTAACCAGAATTTCTACCTTCATTTCACTATCACTTCGTAATCAAGATCATCTTATGATATGTTGATCTGGGCGAAGGATTCGTTGAATGATTGAGGCTTTGACTCGTCCCTCTCTCAGTATATATTCTTTTCGATCCTTTTATTCAGTTTGCCATTGAATCACTTATGAGTAATATGTGAAGATTTTAACAGGGGGATCTTCTGTCAATAGTTATTCCAATTCATTTCTTCTGGTGGTTTAGCATCCACTTTGTGACCTGAAGGTCATAGTTCCGATCCTTGGAGAGGTCGTAGGTGTACACTGCATATGGAAAAGTGATTCAGCTACTAAGCTGGATGTTCTGACCCCATCTGAATTAATTCTAGACAACCAGTTAGTATCAACAGCCCTCACACTCACTGTTCGGAAAATAAGTGCGCAATTTTGTCTCTGGTAAACAAGTTATATAAATAAATTAACTAGCACCGTTCTTCTTCCATTACTTGAAAATTGGAGTCATTTTAAATTTTTTTCCATAATTCATTTTCTGCGACCTTTATGTTTCATTATTGTTCGTAAAACATGCCGAAATCAACTTTCGTTTTCCCCTTCAAGCTCTGTTTTACCCATCTTGTTTCACGAACAGATACATCTAAGATCTATTCATCAAGATTTTAACCCTCACCATAAATTATTCTTTAAAGAAGTTCTCAAGTAAGATTAAATGTTTTTCACACCCTACAACACTGGGATACGTTTTTAAACCAAATCGAATCACGGTACAAATTAAACAGCTGAGCCAAACCTTGATTTTTCAGGAACACTCATTCAGATTCTTAAGCTTTATATAACGCAGCAAAAAGGAATCGTTAAATTGATGGGATATGCGACCTGAATGAACAAGTTTTATAGTGGTAACTTACTTACGCCTGTTACTCCCAATGGAGCATAGGCTGCCGACCAGCATTCTCGAACCCACTCTGTCCTGGGTTTATAGTGGTAAATCACAATATGAACATATAACTTTCTAATTTGTGTTCAGAAAATAGCCCTTCTCAGGCCACTTTTATGTAACTTTGTCGTTGACGTGCTTTTAGAAATAGCACTTTCCTGATCTAAATTTCCAGGAGTTGAACTTCTACCGGGAAACTCACTTGTTGACCTAGAATATGCCGATGACATGGTTCTATTTAGTGAAGACGCTGAAAAAATGCAGAGTCTTATCATCACTCTAAGCAACAATGCAAGTATGTTCGGCATGCGATTCTCCCCCCTCGAAATGCAAAATATTGCTCCAGGATTGGGTTGTATCGACACCCGAACTAATGGTAGGAGTGAAGTAGTTGAGCGTGTCGACCGCTTCACTTATCTTGGAAGTTTTATCAGCCCTTGTTGTCTGGTGTGTGACGAAATCTCAGCGCGGATACTGAAGGCTCGACTAGCTTTTGCAAAATTGCGTCATTTATGGCGTAGGCGAGATATCCGTCTATCAACCAAAGGACGTGTTTACAGAGCAGCAGTTCGCTCCGTCCTACTTTATGGAAGTGAAACGTGGCTGGTAAGAGTAGAAGATATTCGTAGGTTACTAGTATTTGATCAAAGGTGTCTTCGAAGCATTGCTCGCAGATCATGGGACCATCGATTAAGTAACGCAGTTGTTAGGAAACGGGTACTAGGTAAGGGTGGCGCATCAAGTGATGAAGTAGTAAAACTTCATCAGTTTAGATGGCTGGGAAACGTGTTACGTATGCTCAACCACCGACTGCCTCGACTTGCAATGTTTTATGTCGTAGGAGTAGGTTGGAAAAAGCTGGGGGCGGTCAGACCAAAACATTGCACAAATTTATAAAGTCACTGACAAGTGGACTAAACCATGTTGGTAGGTGTAAACTACCTGATTTTGATCCACGAGACGATAGCAACCGATGGTGAAATACCTTGAATAATATGGCTCAAAATCGTTTGCGATTGCGCAAGTGCATCCACTCTTTGTGTTCTCCCAAATTCTAATCTTCTAAATTCTTCATGTCCCTTTCTTTTCTCTTTCCAAATTTGTTTCACTAGATTATACTCCTTGAATAACATCTTCGAACCCTAATCTTTGCGATTACTGCCTATGCTCTTACTACCTCTACCACTAAGGGATTTGCATCTCTGTGCTAATGTGGTATGGCAACTCGAACCGATGTACGTACGTATAAAGTTCTACGTTGTTACTGACTGACTGACGTTTATGTAATAGGACCAAAAACTTGATTCACCTATTTACGTTGTATTTCATGATTAAAACGTGCTTTAATTGATATCTGTTAGTGAAGCTATTATCTTGCAAATTTTTTACTGTTATCGGTTATTTATCACATAGACAGATATGCAGTTACACCTGTCTCGTTTTCTCCATGTTATCATTGATTGTTATGTCATCTGTTATTGTCTAGAGTTTACGTCGAGTACTCCTAGTTGTCCACGTTAATCATTAAGTCAAACAGCCATGAATAGAGCTTCAATTATGCACAGAATATTTAGTACTCATTATTTGATTTTTTTGACCCCAGGTCCCTGTGTATTTTAAGTTTACAACTGTTGATTTGCACTCAGTACTGGTGCTAGGTGTCATGACTTCTACTGATGTACTTGTTTGCAAAATACGACGTTTATAAGCTCATGTGTGCACATGTTTCAATAACTTGTTTTATTGATGCGTTTATGTAAGAGGGTCAGAAAAAAAACAAATATATTGGTTTCGAAGATACCCTCAGGCTATGATTTTAGTCCATAGTTATTTTTAATTAAGATATCGCAAGTTCATTCGTTTTTCGAACTGAAGTAAGTTAGAAAAGTTGTCCATTTAAGTTCAACAAGGATGTCGCTTATAGGTTTGCTATCATGACTAGCCATTCGGCTAAGTTTCAACTACTTATCACCTATGAGAGTTTAAGCAGCCATATAGTCGTCAGAACATCCTAATGCTTAAAACCACAGTGGTTTACTAAGTCATATTCGCATTTACTTTTACCAATGCTAGTTACACATTTTAGTTAAGATATTGCTTTTTCAGCTTTTACTTGATCAAGCTCTTAACATTTGTTTCATAAACGATCAGAATTTGTTATAGCTGTTCTGTTAAAAAAGACCACTAATTTTCTTTTCTAGTCCAGATATATGGGATGTATTGACAAGTAATATTACACTATCATGCTCTTATCCTGTTGTGGAAAGCACACGTCAGTTCCAATGTTGGATTCTCCGGCTTCTCAGTGCACCAGCACCAATTCCTGGCTGTACATGTGTATATGTAAGTATTTGTATTGCTTAATTTCCCTTCATAAGTTGTTGGAAGCAAATTTTGGCATATTTCATTTTCATTTGTGCACATAAAAACGCTACTAATTGTAAATAATTAATTAAAAGTCTTAAAAGTAGAAGCTTTCCAGATGAAAAACTTCGGTCTCAATGTGGGTATAGCAAGAAATTCTTATTTCATTTAATTAATGTATAAACTACCCCTGAAGTACTCTGGATAATATTTTATCACTGCCAAAGTACGGCGTTAAAAGAGATGGTTTAATATAATTTAGTCAATATTTTCAACTTATGAAACCCCCAAATGCCCTGGTATGGCCGGGAGTGGGGTGGGCCCCCCTCCCTTTCGAAATGCTCTCATACGGCCACGCGTATACAGCCTGTGCCAGGGAAGTCCTACTCACTGTCTTCTCGTGGCGGGGTGTTGTTTACGAAAATGAAAGGACGAAAAGTGAATGTCCGGGTTGGTGGACACGGAAAGTCCACCTAAGGGAGTTGGAAAACCTTGACTCTAAACCAATGGTGCACATAGTCTCCAGTATTCTAAAGGAACAAATGGCGTATGAATTAATAGTTGGACACCGGCTACCATGGGACTGCATCTCCTCACGATGCTCCACTGCCTTATGGATTAGGGGTTTAGGTCAAAGGCTCGGGGTATGGCCCCCTAAGAAAACCACCTGCTTCGGTCTGGGCACCCGGGCAGTATCACAGTCCGCACACATACAAATATGGTGTGGCGCATATATATTTGGTGCCCTCTTGTACCAATATTTATGTGTTCAAATAAATAAATAAATAAAATAAAACCTAAAATTTCCACATAATATCTAAAAAGTAAGAGTATTAGAATAAACGATCGTTTTCGATAATTTCTTCATCAGACTCTACAGTTATAAAATCCATAGTTATTATTTTCCTGTTACGGTAGATAGAATATTAAAGTTGAAATAATTCATGTTATAAATTGAAAAAGCTAAAGAATATTAGGCGGGGCAATATATCCACGACTTCACATCATTCTAATATAAAATCAATCTATTTAATTGTCTGATTCATAGAATCTGACATCTATGTTCTAAGGATAGTATAGAAGGAGAGCTATGCAAATCATGGATCATACTACTACAAATCGGATACCATTGTAATTTCATAATGAAATACATAACTCAACCTGAAAGCAAGGTATGGATTTCCACAGTTGAGAAGTAAACTGTATCTAAGACTATTTCAAGAGTGATGTAGTGAGCTCATTATGCATGAATTCATCAGTATTAACTGGTTCAACATTTTGCTTAGTTATATCAATTAATCAGCTTTGTTCAGTAGTTTGTGATTAACTTTTAAGTTATATAATTTATTTCTTTATTAAATTAACAAAAATCCTCATAGTCCCTTCTTTTACTGATTGATTTACAAACATTTGTGTTAAATTATCTAAATCTTGTTTCCTTCTGTAATAATTCAGCTTTCAGTTCAACCGCAAACCTTAGGTTCACCTTTGTGTTTTGCTCTTCCTGATCAATCACGTCTTCCTTTGGTTGATTTTCCTGTGAATCTGCCTTTTGAAATTATGGGTATCAGGAAAACTTTTCGTTTAATTATGTGTCTTCTATTGGAACAGAAAGTGAGTTTACTTGACTTCATATAATCAGGATCCTTTTTATGTGTTTGAACAGTCAGTCAGATATAACGTAGGACCAGACACATATATGCATAAAGTACTTAATTCAGTAGTGGTAATGTATAAAAGAAAGATTGCATATAAGGACATAGTACAGGAAAAAAGAAGGATATGGAGTGATTTTAATCTTATAGTTTAAAGGAAGACAGAGAGTGTATGCACCTACGCCATGTGATCCATTCTGAGCTATGTCACCAAGACTCTCCAACCATTGGTTACGATAGTAACGCGGACCCCAAACAAATAGTCTGCGTCTACCAACATGGCTCAGACTAGAAGTTAGTGACTTCAAGCACTGTGAATAGAAATTATTTTTTAATTATTTAATTAATTAATTAAATGACACATTTCTGTAGTCGATGTTTGACTGAACCCTTTAAGTATAATAATGGCTAGTGATAACCGGGTTGATCAAACAGAAATATATGAGGTGGGATTTAACCCTGCTCCCTATTGATCGATTTTACATTTTAGTCCAACTTGTTTCTTGTTTAGCTCCCACCTTCATATTTATTGATTGTTGATAGATTGTTTTCATCGATATATTTCTGTTTACTTTATTGATTTTGTCTCCATTGGACCTTATTCAAGACCATAATTTGACAGTATAGTGACGTAATTGTTTTTTAAAACCATTTTGTTGATATGATATTATGGCTATTAACTGGACTTGAAATGATGTGCATTCGTGTCAGCCCCTATATTGATGACACATATATGTTCTTTCTGTTCAATATTTTTCGTTTATGGAGTACCGGTAAAATAGACAACTATTTTATCATCCTTAGGACAATATATTTATATTACCATGAAGACATAAACCCAGCATACATTGTTTCAAATACTAGGCTGTTATCCACCAGGCTACGACAAAGTCACTGTGTCCACCAACTTTTTTTTTATCAGGTATGATACTTATTGTCAATTGTGAGGTGTTGTAATTCATGTTATTGTTATTTCAAAACTAATAACATGTGAGCTTCTTTGAAATGCTGACAATATCGAGTTATTCGTTCAATGAGTTCATATTCCAACAAGGACTGATCAAAATCATCCTTAGATATTAACAACAAGACAATATGAATCCTTTTATTCATTGGTCATTTATTACTATGGTTAAATGTTCATAGAATATGATAAGAAGGGCTTATTTAATACTTCGATTCTATAGTATGTACTAAATTTAACATTTACAATTATTAAAATAAGTCATGTTTTACTTACTTACTTACTTACTTACGCCTGTTACCCCCAATGGAGCATAGGCTGCCGACCAGCATTCTCCAACCCACTCTGTCCTGGTCCTTCCTTTCCAGTTTTATCCATTTTTTTGTTCATTTTACTCATTTCTGTCTCCATTTCTTGACGTAATGTATTCTTTGGCCTCGATATACGAATGGTAACACTATTTTGTATGAAAAAAAAATGTATCTCTCTCAGTCAGCCTGTCATAATCAATACATAAGGTCTGGCACAAATGTTCATCGCCTCAATTCTCTACACCACACCATTACAACGAAATAAAAATTTATTAAAATTAATATCAAAATAGTAGAATTAGTACTATTAGTAGTGTCAGTGTTAATATGATAAGTTAGTCATGATATAATAACTTGTACTTAATAAATAAATAAAATGAATGAAAAGTAATACACGGACATCTCAACTACGATAAGTAACCAATGGTTGGAAACTCTTGGTGACATGGCTCAGAATCGATCACAATGGCGTTGATGTATACACTCTCTATCTTCCCTTAAACTAAGAGATTAAAATCGCTTCATATCTTTCTTTCTACGAACTAATTCTTTCTTCCTGTACTATATCCTTATATACAATCTTTCTTTTTTATTTTACCACCATTGAAGTAACTACTTCTATGAATTTGGTGTTCATCTTGTTGTGTTAATGAGGTATGGCGAATTGGATTGATGCATATATGTGTCTGGTTCTACGTTGTAGCTGACTGACAACTACGATAAACTCATTCATACGTTTTTATTATTTATTTTTTAAACACATAAACATTGGTACAAGGAGGCACCAAACAGATATGCTCCACATAAACCATTCGATTTTTGTGAGGGCTGGGATACTGCCCGGGTGCCCAAACTGAAGTAGGGCCACACCCCAAGCTTTTGACCTATAGGTCTGATCCACAAGATAGTGGAGCTACGTCACAAGATGCAGTCCCATGGCAACCAGTGACCAACAATATGCTCATACGTCACTTAGTTCCTTAGGATCCTGGAGCCCATGGACACCATTGGTTTAAAATCAGGGTTTTCCAACTCCCCTCTGTAAATCCTCCATGTCCACCAACCAGGTTAAAGTGCCGGACATTCGTTTACTTAGACTAGTCAGTTCATTTCTGTCAAATGATGAGGTAGAAACTTGAATATAAATAAATAGTTACTGTCGTAATTCAATAAATACATGCATAGAACTCATGTATTTTAAGCTGTAAACACTTCGTTTTTCAATGTATGACATGAAAGTACACTCGCTTAATAAGTAGTTTTGAAAACGTGTATATTCTACATTACTAATAGTTGGTAGTTTGTTTGTTTATAGCTATATGACTATCATTTTTACTGCTAAAATCTAAATGTTTTCTTTCATCTTGGATTTTTTATCTTTGTGTATAGAATCATTGTATAATTAATCTATATTATCTTATACAATAGTTCATATTTTCACTTAACCATTATATGTTCTAATATATTTTGTCTTCTTTTGTTATCTAGGTGGTTTTACAATCATCTGATTATAACAAGTTATCCTTAACAATTTTATCATTGGTTGCATTACTCTATCCACTTCAATATATGTTCCCAGTCATTCCTCTTCTACCTGCATGTATGCCTGATGCAGAACAGGTTAGTGTGTATTGGATTGAAGTGGTATTTTGATTAAAATTTATTATTATTATTATTATTCAACTAAAAGTTCCCATTCGGTGCATAGTCCCAATCATATTCTCTTAAACTATAAAGAACACAAAGTCTGGTAAGAATGTGTATCAGCCCAAGTTGTTCTACATTTCATATCAACATATTGAGTGACATAGAGAGAGAGAGATGTATAATTGGTTAAGTAGAAGGTGACCAATACTTTCAAAGAACTTAATTAAATATTTCGATAAAGATAATAGATAGATTTTACTGCATTAGTACAATGGAATGTAAACTATGTAATCAGAAAACAAACCATATTATAGAGGCATATTGAAATCATATTGTGGTGTGCATTACTTATACGGACAGACATGGTAATAATTGGAAGTGAAATGTTTACTTGCAGAAGATCGAAATGAAGAGAAGAGGCAGGAATACAGAGAGCGATCGGAACAACAATAGGATTGAAAGAATGATGGAGTATGTAATGGACAACCTAAGGAAGATATGCAAATGATGTATTCAATTTTTATATTTTACAAATTTACTGTATAATTTTGCATAAAACAATAAATTGGTTTACCATACCTTTTGTAGGACTTTAAGGTCCAAACAAACCCCTGAACAACTAAAGATCTCTCAGATTGTCCTTGAGTGACACGACTATGCTTAGTCTCCTATTCAAATACTTTAAGAAATGTAAGAAGACTAAAATGTATTCATTGTGTACCCATTCACAGCAGTATGGAAGTGATATGTAATTACATTTAATCCTTTGACTTATTTTATTGTAATTTACTCCTATCATTATTGTTGTGAAAAAAAGAACCAAGACATATCAGTGGGGACGCGGATTGCAAAAATGAGCAAGGTCAGCCAGTAATTGGACGAAAATCAGTGTAATTATCAGACAATCAGTATAGAGAATTGCCGTCGGTATCCTTGAACGACATTGATTGTTAATTTGCCATACAGCATTTTTCATTACCGTGTTGATTCATACAGAAACAGAAAATAGCTCTCCTTTCCGATCAATTGAGGTTTCTGTTTCAGCGACAGCAGCAGCATTTTAAAAGGAATCAGTTGGAACTTATAGACAAATTACACACATGGTTGCTGAATCATCCATGCTTTATAGATGTGACGGGAGTTAATGAACTAGTTTCTAAATTGCGTACAAAGCTGGAAAATGATTGCAGAACATATGAAAGTGTCGCTGAAAGCCTCTATGAATCCTTGACAAGCAGTAATGTAAACGAAGCAGTAGCGGTCATTCATGATCCGCCCAGTGGTCCAAAAACGTCCATTTCAGATACATGCCCTGTAGTGGGTTCAAATCCCATTGTCTCTAAAACACAGTATACAAACACTGACTTGTCCAGCTCACAGAAGGTCGATGTCTTGTTAAATGCACATGACATTGTTGCAGTACCCGCCCACGAAGAAACAGAAAATGAACTAAGCAGTATGATGAAGACAGTTTCATCAATTGGAGCTCATGCCAGGACAAAAGTTCCTGATGAATCTACTCATCAAGGTTTTCTAGTTGTTTTACCAGATATGAGTTATCTTAATGACTCACATATTTTTGATCAAATTTCTTACAAAAGTGAGAAAAATATGTCGGATGTATCAAATGATGATCAAGAAACTAATGAACTTTTGATAGATGTTGATTATCCTAGTGATCACTTATCTACTAATGTGATTTTCAATAAATTTGACGAAAATGTTTCAGAAGAATCAAACTTTAATGACCTCATATCAAGTGTCGTTGATCCTCAACATCTAGTCAGTTCTAGTGGACTCTCTATTCAATGCGGGTAATATGTTTTAAAAAGAGTCACACTAATTGTAACTTAGGAATATGAGGACCCAACATTATTTCGTGGGGGGAGGGGGGGTAAATTCATGACCTAAACTTCGAGTCTTCAAGAAAAAGAAGAGGAGTTGACGGGAAGGAAAGTCAAAATTCAATTGATTCACTCATTATGAGTTTTGTCGAACATTACTTCCGTTCTGATTCAATATGATGATTACTCAATGTAGCGTTTGTTACTGTTATCTCATATGATATTTTATTCTGTATAACATACGATATTCTTGTATTAAAAATTGACATGAATTACGCTTAGCATACGATTTGTTATAACTGAGTATTTTTTATGTATGTGATTTCATCCTAATTATTAATCAAAATGGGTCTACGAATCAATGTATAAATGAGTGTATTTTTGACCGGGGTCATCGTCGTCGTCATCATCATCGTGTTTTAGGGTTAATAAATCTTCACTTATACCAGTCTTTGTGTTCTTACTTTCGTGTCGTAGGAATCGCAGAGGTCCCTCGTTTCGACTATAAGTGATAGGCCTTTCCGACACAATAATCAGCGACGACTATATATAAAAAGTAGCATTCAAACAACAAAACATCAGTGGCGACGGGGATTTCGGAAAAAATTGTGGAGACATGTCAGTTATCCTACTGACCCGTGCATACCATCTCCAATCTCCACCTCTATTCAGAATGCCATCCAGAATCTTAAGGCAGTTTCAAGTTTAAATAACGAGCACTACATTATGTATTTGTAATTGGTATTTGGTACACATCACTTGGCTGGATAATATTAATAGTGTCATTCTTAGGTGATTCACTTTAAGCAATCTTGATTCTAAATGAGCTTTAAAGAAATTAGATGATGATATTGAGTGATTGGAGCGCTTAACCTTCAAGTGTTGCGTCACACGGGTTGGGAAGTGATAAACAAGAGTGATTTCTAACAAAGTTCTCGGCTTCCGTAGTTATTAATCACCTCAAGATATTTAACATTGGAATGTCGTGTTACGTGATAGCTATTGTCATACACTGGATTTTTTCCTACCATGTGTTGAAATCTCATTTTTCTGACCATTATTGTAACCTGAATCTTCTCCACGCAGTTCAAAAATACCAGCTTGATAATAGACAGAAGTTAGTGAAAACAAGAATAATTGTTCTGAGTGGGTGCAACACAATCACTGTTCAATACTATGCCTGAAAAACTCTTGATCTTCTTTCAACTATTAAGAATAGAAAGCCTACCCTACAACTATGAAGAATGTACATTGGATAAAAATACCACTTATATACATAGTTTCTTCGCAGTAGTTATTATTTTAATTCAAATAATCAGAACCTAAGTGAATAACTCACTGACAAAATATCATGCTGAATGGATGTATAACAGAAATTGTCGGAGGGAACTCGATTATCTAATTGAAATAATTGATCATTTGAACACAATTGAGTGTTATAGTAAAAGATTTTCATAGTAAACTAATCCATAATCGTACGTTTATCAGCTGTACCTTCAGATTTTATAGAAAACTAAATTCTAAACTCAATAAGTGAATGATAGTTTGTCTACTTATTTTTTTTGTCAGAACCAGAAATAATCTCAATAGGTTACTTAAATAATTAGATTAAACCGCTTTTGAAACCACATGATTTAATTTGGGGTTACTATTGAAACTTGGGATTATTTATGCTCATCTACGACCCTACCCGAGATCGAGTAAAGATAGACTTTCAGGTTAGTCATTGGAACTGAGGAGTTAGCGTCCAACATATATGATTCCAACTTTAATCAGTTTGAGATGATTTAATAGTTTGTAATGTGTTTGAACTATCATACTGAATTACCTTTTACTTAATGATTACCTATTCCTATATTAAAAGGTATTTATCACTTATCTAGACATATTTCAGTTAATTAATCATTTTTTCCCTTATTTCTCATTGTTTTCTTCTTCAATGTGAAAATAATCTAGCTTTTGTTAGCGCCTACACCCTATTTAATCGGTGTTCCAACAGCATTTTATACTGCACGGAAAATTTTTCGTATGCCTAAAGATGTTTGGTTAGCTGATTTGGATACTCGTGAAGTATGTTTAATTCAATTTAATCTTTTTTTTTTGGTTTTTGTTTTTGGATTGTTATTTGTGAAAAAATTGTATCTCTACATTTATTTTCTTTTTGTTTTCTTGTTAAAGTTATGTAAGAGGGACTCAGTGTCTATTACTAATTTGATTTTCTCTCTGATCCTGTAATTAGTTTTTAGTGTTCAGTTTGCAATGATTAACCGTTGAATAAAATTTTTTATTATTCGCGTTAATTAATGGTAACAACAAGGACTTGCAATTAGTCTACAACGGGTTAAACCTGGAAGCACTGGATGGCCGTTTCGTCCTATTGTGGAACTCCTCAGCAGTGCGCATCCACGACCCCCCCTCGCGGGATCCGAATTCCAGGACCTACTGATACTAATCAACATATGCCCACTAGTGACTGGCTTCAAGATGTATATCCTGGAGTCCTAGTGAGAAGCAGTGACCAGTGGAGTTCAACGGGGCCAGTTGTGAGATAGTAACTCACTGATGACAATGGTGGATGTGTCGCTCAATTTCGTGGATTAGTTGAAGTTAAACATTAACACCGTTGGGTGCCGGCTCGGTGGTCTAGTGGTTAAGCGCTCACGCGCGAGACTGATAGGTCCTGGGTTCAAATCTCATGAGGCGAAGTCGTGGATGTGCGCTGCTGAGGATTTCCACAATACGACGAAACAGCCATCCAGTGCTTCCATGTTTTCTATGGTGTTCTAGCTTCAATCGATTCATGATCTAAACTACTGAAATTATTAAAATCTCCACAAAACCCCTTCTGATGCTAACCGGTTAAACCTTTAGCCATAATCGATGTTTTATGCTTGAAAAAAGTGTTTCTTTTAATCTGTTGTTGTCCACTTGTCAAATAAGAATTTCAAATTGAAGTAAAACAACTTTGATGAGTATTATAAGGGGTTTATAGAGATTTTTGAATTTTGTAGTTGACTGGGATTCGCTTTAAGTCAGTCAAGGCTAGGAAGCACTAAACAGCTGTTTTGTCCTAGTTTAGGATACCTCACCAGTGCACAGTTATGCTCTCATTCTCGGGTATCAAATCCAGAACCTACTGTCCTGTGCATGAGCGCTAAATTTCTGGAGATCACTGGGTAGCGGCCCAGTGGTTTACACTTTTAACTTCAATTACATCCTTATTAGTGACTAGGATCAGGAAGTGATCTCGGAGTTTTAGTGGGAACCGGTGACCAGTGGAATTTAGTCATATTAAGTTTTAGGCAATTACTTACCAAGTATATCGGAAGGCGATTGCACAATATATCAATCAGATTGGAATGCTTATATATCGATTGGGTGCTTGATAATAATACTCATTGTTATTTCGTAATCTTTCACTAACTGTAATGAAAACGTTTTTGATTATATATATCTTGGATCCATTCATTTTCGTGTGGTTTCGTTTTTCTGCAAAACAGTGACTGGTTCGTTTCAGTCACACATAATATTCCTATTATTTGGTCTTGTGTAGGCGGTTTGTAGCTAGTGGTGTAATCAAAGATGCGGATTTTCTTCTATTTGTGGCTCATCAACCGTATATACTTGCTCCCCCATAGTATTAATGTTGAGACTGAGACTCGAACCCAATGTTCTTTCACTTCAGCTTTACAGTTTACTATCTGTGGTTTTCAAAACCTTTAAAACCACATGAGGTTAATCATCGGGAAGCTGATACTTTGTCACTGTTTTTCAGCTTTTAATCTTTCCAAGTCCCTGACTTTGTCACCGAATGAATAGTTCCACAATAGTTGAGTGCTGGGTTTGCGGAATGCATTAGTAAAGAAAATGCCAGCTGTTAGAATTTCATCAATTAAAATTAACGATAACTTCGGCGTTCCACTCGGGAGTCTGGTGTAAGATCTCTCAGAGAATTAGTCAAATATCAAAATTATGAAACATGAATAAGGATTCATTATAATAGCTGCATCAAATGAAATAGTTTTTCATATATTGGACATAAATTTGGTACTACTAAGTAGTTGATAAAACTAGATTATCTGAATACCTTTTTTTTAAATAGTATTAAGGCTATATCTAATGAAAGTTGTTTTATTGAATGAATGAACAAAAATCAGTCAGTCTTATTTATTTATTTATTTTAACACATAGATATTGGTACAAGGAGGCACCGAATACATATGCGCCACACAAATCTCTTTTGATATGTGTGAGGGCTGTGATGCTACCGGGGTGCCCAGACCGAAGCAGGTGGTTTTATTAGGGGGCCACACCCAGAGCCTTCGACCTGAAGGTCTGATCCACAACGTAATCGAGCAACGTCGAGAGATGCAGTCCCATGGAAGCCGGTGACCAATGATTGGTTCATACGCCATTAGTCCCTTCAGGATACTGGAGACCATGTGCACCATTGGTTTGTAATCAGGGTTTTCCAACTTCCATAGGTGGTCTCTCCATGTCCACGAGCCCGGTTAAAGCGCCGGACATTCACTTTTAGTCCTCTCACTTTCGTAAACAACACCCCGCCATGAGAAAGCAATGAGTAGGACTTCCCTGGCAGAAACTATATACGCGTGGCTATGTGAGAGCATTTCGAGAGGGAGATCGGACTCTCCCCACTCTCGGCCATACCAGGGCATTTGAGGGCACAATCAGTCAGTCAATCAGTAACAACGTAGAACTTGGTACGTATGTACATCAGTTCGTGTTGCCATACCACATTAGCACAGGGATGCAGTTGTCGATTGAAACCCCATAGTGTTACAGGTAGTAAGAATATAAGCAGTAATCGGAAAGATTAGGGTTTGAAGATGTTATTTAAGGAGTATAATAAAGTGAAACAAATTTGGAAAGGGAAAAGAAGTGACACGAAGAATTCAGAAGATTAGAATTTGGGAGACCACAAAGAGTGTATGCACCTGCGCCATTGCAAACTATTTTGAGCCATGTTATTCAAGGCATCTCACCATCGGTTGATATCGTCTCGCGGATCCCAATCAGGTAGTCTACACCTACTGAAATGGTTCAGTCCACTTGTCAGTGACTTCATGGATTTGTGCCATGTTTTGGTCTGGCCGCCCCTAACTTTCTTCCAACCTACTCCTACGACATAAAACATTGCACGTCGGGGCAGTCGGTGGTTGGGCATACTGACTGCCCCATCAGCATATGCAAAGAGATTCATTCAGATCTTCTTAATGAATAATACATAGGTTCAAATGCCTATTCTGTATTTTGTTGTCACTGTGAAGTATTATTTATAACTCTTGAAATGTACATAATTAATTGAATTTTATTATTAAACCAGTTGATGATAACATACAGTTTATAAGCTTCAATCATTATGGTTAATGAGAATTGTTAACATTTTTTTTGTTCATATTCCATTTCAGTTATCTTATCCTATGGTGGTTGATGAAATACCAGAGTTACCTGAAATAGAAAGTAACATTCTTATTCATCATTTAAAAAAAGTACGTGCATATTATAGTAATTTTAATGGTTGAAATCATGAGTCATTTGAAGCTAGACCACCATGGAAAACCTGGATGCTGGCTCAGTGGCCTAGTGGTTAAGCACTCACGCACGCGACTGATAAGTCCTGCGTTCGAATCTCACAAGGTGGGAACGTGGATGTGCGCTGCTGAGTCCCACAATAGGACAAAACGGCCGTCTAGTGCTTCTAGGTTTTCCATGGTGTTCTAGCTTCAATTGACTCATGATCTCAACCATTAAAAGTACGTGCATTAGATTTCCTTTCATTCTTTTACTTTGAATGTATTTATTTTCTATGTGTAAACAGTTTTTAGTGACAATCATTGACAAAAGTGTTATTTCAACTATGATAGGTTTTCAGTCAACAGTTTGTTTCTTTTTTTTAGCCATCAATGCTTACAGTCAACATGTATTACGACTGACTAATTTTCTTAACTTTTTCAAAAAATACGTAATGCGTCAGTGTGATCTGTTATTCGACCCTCTTTTATATAGTCTTCTCACTAATGATCAAAGTTTGGGATCAGAATTGAATAAAACTATTATTCGTAAGGGGCTAAAGACTCAAATCACTCAAATACATTTATGTTCTTCCCTAACCTGATTGATCAAGCGCTTATAATTATAATCGATTTCACCTTTTCTCCGGGAGCATATAGCACATCAAAGTTACTGGTAAGAGACATCGATAACCTTTGATTTTTCTTCACTGAATTCACATTAGAGGTAGTAAACTTCCTGTTATATTTCTGCCTTCTGCTTTTGCTCTGAGTTAAAGCATCGGAAGTTTATATGAGCTTAAATGCCTGTTAGGAAGTGCGCATCTCAAACGTTTTAATGTACTAGGTGTAACAATATTATCATTATTGTTACTTTTGTTCTAGTTTGTGAACTGTTTTGTTAGGTTGTTTTTTGATGTTTCTGTTGTGTGTACACAAAATTCAATTCTTGATTAATCAGAGAGCACTGTAGATGTATTGATGAGTAGTTCTGAAGATATTGATACATAACTAATAAAGAGTGAGTTATTCATAACCTTATTGCGGAAATACATTAAATTACACAAAAATTAAATTAAAGATCATCATTTATCTACTTCAACAGATACATCGTTGACTGAATTCTTGGGAAAAAGCAGTGTGTGTGTGTCAGTTTTACTGCAGAAGCTGTCGATTTCTTAATTGACTTCATTCAAATATTCTTGACTGGTTAGAAAACTGAAATTAAAAACGTCAATTCATTGTACAATATTAATTAAAGAATTTGTATTTTTTCCGTTGTTGATATTTAGTATCGAATCGATTTATCTCGCAGTTGGAACATCAGCAATTAGGTACCGTTAACGAGTTGTGAATTAAACGAAACCCATATTCATTACTTCTCACTAAAACTGTCTTACATATAAATTTGATTGCAAGTTTCCAACTATTCATATTGTAATCTTATCTTCAAATTCTTTTTTTTTACAATGGACTTATCAGTTACTTCACGAATTTTCAAGTTCACCTCATATTGATTTGGATTTAGATGATTCTTCGAAACATTGGCCTGTTTCTGTAGCACGTACAACTGCATTTGAGTTATCGAAATTTGATCCTTTATTGTATACACTCACAAAAGATTCTATTGATGTCGGTATACGTGTATCTATGGTAAGCGGAACTGGTAATAACACTAACGATAATAATGATAATAATATGTGTAGATTTTCCATTAGTATGGCTTTGTAAAGATCTTTTTTGGCATCCCCCGATAAGTTCCTCGATAAATTCTTCAATATTCAGGAAAAGGATGAAAACACTTGATCTAATATGCATCCATTTTCAATTTCCCAAAATTAATGGGTCATGTACCATACTCTGATTAGATAGTTACTTTCTTTATTATGTTCTACATGCTTCCAGAAGTTTCTACAGGATCATGGTTATACATAGACCTTTAAATACTCTTGATCTTCTGCATATTAAAAAACTGTAAAGTAAAGCATTTGTTCGTACTTCGAACTTTTCATCCACTTTTGGGGGCTGCAATCTAGGGAAACTGAGGATTTAGGAAGCAGCTAAGAAGTCATTATTAAGCTTTTGAATACAAAAATTACTGGTCTAATACAGCTTGAATGATAATGCTATTGTAGACTGTGGTAGGAGTAGATTGAAACCGAAATGTTGAGCCAGTCTATGAAATTACTGATAGTTAATATGAGGGATGTTGATAGGTGTGGATATGGTGCCTTGATATGGTCGAGGGGGGAGAGTCAGCTCTCCCTCTCGAAATACTCTCACATGACCACACGTTTACGGACACTGACAGGAAAGTCCTACTCACTTCCCTCTCGTGTTGGGGGTGCTGTTTACGAAACTGAGAGGACAAAAAGCGAGTGTCCGGCACTTTAACCAGGTCGGTGGATATGGAGAATCCACAGGTGTATTGGAAAAACCTGATTTCAAACCAATGGTGCACATGGACTCCAGTATCCTGAAGGAACAAAAAGCGTATGGTTGCCGGTTACCATGGGACTGCACCTCCTTACGTTGCTCCACCGTCTTGTGGATTATTCCTTCTGGTCAACAGGTCGGGGAGTGGCCCTCTAAGAAAACCACCTACTTCGGTTTGGGCATCCCTGCAATAACCCAGGACTTACTGGTGAAATTTCTAAAATCTCCACCAACCCCTTCTGATAATAATCATCTGCTCACTAGTGACTGAATTCAAGAGATACTCCTGGAGTTCTAGTTAGGAGGCCGTTACCAGTGGGGTTCAACCAGGTCTGTTGTGAGATATCAGCTCACTGAAGACAATGGTATACGGTGGCGCAACTTCGTGGATTAGTCGAAGTTAGACATTAACACCGTTGGATGGCGGCTCAGTGGTCTACTGGTTAAGTGCTGGCGCGAAACCAGTAGGTCCCGGATTCGAGTCCCGCGGGGTGCGAGGTTGTGGGCGCGCACTGCTGAGGAGTCCCGTACTAGGACGAAACGGCCGTCCAGTGCTTTCAGGTTTTCCATGGTGGTCTAGCTTCAACTGACTCATGATTTCAATCTGTGAAATTAATTGATTGACTAATATCATTATTCACTGTTTCCCTCTGTTTTATAGATTCTCTTCTTCAATACAAACAACATTCTAGGTGGATTTACTAATCATATACGTACTTTACGATTATTTCCTCGGCCAGTCGTTGCATTTCAGTATGAAAGTTTTATGAAGTCTCGTCCAAAGCCATGTTTGTTTACTAGCATGCTTGCAAAAACTCAGGTATGTACCATTATACAAATCTATATGCATATATTTATTTTTCTGAATGTATTTAAACGGCAGTTATGTAACTGTTTCATACATCATACTATCGCTCCGTATATTTATGACATAGACCATGTTTCAAAGACTTGAGCATGCACAATCAGTCGATCAAACTATAAAAGCTTTCGCCAATATGTTTTTATTTAAGTGACTCCGTTTGTTGTTTCAGATCCTTTGTATCCTACCCTCCTCGTAACATGACTCGCTACACTGTCTATCGACATAAGTAGTATGTAACACCAATAGGAAGTGGAAACCCTGGAAGCATAAGGCTATGATAGTCGACTTGAAGAAAACATAAACAGAAATAGAAAGGAATTGTGAATTGGAAGAATCATACAGAATGTAAAGCAAAAATGATGGAAGGTTGCAAGTGAAATGTTCAATATATCGTTCTCATATTTTACCAAGAGATCCTGTAATTTTGTATCAAATAGCAAATTGGTTGTCCCCACCTGAGTATTCATTCATTATAATACTATTCGGTAAACCGAAACCGAGATAGGTGAGTGTGTGATCTAATTGACTAGAAGCCGATTGTTAAACGTTGCGTACATTTTGCTGCTTTTAACAACACACCATTTATTCTGATTTGATTCAGTTTTATGTAGTTGCTTGTTGTTTAATACATTATTTTCAACTCTTCACGACGAAATCTATCGATGTCATTTTATCATTTAATCTCATATTTTTATTAAGATGGAAGGTTTATAGAGTTTCTTCAGTTTCGAAGATATATTGTTGTTATAACCCTAGAGAACTGATACTTATTACAAAAACATAATGTAATTCGCGCGACTCAAAGAAGAAGCTGAAACTAATGACGGAAGCTTATTTTATTCACCTTCTAAAAGACACAACTATCATTTAATAGACTGATTTCGACTTGGGAACCGTATAAAATTACTGAGAATTAAATAACTATTTCTTTTTAACATAGTAATGTTTAATAAGTAACTCATTTACCTGATAATTGTTTATGAACGACACTCAAAGTGTAAGGAGTACTGATATTAATCGGTTACTTAAATCGAAACAGGCAGGTCGGAGTTCGAACCTGAAATCTACCTCCTGAGATCCGGATGCCCGAATTACTGAGATACAGCTCTGTTTCTTAGCATAGAACTTAATGGTACTCACCAACGACCCCTTAGGGGTATCTCTTACAAGTCTCGTGATAAACGTATTACCTTTTCAAGACTAGAAAATTGGTATCAAGTAATAGTTCGCATCTAACTTCATCTAAATTATCCATCCTTTTTCATATATTATTCTAGGCTGTTGAATATTTTGCTGAATCTTCAATTTGTGCACTGAATGAAGCCTATCAACGTATCTGTTCAGGAGTTTATTCCACAGAATTGATTGGTGATAAGTTATACTGGTATAAAAATCAATTAAAACCAGTCTATTTTGATTGTTGTGACAAATTAATCGAGTATGCCAATGCTACAGCCACTAATACACCCATATCAAACCAATCATCTCCCAGGCTTAATCTATCCTTATCAAATTCCAACCAGTTAATGTTATTTCAAGCTTTTGAATTAGCAAAACGTATCATAAATAGACGATTTTCTGATGATATAAGTACAGAGATTGATACAGATAGCATAAATAATGATACGAATAATTTATCGAATGATACTCAAACCAATGATTTTATTGGTTAGTATATTGTTTTTGACATTTTTAATACTATGCTTCTTCAGTAAATTTCAAAATATCTAGTTTATGCCTTATTCGATTCTGATGCAACTACTAATCACCAAACAATGTATAGGCTATAAAATAAAGGGATAGCTTTGTGAAGATATAAAAGAGGGAAGTAGAGTGCCAACAACAACAAGAAATAAGTGAGCATGAGTGGTATACGATGAGAGAATAGAGTTCAGTTGAAAGTATAACCTAGAAGGGATTTATTTTATCTGGTATGTCGTCGCTGTTATGTACATATAAACTCTGTTGAGTCTGCAATCTTACTGCTTATATTGGACAATCGGGAACCATTTCAATTCCTGGGTTGTACTGCTTACACTTTGAAACAAGAACCACTTCGATTTGCCACGACGCTAAGTGAGAATACGAAATTTGTACAGTAAATGTATATTGACTCTAAAAAAATACGTCCCCAAAAAGTTCAAATATCACATCGTTATTAGACCAAAATATGATCATTTATGTACTCACTCTTACATTCAATAATATCGCATTTAGAAAATACATAGAGCTACTGTACAAAACGCACTAAATTTAGTTCACCCGAATCGTTACAGGGAATATGTCAAGCTAAACGAAAGTCCACACTTGTGGTTTACTAAATGAAATTCTTACTAAATCGACCTTAAAACTTCATGCTGAACAAAGTGTACATGTATCATCCTTGCTGAAGTTCATAATAAGTTGATACTTAAAATATTGACCTAATACTGTAATTATATTATCCCGTTATATCAACTCCTTTCAGTGAATCAAGTTGCTTTCACTTATATGAAAAATGTTAATGGAAAGTACATTGGAATCTCCATGATCTTCTATTTTGACCTATGTCTGATAGTGTCTGAAGTTATTGAACACTGTTTATAGATAGACAGACCGGCTTGTTGATGTTCAGATGATAACTGCAGTTGAAGTACTAAGACGGTTTAGAATTGCTTAACTTAGTGTTTATATACAGACTATAAATTGAATAAATACTTTAAATAACAATAGAAAGTTGTCACGATCTGCTTAGAAATAAACTAGTAAGTATTTTTTTTAGGTATTGTAGTGAACAAGAACACCGGTAGGGCAATCAGATGTATTTAGCACAAAATTACAGGACTTGTTTATAACATCTAACAATCATAAAGTAAATGCTTAATTTGCAAAATGTCCACCAGTTGTCTCAAAATGACTCAGACTTCATTGCTCTTGCATTTTCATACAAATTGCATCTTGTTTCTATTCTTTACTGTTCGACCCCCTTGTTTCTCTGCTGCCAGAACTTCTGTTCACGACTATCATCATATACTACTTATGTCACTATAAGTAACACACACCACAGTATCATTACCAAGGTTTGATTTGATAATTTCGAATAAATTGAGCATTGGTTAGGTTGTTATAAATAAACCAATATATTTGTAGATATCCCAATGAGTAGAAAAATTAGATTTTTTGACTTAGTGTAGGCCACTTCTTCAAAGAATAAATAACCAAAGTAAGTACTTTAGAAAATAGATTTTATTGACTTTGTTAGTTTGTAAGAAGTACTTATATTGGTCGCTAAAATTAGCTCTGAAAGTTTTAATGTAAATGGATTAGAATGTTTCTTGTTTATTTATTGTTAATCTCTTCAGTGATATCTGTTTTTAGTTTGTGTTGTGTGGACCTTTAAATTACTATTGGGGTACTAAGGTTTATGCACGGATTTAAATCACAATTTATAGTTACAGTGTGTGTCTACGTTTTTACACAGTAGGTTTAACCTGTAACTTATGGAGAGTTTAGTAAGCTAGTGAACCCAAATACCAATGTATTTGTTAGGTATATAGCTACCTACCTAGAACATAGCACGTGTTAGATGCTCATATCTTGATTTGAATTATAGAATACACAGTACAGATCGTTTTATCCAACGCTACAGATTTGAGACACGAATTTTGAAAATGAAAAGTATCTACAAACCACTGATATTGAATCATAATCGTTTTCTAATGATTTCTGGCACGTGAGGAAACCGCTGAGTGAAAAATGAGCTTACGCGTAAAACTCTCGCTAGTCATTCTTATTACCTGTTTGTGATCTGTTTCTCTCTTGATAATATCTTTCTCTTTCTTAAGGGATGTTCACTTCTTCCATTTGTATTTGATTTCGGCATAGACGTTCTATTAACGAAAATAATAATCGCAGTTATGTCCTGACGTTTTGACTGTCTGCCTTGTAGTACTCCTGTATCTACGGAATTCATTTTTTCAATCATATAAGCAAATAAAAAACATAATATGATAATTCTATTGTGGAAAAAATGTTGTTAGAAAACAACTATTCATTTTTTTCTATGTCATACGCGTTTTTTCTGTCGCGTTTACTACGTGGCTTTCGTTATGTGGAATGATGCCATATGATAGATTTAATGCAATTCATTTTCCAAGTACAGAGTTTAATAAAATTAGCCTTGTGCCACACCCTCTATGTGTATGTTTGTGTTTTTGATGTTGCAAGATACAGTCCATTTACCTGAATCGAAGGGGCTCTAACGAGATAAAATTCTTTCCATGATTTGCTATTCATATTTTCCAGTTAAGACCTTCGAAGCAACCTGATTGAGATTAAGATTTGTCAAAGTAATACTGTAGCTGACCGAATCTTTTAAAAATCATGTCCTGTGTTTTTTTTCTTTCTCAGGTATGTTTAAAACCTATTCCGATGACTCTGACTCAAATCATTCTTATGAAACCGTTGTGTCAAACCATACAATATCGAAAGAGATGGAAGATTGTATTTCAGTTCAAGCAAATAAACCATTGCCTGATTGTCTAACTGAATTTTACACTCCACCAACAGAGTTAGTTTATAGCAAAGAACCTAGTACTACACGTTGTAGTCTATCATTGGAAAATGCCGTAAGTTGCTAAATGTATGTAAACTTAACAACATAAACGATTGTTTTTAATTTTATTTTTTTTTGATGAAAAGATATTTGGATCTATCTGTGGTTTATTGGTTAGAGTACTCATCATCCTTCTAACCATTAAATCCCAATTTTAAACTCCACATTTCATGTATTTAGCTTTGGGCAGTCGCATAGTATCACTAGCTCTCATGTAACTAAATTGTACCTTAAAGCCATATATTGGATAAATTAATTAACTCCCATCACATAGACTTCAAACAAATAGCGCTATTTAGTCTACGGTTGAAAAAGAAAATTGGCGTGTAAAAATGAATAAATATTGGTAACTTTATAATGAACTCCTATTTATAAATAAGTGATTCGGCTATTCTGATATCAATCACAGTTTGTGTTCGCTTTTTCGTCATGCTGTTCATTGACAGATGTATTTCAGCACTGATCATTATCCATACGTGAAAGATGTAATACTGATTAGGTGTCTAATACAAAGGAGATATATTTCTTAAATGTTCATCCTTTGAGTCTTTGACTTTAAGGTTTAGTCCTTATAAATGTAGAATGAAGTTAGGTGATTTATTCCCGTGGTACCTTTTTGACAAACAGGCTCTCGATGTGGATACATTCAGCCGCATAACATTGGTCTCTACTCAATGACTGATTAGTTTGTATTGTTTAAAGCTTAACAATGTTAGCTGATTATCGATTTCCTATCCGATTACATTTTCATCACTGATTCTGAATTGAGTGTTTATGAAGTGGAAAAATGTTTTAAACAGGAATATGAGTTTTATTTATCATTCCCCCGTTTTTTTTATTTAGGAAAGTACATTGTCGAATTTCTGGAGGTGAGTTCGTGTATATTATTCTATATAATTTTAAATGAAAAATGTATCATGAGACGAGTTCTGGATATCATGGTTGTTGTCTTTCGTGAATATTTTTTCCGCAGATACAGTTTTTGATGTTATTGTACATATGATAGTGTCTCGGGTAATATGCAAATGGTTCGCCTTTAAAATGCGCTTCAAGTGAGAACACAAATAAGATCAGTTTCGTTCAGTCATTAAAACGTTTCTACAGAATATACTTCAATAAAGAACATCAGTTTCAGGGATCGTCTAGGATCACTGGTTTACCACTTAGTCTCAGCTTCTTCAAATAATGCTAGGTATTTAAGGTGTTAGGGCTACGTCCATGGGGGTTACTATAGCTAACAAACATGTTTTTAAGAAATACTTTATTTCCAAACATATTCCTTCTCCATATCATTCATGGCTTTTCAATTAAATTGTTCAACTACAACACTTTTACCGAATGATATTTATATTCGAGTTGAAAGCGATCTTTGACGATGTAGTTTGTGGTTAGCTTCGCTTTAAAACTGTCCAACAGTACAAACAGAGGCTTATCCAATAATGGTAGCTGTTGATTTGTGTATTAATCACACCTACATGGAACTTTATACATAACGGAACCTCGCTGCTTGACAGCTGTTCCTAGAACCCACAAACGATATTACGTGTACTCTCAATCATGAATCCTAATTATCTTGATCGTTTGTGCAAGCTTATTTGTTGATACATTAAATCACATAAAGAAGACAGTTGTGAACCGAGTTTAAACATTTATTGTAACAGTATAGTATTAGAGAAATTAGCTTGCCTGATTGATTTTGGTTTTTCTTAAATGCTAATAATATTAACATCAATTATCCAATGATAGTCTATAACATCAACGGAAAGATTCAAATAACCAATACAAATGAATTAACATTAATAGTTTTCTAATGGTTGGTTGAAAAAGAAAACAGTTTTATACATCGATTAAGAATTCCGTAATATCAATAGTTGATTTCATGAGTCATTTGAAACTGGAACACCATGGAAAACCTGGAAACACTTGATGGCCGTTTCGTTCAATTGTGAGACTCCTCAACAGTACTCATCAACGATCCCACCTCGCGAGATCCGAACCCAGGACTTACCAGTCTCACGCGTGAGCGCCTAACCACTAGGTCACTAATCTGGTATCCAACATTGTTAATGTCTAACTTCAACCGATCCACGAAATTGGGCGACACATCCACCATTGTCTTCAGTGAGTTTCTATCTTCACTGGTCACTGTTTCTCACTAAAACTCCATGAAATACCTTTTGAAGCCAATCACTAGTGAATATCTGCTAATACTAATTCCATAATAGTTCATCGAATAGTTACTGTAATAATTGTAGTCATTGTTTGAAAGAAGCTTTGGATTCTCTATTAATAAGTTTACTGAATTTTTTAACGGAAGAATTTTGATATTGTCAAATAAATAACATCAGTCAGTCAGCTACAACGTAGGACCAGACATATATATGCATCGGTCCAAGTTTCCATACCTCTTTAGCATAGCAAGATGAACACCGGATTCATAGAAGTAGTTAATTCAGTGGTGGTAATATATAAAAGAAAGATTGCAATAAGGATATAGTACAGGAAGAAAGAAATATATGGGGCGATTTTAATCTCATAGTTTAAGAGAAGAGAGAGAGTATATACATCTACACCATTTTGATTGATTCTGAGCCATAACACCAAGAGTCTCCAACCATTGGTTACGATAGTCACGCGGACCTGAACCACATAGTCTGCATCTGCCAACATACTACTTATTTCTTTTTAGTTATCCGCGATGTTAGCTGATGATATACAATAGAAACTAATTGCTTGTTGAAACATGATTAGTTTGTCGTATTTTTGTGCTTGTTTATTTGATTTTCTTTCTTTCTGGCACACAGATAAACACTTTTTCAAAGTCATTTTTTCTACGTTAGTATAAATGTATGTACATATGATGTTTGACAATCTTATAACGTGTTATGTTAATTGTGTTTATAGTTTATAGACTTGGTGCTAATAATTACGAATACTGATTTCCAATGTCATATTATTATAGATTCCTAAATGATCGATCGTATCGTTCAGGAGTCGTATATCATTATCATCATCATTTAAACTTGAGATAACATTGATAAAGTCAATAGATCAAAGTTGTATTAGAAATTAGCATGTTTATGTTTCTTTCTGTAATGAAATTGATGAAGTATGCAAATCTTCACTAAGTTATGTAATTGGTAGAAATAGTTGTCTAAGTTGGTTGATTATTCAATTAATTGAGGATATTGGATGACATGTTACTCTCTAAACTAGAAAACGACCCACTGGCACAAGAAATTGACAATTTTTTCATTTTACTGTCGATATATGGATGATATATTTATCCTTTGTAACAACCATACGAACTTCATAGAAACACTCGAGCGTTTCAATACAGTTCACCCGTTTATAAAATTCACATGTGAGAATTAAGATGGGGGGGGGATAGAATAGCCTTTCTAGATGTTCTACATACAAGGAAAAAAGACGGGTCACTAAGAAGAAACATAAACAAGAAAACTACTTAGACGGGCCAATATACAAACTTTCTTAGTTTTAAAGAGGAAGAATGTATTTGTAAAATCTCAGCGAAAGAATTTGAAGTAAATCCAACGTTTCGCCTGACAATCTGGCCCAAGCTTTTTTTAGTTTTGTTCCTCTGCAATACAAAAGAAAGCTTATTAAGACACTGTATCATAGAATCAATACCATGTACTCTCTAGATGAAACAAAGGCATTATACCCAACCCTGAAAAATGGATATCCCGAGAACTTTATAAATAAAAACATAGCCAATAAAAGAGAGCATAGAGAATGCCTAACTGTGAATAAAAAGCCTCTCTATATACGCTTACAATTCAGAGGCGGACCAATGATTAGAGACTTTAGATGACATAGCTCGAAATCGTTTACAATGGCGCAGGTGCATTCATCCTTTGTCTTCCCCCAAATCCTGGGATTCTTAATTCCCCATATTTTTTTCCTCTTTCTATTTCGTTAATTTATATTTTCTTGATAATGTTACTAACTCTACTATTCTGGGATCTGGCCTGGCAACTTCATATTTCGATACTAATGTGGTATGGCAACTTGAATCGATGTAAATACCTACCAGATTTTACGTTGTCACTGACTATTAGTTAATACAAACTACCTAGTTAACGTGTGGATACATTCGCTCTTTGTTTTTTTTTGTGGATCCGTAGTTATGGTATTCCTTCATACATACCTTTTCATTCCTTTCTTCTCGAACCATATTTTCAATGTTTAGTCTCTCTCTCTCTTACTATCATTGGTGCTACGATTATTATTTAGAATTCTTTGTTATCCATCTCGTTTTAATAACTCTGACTAAAGTACATTTTTGTCAGACTCTATTATGATTGTTAGATTAACTGAATAGTCGACTTAATATTATTTAATTATATTGTATCAATTTATAAATAAATATGTCAATTTCAGTTATCGCCATTATTTTTCAATGTTCAATACTTGCTTACTTACGCCTGTTACTCGTGGAGGAGCATAGGTCAACCACTAGCACTCTACATCCAACCCTGTCCCAAGCAATTCTTTCCAGCTCTTCCAGTTGTTATTCATTCTTCTCATATCTGCTTCTATTTCTCGAAGTAATGCGCTCTTCGGCTGTCCACTCTTCCGCTTCACTTCGGATTCCAAGTTAGGGTTTGTCTCGTGATACAGTTTGGTGATTTCCGTAATGTATATTCTATCCACTTTAAATTTCTTTTTCTAATTTCCTCCTCAGCTGGAAGCTGGTTTGTTCTCTTCCACAGTCTGCTGTTGCTGGTGGTATCCGGCCGATGAATGTTAAGTACATTGTGTAGAAAACTATATATAAATACTTCTACCTTCTTGATGATGGTTGTAGTAGTTCTCCATGTTTCAGCTCCACACATTAGAACTGTCTTGACATTCGTATTGAAGATTCTGTCTTTTATATTGTTTGACAGACAGTTGTTTTGTGTTCCATATATTCTTTAATTGTAGGAATGCGGCCATTGCTTTGCCAATCCTCACCTTTACGTCTGCATCCTATCCTCCTTGTTCATCAATGAATGTTCAATATCTTCTTTAATTCTGATTTGTTTATTCTTAACTGTTGTTTTTTTATGTATATATTTAGTCAATCCACTCTGATAACGTCCGATCCAGGAATATTAACGAACAACTGATAAATACGGTAGGATATAAGTTTTTTAAAAGAAAAGTACTCAGATATGTTTTATTAGTTATGTATTCCATTAAGTTATTTGTTCAACTGTTTATTTTGTCTAAGTTTGAATAGGTGTAGGTTATGTAAAAAAAATAAGTGGATTAATCAACTCATTCAACTGGTACTCGGATATATGCAGCACTCTAAGTGTAAAGATTAATAATACTATTTGGTTGTTAAGATTGAAGTGAATGGAGCGTAAATTGAATCTGTGACTTAGTAACTGGTAGTCGAACACCCTGACCACTAAGTCACCGCTCCAGCAATGATCCAAATAGTTCGTCGATATGAGATTATATTATAAAGAAATAGTTTCTTCGTATACAGTTGTTCGAAGAACGATCTTAGATTATCAGTGATACATATAATAATAATTATTAATGGCTTCATTCAGTGTTATATTTTTGGTACAATATAGTATTCTTAGCACATAGTATTCCAACAAGTTTCCATTTCGTACTTCTTGATCGATCCTTGCGATAAATATTAAGTGATCGGCAGTTAGATGTTAGCTGTTTATGAATAGACATTTGATTAATGTTCATTCTTTTCGATGCACATTGCCATTGCAACTTGTACAACGAAAGGTTGTACACTTTTCATGAACACACCTGAATAGGTTATGCAATTAATAGATATAATGGTATGTTAAAACAAACAAGGAAACAGATAACTTGTTAAAATATCTAGATGGTAGGAACAAGTAGCCCAAATGTTCAACTAAGCACGACAAGTTGCACTGGATTCTCAAAATTAATGGGAATTAACCTTCAAATAGTTACTGATCTGGTAAATGAAACTAAAAAATAATGGATTGCACATTGATCCAATTTTAATTTATGTATGTTTTTGTTCCGGTGTTGACTTTTGTTTGAATGAATTTCACACTTAATCGTCGTCAAATCCTTAATTTTTGTAATTTATTTTACTACTTTAATGTTAAGTAGTTTCGAAGGTACGTTTGCTTCTAAAGACGTCGTATACCGACTGTACGATAGGTGGATTTGAAACAATTAATACAGTTTTAAAAACATGATATTTTATCCTCTAATTAATAGTCATAAATCCGGTTTTACAGCTAAGTGATAACTGTTCAGCTTCATAGAATAGATGGAATGTGGCTGGTAGTGAAATCCGAGGCGCACGTTTTGTCTTGTTTGGTAACTGTCAGTTAGATGTACATACATCCTAGAGTTAACGCGTTATGGTCTTAGTTACGGATTCCAGATGGGTATGGATTTCGATTTACTAATAGTAGTTCGCATTACCCACGACGGGATAATGCAAATTAGTGAAATTAAATAGAATCTGAACCTATTAACTAAGTTACGTTAATTGTATTTAAAAAACCATCAATATTTTGTATTCTTATTAAATGGTTCCATAAACCAAGACGATTTGTTGCTTCTTCCTTAAAGTCATTGTTTTAAGATAATATCTTCATCTAAGTACTTCTACCAAAGTTTCTATCCCTTTTTTATTTATAGAACACTAGAATACAGTCTTTAGGAGTTCCTAATTCAGAAAGTGGTACTCTAACTAGATCGTCATCAATTTCATCGAGACGTTCGACAAACGATACTTTACATCTTGTATCTCGTTTATCCTCCTCTATTTTTGTGGGCAATGGTAATGATTCGAAAAAAAGCTCTAGAGTTACATCAAATAATTTTGGTGATGATAATTTGAGTTGGGATACATCTGTTACTTTATTATTTGGTGATTTGTTAAAATCAAGTTAGTTATGTCAATTATTCTTCAAAAAGACTAGTCTTTTGTAGGATTTTCATTTGTTTATTTGTTTTAATAAATTAAAACTTATGTGGTAATTTCATTGAACAAGATGTCAGTCAGTCAGTAACAACGTAGAGCTTCGTACGTACGTACATCAGTTCGAGTTGCCACAACACATTAGCACAGAGATGCAGTGGTCGATTCAAATCCCGTAGTTGTAGAGGTAATAAAAGTATAAGAAGTAATCTGAAATATTAGAGCTTGAAGATGTTATTCAAGAAGTATAATACAGTGAAATAAAGTTTGGAAAGAAAATAAGGGACATGAATAATTCAGAAGATTAGAATTTGGGAGAACACAAAGAGTGTATGCACCTGCGCCATTGCAAACGGTTTTGAGCCATGTCAACGTCTGAACAAGATGTTGGTAAGAACAAATTATTATGGAAATTCTTAAATTGATATTAGTTATGTAATGAGTATTTTTAAGGGTTTGAAACATTTTATGATTAATAGGTATAGTGGTGTTAATAAAGACTAATCACCATTCAATAGTTTGGTGAATAACGCTTTTATGTGTAGTACGATAGCTGTTAAGGTTTTTGTCTTAGTGTGAATATTAGCATAGGAATCCAGTAATATCTATCGCATGAACTCTGGGAACGTGCATCTCGGATCTCATTGTTAGTCACAATCCATGTATACTTAAAATCTGAATGTATTATTTGGGCCGATTACATATTTTTCAAGTGTCTGAAATACATGGTTCACTGCATAATTATGTTAAAATAACACTATCCTACCGTATCTTTTTTGCAAATCATTTCTTTATGTATGAACTGAAACAGTTATTATAACCATTGAAAATTCCCACTAAGTATTTCTATTTCACACAGGCGAGACTATAATTTATGGACGAACCAATCATGTATAAGATAGTAGGTTTTGGATTTTGGCGCGAAATTCACTCATCCATTTGGCTGAATAGATTCATGGAATTATAGCTCATGTCAGTTCATGATGAAAACCCTAAATCTAATTCCTAACCTTAACCATCAACTGTAAATCCTAATTCCTCATATTCGTTTATAACCCTCATTTGATTCTGGTTATTAGGTGGACACTCACGCGGTCACTTTAGCGTCACTCAAAGGTTGTCCATAAATTATAGTCTCACCGACTAACATTAGTTGGGAAGTTTTTTGTTTCTTATAACCGGATCTCATATATATCTGTTGGTAGATTGGGAGGTTTACAGAGGTCAGTAATAAAAGATATGTACTTCTGATCCTCACACTAGTTGAGGAATGTTCAGCTGAATAATTAAGTCAGTGATAAAGTTTTTGATAGTCTAAGACATAGTTCATTTATCTTTTTTGTCTTTTTCAATCTTTATAGACCGTCTTCGAAGTTTGGCATTCAAAGATGTTCCTCTTTCTGCTTTACAAATACATAAAAAACGGTCAGTATCTTGCTAATTTTTGGTTTGTATATTCGGTGACATATCTTTATTTTTAAATCACAAGATTTGACATATTGCTCCTCAAATGTTTAAGCTCCTTTTGAAATACTTCAGTCTCAGCGGGATAGCCATTAAAAACACCAAAATGTTGCGTCTCTTCGTCACAAAACTCTGTGGGATGGAAAATGACGCAAAACAATGTAGGATCTTATACAATTATATTTAAATCATGGACGAAGATCATTGGTTCGTTCCCGGTCACGGAATTGTGAATGCGAACTGCTGAGGAGGTTGTCTAACTAAGCAGACAACCAGTCATTATCATTCGCACTCACACATTAGTATTTTAATGGTACAGACTTCAGTGCAATAGTTTTGAGCTCAATGATGATTATTTTGAATGATTTCGAGATGGAAGCGATTACCTTTGAAGCAGAAGGTAGAGTTCGAGTCCCGGAGTGAATATTAACTCTGGTATGCAGAAACATCCAGCTAACGAGTCACAAATAGCATTCCACCGTTAGCTACAACCCATATATGCCAAAAGAGAAAGTAGGATTGTTTTAGTCCTAGGCAAGTAATCTGAATCTACAGAGTAAATAAATATACATCATTTCATCATGATTGTTATTTGTGCTTGATTGAATTTGAACAGATTGAAAGAATAACGTGAAATTTCTCTAAAGATGAATAACACTACATAAAACTCCTTATTATTCAATAAAAATATGTTTAGTGCCCCCAAATGCTCTGGTACGGCCGATGGTGGGGAGAGTCAGCTCTCCCTCTCGAAATGTTCTCATATGGCCATACATATACATTCACCGACATGGAAGTCCTACTCATTGCATTCTCGTGGTGAATGTGTTGTTTACGAAATCGAGAGGATGAAAAGCGAATGTCTGACGCTTTGACCAGTTCGATGGGTATGAAGGATCCACATGAGGGAAGTGGAAAACCCTGATTCCAAATCAATAGTGCACATGAACTCCAGGATCCTGAGGGAACAAATGGCGTATGAACGCATTGTCGGTCACTGGCTACCATGCGACTACGTCTTGTGACGTTGTTCCAATGCCTTGTGGATTAGACATTTAGGTCGAACGCTCCAGGTGTGGCCTCTTAAGAAAACCGCCTGCTTCGATCTGGGCATCCGGGCAGTACCACAGCTCACACACAAATCAAGTGACTTGTGTGGCGCCATATGTATTCGGTACCATTATTCATGTGTTCAAATAAATAATAAATTACACTGTATCATCATTCCCTGGTTTTAATTGTTTGTTCAGATTGGAAAATGAACGTACAATCATTGATTTGTCAAAATCCATTAAACAAGGTCGAATACCAAATATATTTTCACGTAATCAAATTAACACATTATTACAAGATGAGAATTATCGAAATCTGTTAATTGCTCGTATAAATGATAATCTCTCAAAAGATGTCCTACCAAATCAATTGCATATTGATGATGTGGTAAGTATGATGATTTTGTAATTACGCTGTGGTGTTTGAAGCGTTCGGTACTGGGTTTGAGTCCCAGAGTGAACATCAACTCCGAGATGCAGGTACATTCAGCTGACGAGTCTCGAATAGAACGAAACGCGCATCCTGGATTTCACTCCTAACCACTATCCATATAAAGATAAAAGTGTGTAGAAAATCTAATTCCATTAGTGACAAATCAATTAGTACATTGAATAAGACATTTAGAGACATTCGAAACGGCTAAATATTACAGTAGCACTTTTACTGGAGAAAAAATTATTTACCTATTTCCACAACTCGATCTAAATAAGCCATGAAAATTGTCTTAAATCAACAAAGTATTTTACGAACCATTGTAATCGGCATACTTTACAAACTAACACAATCCCTTCACTCTATTTTATTCAAATGGAAGGATAAAACAATGATATAATTTACTTAGTAAATTGTACGAGAAACCATATAGTAGGGTATGGGACGCCCTTCTTCATAGGTGCACACGAGCATAGATTATTCTTTAAATGACACAATACATCGTCAACTATATCAATGAATACAGACAACTATGGATGTGACAGAAAAAGTCGTACGATAATGAATTTAGGAAATCTTAAAGCTGTAAAAGTCTGCAAAGGATACTAAATCAAAAGAGATGCTGATACAGATTGGGTGTAAGAATCAACTAATCAAACTATCAGAAGCTAAACCCATAAAGTAGTTAACTGAATCGGAAAGGTGCATGTTGTCTAAAAATGAACTGAATTGACCGTCATAGGATAACTCCAAATTATCATTCCCATTTAAGCAAGGTGCCAATCATGTTGTATAAGATAATAATTAGAGCTTCCAGCTCATAGAATTCACTGTCACTGAAAACTTTGGTTTTTCAGATTAACTCGTGACCAATGTGTTCAACTTATCATTTTTTTAGGTCTTATTTATTTACCTTGTTTCTTTTAATTTCTATCTTCTATTAGCCTATTCAACAGTGGGATCAATATAAAGCAATTTTATGGACGCTTAAACAAATGATCAACGGTTTAGAATATAGTTTTCGACCGGATATTGTATTCCCAACTACAAATCAATATGATCGCATTACTAGAGATAAATCACCATCGTCAAATATTCCAAATCCATTGAGTAACACTAGTTGGTTATCCTATTCTACTGGTATTTTGAAAAGTGGTGGTTTGGCTTCAGCATTTATGCTTATGGAAGTTGCACATACGCATTTCTATCGGTTGCCTAATCGAACAGGGCACATAGATAATAATCATGATGAAAAATTCTTTTGGAATAGCATGCCAACTACACCCACAACGGAATTGAGATCACCTATACCAGCAAGAAGATTAGTTGGTAATGATATTTCTTCAGTTCGATATCAAGTAAGCCGACTGATCATTTTTCTTAGAATCGGGTATGTTAAATGTGGAAGTATTTTTTATTTATAGATATCTAGTAAGATTAGCGGCGGTACTATAATTTATGAACGACCTTTGAAGTAATCGTAAGTGACGTTGAGGAATTTCAGCCAGTTAAAAAAAAGTTTGTATAGAGTGAAAATATACAAAAACCAAAAAATATGAGGGTGAATACACATCGTTAACATGGTTTAAAAACTTCACAAGGTTAGAAAGAGACTCTGCAGTTGTGAAATCGTAATGCATGCGCTACAAGAATTTATTCATGGGTTTACATAATAATCGAACTCTGGAGCCATAATAAGGTCGCAGAAATTGTTTTAGCCTCTACCACATTGCTTCTATTTTATTGATGTGTACTCCCGTGATGGGTTCACAAAATGTCTCTTGTGAACGACATTATGATCTATGTAACCAAGTCTAAATAGTCATCGGTATGCTCTCCAGTCATTTGTGTATATTGTGGTACCCGGTTGCGCATACTCTCGTATAATTGGTATTATATTTGTAGCTTATCGGTTTCTCTTGCGCTGGAAGTGTTTTTTTAGATGATCTATCATATATATATATATATATATATATATCAAGGACCTGCTAAGTATATTTAAGGAACTGCTACATACCCAGTCTTCTTATCACTTATTTCTCTATTGAATTTGAGTTTTTTTTAACGACTGTTTCGTCGATTTACACGACTTTTCTGATTCATCCAAAGGACTGGTGCAAGGCTGTCATTTTCATTGCACATATATCTCTACAGTGTTCATACCATTGAAGTGCCGAAGCTTCAGTAGCATTTGCAAAGGTCACAGCATTTATTATCCAGTTTACAACAGTTATCATAATCTGAGTGTCAATCGGGATCGTACAAAAAAACTTCCTGATCTAGGAGACTTTTTCCTCCAACATACAGTACATCGAAATACAACATCACCACGATAGTCTGTACTAGGTCCAGCAGTTGTCGAAATCACAAATAAAGGACCTTCTTTATAATCCATTTGTTTTACTTGCTCAATTATAACTTTACAATTCGTTGTAAACCGATCGTACATGAGCATTGGGCACTGAAATAGGCTCCGTGGCCTCGATATCGCTCAAATGTTTCTGATTGTCTCGTTCATAAATTGTACTCTCGTCTTTTTTATATGGATCATTAGATTTCAGTGTTTCGAAATAGGCCGAATAAAGTTTGAACTGATATTAAATCTAGTAGACTATTTAAATAAGCTATTCTGAAATTAAACAACTCTCCCATACACATTGTTTTCAATCTTATAAAGTAACAGTCAATTTTGCTTACATCTTTGTTTAGTATTTTCATCAGTGTGTGTTGCATTACAAAGAATTACTATCAAGATCGTAATTATCTTCTTTGAATATCCGGTTATTTATAAAATGTACCATCATTATTTAATTTTATTAAACTAAGCTAATAGCTGTTAAAAAATATTTTGTTTTTGATTGAGATCATGAACCGATTGATGTTAGACCACCACAATTGAAAACCTAGAGGCACTGGACGGCCGTTCCGTCCTATTGCGGGACTCCTCAGCAGTGCGCATCCACGATCCCGCCCGCGGGACTCGAACCCAGGGCCTTCGGTCTCGCGTGCGAACGCTTAACCAACTGGACCACTGAGCCGGCATCCGATGGTGATAGTTTCTACCATCAACCAATCCACGAAATTGCGCGACCAACTTCCGTTGTACTGAGGTAGATACCTGTCTCTACCTCAGTACAACGGAAGTTGGTCGCGCAATTTCGTGGATTGGTTGATAGTGAGAAGCCGTGACCAGTGGAGCTAATCCTTGTCGGGTAGAGACAGGTATCTACCTCAGTACAACGGAAGTTGGTCGCGCAATTTCGTGGATTGGTTGATGGTAGAAACTATCACCATTGGGTGCCGGCTCAGTGGTCCAGTTGGTCAAGCGTTCGCACGCGAGACCGAAGGCCCTGGGTTCGAGTCCCGCGAGCGGGATCGTGGATGCGCACTGCTGAGGAGTCTCACAATAGGATGAAACGGCCCTCCAGTGCTTCCAGGTTTTCCATGGTGTTCTAAATTCAATTGACTCATAATCTCAACTATTAAGTTTACTGTAATATCCACAAAACTCATTCTAATAATAGTAAAAACAGTATTCTTTCTCTCAACCAATAAACAGGTGGTATTGTAAGTCACTTTGACAACGTATTATATTTAATGATTAGTAATGAAACACATGATTGCTTATTGAACATTTATATGAAATTAACACATGACTTAATAAAAAATCACGTTGTTTTTTTGTCTTCTCGTTATATATCAAACACCAAATGGTGGATAAATAGGAATTAAGAAATCTAGTTAGTTACTTGTGACATAGTTTAAGTTAATGACTATTGAATTATTATTATTATATCTTAAATTGAAGCCTTTGAAAGTGACAATACTGTCAGGGATGTTAAATCCCCAATTCACGCCAAAAGCACTCATTTTCACCTTCATGTTGTATTTCCTACTTGGGAGGATCTTAAACGTTTTTGGTTCGTTGTATCTTTTAATATGCTATTTTGTAACGCTTCTCAAGAACATTTTTATGTTGTATATAAGCGGCTGATTTGTGCTTGTCGTAATTATTCGTGCTTCTGGCTGCTTGAGAAATATATTTCCCTCTTCCTATCTTGGACTTCTCTGTCTAGTTAGCTGAGCTGGGACGCGTTGGAATTGGTAGCTTATCTGTCATTGTGTCACAGAGTCTGGTCCATTCTCAAGTTAGATGAACCCGTAATCACTTCAAACATAGCAAATTTATATGTATGTTAGGATCATAACTCCTAGCTCGGTAGTACGGTTCGAGCTTCTTTAGAGAGATAATCCTATAGTTTGTTTGTAAACTGTTCAAATTGGATTAAACACTTCATATATGTCATTAAACAATCTATTTACGCGTTCTATTTGAGATATTTACACTGATAATTTGATTTATAGACCGCTGACATACGGAACCTACAGTTTCTATTAGTCTGATATCAGTTTGTGATTTTCATTATCGATAGGTACACAATTTTTAAACTTAGTGGCAACTTTGTGTAATTTATCAAATGGTAACTCAAGTAAATGTCTATATATAAAACTTTCAGCCAGACTTCATAGTTGTTAATTATTGATTCTACTGGACTGTTGAAACTGAAATTGGAATTCCAACCTATTCCTTAATAGTGGGTAACAGAGCATGTTAATCTATAATTTAATTCCATCTCAACGGTACAGTGAAATAGCAACCATTAGAAATCATGGGGCATGAAACAGCTATTTCGTTCTGGTCTGAGGATCTTTAGTAGTTCTTATTCATGATCTTGCATTATATTAAACCTATGACTATCACAATCAGTAGTTTGTCAGCTGACGTCAGTTCGTGAACAATTTAGCCAGCAGACTGCACAAAACTATGTAACTCATATTGGGAATCATTAGTGCATACATCACATCGTCACTTGCTACAAGCGGTATACTTTCTACAGTCATATTTGCAAGTTCACGAGACTATCAGTATTACTATTTCTTTTCCTATTAACTAGAGAAGAAATATTCTTCCACATTGGTGTGGACAGGAATTGTTAATCGCTTACACACGCGATGCATCATCTCAGCATACGGAATAGAGTTCTCTGATCTATTGACGTCATCGAAATTCCCATTCCTGATCTCGTACAACATTGAACTTAAAACTCTTAGATCTCCTTACAGAAATTCTACTTTTTTCACTTTAACAAAATAAGAGATATGTGCTTTCAACAAATGTGACAGACTGCCTGTTTTTGTTTAGTTACAGTTTATAAACCCTGTTCATTTGAAAGGACATTATATGATATCATCGTTTAACTATATATTTAAGGGAAAGACTATAATTTATGGATGAACCAATCACGTATAAGATAACAGGTCTCAGATTTTGGCGCGAAACTCACTCATCCATTTGGTAAATAAAGTTTTGGCATTATAGCTGATGTCGGTACATGATGAAAAACCCTAAATCTAATTCCTAACCTTAATCATCAACTGCAAATTATAATTGTAATTCCTCACATTGGTTTATGACCCCCTCATTTGGTCCTGGTTATTAAGTGGACACTCTCAAAGTCAGTCTAGCGTCACTCAAAGGTCGTCCATAGATTATAGTCTTACCGATTTAAATCTTTTAATGGTATTTATAAAATTACTTCACTTATTTTTGTGTCAGTAATAATATATTACTATACAACATTTTGTTCATTCTCTCCCCTTTTCTGATATTTTATCATTAGAATAATCAATTAGATTTATCGGACTGTGAATCATACAGTAGAAAAGGTTCAAAACTAGGTAAGACTATTGTTGTTTGTGTTATATTTCCTCCTATTCTATTCGTTTGTTCATTGTAAAAAGACGAATGATATTAAAGTATATATATATGAATGAACATGTTGATAGTACTGAAAGTCTATCTCAGTTCGAATAATTGATCAGATTATTGACTGTTACTACGGGTGATCTGGATTTGAATTGTGTCACTTTGATACACTTTTCCCTAAACATCCACATACACCTACTGACACAAAACATTGATCTAGGATCCCCTGCTAATTGCCTCAAAACATCATACTACATAATGATATCGAGTTATTGTTTTTAGTCGGTCTATCAAGGACTAAATAAGACATGACATTGATCACTACTTATCAATCAATTAACATGATCTTTATTACCTCATATCTAAGTGACTGTCACATAGCTTTGTGTGATTTCACGCTTGAGTTACTATTTTGTTGATTTATTTACCTGCATAGATTCCAACTGTTATTTAGTAATGCTTTTTGTACTTGAAGCGAGAGGTGACATCATATCATTGCATTTTAGACTGATTTTTGATCGATATTTATTATGAAGTGTAATTGTATGAACGGTATTTTTATTAAGGCAATTACGCATCATTGTTATTTTGCCTTTCATTGAACTGAAATAAAACTATTGACTTTAAAAAATATATAGAATCAAATATTCTTTTGGTCCATACAGTCTGTTTTCTTTCTAACGTTTGAATTCAGCTTTCATCTCACTATCTCTGCAGTCACAATCTTGAGTGTATTTAAAGTGTTCTTAGGCAAGAGGTTTTTACTCAGACGAAATAGACGTGTATATGATATTGGTTGGTAATAATGATATGTTTGAAAATTCACTTACGCCTGTTACTCCTAATGGAACACCGGCCGCCGAACAGAATTGTCGACCCCACTTGCCTAGGCCTTTCGTTCTAGTTCTATCCAACTGTTGTTCATTCTTCACATATCAATCTCCATTTCTCGACGTAATGTGTTTTTGATCTTCCTCTTCTCCTTCGGAATTGATGGTTCCATGTGAAGGCTTACCTTTGGCGCAGTTGGCTGCTTTCCTCAATATGTGTCCTATGCACTCCCATCCCTTCTTTCTGATTCTTCCTCCACTGGAATCTGGTCTGTTCTCTCCCACAGTAGGTTGTTGCTGATAGTGTCTGGTCAACGGATCCGAAGTATTTTGCATAGACAACCGTTAATGAACACTTGTATCTTCTGAATGATGGCTTTCGTAGTTCTCCAAGTTTCTGCCGCATAAAGTAGAAACTGTCTTCACATTCGCATTGAAAATTCTGACTTTCGTGTTGATTGGAAGTTGTTTGAGTTGTAGATATGCTCCTCTTGATTTGCCGATCCACACATTCACATCTGCATCAGATTCACCTTGTTCATCAATCATGCTGCCCAGATATGTAATTGTTTTTAGATCCTCCAAATCTTCTCCGTCAATTGTGATTGGATTGGTGCATGTTGTGTTGTATCGGAGACTTTGCTTTTCCTTCTGAATGTTGAGACCTAGTGTTGTTGAGGCTGCTGCTGCACTGGTCGTTTTCTCCTGCATTTGTTGTTGCGATTGTGAGATATGAGGGCCAGATCATCTGCGAAGTCTAGATCGTCCAACTGCATCCTAGATGTCCATTGTATCCCATGTTTCCCTCAGATGTTGACGTCTTCATGATGCAGTCGATTCGATTGTTGAAAATTCACTAACCCTCTTTTATTATCATTGCCGATAGTGTTTAGATCTCTAAATTAATAATCAGTAATCGATTCACACTATCATCTTTGATACATTTTGTGGAATTCCGAGTTCCGACTAATTTATCAAATACAAATTTATGTACTAAAACTTTAAGTCGCACATTTTATGTATGATCAGCCATTGACACTACTTGGCAAAACAAAGGAAAGTAGTTGAATTCAGATTTGAATATGTAACCTGGTCTCTGGAAATCAAACTTGCATGCAATATCTTAATAATTAATTTTAATAGTTTGTCAACAATGTGTATTCACGTTTTTTTCTTATTTCTTCTTCTTCTTCTTCACATTAATTAAGATTAATTAAATTGACGTATAATTTACCTTATGTATTATCAGCTGATCTTAAAATACTGATCTGATCGCCTTCAATTCCTATCACTCATTATATATATATATATATATATATATATATATATATATATATATAAAATTTATTTGTTCTATTCATTTGTATCATATGAATAAAGGACACATATGATTGACTGATTATATTTGTCGGACAAAATCTTATATTTTTTTGTCGCTTCATTTCGACCATGTAATAGTCACTTGTTTCTAATTCACAAGATTATGGACTTATAATAAATTGATTTGTTAAGGTCACATGCAAGATAGATATATATTCGTTTGTATGTATATATGTATATACGTTCAGGTCATGTTTCTAACTAATGAAAGTAGCATTATTTATTCATCATCTCAACTTTATTATATGCTCATCCAGTTGTAACATTCTCAATGGATTGTAGATTATTTATTTATTTATTTTAAAACACATGAACATTATGCAAGAAGGCACCAAACAGATATGCACCACATAAATCATTCGGTTTATGTGAGGGCTGTGATACTACACGGGTGCCCAGACCGAAAAAAACTGGTTTTCTTAGGTGGCCACACCCCGAGCCTTTGACCTAAAGGCCTGATCCACAAGGCATTGTAGTAACGTCACAAGATGCAGTCCCATGGTAACCGGTGACCAACAATAGGTTCATAAGCCATTTATTTCCTTACGCTCCTGGAGTCCATGTACACCATTTGTTTGGAATGAGGGTTTCCAACTCCCCTAGACGGATCCTCCGTATCCACCAACCCGGTGGTGCGACAAGACAGTGAGTAGGACCTACCTGGCAGTAGTTCTATGCACGTGTTCATGTGAGAACATTCCGAGAGGGAGAGCAGACTCTCCCCACTCTTGACCGTACCAGAGAATTTGGGGGCTATTGTAGATAATGGTGATATTATTATTATTATTATTATTATTATTATTATTATTAATATGATTATTAATTATCATTAGGTTTATTGAATGTTATATTTTTGGTACAATATAAAATTCTTAGCGCAAAGGATTTCAAAAAGTTCCCATTTCTTATTTTTTGATCAATGTTGACGATAAATATTGAGTGATCATCAGTTAAATGTTAACAGTTTAGGAATCAACACTTGAATAATTTACATTCTTTTGTAAGCATACTGCTAGCAACCATGATATCTTTGACTGACCTCTTTTGTAACTGGTACAGCGAAAGGTCGTAAACGTTTTCACAAACGCACTTGAATAGGTTATGCAATTAATTGGTATAATGATTTGTTAAAACAAACAAAAAACAGATATTTCTCGTTAGTGTTTTTTAGAGAGTTAGTTTTCTTCGGGATAGGGTCGGTAACCCCATGCAAAACCCTCCTCCATTATCCGAGCTTGGGACCGGCCGTAGCCTCCGAGGCGGAATTAAACAGATACTTTGTTGAAATATCCAGATGGCAGAAACAGGTAGACTACATATTCAAGTAGGTTACCTAATTACTTTCTACTCGTTTTTGTTTGACGAATTGTACATCTGTATACATTACTTTGCTTCTATTCTCGCAGTTTAAAATTGTTCGTAGGTTACACTATGGATCGACTTCAACTAGATAGCTATTGAAACTCAAGAGGGAGTGTTACTGAGTTATTTAATCCTAGTGTGGAACCTGACCACAAACTCTTCAGGGATCGAGTTTACTACCTAGTCTTTGCCTTGCAGAGTGCGCATTAACCTTCATTCATTTAAGTACTATTTAAAAGCAGTATCCCTCATTTCTTCAATCGACTGGTTATACTTGATGACCATGAGTGAAATGACTAACCCAACACATGAATGACCTCCCATCAATCTTGTCGAACTGCTAAAACGTCTTATGCTAGGACAAAAACGGCTATCCACTCCCCTTCTTGTTTTGTAGTTAATATAATATAAACTTCACATTGAATGTTTTACACAAATCTTTGATGCTAATACTAAGATTGTTTCTTAGAATTTTTCATCAAACTTGATTTAGAATTGACTGCTTAATTTGCATTTGCGTTGACCATCACTATTCTTTGTAATTCACCTCTTGAATAAGTCAGCTAGATCTTATTACGAGATATTTCTTTATTATGCCATCAACTGATACTAATCCATTCCATACACATTGAATAGTTAGTTAATAAGTCCAGATCGTAGAACAAGTAACTCTTCATTGTTCCTTTGATTAAAAAAAATTCTTTCTATTCGATTGCAGTTAGTGATGAACACATATCTCTTCATTATACAGAATCCCTATTGTACTAACTAAGTAAATTGGCATTGAAACTGAAGATTTAGCGAAGTTAAGTAATAAATGTACCTAAATTACTACAATGATCGATTTTGAACCTTGGCACTCTACATCGTTAACTATTGATCACAGTTATGACATGGATCATAACTGAGAAATCTCCATCTTATATCACTCTCAATTTGAAAATCAATACCGTTGTATAGTTTATCCATCCTTAGATTTCCAACCTATAATCCTAAGCCAGTCAAAATTATTTATCAAGGTAAAAAGTGGTTAAGTGTTAGTAAGACAACTGATAACCAGTTACATCAATGAGAATTTCTAAATAAGTGAAACCTGCCTATTGAGACTTAGAAGCAGAAAAGGTTGGTTTGTAAGTAAGCAACTTTTCACTGGATTAGTAATTTTTTTTTCAATGAAGATTCATAACATCTTCAAAAGATTTTATGATGTTTACTTAATACCATATACCTCAATTCATTATCAATCAGTTGGTCAGTCAGTCAGTCAGTAACAACGTAGAACTTCGTACGTACGTACATCAGTTCGAGTTGCCACACCACATTAGCACAGAGATGCACTTGTCGATTCAAATCCCGTAGTGGTAGAGGTAATAAGAGTATAAGCAGTAATCGGGAAGATTAGGGTTTGGAGATGTTATTTAAAGAGTATAATCCAGTGAAAGAAATTTGGAAAGAGGAAAAAAAGGGACATGAAGAATTCAGAAGATTAGAATTTGGGAGAACACAGAGAGTGGATGCACCTGCGCCATTGCAAACGATTTTGAGCCATGTCATTCAGGGTCTCTAACCATCGGTTGCTGTCATCTCGCGGTCCCCAACCAGGTAGTCTACACCTACCAACATGACTCAGTTCACTTGTCAGTGACTTCATGGACTTGTGCCATGTTTTGGTTTGGCCGCCCCTAGCTTTCTTCCAACCTACTCCTATACCACTGAACATAGCACGTCGAGGCAGTCGGTCGTTGGGCATACGTAACACGTGTCCCAGCCATCTCAACTGATGAAGTTTCACTACTTCATCAATTGATTTGCCATCCTTACCTAGTACCCGTTTCCTAACAACTGTGTTACTTACTCGATGGTCCCATGATATATGAGCAATGTTTCGAAGACACCTATGATCAAATACTAGTAACCTACGGATATCCTCTACTCTTACCGGCCATGTTTCACTGCCATAAAGTAGGACGGAACGAACTGCTGCGCAGTAAACACGTCCTTTGGTTGATAGACGGATATCTCGCCTACGCCATAAATGACGCAAGTTGGCAAAAGCTAGTCGAGCCTTCTGTATCCGTGCTGAGATTTCGTCACACACTAAACCACAAGGGCTGATGAGACTTCCAAGATAAGTGAAGCGGTCGACACACTCAACTACTTCACTCCCTATCACTAGTTCGGGTGTCGATGTAACCCAATCCTGAAGCAACATTTTGCATTTCGAGGGAGAGAATCGCATCCCGAACATGCTTGCATTGTTGCTTAGAGTGGCCAGAAGACTCTGCATTTTGTCAGTGTCTTCACCAAATAAAACGATGTCATCAGCATATTCTAAGTCAACAAGTGAACCTCCTGGTAGAAGTTCAACCCCTGTAAATTTAGATGAGGAGAGTGTTATCTCTAAAAGTACGTCGACCACAAAGTTGAACAAGAATGGGGAGAGTGGACAGCCCTGACGAACACCACTTGAGGTAATCAATTCTGATGACAGTTCGCCATAAGCTCTCACTCGACCAGTTGTGTTCGAGTAGAGAGCCTTTATAAGGTTAATGTACTTCTTTGGTACTCCTTTCAGTGACAAACACTGCCATAGAACCTCACGATCAATCGAGTCGAATGCCGCCTTAAGGTCGAGAAATACTACCATTGTGGGGCGTCTGAATGTGTGTCTGTGTTCTAGAACCTGACGTAGTGTGAATATCTGATCTATACAACCACGTCCAGGTCGAAAACCAGCCTGGTTTTCTCTAGTCTGCTCTTCACGAGCTTTAGTTAGGCGTCGAAGTATTATTGAAGCTAATATTTTAGACACTATATTAGTCAAACTGATTCCTCTGTGATTGTCACAAGAGGACTTTTGTCCTTTCTTAAAGACTGGCACAATCAGTGATTGAGACCAGTCAGATGGGATTACGTCCAGTTCCCAAATTCTACCTAAGACCTCAGTTAATCTCATTGCTAATACTGGACCACCATCCTTAAAAATCTCAGGAGTAAACCTGTCAGGGCCTGCTGCTCTCCCTCGTTTCAGATTTCCTATGGCTTTTTCAACTTCGTAAAGGGACGGAGGACCTACATTAACTTGCCATTCAGGTTGACTGGAGATCGTGGGAAACCGAAGTGTGGCTGAAGGCCAGTTGAACTGATCCCTAAAGTGTTCTGCCCATCGATCCAATCTCCTGGATTGAGAATGAATAATATGTCCATCTTTCTCTGAGATTGTTTCGCTAACGGTCGGGTTCCTAATTCCGGTTTCCTTAACGAGTCTGAACAATTGTCTGCTATTACCTATTGCCGCTGCCTTTTCCATCTCTCTTGCTTTCGCTACCCACCACTGTTCGCGATCATTGCGTAGACTTCTTGTCAGCTTGCGCTTAAGCTGACTCCGCTCTTCATTATGTTCAGAGCCAGGTGGAATGTGTTTCCGAGCATCTATCAGTGAGATAGATGCTGCTGAGATCCAGTGTTGCTCCCTAACCTTCTGGTTTACCTTACTAGCAGATATCACTGCTGTTTCCACAGCTTTTCGGATATCATTCCATGCTGCATCGGGGTGGGCATCACATACATGGCTGCCTAACTGTTTTCCTAGTTGTTCCTGAAATATACTCTTAGCTTGACTATCATTAAGTAGGGCCCTAAGAGGTTTCCTTGCAGCGTCTTTCCTACGTCCAGTAAGACGCAAGCAAATACGCGCTCGCACTAGAGCATGATCTGAATCTAGGCATGTGCTCCAGAATGAGCGACAGTCTTCTATCGAGCCCCTCCATCGGTGGCTGATAGCGATGTGATCTATTTGGGTCCAACGTTGGGACGAATTAGGGGGTCGCCATGTTAAAAGATGTTTTTCCTTATGCTTAAAGTTAGTATTTGCAAGGAACAGGCGGTTATCTGAGCATAGCTGCAACAGACGGTCGCCATTATCTGTTCTTTGAGCCACGACACCATAAGATCCACCTAGGTGTCTTTCCTTATCGCTTAGTTTACCTACTTGAGCATTAAAGTCACCGGCCACTATTACTACATCCGAGCGCCTAGCTTTTCGGAGAAGGTCCGAAAGCTTTCTGTAAAACTCATCTTTTACATCATCTGAGCTGCAGTCAGTGGGAGAATAGGCAGAGACGACGAAGAGGCAACGACGAGTGTCCCTATCTTTCCGGATTCTTACTGTTCCGTTCAGTCGGACAGCGCACAAACGACTGTCTACTGGGATCCACTCTAAGAGAGCTAGTTCTGCCCTAGGACTCAATGCTATACCTACGCCGGCGAGGCCACGGGAAGCAGAATCAGGGCTTCCAGATACACGAAGCGTAAATCGAGTCGGTTCTTTATTTTGGCATGGTGAGGTCAAATGAATGACGCTACTTGGATCCTGTATGCGCGTTTCGGAGACGCAGCACACATCGATGGCGCGAGATTCTAAAGTTTTAGCTAAGGAAGCCTGCTGTCCTATTTGGCAAAGTGTTCGTACGTTAAAAGCTCCTACGTGTAGTTTAGAGCGTGGTTTCAGGAGACCAGGAATGGCGTTCCACGTACTCGATCGTTTGCCCTAGCGGTGCGAGGTGATAAAGAGACGTGAGGAGGGTTAGTCAGGAGATAAGAGAGGTATTAGGAGGTGTAGGAAGGATTTGAATGTGACCACCTTGGTCTCTTGTGCTGTTACGGGTATGAGGGCTGATGTCACTTCCCGGCTGCCCACACCGTGGAAGGGTATTTCTTGAGGAACCTGAAAAGGAAATTGGATTAGTGTTGGTCTTGACGACCTGGGAGCGTGACCGCAGAGCCCAAGGGACAACTGCTTGAGGCCGGTCGCGCACGGCCTTTTTGTGGAAGGTTTTTGACGTGTTAGCTCCGTTCTTCAAAGGGCCTTACCGCCGGAGACGGAAATCCGTGAGGTAAGGTGAGGTGTGCATTTTTAGGGTCGACCTTTTCTAACCCCACCCCTCCTTGTGGGAAGGCAGCATCGCTGTCATGCTGGTTGTCCGAGGGAAACACCTTACTGCTGTCACACCTCTCTACAGTCAGCAGTACGACTTCGCCCTCAGACCTTGAGTTGCTGCTTTTAGTCTTACCGTTCGCCAATCGACCTGCCTGGCATGGTAGAACCTGCAGGAACATATGTTCCAGCCAATATAGCTCGGTTGGGTCATCACGATAGGCAAGCCCGATCACCGCGTCAAGGTAGCAGCTTCGATCGGGCAATCAGTTGGTAGTCATTTTCTTATCGATATTACCGAAATGCAAGGAACTCAGTCTATAATAAAATAACTTTTTATCATGTTACTACTTTCATAATTTAAGAATATAATCGAAAAGGATATAGTGTGTTCCATTTGATCCATGGATATACACAGTTTGAGGATATATATATATATATTTATATATATTCCCCAAATGCCCCGGTACGGCCAAGAGTAGGGAGAGTCCGCTCTCCCTGTCGAATTGATTTCACATGACCAGGCCTATACAACCACCAACAAGGAAGTCCTACTCACTGCATTCCCGTGGCGGGGTTGTTGTTCACGAAATTGAGAGGACGAAAAGCGAATGTCCGGCGCTTTAACCGGGTTAGTGGACATGGAGAGTCCACCTAGGGGAGTTGGAAAACCCTGATTCCAAATCAATGGTGCACATGGGCTCAGTATCTTAAAGGAACATATGGCGTGGGAACCAATCGGTGGTCACCGCTACCATGGGACTGCCTCTCCTCACGATGCTCCACTGCCTTGTGGGTTAGACCTTTAGGTCGAAGGCTCGGGGTGTGACCCCTAAGGAAACTACATGCTTCGGTTTGGGCACCCGGGCAGTATCACAGCCCTCACACATATCAAAAGAGATTTGTGTGGCGCATATGTATTCGGTGCCTCCTTGTACCAATATCTATGTGTTAAAATAAATAAATATATCTGTGTTCCAAGCTAAATCGAAACAACCGATTCGTATTTTTTCCTGTGAACCATTTTTTCTCTTCAACTTTCATTTTTCCATTGTTTATTGATGTTAATTTATTACATTGTTTCTTCCATTTATATTGGATTACAGTTTCTAATTCTAATTCAGTACCTTCTTATGGATATTCTATAGATTCATCTGTATTACAACCATCGTACTGCATAACATCATTTAGAAAAGATCAACATCAAAGACATCAGAAACTGTCATCTTTTAATCATTCACAATCATCTGACATCAGTAATACCACTACCGCTACTACTACTACTACTAATACTACTGATTTAACCAATAGTCAATTATCGAAATCATTACATTTGTTAGAAAATACATTTGAATTAACTAATGTTTCGAATAAATTAATTTTATTCAAAACAAAACTTGATTATTCTAATCAACAATTCAATGATCTATATAATAGTGTATCATCAAAATTATTAAAAAATTTAAAAAAACCACCTTTTCAGAATTCAACAAATACAATGGGAAATCATATCATCAATGATCATCTTGAGGATAATATTGATCACAATTCTAATGATCTATTATTACAACATCAAACTGTTGTGGCAGATTCATCTTCACCTCAAACTATACCTTATATTAATTCACCTTTTATTATTAGGGGTATACATATAATGCATCATAGTAATACACTTGATCATCATAGTGAGCATTTTTAAGAAAAAAAAATTAATGTGTTCATGTGTAGTTTGTCTAGTAGTAGTCTAGTCCCATATACCATGTATGAATATGTTGTGTAGAATAGGGTCTTTGCTAACTTATTATATGTTTGCATTGTTTTTGCTGTTGCTGTTGTTCATTCACCAATATTCTTACTTGTCGATTTCATCACATTGTAATGTAGAGAGATTACTTTGCACCGATTGTTTGATCTGTAAACTCATCAATGTTGTAATTTTTAACTAACCATGTTTTCTTCCCAATAATACACTATAATTTTTCGATTTTCTTAGTACCTGATTACTTCTATTTCTTTTTTGTTTGTCTTTCTTGTGAAAAAAATATTCACATCAGAGTTATTTCGTGGTCATGGTCGTCATCAATTCACCAATGTTATTGTTACAATGAGTGAACCATCATCGGATAGAGAAGATAATGAACAAATTCAATCAAAACCTATATTTAAATCAGATAGTACTGATATTATTAAACACAATATTCAACCATTGAATAATGCAAACAACACTATCAATGTTGGTCATACTGGAAGTTGCATTACAGTGAATCGACATAATGAATGTGAAAAATTCGATAAATTGTTTGCTTCCGATGCTAAACTACATGAATCAATGAGTAAATTAAAACCACATCGTGATAATGAGAATGGCGTCAACGATGATGATATACCGCCAGATTATGTACCGGAATTGCCTAATCGTAAAAGTCAACGAAGTTTTGGCTACAGGTAGGTGTTTAACTAAAATGTAGTTCTTGCTGCAAATACGAATGTTTTTCACCAATTTGTCTCATATTTTCTGTGTTATGAAATGATTGAGGAAAGTGAGGTGAACGTGACTAGTATTACAAGTAATTCAGATCTGAATAGTAAAGTTAGGTAGTAGTTAACAATGGAATCTATGAGGCGTGCTTCGTCTTAGTCGGGATAATAGATAACGCACTGAGCCTTTGAAACCGAAGGTAATGGATTTGAAATCCAGGTACATCCAGCTAGAGAGTCAAACAGAATGAAACGCGCATTTTTGGTTCAACTGCTTACTAATATCCAACTTAATCAAAACTTGTGAATATGTGGCACTGTCGAAGCAATTCATATAGCATTCGATATCTGATGACATATCTGATATGCCAAAGGAGGCAGATCGATTGTAGTCCTTTATACCAATAACAGAATGACATGAGCGGTTACAAATACTGATCTGAATAGTTTAAACTATATTAGTTACCTTTAAAAAGTATGATAAACTTTAATGACATGTAATAAATAATGAATATGAAATTTGAGTTGAATGGAAAATTCTATAAAGATGCTCTCATTGTAGTATAACACGATGATAAGTTTCTTAGGTTGATGGTGATGTCAATATGATCTATGGAATGCAATCAGTACTGAAAATTAAACAGATGAGTTTTTTGTAGGAACATTATTTCTACTGTAAACTAAAGTCAGCTACCTAATCTTTAGAAATAAGGAAAACTTTGGGAAGTACAGGTGAGATTAGCTTGACGACATTCGTTGAAGTTCTAAATTGTGAACTGTGAACATTACGAGGTTGATTAAGTTTGATGGGAAATCAGTATTGTACAATCATAAAAAGCGATTAGAGATCTGCACCATTGTATTCGAGATCATGCTTATAAAAGTTTTATCTATTTTATTCAGTCCATGGGTTCCTACTCAACTCTGGTTTTAATTTTCTTAAATAGATATTACCAATCACACTTAATTTTAACGGATCCATCAATCACATCTAGTTCATCTGATGTTACAGACGATCAGACCACATGTACAATATTTACTTCTTCACCGAATACATGCACACCACCAGCAGTTTATCGTCCTGACTTAAAATTTCATTTTAATGATACTGAATCAGAAAATGAAGATATAGATAATAAACATCAACAACAAATAGAGATAGAACAACGAAGAAAACAATCAGAATGTCATATGTGTAAACTAACTTTGCTGATACCAACTCCACCTCCACCAAATTCATCATCAGTCATGACAGTATCTCCATCTAAGATGAAGAAAGTACCATGGACTTACTTATTTGAAGATATTTTCGATACTGAATGGCATAAAAGTAAAATATTGGGTAATCTACAATTTTGGGAAGATTCCTTTTTAGATACAGTTGCACAGGAACGAGATATACTTGGTTAGTTCTTTCTTATAAATCATAAAATGTGAAGAAAAAAGTTTTTTTTTCATAGATTGGATGTACATCGATGATCGATAGACAGCTAACGAGTTGATTACTGCTTATTAATTACCACCATTTAAGTTATATAGTAAGCCAGTCAGAAGTAGCCTAATACGAGATCTCTTCGATGGCGATCAGAAGTGACCTGAAGGACAAGTATATTTCATTGGCTAGGAAATGGATTGATTTCCTAAGGGTTAGAATTGTTTATGTATATAAATGAGTACTTGTGCATTTTATTCAGTAGCTCAATATACTTACTCGCTCAAATAGTCAGTTGTTTGATTAGCACCTAGTATATCGTATATCAGTATCAGTTTTCGGACACCACCCATCACAACACTAAGCATAAATTTTCAATGATAAACAGAAAGTTAAAGCTTTGTACTACATATCGTGCCAGAACATTATTACTTAATTACTTACTTACTCCTGTTACTCCTTGTGAAGGAGCATAGGCCGCTCACCAGCATTCTCCATCCAACCCTGTCCTGGGCAATCCTTTCCAGCTCCTTCCAGTTGTTATTCATCCTTTTCATATCTGCTTCTATTTCCCGACGTAATGTGTTCTTTGGCCTTCCTCTTTTTCGTTTCACTTCAGGATTCCAAGTTAGGACTTGCTTCGTGATGCAGTTTGGCGATTTGCGTAATGTATGTCCTATCCATTACAAATCAATATAATATCAAAATTAGTTGTTCAAATACAATTAACAGTCACTTGTTAAATAAGTAATTTATTCATAGAATATCTGGTTAATTAATTTATGATAGATGTATAGGTTTACTTCTCAGCATTTGATCAATGTTTCTAAAGCCAAAAAAAGGACTAAATAGCTGATTGAAACTAAGACTTTTGGAGTTTTATAACGAATGTACTAATCTGTAATTTGATGGTTTACAGCTTCATTATGATTTCATTATGTTGAATAGCCTAACCATCCTTTAAGAATGTACATTGAAAGATGTAAATTACCAAACAACTATGATTAACAATTGTGAAAGTCTTTATACATAGAGTCCAACTATTGAAAGAGCCGTAACAACCGATAATACCTCTCTATTCATGACTCAGAAAGTTTATTTACTGTCGTATAAGGGTCTTAAAATGTTCTACGTTTTTGTTTTCAATATCTTCATCGTGCAAATTCAATTATCTATGGAAATCATATTTACAGTTCAATAAAATAAACAATAAGAGAGAGTAGATATTCTTGACCATCTCCCTGAGATCATGTTTCACTGCGTTAACTCTAAAAACTGGTAACTACAAAATGTTTTGACATGTAGTTTTTATTATCACTTGACTTCAGTTATACAGGCAGTTGATATAAAATTAGTCAACACTGGACGGCTTTATTAATTCCAGTATAACAACATTCATCAGTGAGTAATGCAAATCGTGCTAGTTGTAATCAAATCTTAGAGTATCATTCACGTACATGCAGCCCTCAAATACCCTGATACTGTCGATGGTTGCGAAAATTCGCTCTCACTCTCGAATTGATGTCACATGACCACGCCTAATACAACCACTGACAAGGAAGTCCTACTCACTGCATTCTCGTAGCGGTGATGTTGTTTACGAAATCGAGGTGATGCAAACTGAATATCCGGAGCTTAAATGGGTTGGCTAATATGGAGTATTTATTTAGGCGAGTTAGGAAATCCTGATTCAAAACCATTGTTGCACATGGACTCCAGGATCCTGAAGGAAACCAATGGCGTATGAACGTATTGTTGGACACTGGCTGCCATAGGGCTGCATCTTGTGACGTTACTCCACTGCCTTGTGGATTAGACCCTTAGATCAAAGGCTCGAGGTGTGGTCCCCTAATAAAAGCGCCTGCTTCTGTTTGGGCTCCCGTGTATTATCACAGCCTTCAAACAAATCAATGATAACTAATATTGGCTTCATTGTTATTGTCTGATGCAATGTATTCGGTGCCCAATTGTACCAATCTTTATGAGTTCGAATAAATAATCAAAACGTACATGCAACCAATACATCATCTCTAGATCATCATCACTAAGTCAGAAAATACATTCAGTATCCACACTACATTCACCGTAACTTCTTACTCATCATATTATGAACTTAAACCACACTTAATCACTGATAATGATTATACCTTTCATTTCTTCTATCCACATTCAGGTATGGATTTTCGACCAAAAGAACTTTTATTAAAATATCAAAATGCTTCTTTATTGAAACGTAAACAAATGGAATTAGAAGAAGATTGTTTATTAGTTAATATAATGCATAATATGATTGCATTTATGCTAATGGCTAATGTGGATCGTATATCTATACGTAAAAAATTACAACGTTTATTAGCTAAAAGTCATACAGGTTTACATTATTCACGAAAAATTAATGATTTATTAAATTCATTGAATTATTTGGTAAGTTTGCTTTCTTTGTTGTTGTTGTTGTTGCTGAAGTATCTCGTATTCTGTTTTGGCATATATATACCAAGTACTTTTGTTCAATGTGTTTTGTTCAATGGATTAATTGTGGAAGTCATCATTATCACTTTGGATGTAGTTGTCAACAGTTATGACATGTTGAAGTAAACTGTTTAGTTATTCTGTAGTCAGTCAGTCAGTCAGTCAGTAACAACGTAGAACTTCGTACGTTGTTATTCTGTAGACACTAAATCAGTCTGTTGTGATACCACTTTTTTGTGTGGGAATAGGTTGTCTTCAATGATAAAGTCAACTTGATTTGTCTTTGTGTTTTTGTTGATTATTTTATTCGGCAGACCTCTGATCACAATGGTTTAACCTTTTCAACATAAATTCATATATGGTCATCGATTAGAGATTAATCTGGTTCTGTCCAATAACTGTGCTTGCCGACCTGTTTTTGTAGACACATAAGAAAATCTATCAGGATATTCATGAGGGCAATTTATGGAGATATCACACTGAAGGGAAGATCTTTTTGTACAGGCTGATCATGCGTTTCAATAAGGGTTGCGTAGATTGAAACAATATAATCCGAGGTCAGAGCAATCGTCAGCCTCCCATGCTGGTTGATAAATCGAACTTGTGTGTGATCTCTTCTGATTCCTGACCACTGATTCACTGTCTGGCTAATTGTTGATGAGATGAATCGCCTGAGCACACTCTTCTAAAGAAAGAATGAAACGTTGAGGTTGTTCAAGAGTTTAACTCCTAAGGAATTCTACAAATGTTTTGAAAAATAGAAGTATAGATTAGACATGTGTATTGTCACAAACAAGAGGGAGGTGTAGCACTTTGAAGACAACAGAACTGACCTAAATAGAATTATTTTTTGAAAATTTATTTACAAAATTTTTGAACTAAACACATCAACTGAAGTATCACTAATGACCATGATGTTGAGCTACTCAAATCATTTACCGTGCACTAATATGTCGTGTACTTGGCTTTCTGTCACATTCTAAGTGTGTGGGCATGTGAGTGATATGTGGTTGTCATCTGACTCCAATAATTTTATCAATTCACATGTTTATATTTCCCATGTTAATTTCTCATATCGTACTGATGACTGATGTCATCAGACAATGAGATAACAGATTTTCATTCAGAATATTTTGGGATTATCACATCTAATGGAAACATATCAGTACACAAACCGTGAGAGTAAATAAATAGATGAAAAATGAATGCTGACACGTAGCCAAATATAAAGTATAACTTGTTAAGTGAGTGAGTGTATATAGTTCAAAAAGATTAATAGGATAAATGATTAAACAGATACTCACACAAGTACACATAATAGTAAAGTACATATGCAAAAATGAATCATTACGCTTATGATAATATTAACAATGACATGTTTATCATTAAAATAAAAGCTAAGCCTCGAATAAATTTTAACAAGCGTCACGATGGGATTCTTATAAATACCACCAAGTTATCTGAAACGAAAGAGATTGGGTGACTTAGGAACCAAAAGTTATTCACCTTAACCGGTGGACTACCGCACCAAACCTTTTTACACTAAGCAACAGTGACCTGTTATAGTCTATCATTTCTTGGAATCATGAATCGATTTGAGCTAGAAAATCATTATAAACATCAAGGCATTTGATGTCTGTTTCGTCCCAATATGGGACTCCTCAACATTGGGCACCCACTACCGCGCCAGCAGGAGTCGTACTCAGGACCTTTGATCTCGCGCACGAACACTTAGCCTCTAGACCACCAAACTCGGATCTAATGGTGTACGGGTGTAACTTCAATCAATCCATCTCGCATTGTCGACTGTATTATGAAGACCTCGACATCGGGGGGGGGAGCACGGAATACAATGGACAGCTTGCTTGTAATTAAACGATTTAAACTTCGTAGATGTGCTGGCTCTTCTATCCAATACACATGAGCAAATGCAGGTCAAGACAACTAGTGTAGCAGAAGCCTCCGCATCAGTAGGCCTCAAGATACACAAGGGAAAAAGACACATCTTGAAATACAACACAGAGAACAACAATCCAGTTATACTTGATGGAGAAACTAAAAGTTGTGCAATCTTTCACGCACCTGGGAAGCATCATTGAATAATGTGGAGGATGCGATGCAGACGTAAAGACGACGATTAGCAAAGCAAGGGACACATTCCTACCGTTCAAGAATATTTCGAACTCAAAACAACTGTCAACCAATATCAAAGTAAGAATCTTCAAAACGAACATCAAGACAGTTCTACAGTAGAGAGATGAAAATTTGAAAACTACCACGACCATCATCAAAATGGTACAAGTATTTATAAATAATTGTCTACGTAAGATACTGAATGTCCGTCGGACGGATACCATCAGCAACAGAGTCCTTTGGGAGAGAACAAACCAGCTGAAGAGGAAATTAGGAAAAGACGTTGAAAGTGGATAGGACATACATTGAGGAAATCACCAAACTGTATCACAAGGCAAGCTTTAACTTAGTTAGTCACTATTGATTACATGATACTCGTTAGTATGAGGTTGTGGAGTTTATTAAATTTCATTGAAACGATCATTGTATTAACATAATTCATGAAACTAGTTGTCCGATTCAACATAACTTATTAATTCACTGTGAAATAAGAACTTTTTACACATTTTTTATTAAATCCAATAACTATTATCTACAAATATAAAAACCTCACTCATCTATCAATTACTGAATCTTAGTTTGAAACACTACACAACATAATTTGACAATCGATAGTCATGTTAGTAGCCTTTCAATATGATAGAATTTTACAAGTGTATTAATTAGTGAGTTCATTCACGTATCCTTACATGGAAAAATGTCATCTAATTGATATTTATTACCGAGTTTATCACCACATAAAAAGTTGTAGTTTTCCATGGGATAAATTAGCTATCTATCTATCCTATTATCATCCTCTATGTGTTTGTTTCTGTTCGTGTACTATTCAGAATTTGACCTTGACCATGATTTTTTCCTACTAAATAGAGTATATCTACATAAATATCTACTCACGTGTTGACACAGTATTACTTGTCTTTAAATTACATCCAGTGTTTTTTTAGATGGTAATGAAGCTTCTCTGTGAATAAGTTTTCTAGGGTAAATGGAAATACAAAACCTTGTTATCACGATCTTATCTAGTTTAATATAGTTAATATCAATTACTATCACATTTAGGAAGATATTTACTCCTAGTTCCTTCGTATTTGATTATACTGTTATGATTATGTGGTGGCAGTAGTACACTTATTCTAAGAAGAACTTCTATACTGTAAGCAACAGCTCTATTTTCTTCTAGCCTTAACTACTACAAAAGACAAATCTTCCTAAGAATACTCATTGGAAGTAACCAAAAATGATTAAATGTTTATTGGCTTTAACTCAATATGTCAATTAATTAATCAGTGCTTGAAGTCAATAACATGTAGTCTTAGATATGTTAGTAGTAGATATAAACTACTTGGTTCGGGTCCGCACGACTATTGTAACCAACGTTTGGAGACTATGTATGACGTGGCTCATAACTGATCACAGTAGCGTAAGTGTATACACTCTCTATCTTTCCTTCATAGCTTTCTTTCTACCACCCGACCGTTGTTGCTAACTTGAGGTGGTGGTCGGGCTTGCCTATCGTGATGAAGCAACCGAGCTATACTGGCTGGAACAACCGTTCCTCAAGGTCCTACCATGTCAGACAGGTCGGTTGAAGAGCTGTAAGACTAAAAGCAACAAACCTAAGGTACGAAGGCGAAGTCGTACTGCTGACTGTACAGAGGTGTGACAGCAGAAAGGTGTTTCGTTCAGATAACCAGCCTGATAGCGATGCTGCCTTCCCACAAGGAGGGGTGGGGCTAGAAAAGGTAGACCCTAAAAACACACACCTCACCTTATCCCATGAAAATTCGTCTCCGGCGGTAAGGTCCCAACAAGTACGGGGCTAACACAAAAACTACTCATAAGAAAGGTCTTTTGTGGCCGACCTCAAGCAGTTGTCCCTTGGGCACTGCGGTCACGCTCCCAGGTCACTAAGACCACCTCTAATCCAATTTCCTTTTCAGGTACCTCCAGAATAACCCTTCCACGGTGTGGGCAACCGGGAAGTGATAACCGCCCTCATACCTCTAACAGCACTCAAAACCACTGTATTCATAATCAACCTCCTCTTCAATTCCTATTATTCCTCCTACATCGACTTTCAACTCTAAACTTCCTCCTTTGGCTTCCTCCTCAAGTGTCACCATAGCCAACGATTCTAGTGCTCAAAACACTGTCCCAGGTCTACTGAAACCTCGCTCCAAACTACACATTGGAGCCTTCAACGTACGCACCCTATGTCAAATCGGTCAGCAGGCTTCCTTGGCTAAAACCCTAGAGTCTCTTTCCATTGATGTATGCTGTGTCTCCGAAACACGCATACAGGATCCCAGTGTGGTCATTCACTTGACCTCACCTCGGCAAACGGAGAGCCAACGAGATACACCCTTCGTGTATCTGGTGACCCGATGGCCAGTTCTCGTGGACTGGCAGGTGTAGGCATAGCACTAAGCATGAGGGCCGAACAAGCACTGCTAGAGTGGATCCCCGTCAACAGTCGTCTATGTGCTGTTCGGCTGAACGGCTACGTAAGAACTCGGAAGGATAGGGACACACGTCGTTGCCTTTTTGTCGTTTCTGCCTACGCTCCCACTGACTGCAGCTCAGATGAAGTGAAAGATGAATTTTACAGAAAGCTGTCCGAACTTCTTCAGAAAGCTAAACGCTCAGACATAGTACTCGTAGGGGGTGATTTTAATGCTCAGATAGGTAGTTTAAACCAAACAGAAAGGCATTTAGGTGGGTATTTTAGTATTCCGACACAGCGAACAGATAATGGTGATCGTCTGCTGCAGCTATGCTCAGACAATCGTTTATTTTTAGCAAACACAAATTTTAAGCATAAGGAGAGACATCGTCTATTATTATTATTATTATTATTATTATTATTATTATTATTATTATTATTATTATTATTATTATTAGCTTTATTCAATATTATATTTTTGGTACAATATAGAATTCTCAGCGTAATGTATTTCAAACAAGTTTCCGTTTCTTTCTTCTTGGTCGGTCCTGGCGATAAATATTGAGGGATCGCCAGTTAGATGATAGCACTTCAGTGAATGAACAACTGAATAATGTACATTCTTTTCGTTGTATATTGCCAGCAACCATATTGTCTCTTATTGAGTTTTCTGTAATTTTGACAACGAAAGGTTGTACACTTTTCAGAAACGCAGCAGAATAGGTTATGCGATTAATAAACATAATGATATATTAAAACAAACAACAATAGATAACTTGTTGAAATATCTAGATGGCAGGAACAGGTAGCCCAGATGCTCAAGCAGGCCGCCGATGCGACCCCTACACAAATCAACGATGGACTCAAATAGACCATATTGCCATAAGTCATCGTTGGAGAGGGTCGGTACAAGATTGTCGCTCATTCTGGAGTACCTGCTTGGACTCCGACCATGCCCTATTACGGGCACGCATCTGCTTGCGCCTCACTGGACGCAAAAAAGCCACAGTAAAAAGACCCATTAGAACTGAGTTGAGTAACGAGAAAGCCAAAAGTAGGTTCCAGCAACAACTGAGGTCACAATAGGTAGCTCTGAAAACGAGGCCGACCCAGATGTTTTGCTTGGAAAGATATACAAACAGCTGTGAAAACAACAGTGACATCTATCAGTGATCTAAACAACAGGTTACAAAGAACCAATGGATTTCCTCAAGGTCTATCACACTGATGGATTTTCGCAAACTCGTCCCATCAGGTTCTGAACATGATGAAGAGCGTAAACAAATATGCCACCTATGGCGGAGGCGAGATATCCGTCTATCAATAAAAGGACGAGTATACTGCGTGGCAGTTCGTTCTGTTCAACTTACGCTGCGAAATGTGACCACTAAGAGTAGAAGACACTCGTAAGCTACTAGTATTTGACCACAGATGCCTTAGAAATATTGCTGGCGTCTGCTGGGATCACCGGGTAAGTAATAGTGAGGTTAGACGCAGGGTATTAGTGAATGGTGGTAAATCAGTTGATGAGGTTGTGAATCTCATCGACTGAGATGGTTGGGCCACGTGTTACGTATGCCTGAACACCGATTACCACGACGTGCAATGCTAACCGGTGTAGGGGATGGTTGGAAGAAAGTTAGGGGCGGCCAAACCAAAACGTGGCATCAGTGCCTGAAGTCACTAACTTGTAGTCTGAGCCATGTTGGTAGATGCAGACTACTTGGTTAGAGTCCAAGCGACTATCGTAACCAATGGTTGGAGACTCTTGGTGACATGGCTCAGAATCGATCACAATGGCGTCGGTGTATACACTCTCTGTCTTCTCTTAAACTAAGAGATTAAAATCACTTCATATCTTTCTTTCTACGAACTAATTCTTTCTTCCTATACTATATCCTTATTGCAATCTTTTCTCATATATTACCACCTTTGACCTAACCACTCCTATGAATCCGGTGTTCATGTTGTTGTGTAATGAGGTATGTCAACTTGGATCGATGCATATATGTGCCTGGTCCTACATTGTAGCTGACTGACTGTCTGACTTCTTTCTACCAATTAATTCTTTCTTCCTGTACTATAACCTTACATAAAATCTTTTATATATTACAACATTGAGTTATCTGCTTCTATGAATCTGGTGTTCGTCTTACTGTGCTAATGAAGTATGGCAACTTGAACGATGTATATATGTACCTGGTCTTACGTTGTAGCTGACTGACTGACTTCAACTAAACGTTCATCACTTGAATACAGCATGACAATGAAGTAATTAGTATCAGAAGGGGTTTTTTGTGGATATTTTAGTAATTTCAGTGGTTGAGATCATGAATCATTTCAATCCAGACCACCATGGAAAAACTGAAAGCATTAGACGGCTGTTTCGTCCTAATGTGGGACTCCTCATTTAATTAATTCATTGAGGTGTCTTGAAATTCAATGAATGATTTCATATAAATAGAATCAATACAACTGAACATATAATAATAGTTGATGAACACATTGTTCAGTTTCAGTTAGCATACGAATTTTTATCACCAACACATAAACAAGACATCTATAAAAGATAATATATTTAATTTAATAGTTGAATTCATGAATCAATTGAAGCTAGACCACATGGAAGCACTGAACAGTCGTTTCATCCTACTATGGGACTCAGCAGTGCACATTCACGATCATGTCTTGCGAGATTCGAACCTATGATGGTCTAGCTTCAATTGACTGATGAATTCAACTATTAAATTACTATAATACCTACAAAAACCTTTCTCTGATTATAATATAATTACTATGCATTATTACGCAATATGAACCACCTAATTGATTTCAATAAAAGAAGAAAAAAAAGGCTTCAAACATTTTTGATGAAATTAGAAAATCAATGAGTTTTATGATAAAGTGTACTTTTAGAGATGAATCAATTGGAATCAAATATGTGACATTTAGGTTTTTTTTTTCTCGCTCAAAATGCAAATGTCATATTATGACAAGCAGTAAAATTACCTTTGTATTACTGATCAAAGCGTTAAACATTGAAGCCGAATATTATTTTTATTATCATATGAAATTCCTTAATTGGTTGTATATTTTAGGCAAATCAACTTTTAACTTTACTTGGTATTGTTTGTCTGAATCTTCTCATTGATGTTTAGGACTACAATTGATCAGTCTCTTATTGACATATGTGCATCCTATGCGGATTACCTCGATATTATAGCCTTAAGTCATAAGCTTTGTAAGCAATGATGGATAGTAGTGGTTAGCAGTGGAATCCAGTTTGAGACGCGTTTCGTCCTATTTGGGACTTGTCAGTTGGATGTACCTTGACCTTAGAGTTAATGTTCACTCTAGGAGTCGAACCTAGTACCGTTCGCTTCAAACGCTATGGCGTTATCCAATTAGCTACTGAGCCCTGATAGCCACTTGCTTCATTCATTAATTATATAAAATTGTCTCTTCTTTCATAATATTATTGTCTTGTTCATAAAACTATTCATTTACAATAACTGTTATCTGATTAGCTAACAATGAGTTCAGATTTCTCATTATCGTTTCAAGTTTATGTGTTTTTCTTACTTTAAGTAAATTTTGTGATAGATACTTGTGGTTATGTTGGATCGCATATGGTATGAACGTAATTTTTAAAACTTACTTTTATTGTTTTATACTGGAGTGTAAATGTAATATTTCATATGTTATTCTTCCCACAGAATGGGAATGATATCGATTTAAATGTGGCTCAAAGTCGTTTTATTGTACAACGTTCACATGAAGCCTATCGTGGTTCAGATGAGAGCGGTGAACTAATATTTCTTGAAGTAATATTTTTTTAAATGTTAAATTATATATTTTTAGCGTATTCCTAATATTTAGGGTAGTGGCTAATAGTAAGTAATGTAAAGTACGTCAGTAGGCTGGAGGAATGTATATTTAATACAAGAGGTTACAAATATCTGTATATATATGTCTGGTCTCCACGTGTTATGCTAACTCCATGCTTTCAATGTACTAAAACACTTCGCTCTGTCTAACAATTCTTGGACCTTCGACGCCACGTTTCGCTACACACTACTTACAAACAATCTTCTGAGTAGTGTCCACTACGTTAGTATAAACATCTAGGTAGGGCATTTGTATGTATGTAGATGTTGGTTAGATATATCCAATGAGCTGGTTCCCTCCGAGTAAAACTAACATTTATGTACCAAAAGAAAAACAGTTTACATTTGTCTAATATAAACCTACACCATTTACGAAATTGTCGGTTGACGTATTTTCATCAAGTGTTCAATCATTCTAGTTCATATTTGTTTCATTAGCTTTTCCTCTTTCAATAATCCTTGTTGATTTAGTAGAGTATGTTGCAACCTGGATATATTTTTTGTCAATTGTATATTGAGGGTTGTGTGAAATAATTCTGAGTTATTATGTTTTTTTTTTGTTTTTTCATTATAACCTTAATCGTCTAACCAATATTGCTTAACTAGAGATACCAGAAGTGACGTAATTTATAATAGATGATCATCAGAAGAAGAGATTTTGTAGATATTATCGTAGTATTGATAGTTGGGATCATGAGTCAATGAAGCTAAACCACCATGGAAAACCTGGAAGCACTGGTCTGCCGTTTCTTCCTAGTATGAGATTCGAACCCAGGACGCATCAGTTTTCCGCGCGAGCGCTTAACCATTAGACCACTGAACCGGCATCCAACAGTGTTAATGTCTAACTTCAACTAAGCTACGGAATTGAGCGACATATCCACCATTGTCTTCAGTGAATCACTATCTCACAATAGACCCAGTTGAACTTCACAGGTCACTGCTTCTCACTAGATGATCATCATATGAAAATTCTTGTATGTAGCAAACCATCTGAAGATCGAAATGGCAGACCTTAGAATTATTATTGATTAAATTCTATGAAAATGTATTATACACATTAGATACCTGTTCATTTTATCCTTAAAGTTTATTTATTTGAACACATAAATATTGGTACAAGAGGGCACCAAATGTATATGCGCCACACAAAACAATGAAAATTTGAAGAGAATAAGGAAAAAAGTAAGGAGCGTAAAAATAGAACAATAATGAACAGATTAGTTTAAGGTAGCGTAATAATAGTAATAATAATGGGAGAGACAGAAAGGTACAATCAGAAGAAATCTTTCAGTTAAGGAAAAAACCACCACTTTTGATGAAGAAAGTAAAAGAAGGTAACAGCAGGATCGCCACTGGATTCTATTCTGAGCCATATCTGATAACGTCTCTAGCCACTGTGTAGCACCATCTCTCGGACCCCAACCAGGGAGTCGTGAAGGACCAACAGAAGCCAGTCCTTTGCAGCTTTCTTTCATACCACGACATCATGTCATACACTGACCACCTCTCCGCTTCTTCCAACCAGTCCCAGAGTCGGTAAATAATGCACGACGTGGAATTCTCTGGGACGACATTCGTAGATCATGTCCAAGCCACCGAAGTCGGTGTTTCAAGATGGTGACACCGATTGCATTATCATCTCTGTTCCCGAACACACGATGCCGAGCCTCTGCATTACTGACATGGTGTTGCCACTAGATGTCAGCAATCCTTCGGAGACAACAATGATCAAACATAGAGAGTCGTCTAACATCCTCATGTATCAGTTACTTATGAGTAATACTATTTACTTTGATTACTTTCATTCTACTATTATGATTTCATAACAAAACACTTTTGGGAATGTACAAAGAGGTACTTCTTAGACGATTATCCTAAAATTTCTTTCATTTTTTTTCTTTGTGTCTAATTATTATTAGGTTTGTTCTGATTATCTATTAATTCGTAATTTATCTGGACGTATATTAGAACGTTTATGGTATGATCAAGTGATCAATTTAACGTATAGATCACATACACATATATTATGCATTACAAGACAAATATTTGATCATTCACAAATGGATTTATTTTATACTCGTAAAGTAAGTATACTGATTTGGATTCGTTTTTTTTTTATTCATTGAGTGACTTGAATAACGTAGAACCAGGTACATATATGCATCGGTCCAAGTTGCCAGACTTCATTAGCACAGTAAGACGAACATCGGATTCATAGAAGTAGATAACTCAATGGTGTAATATATAAAAGATTTTATGTTAGGTTATAGTACAGGAAGAAAGAATTAATTGGTAGAAAGAAAGATATGAAGCGATAATTTAATGGAAGACAAAGATTGTGTATACACCTACGCCATTGTGATCGATTCTGAGTCGTCACACAGAGTCTCTAAACATTGGTGATGATGTGGTGTGAGTAACGTATATCCACACACGTAGTATATAACGGTGGTTAGGCATAGAATGTACTTCAGTAGAATGTCGATGAGGAAAGAACGGAAACGGAACGCTGTTGGTGTGAAAACAATGGATTGATGTTTGCGATAGGAACGGTCAAGTTTAAGATGATGGATTGAAATTTTGCAAATTAACGATTTGCTGTATTGTTCTCAGATTTTATTGAGATGCTCTGTAATTTTGCGCTCAAATACATTCGATTGTCCCCACTAGTGTTCTGTTCACTACAATGATATTCACACGACCTCAACCAAGTAGTCCGCATCTACCAACATGGCTCAGACCACAAGTTAGTGTCTTCAAGCACTGATGCCACGTTTTTGTTTGGTCACCCCTAACTTTCTTCCAACCATACCCAACACTAGTCAGCATTGCACGTCGTGGTAATCGGTGCTCAGACATACGCAACACGTGTCCCAACCATCTCAGTCGATGAAGAATCACATCCTCATCAACTGATTTATCACCATTCCCTAATACTCTTTGTCTAACCTCAATATTACTTACCTAGTGATCCCAGCAGACGCCAGCAATATTTCTAAGGCATCTGTGGTCAAATACTAGTAGCTTACGGGTGTCTTCTACTCTTAATGTTCACATTTCGCAGCCGTAAAGTTGAACAGAACGAACTGCCGCGCAGTATACACATCCCTTAATTAGTCTTGCCTTCGCCATAGGTGACGTAAGTTGGCAAAAGCTAAACAAGCTTTTCGAATCCGTGCTGAGATTTCGTCAGATACCAACTCATTAGGGATGATCAGACTTCCAAGATAAGTGAAGTTGTCAACGCGTTCGACTACATTACTCCCCATCCTAAGTTTTGGTGTTGAGACAGGCCAGTCCTGTAGGAACATCTTGCATTTCGAGGGAGAGAAGCGCATCCCAAACATTCTGGCATTGTTGCTTAGTGCTACCAAAAGACTTTGCATTTTATCAGCATCTTCAGCAAACAGAACTATATCATCTGAGTATTGTAAGTCGACAAGTGGACCTCCTGGAAGGAGATCAATACCCGAAAATTCAGTGGACCAGAATCATTATTGATTCCATTTGTTATATGACATATTGCTTAACTTTTTAGGGATGCATAACTAATATTTTGTTAGATTTATGTACAATTTGTATTTCCAAGTAAACTTCAAAGAAATATATACAAAGTTATAGATAGATTATGAATAAATGAATTGACGAATTTACTTTTTCTACTATCTATTCATACTACTCATTTTTTTCATTATTATATTGAGGTGAAACTTCAATTTGAAGTAATAATGTACATGAAAATATTGTGATTTGACAGTGTGTTATCTGATGTTCACACCACTGTCATCAATTTGACCTATTATTTCATGTTTCTTGATGTGTTTTGAATCAAGAATTAACATTTATTTACACACATAAACATTGCTACAAAGAGGCACCGAATAGATATGTGCCACATTAATCATTCGATTTGTGTGAGGGCTGGGATACTAGCCGCGTGCTTAAACCTAAGCAGGTGGTTTTCTTAAGGGGTCACACTCCGAACCTTTGACCTAAAGGTCTAATCCACAAGACAGTGGAGCAACGTAAGGAGATGCCAACCCATGATAGCCAGTAACCAACAATAGGTTCATACGCCATTTATTTCCTTCAGGATCATGGAGTCCATGTGCAACATTGGTTTGGAATAAGAGTTTTTAACTCCCCTAGGTGGTTCCTGTATACCCACCAACCCCATTACAGAGTCGGACATTCGCTTTTCGTTCTCTCAATTTCGCAAACAACAGTAATGTCGCGAGAATGCAGGAAGTAGGAGTTCCCTGTCGGTGGTTGTATAGGTGTGGTCATGTGAGATCACTTCGAGAGGGAGAGCGGACTCTTCCCATTCTAGGCCATACCAAGGGCATTCGGGGGATTCGAACTCGGGACTACTCGCACTTTTCAAGTGCATTAAACGGTTTACTTTGCCCACTTTTAGTATTTCTTAAGTAAGTTTTGGTGTACGCGCTTACGGAGATACAAGTAATTTTCAAGCCGTTTTTGCAACTTTACTTACATGCTCATATTTGTTACATTCTTCTTTTCCTACTAGTCTCGTTTAGTTTATCAACAGATCAAAGAATCAATGAAAAATATATCTGTAGAAGCTTCACATGGAATATTAAGTTAGTTCTATTGTCTATGTTTTGGCTAGAAGTCTTATATGAGTTATATAGATGTGAATCAGTTAAATATAATTTATTATTATCGTTTTCACAACCTCGAACCAACCAGAAATCTAGTATACCTTCACAGTAGAAGGGGAAGCGCTTGATACAGGATTACTTTGAACATTTTATTCCGAAAATCCTCTTCAGCACCAATCAACACCATCTTAACTACTGTCTCAGAAAAAACGGTTTAACACTTCGCAGCAACAGATTTCCAACACATGATACTGCATAGAATCCAAATTCACAATCACCTTTTTCTGTCATCTGAATTTTCCAATTCAATGACCATCGAATACTAGAAAACTGTCACATCATCGTTTAACTTTGTGTGAAATTCTGGGCTGGAACTGTTGTCGACTAGCAAAGTAGATTTTCCATCGACTCAGAAGTTTTCAACTTAACAACTGTTCGTACGCTTCCGGACTTTCTTTTCACCGCATATTTGTTCATTATTTTTGTGTTGCTGAAAACAGATATAAGTAGTCAAAAAAATAATTTCAAATCTTTCATTCAATACCTGTTTACATCCAATTTCTTTAAATTATATAATACAGTATTACATTCTTTATGTGTTTGTTTCTTCTCCTATCTCATCAACTTAATCGAATTTTGAGGTATTACGATCAATGTTTCTGATCGATTAACTTGATTCTTTGTTTATTTTGAACGAACTTAAAGTATTAACTTTATGATCAGTGTCAAGCCGTAGACAAGTAATTACACTGTTTAAAACATGTGGCCTCTTAACCTCAGTTGCTGTGATACTTTCTCCGAGATGCAAAAAAGATTCTTACTTCCTTTGACTTCATGTAATTTCTTTGACATGTACATGTAAGCTAGTAAATGCAATTGTAGATGGGTGCCTGAACTGAAGCAGATGGCATTCTTATCGGGCCACTCCTTGTGCCTTTCGCCGGGTGGTCTAATCCATAAGGCAACGGGACCATATTAAGAAAAATGCGGTCCCATGGAAGCCGGTGGTGACCAAGAATAATTTCATACTCCAGTTATTCCTTCAGTATCCTGAAGCTAATGTTCACCATTTGTTTTCCAACTCCCTCAGGGTGGATCCTTCATACTCAACAATCCATTTAAAAGCCGGAAATTCGCTTTTCGCCCTCTTAATTTCATAATAAACACATCCAGCGCGAAAAGACAGTGAATTAGACTTCCTTAACAGTAACCATATAAGCCTAGCCGTGTGAATTCACTTAGAGAGAAGTAGTGCGGACTCTCCTCACTCTCGGATATATCATAGTATTCAGAGGCGTTGTAATTGTTAGTAAGATTTGTACACCACTTTTTATAATTTTGTAAAATTTCTTACTTATCTTATCTAGATGGTGATTTGAACGGTGAGATTAATGCAACTAATTTGGACAACAATCAACTGGTACTATTAGTATCTTACCAGATGGATTCGTTATTAAATTCGGTGATGAGCAGGTTAGATTTTATTATCTTAAACATGATTAAACTCGTGTGTGTATTTTCAGACGTGCACCTATATATATATATATATATATATATATATATATATATATACGTGCACGATGTGAAGGTTATTTAATGTATCATTTTTTATGGCCTTTTGCCGGTTGTACTGTATACATTCATGTTGTTGTTTTTATTATCGTACAGTGGACAGTCGTGGAGTTATGTCACATCTCTAAACGTCATCAACACCTGTTTAAAAGATCCAACGTCGATGGAAACTTATTAGTGTCTAACCGTTATTCTTCGAAAAAGGCATCCTACTTACGCTGAAATTGTGTCATTTTACTTGCTTCTGCTTAAATCCAATTTGAATATTACTATTTTAGTAACCATATATATGGCAAACGTAGGACAAATTAACACTAAAGTGCAAAGCGAACAACTAGGTGGGCAACAGAGATCATTGCTCGAAATATAGATTTTAGTGCTCGTGGTGATTTTGTTACATTTGTGATTGACAACTAAAATTCCGAATCATGAAATCACAATGATTTGGTATACAGTGTTCTTCATTCGTTAATGACTTCATCTTCTTGGTACTTTTAATTAGACCTCTGATTTATTTTTCACTAAGTGTAATTATTATCTTCATCACTCTCTTTCTATTTCAGAAATTTATCAAATTGCATAATATTAAACGTTGTTGTACAATAAAATCAGAAATATTTACGATTGATGTCTACGGTAAGTGGTTCATTATATATTTTTTTATTTAATAAAATTAAACATACTTCCATTTAATAGTTGAGTTCATGAGTCAATTAAAACTACACCATTATGGAAAACCTGGAATCATTGGACGACCGTTTCATCTTAGTATCAGACTTCTCAGCAGTGTGCGTCCACGATCCTGCTCGCGGAGCCGAAGGTCCTAGGTCCGAATCCCACTCTCAGGCTCGTGGATGCGCATTGCTGGCTATCCAATGCTTTCAGGTTTTCTATCGGGGTGTAGCTTTAATTGACTCATAAACTGAACTATTAATTTACTACAATCTACACAAAAACCGTCTTCTGATAATAATTGGATCTGTTTTAATCTGACTAAAGGGCATTTTCTGTCTTGTCATTCTACACTATTTAAACCTGTGTGAATTCTACTTGGTTATTTATCCATTTATTCTGAAGACATGAGTTACACTGATTCATGAAATGTTATAAACTGCAACTTCTACTCAATAATATATCATTCTTTTATTACTTATATCCTGCTCAATGTTCAGTTTTTTTTTCGAAATAATAAAGTCAAAGTTTAGTATTAATGCATGAAATCAGTCTTTCTTGATAGTTCTATAGGTAGATGTTCGTTAAAATTCCACTTAAATGGTGATGATCCAGTAACCTGGTACATACAAAAATACCAAATTAACTAGCTGTTCACGCTTGAAATATCTTTAGTTGCTCTGATGCAACGATCTTTTGCGTATATGAATTCGTTGCTGATTATTTTCAGTAACTAGAAGATACTGTCTCTTTTTCCTTCTGTCACACACACACCCATGTTGGTGTAATATGAAAAATAGTTGTATATCTCATTCCACTCTAGTCTCATCAGTGGTATAACTTGTGTCATTGATCATTTAGGTCTTTATACAAATAAATATATAATAGCTGGTTCTGTAAACGTTTCTTATTTCATTCCAATTTTTATCATTTTTATTCTCTACTTCAAATAAATATCAGATCAAGAGAAGAAAGCAATGATCACTTATCGATTTCAAACGGATATGGTATGTTTATATTTGATATAATTAACTATTCTCACTATATCTTCCATTGTATTCACTTCATTTCTATTTTCAAATATGAATGTATAAGTAGATTTCCTATAGGATGAATCACATATGAAAAAAAAACGTAATTATACTTAGCACTACTCACCTTTTGTTGCACACTACATTACTGTTGGGATATTCAGAAAAATATCCTGTTAATTCTAATTCTATCCTTGGACTTGTAATGGTATCATTTTCCTATTGGTGATTTTCCTGTTGCCCAAATATTGTACAAATGTTATTTTCTATTTTATGGTACGTTGTGGTCTATCTGATTGGTATATAAACAGAGTATGTTTGAAATAAATAATTCGTATTTCAGAAGCTGGGATTTGTACTCTGAACTTAACAGGCAGATCTAGGCAGGAAGCAGGGCCAATCAGGACTGTAGGCTGCTTGTACTTGTTTTATGTGTCATTGATCCGATCGATAATCCACTGCTCTCAAATCGGTGGTCACAAGTTATAACGATTACATCCTATGCAAATCAAAGGATCAAATGACAAAAGAAGACAAACCAACCATCATCTACAAAATAAGTTGTGTAAGTTGCGAAAACCACTACATCGGATAAAGCGGATGCCTTCTCCATCTTCGCCTGCATGAACATCAATTAGCAGTGAAACGCCATGACATGTCCTCACTTATATCAATGCACGTGGACAACTGCGGACACACAATCGACTGGAAAATTGTGTAAATTGTAGATAGAGGCGATTCGAAAAACAGCAGAGCATTTTTAGAAGCTTGGCACTCAGGTCAATCAACAAGTACATTGAAATCGATTCAATTTATCAACCGATCAGGAAGATTATAGATAAACATAGGAAGAGAAATCAAACCGATGTAAGATACAACGAAACGAAGAAGTAAACAATGACAGGTATAATGTCAAGAAGAACCAATCAACATGGAGTTGTACAGGACAAGCTGTGTGGAGAAATTCTAACACTTCACTTCTACCTGACATTTATGCTAATGGTGTCGTTGAGAAGGAGAACGATGAAATTTCCACGACCAAACTACCCAACTTAGAGAACAAAACTCGATCGAAAAAGCAACATTATCACCGTTTTTATTGGTTAGTTGAAGTCATTGAAATGAACTGAGGATTGATGTATAATAGTTTAGAGCTTTGAAATGCTTGAAAATTCGTAATGTATAAAACTTTCTAGTCAGAATATCATTGTGTATCAATCAGTCAGCTACAAAATAGGACCAGGCACATATATGCATCGGTCTAAGTTGCTATACTTCATTATCAGTATGTCAGATAAAGGTTTTAAAATACTCTCTATTCTATAGAGTTATTCTTCAAATAAGAGATACATGATCACAAAGCAACGCAATTAATAAATCTTAATAGGTACATAATTAAGACATTTTCGAAACAAAATTAAGAGAATCTTCATCGACTGAGATGTTTGGGCCATGTGTTATATATGCCTGAACACCGATTACCACGACGTGCAATGCTAACCGTTGTTCGGGATGGTTGAAAGAAAGTTAGGGGTGACCAAACCAAAACGTGGCATCAGTGCTTGAAGTCACTAACGTCTAGTCTAAGTCATCTTGGTAGATGCAGACTACTTGGTTGGAGTCCAAGCGACTATCGTAACCAATGGTTAGAGACTCTTGGTGACATGGCTCAGAATCGATCACAATGGAGTAGATGGATACACACTCTGTCTTCTCTTAAACTAAGAGATTAAAATGGCTTCATATCTTTCTTTCTACGAACTAATTCTTTCTTCCTGTACTATATCCTTATTGTAATCTTTCTTTTATATATTACCACCTCTGAATTAACTACTTTTATGAATCCGGTGTCCATCTTGTTGTGTTAATGAGGTATGTCAACTTGGACCGGTACATATACGTGCCTTGTCCTACATTGTAGCTGACTGACTGACTGACTAAGAGAAATAAAAAACCACATTTATACTTGCAGGGTTAACTTGTAGGTTATGAATGTTAAAAGATATAACACCGTAGACTTTTTGTTGTTGTTCTAAATAACGTATCTAGACAGTCTATTTGCATCATATTTAGCGAATGTTTATTCCCTAATGAAGTTCTAACCGACATTACTCAGTTTGAATCATCAAGAAGATAACTAAAATTCTCATAGAAGTGTGTCTAAACAATTTTTCTTCCATTTTCCAAACATTTGTAAGATGATTATATTACTTTTAATATTCTATTGTTATCCATTGAAATCTCTATAGGCTTTAATAATTTTAAGCTTATGGAAAAGTATCATTGAATCGGCTCTTCGACCTAAATTGAAGAATATGACAAAGTGATGATTGATGATCATGATCATGATGATTGGTCAGTTTATTGTTGGACCCCAATATGTTGTCTGTTAATGTGTTTGTTGTTGTTGTCCTTGTCGTCGTCGTCGTCATTGTCATCGTCATTTTACATTGAATTGCTCTATATTGTCTCCGTTTTCTTTGTGCTACTTTTTAAGTCGAATTTTATTTATATATGAATGAGTTTTATGAAATAAAATTACATACTTACTTACTTCCATAGTTTACTCAAGTTTTAAAGCCTAATCTCTCATAGTTTATAATGTAATTGAACTATTACATACTGTCTGTGTATATTTTTGAGTTGAATACATCCATACAAAGTTATATTGATTTAGGTCGCTAATTAGTTTTATATATCGAAAATGGTGATTAAGAGCATATGGGACTCATGTGCTGCATATCAGCTTAGCTCAATAAGTTGTTGTTCGAACCAAATTTACAATTCTCATCAAGTACCCTTTCTACTACCTTCATTTGATTGAAAGATATACCGGATCAAATACTAACAATGTGTTTTTAACCTTCAATAAACAAGTTTTATAGCCATATTACATAAATGACATAAACCTTCTGGGTTCCATGAATAATCCTGAACTACCTATAATTATTAAAACTTCACCTCATTGCACAATCAAGTGACTATCAGGATTCAATAGCTAAGTGAATAGCATATTGGTGTTTTGAAGCAAACGGTATTGAGTTCGAATCCCAAATAGGATTCTACTGGTAGCCTTTATCCATCTTTGTATATATAATAATACTTATGTTCACTTTTATGTTTGTTTATTCTTATTTCAGACAACTCATTTATTTCAAAATTTTGTATCACTTTTCTCAATGTCATCATCATCATCATTTAAGTAATTCATTTACTCTGGGAGAATTCAAATATAATCAAATAAATCAATGATGTCATAGCAACTAATCATAATACATTGGGATACATACAAAGGAAATAACATATTTTTTGTTGTTGTTGTTGTTGTTGCTAGTTATTGTTCCCAAATCAATTCTGTATGTACATGTGATGAATGTATTTTAAATGTTCACCTCCTGTATTTTATTCTTGTTCAACAGTGTTAATTGTCTTCCTTATAATATACACATTTCAATATTCTTTCATTCCTTGTAGATGTTGTGATCATGAGTATGTGTGTGTGTGTGTGTATTTCTTCTCTACTTGATGCTTACATAACTTACTTTAGATTGATTGAAAAGAACAATATTGTATACATTTTGGTTTCTATTACATTTTATTCTATGTATCACAAGTGAAAGTGATCGAATTTCCTCTATTGTATTTTATTGTTTCAGTGCCTGTTGTCGTTATTCAATTGTATTGACAAATGATTATCATTACTTACTTACATATGTCTGTTACTCCTTGTGGAGGAGCATAAACCGCCCATCAGCATTCTCCATTCAACCCTGTCCTGGACAATTCTTTTCAGTTCTTTCTAATTGTTATTCATCCTTTTCATATGTGCTTTGATTTCTCGACGTAATGATCATTAATACAATCATTATTATAGTTCAGGTTATCTGTTTAGAATCATTTCAAAAGATACCATTTCATTATATGTCTTCTTTTATTCACAATTATCTGTATGATGTTTCAAATGTCTTTTTCCTTTTGGCTTCATTTACTTTATATAAGTCATTAGTTACCTATTTGATTATCAATGATCTTTTGTTACTATAGTTCTAATTCATTATTACTGTGATATTTATATCCTCTATCAGTTAGTGTTTCCCTAATATCATTTTCACTATTAACAATGATACAGATGACCAATTTCCTTCGTATTCCCTCCTCCTTTCTCCCTTCTTACGACTCATTATTATCTTTATAACTGAAGATGAAATCTTCATATAACTTTCTAGATTGTTGATTATAAATTTCTTTGTGTTCTTGTCTGTTTACTTCATTTACATTCCATGAGAAAATGGGTTATGGTAAGATTTGTTTAGTTGTATTTTACAAAATCTACACTCTATTATTATTCACATCACTTTGTATCTGTGTGGTAATGTTCATATAGCAACTTGAACTGATGTATTTTGCGTACGTACGAAACTCTACGTTGTTATTGACTGGCTGACTGACTGATTGATTAACATCATCTTCACATACACATTCCTCGTTGTATATGTCAATTTGTTTGAGAAATTACTTTTCATCGGTATTATTATTATTATAATCAGTCGTAATATTGCTTATTTGTTGCAGTTTTCTTAATGTAAAAATTTCGATCATTTGTTATAATACAATTTGATTGAACCCAGTTATTTTCTTACTAAAAAATAAAGAGGAGACAATAAATTGAATTAGATTAAAAGATTAATTATAGTGGATATTGAGCTAGAATGATTATTTCAATGGTTGAGGTCATGTGTCATTTGAAGCTAGACCACCATGAAAAACCTGGAAGCACCAGACGACCATCTCGTGGGACTCCTCAACAGTGCGCATCCACGACACCGCCACGTGAAATTCTCACCCAGGACCTATCGGTCTCGCGCGCGAACGCTTAACCTCCAAACCACTGAGCGGGCATTCAATTATACTAATGTCTTACTACAACTAATCCACGAAATTGAGCGACTCATCCCTCATTGTCTTCAGTGAGTTTCTATCCCACAACAGACCCGGTTGAACTCCACTGGTAACGGCTTCTCACTAGAACTCCAGGAGTTTTTCCTGAAGTCAGTCACTAGTGAGCAGTTGATTATTATCAAAATTGGTTTTGTAGAGAGTTTTTTAGAAATTTCACAGGTTGAAATCATGAGAAGCCGTTACCAGTGGAGTTCAACCAGGTCTGTTGTGAGATAGTAACTCACTGAAGACAATGGTGTACGGTGGCGCAACTTCGTGGATTGGTTGAAGTTAGACATTAACATCGTTGGATGCCGGCTCAGTGGTCAAGTGCTCGCGCGCGAAGCCAGTAGGTCCTGTGTTCGAGCCCCGCGTGGTGTGGGATCGTGGATGCGCACTGCTGAGGAGTCCCATACTAGGACGAAACGGCCGTCCAGTGCTTTCAGGTTTTACATTACTTATTGTAAGATTGTGTGCTTGCTTTGGTCCGATTTTAAGTATGCTACTTATAAGTAACTAGATTTCTAATAATAAATATATATCACACGAGAAAGTTTAATTAAATATATGGTGTGGAATGCGAAAATAACCGAAATACAAACAGTGAATAAGAAATTGCTGTTCATGCGCCTACAATTCAGAGGGTATACGTCTAGAGAAATATCAACTCAGAGATTACGCAGGTCAATGCAAAAATCTTTCAACGCTGATTGATAGATATTAATGGTTTACCAAACAATGATCATACTCTATCTAGATGGTGACCAATAAGCATCATGAAATCCGTGAAACTATGCTTAAATCCTACACTTTTCACTTTCAAAGGGACTTTATATAAACAAACGAACGGTTTAACCATGTGATCTGCAGTATCTCCAATTATTGCAAATTTATCTGTGTACCACATTGAGTCGTCTATTTTCGCCAGCACCATCAGACAGAGTTTCTGGCTCAGATATTCAGATGACACATTTGTCATTATTAAAAAGACTCTTCTTTGAAATCTCTCCAAACACATAAACGCTATGTGAGAACACATCAAATTCACTTTCAAAAAGGGAAAATGAACCATCAATCTTAGACTGTTTGTTTGAAAGGAATTCTCAGTAGTCTAAATCAGATCATATATCGAAAACCGATACATTCAAATCGGTATGTTGATTTTAACTCTGCAAATCCATTCAGTACAAAAATGCCCCAAGCACTAAATCTTTTCGGAAGAGTAATCAAGATGATTACCTCAGTAGAAAACCAGCTGAGAGGAAAAACGAATGCCATCGAAATACTATGAAGTATTAATTTTCGTGAAATTATTATTATAAACATATTAGAACACAACTTTCCTTCTGTAAACAACAGACCTAATGAACGATGTTGGATTGGTACTGTGATTTTACTTACGTCCAAGGTTCAACAGAAGTACCACAACAGATATTAAAAGAGCACAAAATTAAAACTTTCTATAAGACAACTAACACTCTAAGAAATGCTTTAGTTAAAATTACCGATAAAACTCCATTCGTTTTCATTCAAAATTTTGTCTACAGATTAGGCTATATCGATTTTGATGTGTTGTTCTATATTGGAGAGTTTTCCCGTGAAATTTCGACTGATGTCAAAGAATATTTAAGTTACACAAAAACACCTCATAACAATCCTATAGAATTAGAAATCTTACAGGTTAAATCAGCAATAACAGTACATGCTACTTTGAAAAATCATCAAATCGATATTAAAGAAATCAAATGAATTCGGAAAGTCTGTTCCAACTGTCAAGAGAGGCGAGTAGTCAAAACATTTCACATAATGCTAAATCCCTCTGATCTCATTAGGAAAGAAGGTCTGAATATTCATCGAATCTGGACTGTCTCTCCAAACAACCACATTTAATCTTATTATTTTGTTACACACAGTCTGAACATACACACACACAGAGACCTACCATTCAAACCCATTACTTCATATTACAAATGTGTACATTTTTCATAACAATAACCTGACACACAAATTAATACAGTGAAAGGCTATACAAATTCACCATTACTAAGAATTACTTGACATTGATATATTCAGATCTTTTATGATACTGATTATACTAAAAACATTCTGCTTTTTTTACTTACTTACTTACGCCTGTTACTCCTCGTGAAGGAGCACAGGCCACTCACCAGCATTCTCCATCCAACCCAGTCCTGGGCAATCCTTTCCAGCTCCTTCCAGTTGTTATTCATCCTTTCCATATCTGCTTCTATTATCCGACGCAATGTGTTCTTTGGCCTTCCTCTTTTCCACTTCCCTTCAGGATTCCAAGTTAGGGCTTGCCTCGTGATGCAGGTTGATGATTTGCGTAATGCATGTTCTATCCATTTCCATCGTCTTTATCTAATTTCTTCTTCAGCTGGAAGTTGGTTTGTTCTCTCCCACAGAAGGCTATTGCTGATGGTATCCGGCCAATGGATGTTGAGTATCTTGCGTAGACAGTCATTTATAAGTACTTGCACTTTCTTGATGATGGCTGTAGTAGTTCTGCAAGTTTCAGCTCCATACAGTAGAACTGCCTTGACGTTCGTATTGAAGATTCTCACTTTGATATTGGTTGAAAGTTGTTTTGAGTTCCATATGTTCTTCAATTGTAGGAATGCTGTCCTTGCTTTGCCAATCCTCACCTTTACGTCTGCATCTGAACCTCGTTGTTCATCGATGATGCTTCCCAGGTATGTGAAGGATTCCACATCTTCCAGAGTTACGCCATCAAATGTGATTGGACTGGTGTTCTCCGCTTTGAATTTGAGGACCTTGGTTTTCCCCTTGTGTATACTGATGCAATTTTTCTACTCATTAGGAATAAAATATATTTATTATTAACTCTCTACCGAGTGTTCAATTTATTTGAAATTTTAATAGCTGAGATTATGAGTCAATTGAAGCTAGACTACCATGGAAAACCTGGACGGTTCCGAGGTTCAAATCTCTCGAGACGGGATCGCGGATGCGCACCTTTGACGAGTCCCATACTGGGACGAAACGTCCGTCCAGTGCTTCTAGGTTTTCCATGGTGGTCTAACTTCAAATGACTCATGCATTCAACTATTAGAATTACTATAATATCCACAAAAATCCCTTCTGATATTATTTGAAATTATCACGTCCAACCCTGGAATTGATATCTATAACTAGTAATTTTATTGTGAAATTCCTTTGATAAGTCTGTCGTAAAGTAAATAAACACTTTCAAACCTTTTATCTATATGATCAGATTTAAATGATTAATTTGTCTTTGTGTTTATGGAGTTTTGGTTAGAGTCAAGACAGTTCTACTATACGAAGCTGAAACTTGCAGAACTACTACAATCATCATCAAGAAGGTACAAATATTTATAAATAGCTGTCTACACAAGATAATCAACATCCATTGGACGGATACCATCAGCAACAGCCTTCTGTGGGAGAGAACAAACCAGCTTCCAGCGGAAGAGGAAATTAGGAGAAGACGATAGAAATGTATAGGACATACATTACGGAAATCACCAACCTGCATCATGAGACAAACGCTTACTTGGGATGCTGAAGCGGAACGGAAAAGAAGAAGGCCAAGGAACACATTACTTCGGGAAATAAAATCAGACTTGAAAATAATGAATAACAACTGGAAATAACTGGAAAAGATTGCTTAGGTCAGAGTTGGATGTACAGTGCTGGTGGTCAGCCTATGCTCCTCCACGAGGAGTAACAGACGTAAGTAAGTAAATTTATGAAGTATTGACTATTACTGTGAAGTTCAGTGCCTTCATTTTACATTTATATCTTAAACTGATCATTAATAATTGTACAGTCTCTCTCTTATTCCATTCACTTATATATATACTCAGGTGGAATCTCGCTGATGATGTCACTCAAATGCTTATGTAAAGCAGCCATTGAAATACTAACCGTTCGACAATCGAATTCCGTATCCAATGTTTCTCAACTCATTATATTTGTTATCATTGGATTTTCATTGCACTTATAACAAGTCAAGTGAATGAATCGTTATAGAAATGTCGGTAACCATTAAATTCCTGTTAGTGAACATCCTGTTCATATAAAGGCAGTGGATCGGATGTCATTACCAGTGCCATAACAGAGTGATCACAATCATACACAACCAGAGAAATATTGGAAGTACTAAGTGCAGAACAATAGTAATAATTGCTATGATCAGTCTTTTGTTATGTATGTTCCAGGTTGTATTGTGATCTACTGTTAAGGATAAATTAGATTTAAATCAGTGAAGTTTACCAGGAACGGTATAAGTGTAAGATATTTACAGGTAGAAAGGTTTAATGAATAGTCTCGATAATAATAAAGATAAAACACTAGTTTGATTTCACGGACAGATTAAGGCAAATTACTCCAAATCCCTAAATATTTACTGGTAAAAGGGTTCAAATAGAGAGAGAAGATTTAAGATGAGATCGCTTCACTAATAATAAAGAGTTACGGACTATGGGTAATTTTAGTGGTCTCACAATTAATCCTGAATAACATACTGTTAACTTCAACCTGATATGTGAACAACATCTGAACACCCTTTTCAGATACTATGAAATTTGTATTATTGAATATTCTTTAATGCAAACTATTTCAAAGATCGTTTAACTGGGTGCTCACGCTTTACTGATATCGAAAACGGTTTTCAATCTGACTTTTATGTACAGAAGCTACTTGATTTCAGCGTTACTCGATAATCACTGTTACGATTTGCAAATTCATGTGCATTATCTATTCTTCTTTACTATTCTCCATTATTAGTTCCTGAGTTCTTAAGGGAAGCTTTTGCTCTGTTGGTGAATGTGCTGTAAGCAATTGGTAAGATATATGCTAAATCCTTATATCTCATTATGAATGTGGTAATGGATAGATGTATGAAAACTTGTAGACTACTGTCATGTGTTATTCTCTCAGATAATAATCATGCTTCCCATTTATATATTTCTCTTTGTACATCTGCCGGTAGAACAAGGTGCAGATACAAAAGCTCTACAGTATCTTATCAAACGAATGTGAAATGATACGAACAGGTTGGAGTAGGGGGAGAAGTAGTAGTAGTAGTTGTTGTTGTTGTTGTTTTGTTGTTGTTGTTGTTGTTGTTGTTGTTGTTGTTGTGAAATGATAATATCGATTATTATCATGCTGACACTAGTGTACACTGAAATTATGATGGTAAGATCGTTATTATTATTTTTATAAGTTGTACTGGTCTTGTGCGTGCTACTTATACTAACATAAGTAGTATATAACGCGAGTCAAGAATGTAATGTTTGGCAGCAGATTGGGAAGATCAAGAAAGGAAGAACGGGAATAAAAAGCAATCAGTATAGAAATGCAAGAACAATGAAGTCTGAGACAATGATTGAACATTTTGCAAACGAAGTATTATAGTATGGTTTTTTCTATTTTACCAAATAACTCTGTAATGTTGTGCTAATTATAATTCGGTTGTCCTCAACTGTGTTCACCTTTACTACACTGCTAGTAATATTGCAATCATTGGAAGCAATGATTACAAAAGCGCAGGACAGTTGTATATAATTGAACATTTACAACTATTAACCACAAGTTTGTTTACTTTAATAAATAATTAAAGTGTATAAAGTCATTTAAACCTAGTACAAATCAACGACACAAGTCAACTCATGCACATTCAATGCTCACACATATATGTATAGAGACTAAATTTGTTATTGTTTTTTTTAGTCTTGTATTAAGCAATAATGACTGGCACCGATAGAAAGCAATTTTCATGATAATCTGTAAGTATGTGTTCAATCAAAACAGGAACCGAGGTAAGATTATGGTGTGTGAAAGTCGGTAAATCAAATCAAACTTTAACAAATACTCACAATCACACACACACACACACATTAGTTCATAAGGCTGTATGTTATCATCAAACATCGGAAGTGACACCAAGATCCTCTGATAAATGATAAGCATCATTTTATTTATTGTGCTAAACTGTTAAGGTCATCCGTTATTTGTGATCTAGTGAGATTATCAAATATCTCAGATAAAGAGAATATTAGATAGTAATGAAAGGAATGTAGGTAGATTGACGTGAATGTCATAATTTGAAAAGAACAAAATAATCAACCTTTTTTTTATATAATTAAGGTAAACAAACGTGAATGACATTGTAATTCATACAAAAATATTCACTGGTGTTCCGTTTCAATAACTTTGTATAATTTAATCATTGAATTCATGAGTCTATTGAAGCACTAGACGGCTGATTCGTCCTATTGTGGGACTCCTCAGCAGTGCGCATCCACTATTTCGTCCGCAGTAAATGAACTTATGACACTCGGTCTCACGTGCGAACAACCAACCTCAAGAATACTGAGCAGGCGTCCAACGATATTAGTTTCTTACTTCAACTAATCGACAAAATTGAGCCACCGTACTTCAGGTTTTCCATGGTGGTTCAGCTTCTATTGATTCATGAATTGAATGGTTAAATTACTACAATCTCCACATAACCCTTCTCTGAATGAATAATTATTTATTGTAATCATCCGATTTGTAGGTCTATTAGGTTCATGATCTCAAACACCGGTTTACCAAATCTACATTCTACACTCATTCTAAACTCAATTATACACAGATGGATGACAGATTTACTGCAGTTCACCCAGATTCTCAAGTTATATACATACTATTCACTTATATGTAGATCTTAAACATTGAAGGTTTGTTGTGCTAATGTCATCAATGTTATTGTCTAGTATTTTCTCGAAGAACAAGCTTCAGAAGAATATATTTGAATGTGATAATTTGGAAAGAATTTGATAGTAAGTGACATGAATCAGAATCAAATGAGTCTGTTGAATCGCAAGCGGAAACTGTGAACTAGAGTACAAACAAAAATACTTCAATGTAGAGGTAATATGTGCCATCATAAAGACGATGATCCTATTGACTGCTTTGTACATGTTTACTGTTACTCGTCCTGCAATTGTGAACTACATACACCCTATTATCTTTCGGAAATTTTCTTTCAACACGAGTAATCAGGATCAACCTTATACTTTACTTCTCCGGTTTTGTTTCACAAATACATCGGAAATTCGTTTGCAGAGTGAGTTCAGCACGAATTAGCAAATAATTGATCAGTCATGTAGACAAATATGGAATATCTTCCACTAATTAGCTTTAACTACAGATGTAGTTAAAGATTTAGCTGTGTGTTTTAGCTCCGTCATCACCTTCTGTGTGTCCGTCTCCGTGTACCCATTTTGTTGTGTTCTTCTGTGAACATTACATATTTTATTCAAATACGACATCTGGTATAAGAACCACGGTAGTTTTCAAGTGAACAGTATATGTTGTATTTTTCAGACAGTCGGAATTATCGACTGTATGTCAGACTAAGTTAGAAGAAGGACTATCATAAACCACTGCGAAATAATGTGTGGTGTTTGAATGAACTAATGATACCTTTGTACTTGTTGAATGCTTGATTGAGAATTCTAAATACAGTACATTCGTTTTTGGTCATCTAGTACTTCTTGATCCGATTACGTTATTTCTGGGATTCTTAGTTCATACCATAATTCAAGTACTTCAGTTTATCAGATCATCTTAATCATATTGACAGAATTTTCAATGTTACTGAGATGGCACTATCTAAACAAATACTTGTTTTGATACACTTACCCAACACTTCATAAATGACGTCACCAAGCCTGTTAATTGTGTTTAGTCTATCGACAGTGTCAGTTGTCAACGTACCGGGATACTCATCTCCGACTGATAGCTTAAATGCTTCAGATCACATTTCTTTATATCCAATCACGAACATACAAGCAAATACATTTAGTTCATAAGTAGTATGTCACATCCCAATTAATCACATTCCAATGTCTTCTCATTCCAACTCAGGCAAACCCATAAAATTGTCTGTTGTCAATTGCATTATACTTGTTGTCAAAGTGAAATCAACATTCATTTGCATACATATACACTTGATAAGTTGCCTGACCAAGTTGTTTCTGGGATACGGTATAACACACGAAATTTGTCAGACATAATTTAAATTAATTTAATGGAGAATAACGAGAAAACAGATGAAGAACAAGTACAAACAGACTGCAAAGATGGACAATTGATCTAGATATCAAAGAAAGGCGATCTCAGCAACTGTGATAACTATAGGGGCATCACTCTTCTCTCAACAGGATTTTGTTAAACAGAAGGAATGACTCCGAAGACACTCAACTTCGAGACTAACAGGCTGGATTTCGTAATGACGGATTGCGTACCGACCAAATCGCGGCTGTATGGATCATTATGGAACAATGGATTGGATGGAATTCATCACTCTACATCAACTTCATTGACGACGGGGAAGCATTTGACATCGTGAATAGGACAACACTATGGAAACTTCTTCGATACTGCGGCGTACCTGAGAATATAGTCAACATCCCTCTGAATTCATATGATGGATTAAACCACAAAATCGTTCATGGAGGACAGCTCACAGACTCGTTCGAAGTAAAGATCGGTGTCAGACAAGGTTACCTACTCTCACACTCTCTCTTTCTCCTGATGATCACTGAATCATGAAGATGACAACATCTGTTGGAAAGCATGTGATACAGTGGACAACTAGGATACAACTGGACAATCTAGAATTCACAGAAGATTTGGCTCTTCTATCACACACGCAACAACAAATGCAGGAGAACACGATCAGTGTAGCAGCAGCCTCAGCAACACTAGGTCTCAACATAAACAAAGGAGAGGCGAGATTCTGCGATACGACACAACATGCACCAAACGAATCACACTTGACGGAGAAACTTTGGAGGATGTAAACATCGACATATCTGGATAGCACCATTGATGAACAAGGTGAATCTGATGCAGATGTGAATGTGTGGATCGGCAAATCAACAACAGCATATCTACAACTGAAGAACATCTACAACTCAAAACAACTTCCAATCAACAACAAAGTCAGAATTTTCAATACAAATGTGAGACAGTTCTACTGTATGTGGCAGAAACTTGGAGAATTACGAAAGCCACCATTCAGAAGATACAAGTGTTTAAAGCAATTGTCGGCGGGAATCTACTTTATGAACGATCTTTGAACAAATTTTCAAGGGCCTTGACAATTATTGGCCAGTCAGAAGACAGTTCTTATAAAGTAAAAATATATTATAAGAAACCAGTGAATTACAGTGGATATTCTTCTTCTACATGATTTAAAAACTTGTTAAGTTTTATAAAGTTTCGGGTGTTGTGAAATCATAATGCACACGATATAGAAACTCGTCCATATGGCTCCGTAATAGTTGTCCTCTGGAGCCGTGATACGGTTTTAAGAACTCCTTCAATCTTGACCACATGGCTTCAGTGTTATTAGTATGAACCCCGATGTTAGGGTCGACAAAATGACGTTTATGCGCCACGGAATGATGGACATATCCAAGTCTATGAAGGCATCTATACGCTTTCCAATCATCTGTATATATCGTAGTGTCCGGCTGAACGTATTCCTGTATAATCGGTATTATTGTGCTTGCTTGCTGGTTATTGACCCTCTGAAAATGCCGCTTTTGCGTTGACCGGTCGTAAATTCCAAGTACCTGTCAAGTATATTTACTGAAGTGCTATATACCCATTCTCCCTTATACTAAGTCCCCTGTTGTAATTTCTCTTTCACACTACTGTTTCATCTATTTCCAAATACTTCCAACTCCTCCGAATGACTCGTGTAAACGTGCATTTTAATTGCACATATATCACGACAATACTCATACCATTGGACGGCTGAAGTTTCAATAACATCTGCAAATGATGAGCCAGTGATACTGATGCTTTCATAATCCAATTTGCAACTATTATCTTGATTTGCCTCAGTCTCTGTCGCGATCGAACAAAGAAAGTCTCCTTTCGAGCAGACTTCTTTCTCCAACATAAAGAACATCGAAACACAATGTCATCACTATAGTCTGAGCACGGTAATGCAGTCATTTGATTACCGCAGTCACAGGCAAAGGAACTTCTTAGAAAGTCCCTTGTGACCCCCAAATGCCCTGGTACTGCTGATAGTGGGGAGAGTCCGCTCGCTCTCCCGAAATGCTCTCACACGGCCACGGGTATACAACCTCTGCCAGAGAAGTCCTATTCATGTCTTCTCGTGGCAGGGTGTTGTTTACGAAAATGAGAGGACGAAAAGCGAAGGTCCGGCGCTTCAACCGGATCCCGAACCAATGGTGCACATGGGCTCCAGTATCCTGAAGGAACAAATGGCGTATGAACGAATCGTTGATCACCGGCTACCATAGGAATGCATCACCTCACGATGCTCCACTGCCTCGTGGAACAGACCTTCAGGTCAGAGGCTCAGGGTGTGGCCTTCTAAGTAAACCACCTGCTTCAGTTTGGGCACCGGGGCAGTATTACAGCCCTCACAAATATCAAATGGGGTCTGTGTGGCGCATATGTCTTTGGTACCTCCTTGTACCAATATCTACGTGGTAAAATAAAATAATAAAAAATTGTAGCTGCTCAATAATCACCTCTTCGCTAAAATCCGCTGTAAGCCGATCGTACGTGAGCATCAAGTATTGAAATTGGCTCAGTGACCTTGAAATTCCTCAAACGCTTCTAATTGGCTCGTTCATAAATTGAGTCTTGCCACAATTGTCAATGCAGAATACTTCGGATCCGTTCGTAAGACACTATCGACAACAACCTACTGTGGGAGAGAAAAAACCAGATTCCATCGAAGGAGGAAGTCAGGAAGAAGCGCTGGAAGTGGATAGGACACACATTGAGGAAAGAAGGCAACTGTGTCAAAAGGCAAGCCCTCACATGTAATGCTCATGGTCAAAGGAGAAGAGTAAGATCAAAGAAAACGTTACGTCGAGAAGTGGAGATAGATATGTGAAGAATGAACAAAAATTGAATAGAACTAGAAAGGAAGGCTGATGACAAAGTGGGTTGGAGAATGCTTGTCGGCAGCATGTGCTCCATTTAGGGTAAAAGTCGTAAGTAAATAAGTAAGCAAGCAGTTGTACAACTCGAGCAAGTGTTGTCATCGAAATGAAACACTTTACTCGCTGATCTATCTTAATTCGTTTTAAATGACAACGTAGATTACTTTAGTTAGTTATGAATTTGAGTATGGGGCTGTGAAGATTGTCGAGTTTAGAATAATATATCATGGATGGAGCAACGTCAGACCACCACTGAAGACGTGGAAGTACAGGACGGCCGTTTCATCCTAGTATGGGACTCCTCAGTAGTTCTTGTGTTTTCAGTGTTCAGTTGCTTATATAGTTTACCTATATGTTTACTACATGGGACTGAAGTCATCAATATTCAACTTAATTAACCAGTTCTTCTTGTTCACAAGTAATTTGCTGACTTAATACAATAAAGTACTTTTAAATAAGTTTGTGTAGGGCCGTAACTACAGCAAGATAAATTTACTACCATTTGTTGTCTAATTAGTTTGATCATCATTTCAGAACTACATTTCTCTGTTAGATACACACACACACAAAGAGCGAGAGAGAGAGAGAGAGAGTCAAACTAGTTATCCAATGATTATGAAAAGAGATTGAGTTGACTGGTTAGTTGTTCATTCCACTTGATACTATAACATTTCTGTATGTTCAAGCACAGCAATTATTTGGCTAGAGGAATAGTATATAAATAAGAACACATAAATGGTGAAAGATTGAAGCAACTGTCTTGTTATTCAAATTGACTACTTTCATTACAGTTCATTAGAGAACAAGTCGGTATCCAAACAAAGTCATGAAAATCGTCGACGGTCTACTATTTATGAAAAATCTTGAAAATCCAAAGGAGATAACTGAAAGAAAGAAAGTTGATTTGGAGAATGGAGAGCATAATTATTCAAAGAACTTTGACAGGACGTTGACAAAAGAACAAGAAGAAGATGCAACGAGTTTTTCGTCAAAGTTACTTGAGCATAAATCTCAATTAGAGAGTCGTCTACTCACTCGTGAAGATCTGATTAATTTAGACAAAATTGAACCTCGTTGGAGATATATTCGAATAGGATTATTAATTGGATTTGGGATTATATTTTTTGGTCTTTTAGCAGCATGTATTGTTTATATAATTGTTGGAGAAAAATGCCCATCTGTGCCCAAATTACCATTTTGGAAATCAACAGTTGGTTACTGGTTAGATGTGTTTGCATTTAAAGACTCTTCTGGCGATCTAGTCGGTGATTTGAATGGTAATGAGTATTAGTGTAAAACCTCTATCACTCAAATGATGATTTTATCTTTATAGGTCTCACATCTGAAGTAGATTACATCAAAACTGTAGTCGGTGCAGGATATGTGATATTGGGTCCCATTACTAAAGGATTTTACACTAATTCATACAATATGCTCGGATTAGTGGAAGATTACAAGCAGTTAGATGAGGCAGTCGGCACAATGGATGATTTTCGTGGTCTTTTAAAAAGATTTCATAAAAAGGACATAAAAGTTATCTTGACATTCGATTTCAATGCCATATCCATCAATCATAAATGGATCACAGAGAACAAAGTCAAACTGAATTCGTTTGAAAATTCTCTTAATAATAAAGTGAAGTTATTGTCTTTCTTTCATAATCTCCTCATTATTTATTTTACATAAAGATGTCACGATACGGAAAAGCGATCAATGTAGATATCGGTGGTCAGAAGTTTTATTCTGTATTTGGATCACCGAATGTAGATCTAGATTTAACTTCTTCCGAAACTCAGAAAGCAATATTTGTATGTTTCAATGAATCCACTTATTAAACTGTATTATTACCGATAGGATGTGATCCACTTTTGGATGAAAGAAGGAATAGATGGAATTCTCCTGGATAATGCTGCATTTTTTGTTGAAGAAGAAGAAGAAGGAACACAAAGCAACGTAAGTCTACAAATGATAATTCAATGATAATGTTTGTCCCTTTATAAACTATTCTCTTTCCTTTTACTCTATCTGTATATTTAGCTCGGTTCAACATGGTTGGAAAACTGTCCTAATTCTCAATTATATAGAAATGGAAGTGTGAAATTTGTTGAAGGTGTAAGAGAAGAAATGAACAAGTGGATTAAGGAAAGTGGGAAAGAAAAGTAAGTTCGTTATTGATTATCAATGTTGTTGAATGTTTTGTCGTTTAAATCAAAGTGGTAATCAGAATTTTATCAGAGACGAATGTACACCTTTATCTGCTTTAATGTAAATCAGTGATACTTTCCATAATGCTGTGTCATCTCGGTAGTGTTAAAGTATCAGGTTGTAGATCACCAACGTAGATTATGAATGTCGAATGATCAGAGTCCTACTCGAGTTAGATGGGAATGATGTGATGAACTAGCTAAATTCGAAGTCACATCTCGCGGTTAACATCTAACGTGGATTACTTCTTCGACGTATAAAAGTATTATGGCTGCTTTGAAGACCGTATAACACAAAAGACGTTATTAAGGAAATACATTAGTAAGAATGAATACAGAGAAGATAGCGAGACCACTACCACATTGGCTAGTCCATGGCATATGATCAACTGACGAGCGTTGGTTGTCCTTGACTTTGACAGGGACCGACGACCTGTTCAATATTCAGTCACCCAACTGCCGGATGATTTGGTTATGAATCAGTGACATTTTACTGGCCCTACAAAGTGATCAGTAGAAACTCATCTAATCGGAAGTGAATGAAACTACACTTCTTAAACATGCAACAAATAGTTAAATACTTTAAGGGGTTCAGTGGATGCATAGCTTACTAAACAAGATTACTGAATAACAGAATTATTAAACTACTAGTGATAATCTGTGTTTCCTTGTATTCACATTGTATATTGAGTCATTCAATCGTTTATTATAAAATTTGTTACAGAGTTAGTTATTGCTCAAACCATTGACATCATATTTAAATTTACTGATTTCATACAGTTTATGTAAATGATCTCAGAAACACTTGTTTGTTCTTTGTACAATATCTTCTACAGATTATTGGCTGTGAACTCTGGTGATACAGGTTGTGGTGTGGGCGATAATCCAGATCCAATGTTAATGTTCAGAGATGTGGCTGATTTAATAATCAGTCGTGAATTGGTTTTCAATAGGGGTAGAAGTGAATCCCGAGAATCATTCGACAAAACAGCCATACAGAAATATTCTACATATTCAGACTCTGATAAGGAGAAATTAGGATTGATAACAAGTACTTCAAATAATCCAGCAGATTCAGATGTGATTCAGCTTGCATTAACATTATTATTACCAGGTATGTAAACATGATTATGACATCTGTTTATATGAATTAAAACTATTCTTCCATTTTGATATTCTAGTCTTCTAATGCAAATTAATTCATCATTGAATATATGAATTCACAAATTGTGAGACATTTATAGCAACACTATTGAATGAGAACGACGGTTCAAAATTGATACACACTACAAGATGTCATGATGAATGTTTATGAAAACACATTTTCCAACTGCCTGCAAATTCTAAATACCAGAACATTAATCCAACAATCACTGACGACGTCGTCAGGCAGACATGATTGACAAGTTTCCTACATTTTAATAGTATCTTGTTCTGTGAACACAATGTTTACATTGTGAATTCCATCATGAAACTAAGCAAGAAGTGTTTAATCTGTAGTCACTCACAATTAATCATTGAAGCATTTCGATAGTGTAATGTGTTTAGCTTACTCAATTATCATACAATATATTCTTCACATCTATAGGACAACCAATAATTTATTATGGACTGAGACGGGTATCAATAACATGGAATTATCTCTTATTCCGGAAAAGTTATATCCAAAAGGGAACGTTACAATGATGAAGAGGCATTTTGGTCTACACGATCTCATTTACCAATGCCATGGGATTTCAATGGGAGGAGATTTTCAGCAACAGTAAATGACTCTAGTTTTAGTGACTATTTGGATGGTTATTCACATAAGGAAACCATTGAAGTAAGTTATATTAGTGACTTTCATACATTAAAACCTTTGAAGTCTAATATAAAGTAACTGACAAGCTTTATTCAATATCTGTAAGCTACTAACCCAGTAGAGAGTGGGTTAGAGAATGCTGGTCAGTGGCCTATGCTCCATTGTGAGTAACAGACGTAAGTAAGTAGGGATACCCAAGCATAGAAAATAGTAATTCAAATGATTTGTCCACTTCTCAAAACATTCTGTATTTGCACTCTGATGGCTAGTGGTTAAAGGAAACAGAATGGAATAAGTTGGTCATCTGTTTACTACTAATGATCAATTATGGTAGTGTTGAGCTAAACTATTCATCATTCGTAATGAAATTATAAAGATTTTTTATAGTATTCAAGATTCATTCATTTAATATTCGTTAGGATGACAATGTGAAATGAGGAAACGTTGTGTGAATTATGAATTGAAAAATTCAATGATATTTAATTGTGATATAATGCCCGTAATCTGAACATGAACAGACATTGATAGATTCCAGGAAAGTTCACTTCATACCATGTTACAACTTGAATGGATTGGTGAAATAGTGCAGGCAGTCAAATCAGAATGCGACAAACCAAATGAAACTCTGGTTTCAAAGTGAAGTCATGAATGAACTCACCTGGTAACCGACTTACTTTTCAATCAATTTAAGCTACCGTTTCAGTGAGTGTAGTTGTATGTTTATAGACATACAAGTCTTGGTTGATATTGAACAATTTGTGATAAATTGACGGATGGCTTCATTTGAAATGAATACCATATGTGAAAGTATTTATTTTGGTTGACAGAAATAGTTAAGTCATATAGTACTGTTGTAATGCAAACAATTGAACAAATCATTCTGAATATGACAATCTTTTTGTTCTTTGAAGATTCAGCTTGCTGAGGGAAATAATCTATCAAAACTTCATCTCGTTAAGAAATTGGTGACTTTACGTCAGCATCATAGTTTGAAATGGGGAACAATGGAGCGGATAAGTTTTGGTGAAGTAAGTGATTTCATAGTTTACTTTTTCTTAGGTAGTTTTCGCACGCAACCACTGTGTGTTAATGTTTAATAGGAATGTTCAAAGTCAAAAATCATATCACACATCAATAATCACCATGATCAATTTCATGAAAGATAAGCGACTCTTCAACTCTGTTGCTCAATTTTCTTATATCGAATTCCGTTATCATCTATTCGTTACATAACGATATTGGCATAGGCATCCATAAGATAGTTGATAATGTTAAGTAAGGAAGCTATGCCAATGAACAACTTGTTTGGAGTTGTTGAGCTAAAGCTTCATTAATCACTATGTTGAAACATTTGTTTCAATATGTTTACTTATTCTAGATGGTTATTTCATGAACATATTAAGGAAAATGTTGTTCACTCATTCATTCATTATCACCATATCAACATAAGAACTTGAAGCATTAGCTTCGTGACTTCCGAAGGAACTCGGCTTTCACCATGAGGCGTCATAACATTTCTAAATGAAGACCTTCTAACTCCCAAGGCAGAGGTTAAGTGGTTTAAATTATTTTTTCTGATTGGCGTTTTTCAACGAGTTATTTTTCTACGGGATATGGTCTCTAACCCCAGAGGGTCTCCAGACGGAGTTAAAGCTGTTCAATATCTAAGTTTATATATTGTTTGAATAATTTAATTTTAGGAATCGTCGGATCATGTAGAAGCATTTGTACGAAAGGCAAAAGGATTTCCATCATTCATTGTGGTGATATTGAAGCAGTTAATGGAGGATTATCTTTTGGATCTCACTTCTATTTGTTCATCAGTTACATCGAAAATAATTTATCCTTCACATCCACATTTACAAGTTGACATTCCATTAACAACTTCAAAAATATACATTCCGAAAATGGACAATTCAAACTACATCTTAGTATTTCATTGTAATTGATTAGATCTTTATCGTATTTGAAATCCTCTCATCAACATTTCAGATTGATTCGAATCTGACATGGAATAACCATTTGTAGTCTCATTCACTACTCTGTTTATTGTGACTTTCTACGTTCATTTTGTTGGTGTATTGAATTTGACATAAAATTATCTATGGTGTATAACCGTTTTCATTTTATTGTAAATCTCTGATTTTCATGGAGATTGTGAATTTGTCTGTCAACATACTTCGAAACAGAGAGGAAGTGACTATTCTGTGGAGATTCTATGTGACATTCAATGATGAAAGACTGTTTGCTGGATGTTGTATTGTGTCAGATCCACGTGTTTATATACTGATCAAAGTGATTGGTGAAATAGACACCATTTTGTAAGTGCTTAATATGTGTTGTAGTTCTTCTGTTGTACTTTGGGGGTAAGGTAAAACTACGGTATCAATCCAAGAAATTTCATTAAGATGGTTATTTACAGAAATACAGTTTCTTTCTGAGGTAATCATCTTGATTGCTCTTGTGAAAAGATATAATGCTAGGGGCATTTTTGTACTGAATGGATGTGCAGAGTTAAAATCAACATACCAATTTGAATGTGTCGGTTTTTGATATATGACTAGATTTAGACTACTACAGGATTTCGTTACATCAAGTGTATGCTAAACATCTGAGTGGTTCCCTGAGTTGACTCATCCACTATGTGCAGATGTCGTTTAAACAATGAGTCAATTTTCATTCAAATGACTGTTAGGGATCCGACACTTCCAGTTAGTTCACAAAAACCAGATGATACACGATTACATTCGGTCAAAGAGTAATTCAATGAAGTTTGAAGACATACGCCCGTTCGAAACCTAGTGGTTATCACTATTACATGTAGTTCCGAATAATATTATTAATGTGCTTACACGTCTTGTTGTCTAATTAGTCCATGGTTTGACTTTGAATGGCGCACATTTTGTTGGCTTGTCCAGTGAGCAGTACAACAGATGATGAGCACCATAAAAACGTCAGTCACAATTCTGTTTCACTTGTGAAGTGAGAATAGAATCAACATTAATCTTTGCAATTCCTTATTTAAGTTGTTTTGGATAGTTGGTAGGCACACCGGTTATTACAGTCGTTTAGAACAGCAGTCAGGTTATGACTGCTCATCGCCGAATCCAAATAGGATGTTAGTCTCATTTGATTCACTGAGAAATATCTACTATCGGTTCATTCCTAACTGTGTGGTCATATATATTTCAACCACCAGATGTCTTTTTACGTTGATTCTCTTATCATCTACAATTATCAACAGAACCTGTTCAACTGTATGAAAATTGTAAACATATGACAGTAGGAAACATGAGGCGCACTTATTTAACGAACAGTTCTCTATTTTGGATAGATCAGTTCTCAAATATGTATTACTGCAAGCTGACAATCTATGATTTGCTTCACACGTATAGTTGCTAGTTTATGAACTTGAATAGATCATGAACAAGTATTCGGATAGGATAGCATGAATTCATGTTATTTCCTCGAGTCCTCATCAGCTACTTAAAAACCATGAAATATTATTACCAAAACTGCATACGGAAGTCAACTTATATACACAAGTGAAGTCGATTGAAATTATATACACATCATCATGAGGATTAAAGGATAAAATGAAATTTATGAAATGAAGGAATTGCAAACAAATTCATTATACACGAGAAGGTTGTGGACACATCAAAGATAATAATGACAAAGATCAAATTGTGGTGTATGTTACATATGTCAACAGACATATATAGTAGGTGACACTAATCGAAAGCTGAGTGGCTGGCAGCAGAAGGCTAAGAAGATCGAATTGAAGTAAATAGAAACGGAAATAGAAAGGAACTGTGAATTGGAAGAATGTAAAAGACAGTTGATTGAAGATTTTCAAATGAAGCATTCAATGTATGGTTCTCGTATTATTTGATGATATTCTGTACGTAATAATAAACTAGTTGTCCCCATCTGAGTTTTATACCATTACAATAGAACTAATGATGAATGAATGGAATTTATGAAACTGATCTAATCGTAAATAAGAACGAAAAGAACAACGTGGTTCAGACGAGAGATTCATTAACTTTTCAATGATGTCTTTCTAACAACAGTATAATCAGATATACATTTAAAGTAGGATTACATAAGGTGATCAGAAGAGTTTTGAGAATGGACTGTATTGAATGAAAAGCATGGAAACAAGTGAAAATACGTTCATAATAACTAAAGCAATAACTTTTTCACTTTAGTTACATTATCTTACTGAAGCATGTTAAAGAAAAATCGCACAGTCATGATTTAATTACAATGCCCTACTTCACATTGTTTTCTTTGTGAGGTTATACTGTTTCTCTCGAATCTCAGGAATACTTGGTACGATGATCTTGAGGTTTGATGAATAACATACAAACTAATCCTGTTGATTAATGTGATGTTATTATTACTTTAAGAAGGTGAATATTCTGGCTAAAATTCACATGGTATCTTCTTTATAGATTCACTGAGAATAGGATACAATCAAGAAAGTACAGTTCACTATAAGTTGATATTACTTCATTTATTTTTCATGAGGTGAAGTTAGAGTTTTCAGATTATTGGCCTCTATATTCCAACGGTTCGATTTGTTTCAACAATCAGTGTGATTGGTATACACGAACTATAGTCAGTTTGAAGTGCTTACTTAACTTCCGAAGGAACTCGGCTTTCATCATGAGGCGTCATAGTTCTTCTAAATAAAGACCTTCTGACTCCCATGGCAGAGTTTAAAAGGTTTGAATAATTTTTTTCTGGTTAGCGTTTTTTTAGCGAGTTAGTTTTCTACGGAGGGGGGTAGCCAACCCCATGCTCAACCCTCCTCCTTTATCAGGGCTTGGGACCGGCAGTAGCCCCCGGAGGGACTCCAGGCGGAGTTGATTACATCAAAGCAATGTAGGTTATTTATTGATAGGCTATTTGCACGTAACTACTTAAACAGGTTTCCATTAAATACAATCTTAATATTATTACTTACTTGATGGATATATGTTCAGTATGTTACATAAGTAGTACTTTATAGGTAAGCAGCGTCCTAGGCAACGCTCAACTTCAATGAAAATTTTAAGTTACGTAGTAATCAAAATGAGATAAGAATGAAACAACATATAGAAAAGAGATGTCACTTAACGCTGATGAGAAAGGTGAACATCACAAAGAACATTTGTCAAAACAATTTAAAAATGAGATATAGAACAGAGATATAAGGGATAATGTTCCGCTTGACGAATATTAAGCGATAAAGAAGAGAAAAGAAACACGTACCAAGAAACAAATAAGGAAATAAGAGGGAATGTTAAGACTATGGTGAACTAGGGGATTGGATATATCGCCTAGCAAAACAAAAGTCAGACTTCGGTTAATAAACTGCCTAGACCTTCTCTCTTCATAAGTTTCTTATCCAGTTTATCTTAGAAACGGTTCGTCTTAATATGTGAATACTTTTGAATAAACATTTTGATAAAGATAGATATTCAGCACTCAATCTATAGACTTTATATTCATTTACCTTTTGATAACCATGGTGGATAGAGGCCGTATATGTGGCTGGGAAAAGGTTAGGGGTGACCAAACCAAAACGTGGCATCAGTGCTTGAAGTCACTAACTTCTAATCTGAGCCATGTTGATAAACGCAGACTACTTGGTTGGAGTCCAAACGACTATCGTAACCAATGGTTAGAGACTCTTGGTGACATGGCTCAGAATCAATCACAATGGAGTAGATGGATACACTCTCTATCTTCTCTTAAACTAAGAGATTAAAATCGCTTCATATCTTTCTTTCTTTTCAATCATTTCTCATCAGGCACTCTACAATTATAAATCCAGATTAATAATCCATAAAATTGGCCAGATTTAAGGCAGAGAGTACATCATCATTTGGAAATGGTAATATGTGAATCAAGAATTGTTTGTTATATAAAAATAAAATCGTTAATGTTGGGGCTGACTAATATGAAGTGTTAACTTGAATCAGTTTATAAGTGAAATGAAATTGTGAGATAAATCATGATCAGAATAAATATGGTCAACATGGGGTAAGAGAGAGAGAGAGAGAGAATATTGTGATTACAAATCGGAAATTGCGTAATATGTAAAATAATCAGGTCAAATATAGTAGGTTCAGGGGTGGACATAAAATGAACATTAATCAGATTATGTCACCACATTATAAGATTGATTATTAGCTAGTTGGCCAGGGTAAAAGGAGAGGCTGAACATACTTCTTTTGGATACAAAGCTCTGGCTTTTTGATCCGAATAGCAATTGCTTCAGCCGTCTGTAGGATTCGCAGTCTGACGGAATTAGGTAGACTGCTGTTGACACGATAGATTATTGCAAAAGATTGCTCCATGTTGGCTGTATGTCCTGTTTGGACTAAATGGTCTAAGATGGAGCTGTTAACAGTTTTGACAACACCTTTGCTTAACCACACGGGTAGGTGCTCACGAGCCCGAATGTACAAATTCCTAGAACATCTGCCGATATAACTTGCTCCACAGGAGCAGTTGAATTGATAGATACAGAAGGAGGTGGCTAGTCTAGGTAATTTATCTTTCAACCTCGGAGTGATTATTGGTCGTGTGGAGAATACTAGTTGTAGTTTGGCTGCGTTGAAAGTCCTTTGAATTGATCTACTTAACTTAAGTCTTAACATTTCACTCGGCGCGTCTCCTCTGAATTGTAAGCGTATATATAGAGGCTTTCTATTTACTGTTGGACATTCTCTACGCTGTCTTTTATTGGCTAAGTTTTTATTTATAAATTTCTCTGGATATCCATTTTCTTTCAGGGTTGTAAACAATCTCTTTGTTTCATCTTCAATCGTATCCACAGTGCATATAGTCTTGATTCTATGATGTAGTGTCTTGATAAGGTTCCTTTTTTGTTGTAGAGGAACGAAACTGAAAAAGTTAGTATATTGACCCGTCCAGGTCATTTTCCTGTTTATGTTTCTTTTTAGCGATCCATCTTTTCTCCTTGTAAGCAGAACATCTAGGAAGGCTATTTTACCCCCATTTTCTTTTTCACATGTGAATTTTATGGACGGGTGAGCTGTATTGAATTGCTCGAGTGTTCTTATCAAGTCCGTACGCTCGTTACAAAGGATAAATGTATCATCCATATATCGACAGTACAATGGAAACTTATCGATCTCTTGTGCCAGTGGGCCGTTTTCTAGTTTAGAAAGGAAAATGTCTGCCAATATGGGACCCAGGGGTGAACCCATCGCGACGCCATCTATTTGTCTGTAGATTTCCCCATTGAATTTGAAATGTACATTCATAGTGCATTTTAGTAATAATTCTTTGATGATCTCTACAGGGATTGTCGTTTCTAGTTCCTGTTCTCTAAGTTGTTCACAAATATATTCTACAGTTTCTCTGAGTGGAACATTTGTGAACAGTGATGCTACGTCAAAAGAAATCATCGTCTGATCTTTCGTGTTTATGTTTTTAATTCTGTCAACGAATTGGAATACGTCCTTAATACTATGTTTTACCAGGCGATTATGGAGTGGTTTCAAAACAGTTACTAGCCACTTTGCTACAGTATGATATGGGGAATCATACATGTCCAAAATTGGCCTTAATGGGATATCCGGTTTATGTATCTTTGGCAGTCCGTATAACCTAGGTAAATGTGTACCTATTGGCTTAATTGTTTCGTATACATCTTTTGCAATCATTTGTTGATCTCTGAGCTTTTTTAAGGTTCGGGTCAGTTCATTCTCTATCTTATTATTGACATCTTTTTGGTTATTCAGTTTCTGAAATTTTTGAAGATCATTCAAGATATTATTCATCTTGTCAATGTAATCTTTTTTGTTAAGTAGGACGGTTCCTGTTCCTTTATCGGGTTTTGTGATGATCAGGTTCTCGTCACTAATGAGATCCATGATAGCCTCCCTGTGTTTCTTAGTTAAAATACTTCTGTAGTTATATCTACTATTCTTAAACTGATAGCAACAGTCAACTAGGTTTGATTTGAAACGTTCAAGTTCCTGGTCAGAGGTCGGGACCAGATCTGATGTCTGACGATTTAGGTTTTCAAATTGGATGTCCGTATCGATTTGATTTACGCGGTTTCGTGTATCACAGAATTTTAGGCCAAGTGCTAATACTTCAAGTTTTTCTTTATTTAATTCAGTACCGGAAAAATTGTGCACATACCTTTTTGGTTCCGTCGGAAATTTATTTTCAACCGGTTGATTTTCAAGGCTTTTGAGAAGTTGAATATGTTTCTTGTTTGAACGTTCCTTAGTTATTTTTGTGACATACTCCATAAACTGGGACTTAAGGTCTTCTGGTAATTCATCAACTGCAAATCTTCTGCGAGCAATGTTTACTTCTATCTCTGTCAAGTCATTATTCAATGTGTCAATTTTATTAAGTGCATGATGATGTATTTTGCCTTAAATCTGGCCAATTTTATGGATTATTAATTTGGATATATAATTGTAGAACCTGATGAGAAATTATTGAAAAGAATATTCTTCGTTCATACAATTGTGTTTTTTTAATATAATGGGAATTTTTCATCAATTCAAATCTTTCTTTCTACGAACTAATTCTTTCTTCCTGTACTATATCCTTATATGCAATCTTTTTTTTATATATTACCACCTCTGAATTAACTACCTCAATGAGTCCGGTGTTCATCTTGTTGTGTTAATGAGGTATGTCAACTTGGACCGGTACATATACGTGCCTTGTCCCACATTGTAGCTGACTGACTGACAGATTATTCATAAACATTTAAGACAGCAGCTAGTGGTTCTATGTGTATTTCATAAAACTGATTAATTCTGGATCTTATCTATTGTAGGATGTTTGCTACTTACTGTTAAAGGGTATCAATCACGGTTATAAACAGCTGCTCAATGTCCTCTAGTTTATCATTGTGTATTTGATCACACAATGTCTTGAAAACTATTCTCAAACTGTATACAATTTCAGACAGACTTGATTAGATGTGTTGCTTCTGACTTCAGTTTAGAAATTACTACTTACTTTATAATTAATGTGGCAAGAGAAATGTGAAATTCCATTTGGATTACCATAATCTCATAATATATACTTAATCCCTCACTGGCAATACAGTTAGTGTTTTATATCTTAGTTAGCGTAAGAAAAACCTATATGAACTTTAGAATTAACTACCTATTCTATATTACTAACTGTCAGTTTGACAGCCTAAATTACTTATACACTTACTTGCACCTGTTACACCCAAGTGGAGCATAGGCCACCGATTAGATTTCTCCAACACACTCTCTCATGAAACTTCCTTTCTACTTCTATCCAATCGTCGTTCATTATTCTCATGTCCATGTATTATTTGGTCTTCCTCTTCTCCTCTGGCCATAGAGATTCCAAGTGAGGGCACGACTTATGACGCAGTCAAGGGCTTACCACAGTGCTTCTTCATGTGATGTGTTCCTCACTTGTTCTGGATTATTATCTCCCACAATAGGTTGTTTCTCATAGTGTCTAACAAACGGATTCGAAGTATTTTGCATAGACAACTGTTAATAAACACTTGTATCTTGTGGATGATGGCTTTCGTAATTCTCCAGGTTTCCGCCACATACACTAGAACTGTCTTCATATTTGTATTGAAAATTCTGACTTTGTTGTTGATTGGAAGTTGTTTTGAGTTGTAGATGTTCTTCAGTTGTAGATATGCTGTTGTTGATTTGCCGATCCACACATTCACATCTGCATCAGATTCACCTTGTTCATCAATGGTGCTATCCAGATATGTCGATGATTTTACATCCTCCAAATCTTCTCCGTCAAGTGTGATTCGTTTGGTGCATGTTGTGTCGTATCGGACAATCTCGCCTATCCTTTTGTTTATGTTGAGACCTCCTTGTTCATCAATGATACTGCTCAGATATGTGGCAGCCTAAATACTTTACTAATAGTGTAAAGTGAGATTATTTCGTTTCAGATAAATATGGTCAGATTGTTGATGATAAAGTTCCTTATGCAGATTATCATTGTTGTTTTGTTTCATGCTTCTTTTGACATTCCTTCTTGAAATCCTATTGATAATAGTTTCTCATGGAAACCTTTGAAATGAACAGTATAATGTTGTTTGTGAAACTACATCCCTTATTCTGCTCAAACGTGAGAATTTTTCTAATGTAAAAATCTTGGTCATTTGTTAAAACACAATTTAATTAAGTTTCGTGTTCTTCTTGTACACAACAATCGTTTATCTAGAAACCATTCAAAAGAGTCAAAAGCCACTTGTCTACTACCAGAAGAAACTCATCCTCCATTTGTCTTTAGTAACATTGTCACTCACAGACCGATTCATTCTGTTTTAAGCAGACGGAGTAATAACAGAAATGCAAGGAAAACACAGCATGATTTATAATTAACATTATGGTGACATGATATAATAACACTGATATTAATACATTCAAACAACGAAATCGATTGGAGTGACATCAAAATTTTTGACTTGGCCAAGTTCAAGAATTCCAGAAACATGGCATTGAACAACAAACAACAGGCACACAGGTTATGAATCCATATTGAAGAATCCAATCTATCACAATACCAGAGATCAAACAACATAGTTTTAACTTGAATCGAGAAGCAGATGAAGGAAACAAAATCTATGAAGATATCTGATTATATACAAGGTCATTGGAATGAACTCATTTAACAGTTGCGATATAAATAAGAAGCCCACTTAAATGAAGTAGGTTCTAAGGATGTTTTTTGAAATAACAATGAAAACTTCAAAAGTTATTCATGTAACTCAGAGAATTCAACACCGCCAAAAAAAAGGAAACCGTAAAATGGTTTGTAGCAAAAGACTATAAAGAATGAATGTTAAGCTAAAACCCTGGTGAGAAACAACTCACCATTTTGTACTCTTTTTCGCGCTCTCCCTTTAAGTGCCAATTTTGCCGAAAATGATAAACCTTGTTATTCTGTAGTAGAGTTACTCCTGAAATACTACGTGCTAGGATAAGAAAACGTACCAATTATAGTTCGGAATTAATATATCACAATTCAATGGAATTCATCACTCTACATCAACTTCATTGACTACAAGAAAGCATTTGACAGCGTGGAAAGCACAACACTACAGAGTGCCTCAGAAGATAGTCAATATCATACGGATTTCCTATGATGGATTAAACCACAAAATCGTTCATGGAGGACAGCTCACAGACTCGTTCGAAGTAAAGATCAGTGTCAGGCAAGGTTACCTACTCTCACACTCTCTCTTTCTCCTGATGATCGACTGAATCATGAAGATGTCAACATCTGTTGGAAAGCATGTGATACAGTGGACAACTAGGATACAACTGGACAATCTAGAATTCACAGAAGATTTGGCTCTTCTATCACACACGCAACAACAAATGCAGGAGAACACGACCAGTGTAGCAGCAGCCTCAGCAACACTAGGTCTCAACATAAACAAAAGGAAAGGCGAGATTCTGCGATACGACACAACATGCACCAAACGAATCACACTTGACGGAGAAGATTTGGAGGATGTAAAATCATCGACATATCTGGATAGCACCATTGATGAACAAGGTGAATCTGATGCAGATGTGAATGTGTGGATCGGCAAATCAACAACAGCATATCTACAACTGAAGAACATCTACAACTCAAAACAACTTCCAATCAACAACAAAGTCAGAATTTTCAATACAAATATGAAGACAGTTCTAGTGTATGTGGCGGAAATCTGGAGAATTACGAAAGCCATCATCCACAAGATACAAGTGTTTATTAACAGTTGTCTATGCAAAATACTTCGAATCCGTTTGTTAGACACTATGAGAAACAACCTATTGTGGGAGATAATAATCCAGAACAAGTGAGGAACACATCACATGAAGAAGCACTGTGGTAAGCACTTGACCGCGTCACAAGGCTTGGCCTCACTTGAAATCTGCATGGCCCGAGGAGAAGAGGAAGACCAAATAATACGTTACGTCGAGAAATGAAGATGGACATGAGAATAATGAACGACGATTGGATAGAAGTAGAAAGGAAGTTTCATGAGAGAGTGTGTTGGAGAAATCTAATCGGTGGCCTATGCTCCACTTGGGAGTAACATGCGTAACTTCAACTTCAACAACTCGATTTCAATGCTACTATACACTGAAGCTGCATTTCAGTATGCTACAAAAGTTACCAAATTGGTGTACTGTGATAATCATATAAAACGAAACACTATACTTTCTGGTCTTATGGACGATTCATTGTTTTCATCATTATTCACGTTAATGAGTAATACAAAAATACAATCTAACTTATCACAAAATCAAGGGTTTGTTAACGTCTAATAATCGAGATATTTCTGATGTAAAGTATGTATACTTGTTTTGTTTTTAAGGAATAATATTGATGTTTTTAATTTGTAAAGAACTCCGTCTGGAGCCCCTTTGGGTCTACTGCCGGCCTCATGACCGGATAAAGGACGACGGTTCGGCATGGGATTATCCACCCCATCCCGTAGAAGACTAACTCGCTAAAAAACTCTAACCAGAAAAACTAATTCAAGTAATTTGTAAAGATTTTTTTGAAAGGAAAATTCATAACCAATGAGTCGTATGATTATTCCACAACTACATTTTTGCTATCAGAATTGTTTTCTTTTTAATTCAAATACTCAAATCATTGAATAAATGATGTTCAAGATTCCCAAGATGATTCCCAACATTATTCAAGACACTCCTTGTAAAACATCGTTCTTGGTTTCTATCCCTTATGTAACTATGAACACTATCAGTCAGTCAGTCACTCAGTCAGTCAGTAACAACATAGAACTTCGTAAGTAAGTGTATCAGCTCAAGTTGCCATACCACATTAGCACAGAAATACAATGATCGATAGTAAAAGTGTAATCAGTAATCAAAAAGAGATATGAAGAATTCAAAAGATTATAATTTTTTTGGGGGGCGGAGGCAACACAAAAATGGAACTCTATACAACTGATAAGCTCTAAAATTAAAACTAGTACAATCTTCTAGTATTAATTTATCATGAATATGTATTGATTCAATTAAAAACCTTAAATTCATTATCATATTTCTCATTTTCAAATAATACACTTTGACTCATGATCTCAATTATTGAAATTACTTTAATATCCACAAAAATCCCTACTCATAGTATTCATCGTCATGTGCTCACTAGTGACTGTCTTCAAAAGTGATTTCTTGGAGTTCTAGTGAGAAACCGTGATTTGTGAAATTCATCCAGATCTTTTGTGAGATAGTTACTCACTGAATACAATGATAGACGTTAGTGCTCAAGTTCATGAATTGGTTAAAATTAGACATTAACATTACTGAATGCCGGCCAGCTTAGTGATCTAGATATTAAGCGCTCGCGCGCACAAAACGGATACATTCTGAGTTGGAATCTTCCGAGACGGGATCGTGGAGTCCCATACTAGGAGGAAATAGCCGTCTAGTCCTTCCAGATTTTCCATACTGGTTTAACTTTAATTAACTCATGAATTCATTTATTACAATTTATGACAATCTCTACAAACACCCCTCTCCGATAATAATAAATTTTGTTTATTATTTAATTTTCCCACCTCAATTTTTTTGAATAATATAAACCAATCAGAATAAAGTATAATAATTGTTTCTGTAATTTTATTGTTTTTTAAATGTTATGCACTCACACACACACACATGCACACACACACGCACACAAGATAATCAACAACAACAACGAAAAAAACACAATTCGTTACTCTATTTATGATTATAAAAGATCCCTTTTGCCATTTTTATTCATTTATGTAATACATCGTAACAGGTTGATATTATTACATTACGTAATCATCAATTACATAAGTAAATAGTCTTATACAATATAGTACATATCATTAAATAAAAAGAAACAAAAGTAAGTGAAATGTTTCATGTTAACTAAGGGGGGAGGGTGAGTTTTATTATGTAGAGATTGTAGTAATAATGTTTTTTTTTAATCGTTGAATTCATGAATCGATTAAAGCTTGATCACTTTGAAAAGTCCGAAGTTATTGGATTCGAATCTTATCGGGGGGGGTTGAGATTGTGAATGAGCCATGCTGAAGAATATCATATTTAGAATAAAATAAATATTTAGTATTAGAAGGGGTTTGTGTAAATTTTAGAAATTTCACAATTTGAAATTATGAGTCCAGTGCTTATCCAGATTTTTCCATGGTGATCTAGCTTCAATTGACTCATGATTTCAATCTGTGAGATATTTAGTACTTTCAAATTATCCAAGATGATCTAACTGATTCATGAATTCAACTATTCGATTTTTTGATTTATTTATGAAATGAATGAAATTAGATTCTTGATATTTTTATTCTCTAAGCTGAATGGTTTGGTAGATAGATATGTTCTACAATCTCAAGCTTATGCTGTAGTGTCGGTAATTATGTTAAGCCCATATACCTTATTCTATCATTCGGACAACCCATTCTATTCATTCTACTTGAGTACATTCTGACTTTGTTAATTATTCGATTATCAATCTTGACTGTTTTTATATGAGCGCGTAGATGTGTGTACACTTATTATCCCATTACTCATCACATGTCTGTAGCCTATTTTCTTGTGCCTATAAATATGGATTAACGCTTGACTAAAGGGGAGTTGGCTTATCCGCTATCTCCAATGCGCGTCGTTTTGCTTTGTTCTATTCCATTCGCTTCATATACCAAATTATATGTATTCAAAAGTCCATTCTCATTATTTGACTTATCTAAATCCGTTATTGACTAACGCGATTCAAGTCGATGATTATACATGAGGATAGATGACATATATATTTCAACAACAATCATCATTACAATCTCCTTGAAGTCAGATCTCGTGCCACTAAAGTGAAGAGCCCTTTCGACAACATCATTCGATCTAAATGACGACAAAATTAAGGGCCCCACAATGCCAATGATGTCGTCCAGAAGAAGAACGATGCAAGCTCCATGAATAAACCATCTAGCTCAGAGAATAAAACTCCATCAAAATCATTCACCTAAGATATAAATCCTCTCCACCATTCTTGATATTTATTCATAGTTAACTATTTTTTAACTGAAAAATCATATTCATAGAAGATATTTAGTGATAGAATAGTGAATGCGGAAAGTCTGTTCCACTATGACTGATTATTAGTTATGAAATCGTAGATTTGATTCTAATTCACTGAAAGAAATTTAACCGTCATACGACTGTTTATGATACTAAACTAGGCAGAAGCACTCATTATTATTACTGATTAGCCATTTCGTCTTAAGTGAGTATTATTTATTTATTTATTTATTTATTTATTTTAAACATATAAATATCGGTACAAAGAGGCACCAAACAGATATGCGCCACATAAGTCACTTGATTTGAGTGTGGGCTACGATACTGTCAAAACCGAAGCAGGTACTTTTATTAGAAGGCCACACCTGGAGCCTTGGACCTAAAGGTCTGATCCACAGACCTGGTTGAACTCCACTGGTAACGGCTTCTCATGATTTCAACCTGTGAAATTTCTAAAAAAAAATTTTCAATAAAACCCGTTCTGATAATAATCAACTGCTCACTAGTGACTGACTTCAGGAAAAACTCCTGGAGTTCTAGTGAGAAGCTGTTACCAGTGGAGTTCAACCAGGTCTGTTGTGAGATAGTAACTCACTGAAGACAATGGTGTACGGTGGCGCAACTTCGTGGATTGGTTGAAGTTAGACATTAACATCGTTGGATGCCGGCTCAGTGGTCAAGTGCTCGGGCGCGAAGCCAGTAGGTCCTGTGTTCGAGCCCCGCGTGGTGTGGGATCGTGGATGCTCACTGCTGAGTCCCATACCAGGAAAAAACGGTCGTCCAGTGCTTCCAGGTTTTCCATGGTGGTCTAGCTTCAAATGACTCATGATTTCAACCTGTGAACTTCCTAAAACTCTCCACAAAATCCATTCTGATTATTTGTAACTATCAACTTCAACTTTGGTATGGATACCTAACACGTACTTGATCTGTCTACCCACTTTAGTGCAGAGGATAACTTGTCTAATTTAGATTAAGACCTTGACTCAATAGACTAACTGACTTAACCTTGAGGCTTGTATGCGTAAGTTCGAAGTGAAATCAATTGATTGGTATAGAGAGCGACGAAAACTATTCTATACCCTGGTTGGCTGTCATGTACGCAAGTGAGAGAAAACAAGTCAATTGGAACACTACACGATTTATTCCCAATACCTATCAATTCACTTAGTGTCGTTTTACTTGAAGCAAACGGTACTGTGTTTGAGTCTCGGATTGAACATCAACTGTAGAATATATATATATAGGTATATCCAGGTGATGAGTCCCAAATAGGACGAAACGCGTGTACTGGATTTCACTGCTAGCCATTATCCATCCTTTCTTAAAAAGTATAATGTATTTCTAATATAAATCAATATTTAGTAATCTCAATGAAAGTTTTCAAGTAAACTAAGCTAACATATTTATAAATTCACTTGGTGTTGTTTACTTGTATCTTCCCATTGATGTTTAGGACTGTAATTGATCAGTCACTTATTAACATATGTGCATACTGTGCGTATTGCATCGATAATGCCTTAATTCACAAGCATTATAAGCAAAGATGGATAGTGGCTAGCAGAAGAATTCAAAAAGATTCAAGTAAACAATTCCAAGTGAATTTAATCTTCACTCCATTGCATAAGCAAGTGACTGTCAGTACTTAGTAGCTTAGTAGATAACATGATGAAGTTTGAAGCGAACAGTAATAGGTTCGAGTCTCAGAGTGAATATCAACTCTGTGATGAAGGTGCATCCAGCTGACGAGTCCCAAATAGGACGAAACAAGCCTCCTGGATTCCACTACTAGCCACTATCCAATTTAGTCTATAATATATTTATATATTACTCGTATACAAGATGTACACTTGACCTACTACAATTTGGCGGAGCGTATTATAATTATTAGTGCTAACATTATTGTCAAATTTTTTATCAACGTCAGTCAAGTTCTACTTTCTTATGACTTATGCGGAATGCTTTGATAAAATTTTTGGATTGAAATAACTTGATTTTATGTCATTTTAGTTAGTTAGTTGATAAGCATTGATGGTTTATGAAATTCAGTTATCTCAGGTTGAATTTATTTTCTTACTATCATATTAAATTGGTTAAGTTTCAAGTGAGATCACGGATCAATCAATGTTAGACAACTATTGAAAACCTGGAATCATTGGATTGCCATTTCATTCTCGTCAATGAACATTTACGATCCCGTATGTGGGACTCGAACCCAGGACCTTCGATCTCCAGCGGAAACACTTGACCTGTAGAGCACTGAGCCGGCATCCAATGGTATTAATAGTGAAACATATCATTCAGTCAAACTTATTCTTGTCAATAAATCACTAAGAGTGTAACTATGTCAGTCAAAATTCATATACATAATCATTTGGTTATTTTAAAATCAGTTGGAATGCCAATCAAAAACAAGTGACAAACACGATTTACGAATGATAATTTTATAATAGAAAACAATTAATAAAATTTTATGTTTAAATTCATGAGTCAGTTAAAGGTAGACCAACATGGAAAACCTGGAAGTACTGGACGGGTGTTTCATCCTAGTATCCCACTCCTCTGTAGAGCGTATCCACGATCCCGCACAGAGGGATTCGAACCCAAGACCTATCGGTCTCATGCGCCAACGCTCAAACTCTAGATCACTGAGACGGCCGGCATCCAATTGTGTTAATGTCTAACTTTAACCAGTCAACGAAACTGCACCACCATCCACCATTGTCTTCAGTGAGTTGATATCTTACAACAGACCTGGTTGAAATTCACTGGTCACGGTTTCCCACTAGAACTCCAGGAAATCACTCTTGAAGATAGTCACTAATAAGCATACGTTGATTCATATCAGAAGAGGGTTTTGTGGAAGTTTTAGTGATTGACTCATGAATTCAACTATTAAATTACTGAAATCTCCACAAAACCCTCTTCTTTTGATCAATAAAATCACAATTGGAACAACATTTAAATGTTCTCATATAGAAAAGATTATAATCAACTTGTGAGACTTGTGAAAGTTTTAACAACAAAGAACTCAATATGTTCATAGACGTAGTATGTGTATTTCTTCGTTAAAATTTACATAGTTTATAATTTACTTATGTATGTGACATACTTCGAATATACCTGTTGCATTTAGACGACTAGTCGACTGGTAAACGATGGTCCATTTCGTCAGAAACAGTCGATTCATGATTTAATACAATACACAGACTATACCTGTTGAAGATACCACAAGTATCCGTAGTTTGAAAACACTTTGACCTATAATACCTTCTATAATTGAATCGTACCGACTCAGTGAGATATATTTGATAGGTTATCAGTATATCGAAAAGTGACTGTGCTAAACTAATTAGTGATTGCAAGAGAAGTTGAGCACAGCATTCCCACTCGTGATCTAGTGCAGATGCGTGATCAAGCCCCTTCCATCTAGATGAGTCCATTAAAACTAATGTGGTCAGCATCAAATGTCGAGGAGTGACAAAGCTATTGATTTTGGAGATTTATTTACCACTACATTGTTTTATTCCTAATCCAGTTATAGAGACTTATAAATAAAACTTAAGGGACAATTCTCAAATGTGGCCATTGTTAAGTACATGATCTTTGTTTAATTTGATGATCATCCAAGATTCATTTACTATTTCAAAACTGTTTTCGTAAATATAGTGAGTACTGTATTCGATCTCATAACAAGTCGTTAGTACACATGCAGAGAACAAAAAACATGAGTGGGGACAATCGAATATATTTGAAGACAAAATTATCGAACGTCCTACTAAATATCAATCCATTGTCTGGAACTTGACTGTTTCTTTTACAAATATCAGTCCATCGTCTCAGATTTCTTGCATTTTTATACCAATTGCTTTCCGTTCAGGTTCTTTCCTTCACGAACCTGTAGCGTGGAGTCGAGTCGCGATTGACTATGAACACCACTACAAGAAGACTACGTGCCAGTTAACCGGTAAAATCCCCCGTAAACCAAATATCAGAAGACAGTTGATGGCTGTAGTCGAGATGTATTTGTTGGCGATCTCGTGGTATCGAACGAATACCGAGGTCGTGCCAAAGGAGTACAAGCATGGTTACCGAGCGTAACCGAACCCGTGCAAGGTCACAATCAATGGAGTAGTAATAATATGGCTGTCTTTAGCACAGTTTGACAAACGAGCACAGTAAAACAATCACTGGTACAATTGTTTATAATAATGATTGTTTCCATTAAATCAATCTCGTTCTCTTGATAAAAGTAGGTCACTACAAACGTCTACTGAAATACTTTCTATTCCTGACTAACGTTATGTACTACTTATGTCAATATAAGTAGCTCACATCACATACACATAAAAATACTATCTAGTACAGCATACATTTCAAATGTATCCCACGCTAGTGATTTTTATGATGGAAATCATGCAATTATTTATCAAAATAATTACTTTGTTGTAAACAGTATGCCGTTTTTTTTCAAATCTTAATTAGACATAATTAATTAACAAAGTTAGATCCACCATTAATTATGAAGGTTATTTTTAATAATTATCATCATTATTTTTATGTTTGAATGAATCTTTTTATTTAACAATATAGAGACAATTAAACTTTGATTTTTTTATTGCCAAACAGAATTCCCTAGCATGGCAATCCGTTCAATATTACTTTGAACCTAGAGGTTAAGCGCTCGAGCACGAGATCAAGGGTACTGGGTTCGAATCTTGCAAGTGGGATCGTGGATGATCACTGATGAGGAATCCCATACTAAGACAAGCTGCCGTTCAGTGTTTCCAAGTTTTTCATGATGGTCTAGTTATGATTGATTCATGAACTGAACTATTAAAGTAAACATTAACTCATAGGACATATATATATGGCAATGTATAGATAATTGACTGACATGAAGAAATTATTCATTACTGAATGAAATTGTATAATTTGAAGGCTCCGATTTCGCCCAATTCAGTTCGAGCTTAAGTCTGACTGTCGGCTATTGAACTGACTAAAATTACAAAGACGCGAATTTGTATACATTCTATAACGGTCAACAAGATGATTTTAGATTGTACTTATGTCAAAGTAGTTTTATTGATCAAACATTTACTTCAGGGTTTACATAAGATGATAGAATGCAAATATTATGGAGCTGTTGAGAATTATGCGGAATATTATTTTACTCAACTATGCTATTAATTTAGGTAGAGTACTTCAAAAAATTCTTGAATCGACCAGCCCCTCTAAACCCACCCAACATCAAAGCAGCACCCACTGACCTTCCAATCGATATTGGACCACCAACAATTGAACAGATCAGTATGACCATCGGACAAATCAAAGGTGGCAAAGCAGTAGGACCAGACAATATTCCATCAGAGGCACTGAAAGTAGATGTAGCAGTAACTGCAAAGATACACTGCATTCTCTTCTGCAAGATTCGGGATGAGGAAAAATTACAAACAAACTGGGAAGAAAGACACTTGATCAATATACCAAAGAAAGACGATCTCAGTAAATGTGAGAACTGCAGAAGCATCACTCTTCTCTCAACATCAGGAAATGTCTTCAACAGGGTACTGTTAAACAGAATGAACGACTTCGCAGACACTCAACTTTCAGGTAAACAGGCTGAATTCCGTAATGATCGATTGCGTACCGACAAAATCGCAACACGGTTGAACAATCACTTGAATTGAATTGGTCACTCTACATCAACTTCATTGTCTACGAGAAAGCACTTGACAGCGTGGACAGGACAACACTACAGAAGCTTCTCCAACACTACAGAGTGCCTCAGAAGATAGTCAATATCATACGGAATCCCTATGATGGATTAAACTACAAAATCGTTCATGGAGGACAGCTCACAGACTCGTTCGAAGTAAAGATCGGTGTCAGGCAAGGTTACCTACTCTCACACTCTCTCTTTCTCCTAATGATCGACTGAATCATGAAGACATCAACATCTGTGGGAAATCATGTGATACAGTGGACAGCTAGGATGCGACTAGACCATCTGGAATTCACAGACGGTTTGGCTCTTCTATCACACACGCAACAACAAATGCAGGAGAACACGACCAGTGTAGCAGCAGCCTCAGCAGCACTAGGTCTCAACATAAACGAAAGGATAGGCGAGATTCTCCGATACGACACAACATGCACCAAACGAATCATACTTGACGGAGAAGATTTGGAGGATGTAAGACATTGACATATCTGGACAGCATGGTTGATGAACACGGTGAATCTGATGCAGATGTGAATGTGTGGGTCGGCAAATCAACAGCAGCATATTTACAACTGAAGAACGTCTAGAACTCAAAACAACTTCCAATCAACAACAAAGTCCGAATTTTCAATACAAATGTGAAGACGGTTCTACTGCATGGGGTGGAAATCTGGAGAACTAGAAAAGCCATCATCCACAAGATACAAGTGTTTAATAATAGTTGTCTATGCAAAATACTTGGGATCCGTTTGTTAGACACTATGAGTAACAACCTACTATAGGAGAGAACAAACGAGATCCCAGTGAAGGAAGAAGTAAAGAAGAAGTTCTGAAAGTGTATAGGACACATATAGAGTAAATCACCCAACTGTGTCACAAGACAATCCCTTACTTGGAATCCTCATGGTCAGAAAAGAAAAAGAGGAAAACCAAATCAACATATATGTTTAGTCCCTTATTTAGTGTTTATATATATATAAGTTAAAATCAAGATCCACTTCATTTCATAAACTACTGTCCAAGTGGACTCACTAAGTATGTAATGCGATGGCGCTTGATGCGATCGTAATTGGGATCGAGTCCTAGAATGAACATTAATTATGGCATGTGGTTATATCCTGCTAACGAATTTAAAATATGAAGAAATGCGCGTTTTCGTTTACGCTGTTAACCACTACTCATCTTTACTAAAAATTACTTATAGTAGTCCGTCAGTTACAATTTTTAACAAACTATCATTGTTATTAATGACAGATAAATCGTATATACAACCTTAAAATTAAACCGTGGATCGGTAGAATGATTACCGTCGTTTGGATGTTCAAGTACAAAACTTTTAACTGCTTTCCTCTCACCCTTGTATAACCACACTGGGACATGTTCCCGTATACAATTTGAAAGCGAACTCTGGCTACGGCCAATGTATCTTGCTTCACAACAGCAAGTGTACTGGTAGATACACATGAAGGTGACCAGATGGCGAAGCTCATCTTTTACTATTATTATTATTATTATTATCTTCCAAGTTCCCTTTATTCATACATTCATTCATGTTAAGATTTTCATCAGTATGAGGTTATGAACATTGTTAAGTTTTTGATTGATATCATCCATCGAATAGTGTTAGACCACCATCGAAAGCTTGGAAGCACTGGACGGCTATTTCGTTCTAGTATGAAACTCTTCATATTGATAATTACCACGTACTTACTAATGACTAACTTCATAAAGGAATTCTCTGAATTCTAGTAAGAAACCATGATCAGTGGTGCTACTCCATATCAAATATAGACAAGTATCTACCTCAGTACAATGGAAGATAGTTGCATAATTTCATGAATTGGTTGAAGTTAGACATTAACACCATTGAATGTCGTCTTAGTAATCTACTTCTATTTTGAAAGTTATAAATTCAATTCTTAATCAAAGATAGATTATTTCACAATCAAGTTTCTAGTCTCATCATATAATGATTATGATTATTACTATTATTGGTCGCCATCGGCATTACATCACACCTAATTATTAATGAATAGTTCCTATTAATTACTTATAATATCGTGATTATGTTGTCATCAACAAACTGAATGAATAAAAGATAGACTAGATGAAATCTTATTAGAGTAATAGATACTATGAATTCACTTCTAAAGATTCATTTTATAATGTTTTACATAGAGACAACAAAGAATCCATGAATAATAGTTGACATAGTAAATAGTGATAATAATAATAAGACATGGAATAGTTTACTCTTTATTAATGGGTATATATATACCATTTGAGAAATAAGATATTAAGAAAGATTATATCATTTTATATATATGAAATAATAATCATTGTCTAGACTGAAATAACATAACTGAAATCACGTAATAATGATGTAATAATATCAGTAACATAGATTATTCAATGAATAAGTATACTATCACAAGGGGTTTTATGGAGATGTTAGTCATTTCATTAGTTGAAATCATGAATCAACTGCAGGTAGACTAATATGAAAAACCTGGAAGCACTAAACGGCCGTTTCATCCCAACATGGGACTCCTCAGCAGTGTGTATCCACGATCTCAACTTCGTGGATTGAATGAAGTTAAATATTAACACCGTTGGATGGCGGTCGGCTCAGTGGTTTAATGGTTAAGCGCTCGCGCGCAAGACTGATAGGTCCTGGGTTCGAATCTTGCGAGGCGCGATCGTGGATGCACACTACTGAGGAGTTCCGCAGTAAGATGAAACGGCCGTTTAGTGATCCCAGGTTTTCCATGTTAGTCTAGCTTCAATTGATTTATGATTTCAACTATTGGAATAAGTATTGAATTTATGAGATAATTGAACTAGACCATTAGGAAAATTGAAAACACTGGTCGACTGTTTCATTCTTGTATGCGACTCCTCCGCTGTGTACATCCACGATCCCGTCTCGTGAGATTCGAACCCAGAACCTATCAGTCTCGTGTGCGAACGCTTAAGTTGTAGACCACTAAGCCAGCATCCAAGTAAATATATACAGTCATAAAAAGACATAACCAATATCAACAACTTAATATTATGGACTCGTAAATTACTAAATGATACTGAATTACTATGATATAGATTTATTGACAGATATGAGAAAAGTACCAGAAATCTTTAAGTTTTATGATTTCTATGAATGCATGTATTTGAATAAACATTATCCCAAGCAACCAGTGGGTTGTTTGTTCCATGATTTTGAGTGAGTTTGGATAGTACTTGACAATTAGGTACATGATATGCATGTTTCGTTCTAGCTAGGACTTGTCAATTGGATGTACGTACATTCTAGTATTGATGTTTGTATCAAGACTTATATCCAGTATATTTGATTCCGCACTTCTGATGCATTATCTATCAATATACTGATTACAGATAGTCGTTAACGTGTGCAATGGGTTTGAACTTTATTTAACATATTTTTAAGGTTTTGAATCTCCACGACATTGCATAAATATCTACTATTGTCTGATGTGGATAACCGTATCATACCTGATATATTTAAACTTTTAAACTGATCAAAGTTGGATATGTACACCAATGGATCGTAGCTTAGCGCTCTACAAGTTAGGCGTTCATATGGTGTCAAAGCTTCAAAGTTTGATTCCCTGTAGTGAAATCATGGATGTGCACCAATGAGATGTCCTATACAAATACCAAATAACTTTCCAGAACTTCCAAGTTTTCACTGGTGATCTAGTTAAAATCAGTTCATAAATTAACTATGAAAATTCTACAATCTCTACAAAGCCTCTGTACCAGATAATATTGTTCATCCGAACAAAGTATAATGCTGTTTTTTGTCAGTTAATGTTTGTAAATTTTATCTAATTCCTCATTTGTTGTGTCAGTATTGACTTTATTGATAATGTAAGATGTGAATAATAACAGTGGAAGTTATGTTGACTGATTTGATAAGTTGACATGTTAGGACATCATTCACTTGATTACCTTTAAAGTCCAGTTAAAACTATTGACATAATGAAAGTTGCTGAGCCGGCATCCAATGGTGATAGTGTCTAACACCAACCAATCCATGAGATTGCGCAACCATCTTCCATTGTAGATACCTGTCTCTACCCGACATGGATGCGCACTGCTGAGGAGTCCCACAATAAGACGAGACGGCCGTCCAGTGCTTCCAGGTTTCAAAGGTGGTCTAATATCAATCGGTTCATGATTTCAATCAAAAACATAATGAAAGTTAATCAAATGCTAGCAGATAAAGAATAAGGTTTTAATTTTAAAAAATTCTATTATATTCATCAGTAAATTGCTACACAAGAAACTAATAGTTGATATGAAGTTATATTTTGTAAGTTAATATCTTCTTACTCAACATTAGCTACATTGAGTTATATGAAATCTTTACTTGAAGTTATACATCTTATGATGTTCATTGAATGTACTCTCTCTGGCATAACATTGCGTTTGAACGAAGCGTCGTCAATAAGGTTATACACTTTGAATGATATCAGTACAAGGTTACATCATTTGAAATAATTATAGAATGTCATTCACAATTTTTTAATTAATCAGTTAGAAAAAAAAGTTATTTATTGTAATAAGCCAAGATAAATGGTGGTTAGTAATGGAATCCATGACGTGCGTTTCGTTCTATTTGGGACTCGTTAGATGGATGTTATTCCAACTCAGAGTTAATGCTTACTGTGGAACTCAAATACCGTATAATTTGTTTGAAAACCATCATGTTATCCACTTAGCTACTAAGACCTGATAGCCACTAGCTTGTGCAATGGAGTGAAGTTTAAATTCACTTAGTATTATCAGAAAGGGGTTTTGTGTAGATTTTAGAAATTTAATAGTTGAATTTATCAGTTAATTAAAGTTGGACGGCCATCTCATCTTAGTATGGAATCATTCCGCAATTCACATTCATGATCCTGCTCGCGGAATTCGACCCCAGGACCTTGGATCTCGTGCGCGAACGCTTAACCTCTACACGATTGAAACGGTGTTTATGTCTAACTTTCTGATATTAATCATCATGTGCTCACTAATGACTGATTTCAAGAGATATTTCTCAGAGTTCTAATGAGAAGTAATGATCAGTGAAGTTCAACTAGGTCTGTTGCTGGCTTGTATCTTTCCATGAATGTTTATAACTGTAATTGATCTATCAACTGAATATAAACCGAAATTATTCAAAACAAAAAAAAGGGTTACTTCTCTTAAATGTTTAATTTCAATGTTCCATTCTATTAATAGTAGTAGTTTTTAATCAAGAGTCATTCGTGTTTATTTTGTAATTATGTCACTGAAAGAGAGAGGGGGGAGAGAGAGAAGAGAAGAAACAACAAGAACAACAACATGATTGACATAATCATGCTCTAGTAGATAGATGATCATTTACATTGAATTCCCCCTCTTATAATGAAATTATGATGATAATAGTAGAATAGATATGTGTATTCGTTTTACTAATTTCTATGTAGATTAATAATAGTCATTAGTAGTAATAATAATGATATTTCATTTCCATTGTGATGTAAGAAAAGAAAAATTGAGCGGTGGGGGTGGGGGTTCGATTGATTTGTCAGTTGCCGGAAGAAAGTTTTTTCGTTTTTGGTTTTTTTGATTTAATTAAAAAATAATTCATAAACAGTGAGTTAGCTAGTTACAATTTAAGATTAAGCATATTTTATTGCATCGGTTCAAGTTGCCATACCTCATTAGTATAATAAGATGAACATCGAATGCATAGAAGTAGCTAATTCAATGGTGATAACATATAAAAGAAAGATTGCATATAAGGAAATAGTATAAGAAGGAATAATTAGTTGGTAGAAAGAAAGATATGAAGCGAATTAATCTCATAGTTTAAGGGAAGACAGAGATTGTATATACCTATGCCATTGTGGGGAGAGTTAGCTCTCTCTCTCGCTCTCGAAATGCTCTCAAGTGACCACGTGAATACAGCCACTGCACAGGAAGTCTACTCATTACATTCTCGCGCAACTGATGTTGTTTACGAAATCCAGAGGACGAAAAGCGAATATATGGCGCTTTAACCGGGTTGGTGAATATGGAGGATCCATAGAGAGGAGTTGGGAAACCCTGATTCAAAACCAATAGTGCACATGGACTCCAGGATCCTGTAGGAACAAATGGCGTATAAACCAATCGTTGGTCACTGACTACCATGGGATTGCATCTCCTGATGTTGTCCTACTGCCTTGTGGATCAGACCTTTCGGTCAAAGGCTCAGGGTGCGGCCTACTAATTAAACCACCTGCTTAGGTCTGGGCACCTGCGTAGTATAACAGCCCACATACACATAAAGTGACTTGTGTGGTGCATATGTATTCGGTGTCCTTTTGTACAAAAAGTTATCTGTTCAAATAAATAAAATTCTTCCAACCGTCTCCAGCACCAGTCAGCATTACGCGTCGTAGCAATCGGTGTCCAGGCATACGTAACACGTGGCCCAACCATCTCAGTTCATGAAGATTTACAACCTCATCAACTGATTTACCATCATTCTCGGTGATCCCAGCAGATGCGAGCAATATTTATAAGACATAAACAGAAAAAGGTAAAAAAAAATAAATAAACTGACAGAATGATCAAACTACAGTGAACCCCTAGTCCAACAGTATTTCAATTATTAGATCGTGAATATGTAAGAAATCTCATAGTTTTAACATTTTTAATGACCTATTTAACATATAAATCGGAACTGTGATAATATTACTTTCACACGTACTCAATTGTAAGGAGTGAATGTTGTGTATTCTTCTAATATTAAGGACTGTATGTTCTACTCAATGTCTATCGACATACATATACTCTGAGAGACTACTTCGACGTTCCCTATAATTAATAGCTTTGCATTATATCTTTCGATTGTTAATATTAGTGAAATCCAGAACGTGAGTCATGTCGTTAATCGAGACCGACTATACACACCTATAATTGAAATCATGTCATTTTATTAAGTAGCTGACAAGTCTTAAATGAGATGAATCAAGTGTCTTAGGTTTTATTATAATAGACAAAGCATTGGGTAATGTACTAGCTTATTGCACTACGTAGCATAACACACTGAATCTTTAAAATGTGTAAACAATATATTCAATAAACTATTTGCACATTACCCTCGAGTTGTTCCTTACAACACTATTGTTCCTTTATTTATGTTATTAGTTTCATTGCTTCACGTTTTCTCTTCCCTTCTCTTCACTTTCCTATTTCGTTCGTAAGAACACTACTTTCATTGCGTGATACATACTACTTATCTGTTCATACACAACACTCTACAACTAACTAACTAACCTACTTACTTACCTACTTACCTACTTACTTGCTTCTTACTACTTACGACTGTTACTCTTAGTGGAGTAGCATAGGCCATCCACCAGCACATCCATCCAACCCTATCCCAATCAATCCTTTCCAGTTCTTTCCAGGTGTTATTCATCCTTTTCATATCTCTTTCTATTTTCCGACGTAATGTGTTCTTTGGGCTTCCTCTTTTCCGCTTACCTTCAGGATTCCAAGTTATGGTTTGCCTGTAGCTCTTCTAGAGTTACTCCGGTCCCAAGCCCGGGTAAAGGAGGAGGGTTAGGTATGGGGTTAGCGACCCCATCCCGTAGAAAACTAATTAACTAAAGAAACGCTAGCTAAAATAAATAGTTCAAACCATTTGAACTCTGCCCTGGGAGTTAAAAAATTCGCATTTAGAAGAGTTATGACGCCTCATGGTGAGAGCCGTGCTTTCGTTCGGAAGTCACGAGACCGATATCTCTTCTAACAACCACAGCAACAACTTTTAGAGGTATATGGAACGTCCGGACAATAAGGGAGACCGAGAAGACCAGACTCTACAACTAACCGTAATCTAAAATACTCTCATCTCAAACGGATTTAATTTTATTATCTTTTACTTGATTCACATCACTTCGTGTAAATAAGCAGTTCTCATAGTTAAGTGCTCTAACCCTTCATTCATCCTATTTAGTTCGAGACCGAAGGCCCTGGGTTCGAATCACACGAGCGAGATCGTGGGTGCACACTGCTGAGGAGTTCCACGATGGGACGAAACGGTAGTCTAACATCAATCGGTTCATGATCTCAATCAAAAACTCAATAATTCTCCACAACATTTATACTAGTAATTAAACTTTTAATTAATTTACAGTCTGAATTGTGTATGCACCAACGTGGTTGTCATGTTAACTATTATTAAATTTAATAAACATATTTTTGGTTGGTTCTTGTCATAGACTGATAACATCACCGTAATGTGTTAGACATTTTTTTTATCAGATTTGAGGCTGCTGTGAAATGCACAGTTATAATTCTACTATAGAAGTGTACAAATATTTCTTTGTAGGAACACTTGAATGGAAATACTAAGTTCCATCATTTATAAGTGAAACTAACATTGACTTGTATAATGGTTAAAAGCAATAGATAGAGTAATTAGCTAATTAAGCTACACTTGAATAGTTTAAAATCTTGAAAAGTGCTATGTAATCTTAATCTTCAGTTTCCCATATATCTGCTTCATTATTTATTTAATTAAACACATAAACATTGATAAAAGGAGGCATCAAACAGATATGCGCCACATAAATCGAATGATTTATGTGAGGGTTGGGATACTGCCCGGGTGCTCAAACCGAAACAGGTGGTTCTATTAAGGAGCCACACCCTGAGCCTTCGACTTAAAGGTCTGATCCACAAGGCAGTAGGACAACATCAGGAGATGCAGTCCCATGGTAGTCAGTGACCAACGATTGGTTTATACGCCATTTGTTCTACAGGATCCTGGAGTCCATGTGCACTATTGGTTTTGAATCAGGGTTTCCCAACTCCTCTCTATGGATCCTCCATATTCACCAACCCGGTTAAAGCGCCAGATATTCGCTTTTCGTCCTCTGGATTTCGTAAACAACACCAGTTGCGCGAGAATGAAATGAGTATGACTTCCTGTGCAGTGGCTGTATTCACGTGGTCACTTGAGAGCATTTCGAGAGCGAGAGAGAGAGAGAGCTGACTCTCCCCTTTCTCAACCGTAATAGGGCATTTGGGGTTTAGAGTCATAATTAAAAGTCTTGATGAATTATGAAATCGGAATATTTATCATTCATGTTTGTGTATGTTTATATCAAATAAATCATACATAATCAGTTATTGTGATCCTTTGGATACGTGATTCATTTACGTCTTCACCTACCTTAACTAGGTAACCTTAAAGCACTTATACAAGAGCATTGACGCTTTTTTGGTATAGAAAGTAATGAATAGTTCTTTCTTCCTCATTCGAAATTCATAAAAATTCTTCAGTTATGACTCCATTGATGGTGAAAACATACCTATCAATTTATTTTATCAGTATGTTGTACACAATCTCATATCTGTACGACAATCATCTGAACTCTAGAAACCAAAAGTCCAGAACATTCTCAAAACTTCTATCAAGATATTTTTATTAATTTTAATAGTTGAATTCATGAGTCAATTGAAGCTAGAACATCATGAAAATCCTGAAAGTACTGGACGGCCGTTTCATCCTAGTATAGGACTCCCCAGCAGCATGCAATCATGATCCCGCCTCGCGAGATTCGATCCCAGGACGTATTATTCTCGCGCGTAAACGCTTAACATCTACACCACTGGTCCGAACGGCATCCAACAGTGTTAATGTTTAATTTCAACTAATGCACGAAATTGAGTGACACATCCACCATTGTCTTCAATGTATTACTAACTCACAACAGACCCGGTTGAACTACACTGATCACTGTTTCTCACTAGAACTCGAAGAAATATCTCTTGAAGCCAGTCACTAGTAAGCACATGATGATGATTATTATTATCAAAATAGGGTTTTGTAGAGATTTTTTATAGTTTAGTAGTTGAATAGTGGTGTAATTCCGTGGATTCATTGAAATTAGACATTGGATGCCGGCCAGCTTAGTGGTCTAGAGTTTAAGCGTTCGCGTTCAAAATAGATAGATCTTAGGTTCGAATCTCGCGAGGCGGAATCATGAATACGTACTGTTGAGAAGTTGCACAATAGGACAAGTTAGCCGTTTAATACTTTAAGGTATTCTATGTAGGTCTAGCTTTAATTGACTCATGATCTCAACTATTGAAATTACTAGAATATTCACAAATAACTCCTTCTGATAAATAAAAGTTGAAAAATTCATAAAACAATTTGATTACACCTATCTCCGCATTTATAATTTATACAAATATTTTCTAACATATTTCCACATTGATTCACTATTCTATTCTTTGTAAATTAATTTACATCTAAATAGATTCATTAAGAAAACAAAATAAACTGAATGGATATTCAAATATTATTGAATATTGATAACCATGGTAATAAGCATTCAATAGAAGGGGTTGGGTGGGGGGACTTGTTTACTTTCATGATTGGAAACATGATGAAAGAATGATGAAACATATTGTTTTAAGTAATATAATTAAACTTTATTAATTTATCTTGCCTCTTGAGTATTCAATAACACAAAAAAAGATGGAGTTATTGTTTCAAATTATAGAGATTTATATATAACGGTGTATGCTACTGATATCGGTAGATATAAGTAGTATGTATCATCTGTCAATCGAAAGTGAAGTGTATAAAGATAGAAGGTTAAGAAGATTAAAGAGAAGAGAACAACGGGAAAAGAATGACTGATATGGAAATGAAGTGATAATCAAGTTTGGGATTATCAATGTAGGTTTATAAATGAACTATTCAGTGTATGTATGATTCTTAGATTCTATTATGACGTTCTGTTTTAATGGCTCGAAATCTGGCTATAATTTGATCGTATGTTTGATTGTTATTGAAATGTACATGTCGTTAATCCTCGTATATAATGATCGACTTAGATTGTATTGGTGAATAATGGAATTAAATAAGTGAAATACAAGAATACATAAATTTCATTCACTCATTGATTTGGACAGATGATCAGAGGAACGATATGAAAGAAGCGCAGAGAACAGAGTGAAGCAAAACAACATACAGTGGAGAAGGCATGTAAGCCAACTTGATTTAATCAATCAGTAATCAATATCTATAGTCATATAGAAATAAGCTACAAACATTTTATGAGTAGGATAAGACGTGTACACATACATATATATGAGCAAAGTCTAGGTTGATAAGCGAATAATTAACAAGGTCAAAACATGACTCAAGAAGAATGGATAAACTGGGCCTGTCCAGAAGCTAGAATAAGTTATATGCGTTTAACATAGTAACTGATACTACATTGTAAATTTGTATTCAGGTACATTTGGTTGTTCCTCATTGATGTTCTTGTTCACTATAATAATAATAATAATAATAATAATATAATAATAACTTGTATGGTGTTGTTTTGCTTTTGGTTAATATGCATCAAACTGAATGAAAGCACGTTTGTGAATGTTCCTTAAATGAAAGGTCATAATTCATTAGTTTTCATCGAAAGGTATCGTCGTCTTATTAATTAATTTGGTGAGACTGTAATTTATGGACGAATCAATCATATAAGAGATAATAGGTCTCAGATTTTGGCGCGAAATTCACTCATTCATTTGGTTAAATAGAGTCTTGACATCATAACTGATGTCAGTTCGTGATGAAAACCCTAAATCTAAATTCCTAATCTTGACCATCAAGTGTAGATCATAATTTTAATTCTCCATACTAGTTTATAACCCTCATTGAGTTTTAGTTATTAGCTGGACACTCTCTAACTTCGTCGATAAATTATAGTCTCACCTTTTTTAAACTTTCGATATTTTATTAGTCTTTTTAATGGCGTGACCAGTGAAGTCTTACCGTGTCTGTTGGGAAGCAGTTACTCACAGAAGACAATGGTGGACGGTCACACAATAACGTGGGTTGGTTGGAGTTTGACATTAACACTGTCGAATGCCGATCCAGTGGTGTAGACATTAAGAATTCGCGCGTGAGACCAAAGATCCTGGGTTGCAATGCTGTGTGCCGGATCGTTTATGTGCACTGTTGACGAGACCCATGCTAGGACAAAACGGCCTTCCAGTGCTTCCAGGTTTTAATTGAGACTTCTGAAAGGATTAATTTATATATATATGAGGTAACTTTGCTTAAATTCGATACTATTTACTTTTAATGGGACATTATACAAAAAACTAACAAGGTAACAATGTGATTCTGTGTGTCTCCTATTGTAGCCAACCTGTTTATGGCATACATAGAATCTAACATTTACACCAATGACATTAAACTACGAATTTGGTTCAGATATATAGATGATACACATTACACATTACTATCTTACATATAAATTAAACTCTATCCTTTCTCAGCACAAAGGTAACATTTTTCATCCCTGACCCTGCATGCATACACACAAACCAACCAACAAACAACCGTATTGATGTCTAACTTCAACTAATGCACGAAATTGAGCGACACATTCACCATTGTCTTTCAATGTGTTACTAACTCACAACAAACCCGGTTGAACTGCACTGTTTCTCACTAGAACTCGAAGAAATACCTCATGAAGTCAGTCACTAGTGAGCACATGATGATGATTATTATCAAAAGAGGGTTTTGTGAAGATTCAGTGATGGTCTAACTTCAATTAACTCATGAATTCCACTATTAAAATTACTAAAATCTTCAAAAATACCCTTCTGATAAAAAAAAATAGGATTGTATAGCCTTAATGAATGATATTGTTACGGAAAAAAGCAACAGCCTACTGTAGGTGAGAACAAATCACCTTCCAGCTGAGGAGGAAATTAAGAAAATAACGATGGAAATGGATAAGATATACATTACGGAAATCAGTAAACGACATCACGAGACAAGCTCTAACTTAGAATCCTGAAGTGAAGCGGAAAAGAGGAAGCTCAACGAACACATTACATCAGCAATTGGAAGCAGATATGAAAAAAATGAATAACAGCTGGAAAGAGCTGGAAAGGATTACCCAGGACAGGGTTGGATGGAGAGTACTGGTTGACAGCCTATACCCCTTCATGAGAACTAACAGACATAAGTAAATGTAAAAATCATACTGGCTTCAATGAATGATATTGTTACAGAAAAGAAAGAAAAAAAAACTGTTCTTTCAATGTCTTATCCATTTCTTTTGTTCTTTCTTTCTTTCTTCTTTCTTTCTTATTAAGAATTAAGTAGTTAAACTTTAAAGTAGTAATTAATTATTTATGATTGAAAAAACCGACAGATGGATACGTATACTACTTATCCTTATATATGTGTATATATATACTACTGAATACAATTGGTTGTGGTTGATTGAATTACTAATGATGAAATGGTGCAGAAAATCTATGACATAATAATAAACATTGACTTTTTTTAATGAATATTGCCGACATAACCGACTATGAATGTAGACAATAATTTTGGTATATAGATATACTAATATTAATGATGTTCCAAGAATAAGCAAGATATTCCTAATAAATCTCATAACTAGAACTAAGAATTCAAAGTTGATTATGATGAAGTTCTGTTCTCTCAATTGGATGGTCGGTTAGTTGTGGAGTTTTCATCGGTTTCCTGAATGATATCACCAGGATAAACATCAGATATGATCGATTGAATAATGATAGTTATTTTTATGTTTGAAGCCCATCGTGGATATACATTGATGAAAAGTTCCATAATAAGATGAAACAACCATCCAATGTGGTCTTGCTTTAATTGACTCATGAATTCAACTATTAAAATTACTACAATCATTACAAAACTTTTCCTTTTACTGTTGAAAATAATCTCTAACTATCAAATCAGAAAGATAAAATAGAATGATATCAACCTCAGAGAAAGTGAAGAAGATTTGTAGATCAAGTGGATGATTTTGATGGAGTTTACTTCTCTGAGTTGAATAGTTTGGTCGTAGAGATTTCATCGTTCTCCTTCTCAACGACATCATCAGCATAAATGTCAGGTAGAAGTGAAGTGTTCGAATTTCTTCACATATGGTTCACAACTTGTCCTGTACAACTCCATGTTGATTGGTTCTTGTTAACATTATACCTGTCATTGTTTACTTCTTCGTTTTGGTTGTATCTCCCATCGGTTTGATTTTTCGTCCTATGTTTATCCATAATCTTCCTGATCGGTTGATAAATTCAACCGATTTCAATGTGATCATCGATTGTTGATTGACCTGAGTGCCAAGCTTCTAAAAATTCTCTGCTGTTTTTCGAATCGCCTCTATCTACAATTTACACAATTTTCCAGTCGATTGTGTGTCCGCAGTTGTCCACGTGTATTGATATAAGTGAAGACATGTCATGGCGTTTCACTGCTAATTGATGTTCATACAGGCCAAAATGAAGAGGGCACAATTTGTTTTGAAGATGATGTTTGACTTATTTTCCTTTGTTATTTCATCCTTTGGTCTGCATAGAATTGACTGTAGTGATTTTGTTGGTTTATGTGCAACACGTATTCCGAAGGGTTTCAGTATCTCGTTGTGGTTTTTGATATGCCTTTTAAATATGTTTGGGTGACACCTCTGTTGATTTCTCTACTTCACTTTGTTTCTGATGATGTGTATGGCTGGTATATCTCAATGAATTTGATTGAGTAGTGTTTCTTTTGTAGGATGGTCTTCAAGTATCTTTCTTCAGTTTTTCGTTCTGCAAGTGTGTTGCAGTTTGTCCTCACCTCCTTGAACAAAGTTTGTACTCAGTTGATTTTGTGAGTTGTTGAGTTGTTTAAGATCAACAATAACCAATCAACATCGTGGTCTACAGGACAAGCTGTAAACTACATATGGATAGATTTGAACACTTCAGACTTCTACCTGAAGTTTGTGTTGATGATTTCGTTCAGAAGAACGGTGAGATCTCCACGACCAAAGCATCGAACTCAGAGAACAAAACTCCATCAAGATATCAACCTCTGTTTATTTCAAATCACTTAAATATCTACAATTAAATGAAATCGATTAGAGTTTCTCAATCTTATTTTAAAGACTTTCTCGTATTGGTAATATTCCAATGAATTTGGAACTATTAAAGTCTAGTCAAGCTTAACCATTTCATATACACGTAGATAATACTTAATGTTTTCAGACTAACAGTCTACGAGGTCTACAAACATTCGTGAATACATAATTAACCGGTACTGTTTTCAGGCAACTAAAAGGCACATTTAAACAAATGGATGAATGATACCACAAGTTCTTATTCTGGTTCATGTTACCAATAAGCATTTTATTATTATGAATTAGAGATTTTACAAATGAATATCAGAAGGGGTTTATTGTGGATATTTTAATACTTTTAATCGTTGAATTCATGAGTCAGTTGAAGCTAGACTACCATAGGAAACGTGAAAGCACTGAATGGCCGTTTCTTCCAACTATGAGACTCCTCAGCAGTGCAAATCCACAATCCCGCCTTGTGAGATTCGAACCCAGGTTATTTGAGATATTTTTATACATGTCTGTCCCCTTTTCATTTACTCTAATATCTGACTTCATTTGTTCAAAAGTTTCCGTTTTTTTTGGATTAAGTTGGTCATCAAGATAGTGTCTAATTCCAGGAACTACAACTAAATCACTTAATTGTATATCTGGACCCTCAACAATCAGAGACTCTACTTTAAAACTTTTAACAAATAATTTCATACTATACTATACTACTATAAAAATATTCAAGTTGATATTCTGTTAACAAGTTTCAATGATCAAAACATTAAGTGGAATGAATCTCTTGTAACTCATAAGCATCCTCTATTTTACTATATTCATTTAGCTACTTTAACCAATTGATCATACTTATGATATTTCTGTATAGAAAATAACTAATTAATAAACAATGATGGGTAATGGCTAGCAATGGGATCCAGTTTGATGCTTCGTTCGTCCTATTTAGAACTTGCTAGCTAGATGTACCTGTATCAGACAGTTAATATCTACTCCAGGACACGAACCCAATACTGTTCACTTCAAACACTATCACCACTTAGCTACTGAGTCATGCTTGTGCAATGAGGGAGGGGAGTTTTCTAAATTCATTTATTAATATCTTTGAAATAACCTATCCAGATATTCAATTGGATTATTTTTACACATATGAATAAAGAGGATAAATGAATTTCTTAGAATAATTTGTCTAGTTAACTTTATACTACTTAATTCCTTTGGTCATCATATCCTTTTGCACATAAATTGTTTCTCAAACTCTGACAATTCTATGTTGACATCATGAATCGATAATGATATTAGATCACCATTGAAAGTCGGGAAGTAATGGACGATTGTTTCGCCCTATTGTCGGACTCCCCAACAATGCACATCCACAACCCCCGCCCGCGTGATTCGAACCCAGAACCTTCGGTCTCTCGCGCACGAACGCTTAACCATTGGGCCAACACTTTTAACATATACATACATAATGTATTTTCATTTTGTTTGTTCTTTTTTCTATTATTAGAATTACAAATAGATTAAAGAATATGAATTGCATAAAATTCTATCTAACATCATTTGTAATTATTGTAATTTCTATTGTATTGATCAATTGTAATCGAATGATACATGAATATGGTGAGTTATATTTGATGAGTCCTGTATTTTTATTTTGGTATCAAAGAATTACTTCGATGGAGTTTTGTTCCCTGAGCTGGATGGTTTGGTCGTCAAGCTTACATCGTTCATTACGATCAAACCATCTAGCTCAGAGAATAAAACTCCATCAAAATCATCCATCTAAGCTATAAATCTTCTCACTATCTTACTTTGAAACAGTACAATAAATGATTCACATGGTATTGTTTCACTTGAATCTTCCCATTGATGTTTAGTACTGCAATTGATCAGTCACTTATTGGCATACGTGCATACTGTGCATGTTGTCTCGATATCGCCTTAATTTACAAGCATTTTGTAAGCAACGATGGATGATGGCTAGCAGTGGAATCCAGAACGCGCATTTCGTACAATGAATGTATATTTATACGATCGACAAATTGATGGAATAGTGAATGAATTACATCTCGTCGACAATTTTTTTTTAAATAGAAAAGGAGATGATTCAATCAATAACAAAAAGCGTTCTATGAAATGTCAATACACACACCTCTTTACCTTTCTACACATTCGTTACAAGAGAAATCTATTAAGATGTCTTGAAAATAAGGACAGAAGAATATGTTTAGATGACAGTATAAACATGGAACTAGACTTTATTCATAATTATTTACTTACCTGAGCTTATTATCTCTAGTGCAACGTAAGCCACTTACCAAGATTCGCTATCAAACTTTATCCTGGACATTCCTATCCAGTTTCTATTCATCCAGTTCTCAATGCAGTGTGTTTCTTCGTTCTCCTCTTCTCCATTTTCCTTCAGAATTCAAAGTTATGAATCACTTCATTATGCAATTTAATCATTTCTGAAATATGTGTTTTATATTAATTGTTACTCTGATTGTTAGAAGGGACATCGGCTATGTGACTTTCGAAGAATCTCAGCTTTTACTATAAGCCGTCATAATTCTTCTAAATAAAGATTCTTCAACTCCCTAAGGAGAGTTTAAATGACTTTTTCCGGTCAGCGTTTTTTAACACGATAAGGTTGGTCACCCTATGCTCAACCCTTATCCTTCGACTGAGATTTGGATTGGCAGTGACCCTAGAAGGGCTACAGGCGGAGTTTTTATTAATAATATTTCTAATGACATGAGTTATGTACAAGGTTTTTTGAAGAACTATATGCGTGCAGTGGACAAAAATATAGTGACATCACCGGTTGTTAAGATACCTCTCTTCCTGAATTTTGAATCTGGTTATCCCACACCCATGTTTATCTATTAACTCAGCTGCTCCTGTAGAGAAAGTTATTTTGGTAATACACTTAGACAACCGAGTCAACGAGGTGCTGAACACCTCACCTGAGGGTAATGTAAGAGTTTAAATAGAACAATACCTGCGTCCGTTCCATCATGTTTATCCGACAGTGATCCTGTAATAACTATTTAGAGTAACCTATTATATACCCACTACTTCTCTTTATCAGCTTCGATCTCGTCTTTTATATATGGTAAGCACTATAGCGATTCCAGCTGACAAGCCAGGTCTTAGTATTTACTAGAAATTTGTAACACGCTTATCCCTTCTTTGACCGAATCAGTATTAGCAAGTTATCTAAACACTTATGACGTAATTTTAGTAATCTTTAATTAATGTTATTTCGGTGTCTAATTTTCCAAGTTATTGACCTACTTCCTATTATAACTTACCTACTTTCACCTGTTACTCCCAAGTGGAGCGTAAGCTGCTGACCACCATTCTCCAACCCACTCCGTCCTGGGCCTCTCTATTTGCTGATAATGTCTAACAAACGGATCCGAAGTATTTTGCGTAGACAACTGTTAATAAATAATTGTATCTTGTACATGATGACTTTCGTAGTTCTCCAGGTTTCTGCTCCATGCAGCAGAACTGTATGGAGTTGTTTTGATTTCCAGATGTTTTTCAGTTGTAGATATGTTGTTCTTACCTTGCCTATCCGCGCCTTCACATCTGCATCAGACCAACCGTGTTCATCAATGATGCTGCCCAGATATGTAATTGTTTTCACATCCTCTAAAGCTTTTCCGTCAACTATGATTCGACTGGTACATGGTGTGTTGTATCGAAGAATCTTGCTTTTCCCTTTGTGTATGTTAGGACCTACTGTTGCTAAGGCTGCTGCTACACTGGTCCTATTATTAAAGAAATGATCTATTTGGTCGTTATCACTGACTCACGAACTGCCTTGATTGCTTTAACATTTTCATATATCCACATACGTATCACACTATATTTGGGTAAATTCTGGTGAGGATCTGATTGAAAACACTATTTTCCTATATGCTTTGTTCCATTTATTAAATAGTAGATACTGTTATTGTTGATTCGTAGTATATTAATTCAAGTTGACTAAATGTCAGTTAGTGAAACCTGAAATAGTTGGATAGTGATTTACTTTGTGTGGGACTTAGATATTTACACTAAAACACGAATGATTAACAACCATTTTATTGTTGTCTAGTTAAAATTGTATACATGTTTTACTGACAAATGTTAGTAAGCACATAACCTAAACAGAATAGAAGGGATTCTTATCGATTGTTTTCAGTCAGCTGATAAAGTTAACTGACCGATGGATCTGGAAATGATTTCTTATATGATAAATTTATTCAAAGAGATCGTTACTGGTTTATTTTCATTTTATTAATTTAACACATAAACATTGAAACAAGGTGGGAACCAAATACTCATGTGCCACATAAATCATTCGATTTGTGTGAGTGCTAAGATGCTGTCCGGGTATCCAAACTGAAGCAGGTATTTCTATTAGGAGGCCACAGTCAGAGCCTTCGACCTAAAGGTCTAATCCACAAGACAGTGGAGCGACGTCAGAAGATGTAATCCCTTGGAAGCCGGTGACCAACTATGGGTTCATAAGCCATTTGTTTCGTCAGGATCCTGGAGTCCATGTGCACCACTGGTTTTGAATCTGGGTTTTCCAACTCCCCTAGGTGGATCCTCTATATCCACCACTTTGGTTAAAGCGTCGGACATTCGATCTTCGTAAACAACACTCTCATCGTGGGAAAGCAGTGAATAGGACTTCCCTGTCAGTGGCTGTATGCTCGTGGCCATGTGAGAGCACTTCGAGAGGGTGAGGTAACTCTTCCCACTTTCGACCGTACCAGGGCATTTGAGGGCCATTACATTATTGTTATAACACCAATTGATTATTAATATTGAATACATTCAGTGGAAGAAGTTAATACGTTCGAGTAATATTTGTGATGTAATAATGCATGTTTTTTCCGGTATAAAACACTTAAAATAAATAAATTGTACTTTGTTCATTAATTCCTGTGAAATTGTACTTGACGAACAGATAATTTAACTTTTCAAAGTGTTAGAACAATTCTGTCGTTTTGATAAGCTAACCATCATGAAATTGAAGGTGCATTACTTAATTGGTTACCGATTTTTAGCGAGTTAGTTTTCTACAGAATAGCGCCGCTAACCCCATGCCCAACCCTCCTCCTTTTTCAGGACTTGGGACCGGCAGTTACCCTAGAGGGATTCCAGGACGAAATACTCCAGATTTCAGAAAAAATATTTTAAAAGAAATAATAGAATAAGCATTTAACATGTAGTTTCATTTGGTCAAATTAGAACTACCAATATAACATAAGAATGAATCTGACAAATACTGAGCTAAAATGTAGTGATCTGCTTATTTTTTTTACAAAGTACCTTTCTTCTTACTTATGTATTGTTTTAAAACACTAGATGAACCCCTAATGGATTCAACTAATTCAGATTACACGAGAGACATTCCCAGTGGAGAATTATGGTTTAAACGCGTACATGAACATAGATTTAAAAAGGATAGATTACCAATATCAGGTAATTTTGATAAAAATTTATTTAACTACTAAAATATATTATAAGTAGTTAGTTGGTAACCTATATATATGAACCATCAACCTTGCAATGAGGAAATTAGTGAAAATGGAATAGTTTAATTGGACATATACTCAAGTAAAATAAGAGCAGCTAAGCTTGACAATTATTTAATTGAAAAGTGGAGTACAGCTCCTAATTATTGATCCCATCGGAAAAAAAGTTAAGGAAAAGTCACATCATAACTGACGGGTAACCATTTTTCACCGACCACTTCATCAACAGTTACATTACATACAAAATACTTTAGAAACTAGTGTTTATTATTACTATAATATGACACCTTCATTTACTTTCATAATTAAATTCAGTATCGGATTTTATAGTTGACTGAAAATGAAATATTTTTATTAGGTACATTCTGTACATTTCTTTGTTTATTAGAAAATTCAGCTGTCTGACTTCATTTCATTTCTTCTTTAAGTTATACTGTAATTCTATTGCCAGTAATCTGTAACTAGAAATTTAAACTTACAAATGCAGTCCAAGCATTGCATTTAAAAGGTTTTTAACTACTCACAGTCCTGGGTTCGAATCCCACGAGGTGGGGTCGTGGATGCGCACTGTTGAGGAGTCCCACAATAGGACGAAACGGCCGTTCAGTATTTCCAGGTTTTCCATGGTGGTCTAGCGTTCATTTACTCATGATCTCAACTGTTGAAATTACTACAATCTAAACAAAACCCTTTCTGATAGTATGAATGTATCACTAAAAAATATGATAAGCAAAAATGGATAGTGGCTAGCAGTGGGATCCAGTTTGACTCACCTTTTTTCCTATTTGGAACTCGTCAGCTGGATGTACTTGCATCTCAGAGTTGATGTTCACTCTGAGACTTAAACCTAGTACCGTTCGCTTCTAGCGCTATTACGTTATCCAATTAAGTACTGAGTCTTGATAGTCACTAGCTTGTGCAATGGGGTGAAGTTTAAATTCACTTGGAATTGCTTACTTGAATCTTCCCACTGTTGTTTAGGATTGAAATTGATGAGTCTCTTACTCACATATGTGCATACTGTGAGTATTGCCTCAATATTGTCTCCCATCTTTGTTTATAATGCCTATGAATTAAGACAATATCGGTGCAATACGCACAGGATGCACATATACCAATAAATCCTCATCTATTGTAGTTCTAATCAACAATGGAAAGATACAAGTAAACGCTACCAAATGAACTAATGAACATTCTTCAACCTACTATGATCTAATGTAGAATAACTCATTTCAACTACGTAAAAATTAGTAACTACCATCTTTCGATATATCAGTTTTCAATCCTTAGATCTTAATTTGTATCGGAAGACATATTCATCTGAATATCATTAATTGAATTCTTTGAATGAACTAGACGAACATAAAAATGTTCTTACAATTATACAGAATTCTTTACTTGAATCCATTTTTGATGTAGTTTTGTTCTTTGAAATGAGTGATTTGGTCATGAAGCTTTCATCGTTCTTCTGAACGACATCATCAGCAGCACAAACGTCAGATAGAACACTTTACAGACAAAGAACAAAACTCCATCAAAATCATTCATCTAAGTTACAAATCTTCTCCATCATTACTTGGATCCATTTCATAACATATAGCTTTTACAGTCTATATCATGAAATGATTTTTTTTTATTGTTTTACATTATAATTATTGACTAATTCAATTGTATCAATAATCATTTGTTTCTATGTATATAATATTCGTTTTAGTTAAACGTCCACAGAAATCAGTCAATTATTATTATGATCTTTATCGACAATCAATGTTACCGACAAATGAATTTCTTGGTTAACTTGAAAACCACATTTTTGTTTCATTCATATGTACTTAATGTTTAAAAGAAAATACAAATAAATAAACAATGAATAGTCAATAATGGTATTATATTTATTCTCATATTTTCTTTGTTCCATTCTACTTAATGTCAGTGAAACATGGCCGGTAAGAGTAGAGAATATTCGTAGGTTACTAGTATTCAATCACAGGTATCTTTGACGCATTGATCAACGAGTGGGTAATGCAGTTGTTAGAAAACGGGTACTAGGTAAGGATGGCAAATCAATTGATAAAGTAGTGAAACTTCAACAGTTGAGATGGCTGGGACATGTGTTACGTATAACCAACCACCGACTGCCCCGACGAGCGATGTTTTATGGTGTAGGAGTAGGTTGGAAGAAAGCTAAGAGCGACCAGACCAGAACATGGCACAAATCCATGAAGTCACTGACATGTGGACTGATTCATGTTGGTAGGTGTCGACCACCTGGTTTCGGGGATCTGCGAGATGACAGCAACTGATGGTTAGAGACCTTAAATGACATGGCCCAAAACAGTTTGCAATGGCGCAGGTGTAACCACTCTTTGAGTTTTCCGAAATTCTAATCTTCTGAATTCTTCATATCCTTTTTTTCCTCTTTCCAAATTTATTTCACTAGATTATACTCCTTGAATGCCATCTTCAAACCCTAATATTTCCAATTACTGCTTATGCTCTTACTATCTCTACCACCATGGGAATTGTATCAACAATTGTATCTGTGTGGTAATGTGGTATGGCAACTTGAACTGATGTACGTACGTACAAGGTTCTACGTTGCTGCTGACTGACTCACTTTTTCTTCAATTACTGATCAGCATTTGTCAGGTATCCATTATCTGTTCGAAAGAGACATAAACTTAGCTGCTGAAATTTCTGATGAGATGGCAGGGAAGATTTGTAGCTCAAGTAAATGATTTTGATGGAGTTTTTCTCTCTGAGTTAAATGGTTTGGTCGTGGAGATTTCATCGTTCTTCTAAACGATTTCATAAACACAAACTTCAGATAGAAGTCTGAACTATTCGAATATATCCGTATGTAGTTTACAGCTCGTCCTGTAAACCTCAATGTTGATTGGTTATTGTTGATCTGAACAATTCAAGAGATCACAAAATCAATTGCGTACATACTTTGTTCAAGGAGGTGAGGACACACTGCAACACACTTGCAGAACGAAAAAATGAAGAAAAATACCTGATGACCATCATTCAAAAGAAACAGTACTCAATCAAATTCATTGAAATATACCATCCTTACGCATCATCAGAAACGAAGTGAAGTAGAGAAATTAATAGAACGATCACCCAACCATACATAAGAAGCGTATCAAAAACGACAACGAGACTACTGAAACCCTTCGGAATGCGTGTTGCACATAAACCAACAAAATCACCACAATCAATCCTATGCAAATCAAAGGATCAAATGATAAATAAATTGTGCCAGTTGTGAACAACACTACATCGAACAAAGTGGACGCCCTCTTCATTTTCGCCTGCATGAACATCAATTAGCAGTGAACCCCATGACATGTCCTCACTTATATCAATGCACATGGACAACTGGGGACAGACAATTGACTGGAAAAATGTGGAAGTTGTAGATAGAGGCAATTCGGAAAACACCAGAGAATTTTTAAAATGTTGGCACTCAGTTCAATCAACAATCGATGATCACATTGAAATCGATCCAATTTATCAATCAATCAGTAAGATTATGAACAAACATAGGAAGAGAAATCAAACCGATGGGAGATACAACCAAAAGGAAGAGGTAAACAATGACAGGTATAATGTTAACAGGAACAAATCAACGTGGAGTTGTATATGACAATCTGTAAACCATATGTGAAGAAATTCGAACACTTCACTTCTACCTGACAATTGTGCTGATGATGTCGTTGAGAAGGAGAACGATAAAATCTCTACGACTAAACTATCGAGCTCAGTGAACAAAACTCCAACATTTTTGATGAAATATGGACGGAAACTGTTATGGAATTCATGAAGTGTTGAAAACCATTCGTGGGGACAGTGTTGGTTATCTGTGTTTTCGCTGTTCAATACTTCGACAGTACCGCTATTGTTCACAGAAATGACAGAAAATACTTAGTCTATGTTTTTCAAAATATTTGCTGTCTACAAGTTTTCATCAAAGAATACTTAACAAACCGATCATCAAACGCAAAACCATCTGGGACATTCGATGGATGGATAATTTCGCGAACATCTCCGAGGATAACTAAGACCAGGTTTATCCTATAAACCAATGAAATGTTTGTAAATAATTGTATACAAGCCGAAGAGCATGACGCTAGACGTATACAAAGCAGACGTCATCTACACGATACATTTCACTAGTTACGACACATATTATGTAAGTCAGACTGGTCATCCGCTTAGTCTACGTCTACATGAACACATGAACACGACATGAAACAGTTTTTCTCATGTCAATGCAGGTTTCCGGAGAATTTTTGCAAAACTAGAAGTCTAATTGAACATTGATTAATAGAAACATTGAAATCAACTATATCTGTCAACCAATAAGAAAAAGTGTAAATAAATAGAAAGTCAGAGTACGAGTCAGGAGATGAAAGAAACCCAGAATAAACATGCAGAATCCACCACGCATGTTTCGTCCTATTCGGGACTCGTCAGCTGGAACACAGAAATCAAACTGATTCATTATATTTCCATAGACTAATAACAATTATTTTCTTCATATCTGTAAAATATGTATTATAAAAGCGATCTAATTACAAATTAGGCTTAAACTTTCGTTGTGTTGAGGAGATCCAGAGAATTCCTCGACAAAAAAATCAAAAAGAAACTCTAACATCACTGAGATATATTTTATCCAATTAGCATTCAATAGAAGTTATATCAGATACATATTGAAAGTGAAAAGTCACATGTCGCATTTCTGATCGGATGATTACCTATACTGTTACTATATTTAGTAGCATCCCCGAATTTTCCGGAAGGTCAAGATCCTCTAATATGTTATAAATACCCCCAATTTTCTGAACATAAACGAAACATTGGGGTACAGTGTTTTTTCGATATTTCGCGCCATTTCACTCATGTTCAAATCGTTGTGTTGATTTAGACCAGGAGTTACTAGAAGAGCTTAGGAATTAGAATATAGCATTCAATCATGAAGACTTATCATTTGAATAAAACAAAAATCCAGTTGAGCTGACAATATATATATATATATATATATATATATAATTAATTCCGTACATGTTGAAAATTATTCATATTAATTATCCAACATATGATAGAACTTTTTATTCAAGCCTGTTACTCCTCCACGAGGAGTAATTGATTGGCCTTGAGTTCGAATCTCACGAGGCGGGATCATGAATGCACACTGCCGACGAGTCCCACAATAGGATGAAACAGCCGTCCAGTAATTTCAAGTTTTCCATGATGGTCCAACTTCAATTCACTCATGATCTCAACTATTGACATTACTATAAGATCGACAAATAACCCCACTTCTGATATTAATCAACATATGATTACTAACGACTGACTTCAAGAGGTATTTCTTCGAGTTCTAATGAGAAGCCGTGACCAGTGGAGATAGTGACTCACTGAAGACAATGGTGGATATATCACTCAATTTCATGCATCAGTTAAAGTTAGATATCGTTACACACTGTTGAATACCGGCTCAATAGTTTAAAGGTTAAACGTTCTCATATAAGACCGACAGATCCTGAATTCGAATCTTGTGGCACGAAATCGTGGATGTACAGTGTTGAAGATCATCTCATACAAATATCTCACATATAACCCCTTTTTCTGATTTATAAAAAGGAATCTATTTATAGAAATAATAATAATTTTTGTTATTGAATATTAAAATATTAAATGACGTTTACGATTAATTTCTAAAATAGTTCGTATAGAATCTTTAATAATCCATTTCATTTTATCTATATCTAATGAACAGATAATATGAAAATATAAATGGGAACCTTTCATATTTGCATGATTATGTAATTCTATTAAATAAGATTTAATCATTTGAATAAATATATTCCAATCTATAAAGAAAAAGAAAAGAAGAAAGAATACGTATTATTCCTTTTGTATTATTATTTAAACTGAAGAAGTAGTTTAAATTAAGTGACGAAACATCGGAAAATCTAAGAAAGAAAGTTTTTTTTTACCCATTGATTGAAATATATTATTTTATTGATTATTATGATGAGAGTATAATTGATGAGTGACCTTTAAGCAATGCTCAAGTGATCTTGAGAGTGACCACCTAGTAACTAGAATCAAATGAAGGTTATAAATTAGTGTAAAGAATTCCAATTATGATTTATAGTTGATAGTTAAGGGTTAGAAATTAGATTTATGGTTTTGTTTTACTACGAACTGACATTAACTTTAATGTCAAAACTTTATATAAATAAATGGATGCGTAAAATTTCGCGCCAAAATCCCAGACCTGTTGTCTTATATCTGATTGGTTCATCCATAAATTGTAGTCTCGCTATTATTATTATTATTATTATTTTTAGTAGTAGTATTAGTAGTAGTAGTAGTAGTATTTGTGTAATATATAAAACAGCGTGTATTGAAGAGGTCATCGTTAGATTATATAACAACCCTTAATGCAATAATCAGTATGTTAGTATTCAGAAATTCAATGCAGCATATGTAATGATAAACAGATTGTACCATGACTTATAATTATAGATGTTATAAACTTTGGGCTCGACCCTTTACGGAAGAAAAAACTCAAATTAAATCTTATCTTTTTCTTCAAACTACTTCATAAACTATTCTTTACATCCAATCACGTGATTCAATATGCAGAAACTTCTCATTATAACATACGTAACTCTTTGTCATTATTGAAGCAAACTTATTCTAAATCATCTCACTATATGAATTACTTTACCTGTAAATTTTCTAGACTTTGGAATAATCTGTCACAATCCATCCGTAAGATAAAATCACTCCAATACTTTATTCACTGCATTCATGCATACTGCTCATTTGAAAATGCATTTAATGTTCTAGCCACCTGAAAATGTGTCTTATTCCAAAAGTAAGATCATAGGAACTTTAAATGTTTAGTCATTCTTGTAACGGAATTTACTAAGTAAACCATCTATCAGCTGTTACTTTACATAAACACTGACCCTAGCAACCTTATCTAATTCGAATAATATCTAACATGAACAGTATATCACTGAGTCATATGACATATGCATTATGGTAGACCTGATTGACATATTTTAGTAATTATTGCTCTGTTGTTCCATGCTCTCTGTTTTTGTTTTAATTTCTCTAGTTGTAGATAATTATCATTAATTCGATCTGGCATATGAAATGACTTTAATTACACCGTTCAACAGGATATCCACTTAAGAACAATTAAAAGTTCCTGGCTGATGAATTGGATTGCTGTAATACATGTACTACCTAAACAATCACTGAACTAGTACATTTAAAACATCTAATGTCACTATTTATATCAAATTGATCAGGCCTGTAAACTCTAGTGAATACATATATCTATGATAAGAGAACAAATCTCCATCAAAATCATCCAGCTGAGCTAAAAAAATCTTCACCATATAAAAGTTATTTCACTAACTGGTAATATTTAAAAACCATTAAAAGCCAGAAAGATCTTAACCGTTATTTCGTTCTAGTATGAGACTTTATATGTGTGTCAGTAGTAGTAGTAGTAGTAGTAGTAGTAGTAGTAGTAGTAGTAGTAGTAGTAGTAGTAGTAGTGGTAGTAGTAGTAGTAGTAGTAGTGGTAGTAGTAGTAGTAGTAGTAGTGGTAGTAGTAGTGGTAGTAGTAGTAGTAGTAGTAGTGGTAGTAGTAGTAGTAGTAGTAGTAGTGGTAGTAGTAGTAGTAGTAGTGGTAGTAGTAGTAGTAGTAGTAGTAGTAGTAGTAGTAGTAGTAGTAGTAGTAGTAGTAGTAGTAGTAGTAGTAGTAGTAGTAGTAGTAGGAGGAGGAGGAGGAGGAGGAGGAGGAGGAGTTGAATATCACTGTATACTTACAAATCAGTAATGATTTCAATTATTTACATCCCCCCTTTATTTTACATACTTCTGTGAACATGTAAACGTGAACACATACATGGATATGAGGATATTTACACTTATGCACATAGAGGAAGATAGTAACAAACACTGCGAAATAATTTATTACTCTCTAGAGAGTAAACAAATAAAATTGTAATTGCTTTGCTTTTTTTTTCTTAAAATTCAGTTATTCATAATTTATTTACAACTGAACGAGTGAAACGACATGGTTATAAAATAGGCAAACTACTAAACGTCATACAGTATGAAAGAAGAACTGTTCTTTTCTTGTCTAAATGAATACAAACACAGCAACCAACTTGAAATGGATACAGTCGGATTTCCATTATAAATTATATTATCTAGTAAATCTGTAGTGAACGAGAATACAACTGCCAGACAATTGGGTGTATTTCAAGAGAAAATGACAGAACATCTTAGTAGTCTGAGAACCATACATTAAATTCCTCATTTGCAAAATATACATCAATCATCTCAAACTTCACTATCCCTTCATTTCCATAATAATCATTCTCTGTTCTCGTTCTCTTCTCTTTGATCTTGTTAACCTTCTGCTACTAGGTATTTCACTTTCAGTTGATTGTACGTATACTACTTATATCTATCGATATCAGTAGTACACACTACAAACAAGTTAAAATTGTGATTTCATAAAAACCAATTTCCTTGTCATAACTGGGAATACTAATTTTTTTCCTACAAATATGCAAAAGTGTGGATTCCTTAACTTGTTAATTTCACGGCAGACATGTCAACTTTAAGCTAGTGAGCAAGAACTTGAGGACTTAAATCTTTAGCTGCTTATTTCAAACTAACGACTGATTATAAAACATACCACTGATATTCTAAATAGATCAATGATTAGTTTACAATCAATTATGAAATAATTAACATGATCAGCATTATCAGTCTAAGGACTGGCAAAGCAAGGACCACATTCCTATAATTGAAGAACATATGGAACTCAAAACAACTGTCAATCATATAAAAGTCAGAATCAAAACGGTTCTACTATACGGAACTGGAAATTGGAGAACTACTACAAACATCATCAAGAAGGTACAAGTAATTATAAATAGTTGTCTACACAAGATACTCAACATCTATTGGCCGGATACCATCAACAACAGCCATCTGTGGGAGAGAACAAACCAGCTTCCAGCTGAAGAGGAAATTAGGAAAAGACAATGGAAATGGATATAACACATTACGCAAATCATCAAACTGCATCATGAGGCAAGCCATCACTTGGAATCGTGAATGGAAGCGGAGAAGAGGAAGACCAAAGAACACATTACATCGGGAAACAGGAGCAGATATGAAAAGGATGAATAACAACTGGAAGGAGCTGGAAAAGATTGTTTTGGACAGAGTTGGATGTAGAATGCTAGTGAGCGGCCTATTCTCCTTCACGAGGAGTAACAGGCGTAAGTAAGTAAGTAAGTAATAATTACATCACAAAGAATTCATATTTCACGATTATAAGAAACATTCATTGTCGATCACTCACATGAATTGTCATTATCATCGTTTATTTCATAAAAGTTTGATCGATTTAAAAATGCTCATTTTACATTAATGCCATGGTTACTATTCTATATTTCGAAAAAAAAGAAAGTAAATCTCACCTGTTTTATCATCTTCCTTATTGATAGTAATTTGATTAGTATCATTATTGATTTGTGAAATTATTGATTTTAATATATCATATTTATTTAAGAAAACCAAAATATCTTTCTTTGTTAAATCTGGTGAATTCACAATATCTTCAAATAGTTTAAATGTTTGATGATTAACAAACTAAAATTAAATCAGTAGTATAATGGATTAATAGAATAAATAAAGAAACAATAGTTTAATAATAATTGAAGCTAGACCACTATGAAGCCGTGACCGATGGAGCTAATCCGTGTCAGGTAGAAGCAGGTATCTACCTCAGTACAATGGAGGATGGTCGCGCAATTTCGTGGATTGGTTGAGGTTAGACATTAACACCATTGGATACCGGCTCAGTGGTCCAGTAGGTTAAGCGTTCACGCGTGAGACTGAAGACCCTAGGTTCGAATCTCGCGTGGTGCGGGACCGTGGATGCTCACTGCTGAGAAGTCCCACAATAGGACAAAACGGTCGACCAGTGCTTCCAGGTTTTCAATGGTAATCTAACACCAATCGGCTCATGGTCTCAATCAATAACTTAACAACCTCTGCAGCCCCTATGCTGACACTATGAAAAACCTAAACTGATAGGTGTCGTGGTCAAGTCCTATTGTAGTGGACAGAACACGATTGCGGACAACTGAATGTATATAGCACGAAAACTACAGACTATCTCAATAAAATCTAAATACCATAAAGTCAATCGTCAATTTGCAAAATATCAATGCATCATATCAAACTGGACTGTTTCCGTTGCAAACACTAATCCATTGTCTCCCATTCCATTGTACATGCGTTTTCTTACAAATTCCATTGTGCTCTCTCTCTTCCTTTCTTGATTTTCACCTCATCTTCTGCTGCCAGATATTACGTTTTAACTCGCGAAATATACTACTTATATCAATATAAGTAGCACACACCACACTATGTACGGGATCATGGATGGATATTGCTGAGGAGTTCCATACTAGAATGAAGTAACAGTCTAGTGCTTCCAGGTTTTTTCATGATGGTCTAGTTTCAGTCGAACCATAAATTCAATTATAAGTTAAATCATTCTGTATATCAAATTAAAGTTTAATACATAATTAAGTATTTATGATCTATGGTATTCTATTTGTTTATCAATATAAATTACAACATATTACGTCGAGAAATAGAAGCAGATATGAAAAGGATCAATAGGAACTGGAAGGAGCTGGAAAGGATTGCCCAGGACAGGGTTGGATGGAGAATGTTGGTGAGCGGCCTATACTCCTTCACGAGGATTAACTGGTGTAAGTAAGTAAGTAAGTAATATAAATTGCATCATTTAAATGTTAGAAAATATTACGCCATAATGTACAGTAGAAAAGCTTTTAAAAATCAATAAAATTAAACAGGGTATATAAGAAATCTTTTGGTTAGATATTTGATTCGGTTACCTAAGCTATTTTAGTAATCCCTAGGCAAAATCTGCATGGCAACTTGAACACGAAAGAAAAGGCATGAAACATGGAAAGAACGCTTAACTCTGAAGTTAGTTTATGTACAGAAAATCAAGGGTATTTATATCATTTTAGATGGTCTTTGGTTGTTAGAAAGTTCTGGAACTTTTCTGAGCATAGTAACTGGATAGGTAATCATCCAATCAGAAATGTGATACATGATTATTCATTTTCTACATGTTTACCAGAGTTTTCATTGCAATGCCAAGCAAGAGACATCATAATTGATACAGTAAACATCTATATTGAACTCTATGTCTTATTTTCTTTCTATAAACCGAATTTATCGAAAACTGCCTTATACATACAATATTTCGTATAATCTGATTTTTTATAATAAATCAACATTCATTCATTGAATTTCTGAGCTAGACCACCATGGAAAACATGGAAGCATTGGACGGTCGTTTTGTCCTAGTATGGAACTCCTCAGCAGTGTGGATCTACGATCCCGTATGTGGGACTCGAACCGAGGACTTTAGGTTTCGCGCACGAACGCTTAACTTCTAGACCACTGACACGGTATTCAAACAGATAGTCCTTTAAATAAGATTCTTATTAGTCATACTATCAAATACAGATTATTCATACTTTTTCAATCATAGTGACATATAAGTTTTACAATATTTACTCATAAAGTAGGCTCCCTTTCGATAACTAATGAATAAACTACAAATTTCTTGTTCTCTTCTGTCTGCATTTAAAACTTCTTATCGTTCACTAAATAGTACTCAGTTTCAAGTTGTCTGACTATTCCTTAGTATTCTGGATCAAGTTGAGATTTTACAGTGAATTCAAGTGAATTGATATTATATCGTACTTTTTACGGGCCGACGGAGCTGAAATGAGGTTTAAATTTACTTGATGTTGTTTACTTGAATGAGAAGATTCAGATACATCCAACTGACGAGTTCTAAATAGGACGAAACACCCATACTAGATTCAAGTGCTAGCCACTATAAATCTTCGGTATTACTTACTAGTTTGTGGTAATCAAATACAGAATTATTGTATAGATCATAACATGTGTAGTGAGCTACTTTTATCAAGAGAACGAGATTGATTTAATGGAAACAATCATTATTATAAACAATTGTACCAGTGATTGTTTTATTGTGCTCGTTTGTTTAACTGTACTAAAGACAGTCATATTACTGCTCCATTATCTTTCAATTGTGACCTTGCACGGGTTCGGTTAAGCTCGGTAACCACGATTGTACTCCTTTGGCACGATCTCGGTATTCGTTCGATACCACGAGATCGCCAACAAATACATATCGACTACAGCCATCAACTGTCTTCTGATATTTGGCTTACGGGGGATTTTACCGGTTAACTGGCACGTAGTCTTCTTGTAGTGGTGTTCATAGTCAATCGCGACTCGACTCCACGCCACACATTTAAATTATCTATATCAGACTAATGATTTCAAGACAGAAATCATGATTTCAATCTGATGATGAGTGTCCAATAGTTTACAGTCTTCAACAAGTAATGACACTTTAGACAACAATATTAACTTACTTTATTCCCTTGAACATATGTGAATCGATAAACATCTTCAAGTGATATAAAAAACAAAATCATATTGACCGATTCAAAATAATGAAATTGTTTATTCAAATGTTCACTGTGTTCACCTAGATTAATTGTTCTAGACGAAAAGATGAAACATTTTTCAACAATCAGACATAGAGATGATAAGGTTAGATAGAAACTAGACAAGTAAATAATACATAAAAGGTATATATATTACATAAGTTACTTTTAAAAAAAAGCAATTCCTCCTTCCTTTTTTGTTTACGGGTGAACTCCAGGAATCTCTAAGGAGCTCAAAAACAGTCGAAGATATTCCACCCAATCATATTTCGGAACAATATTCCAGAATCTTTACATGAAGCTTCCCTATTGGACAAATGCTAACAACCCCCTGTATGTGGATTAGAGGACTATAAATACCTGACAGTTTTGTACTATAATTGACACTGTTTTGGAATAACATTCCTTTCACTTGTTATTTATCTTCTTATTTCTGACTTGGGAGGGTTCTAGAATTCAACTGCTCAAGTTACACACATGGTGTATTAAGAATCTGAGCTCTAGATATAATACTTTTCATTACCAAACTGCATTTTACAGTGCGAAAATGATGTTTTATGAATGAGTTTCTGCATTTTAATGAAATGTTTACTAGTTGTCGAATATCAGTTGTTCATCTAGTGAAAAATGAACGATGATGACTGAGTGATTTCTTTTTCTTTTATTGGATGCCGGTTCAGTGAGACTGAAGGCCCTGGGTTTGAATCCCGCGGGCGGTATCGTGGATGTGCACTAATAAGAAGTCACATACTGGAACGAAATGACTGTCCATTGCTTCCAGGTTTCTGATGGTTGTCTACCTTTAACAGAGTCATGAATCCAACAATTAAATTACTACATTCTCCATAAAACCCCTTTCTGATAACAAAATTATTATTTTCACATGGCAGATAAATTCGAATAGAAACTCAAAGGGGTTAGTTAGTGCTGTTAGAAGTATGAGGGCAGTTATCAGTTCCCGGTCGCCCACACCGTGGAAACGTTCTTCTGGGGGTACCTGAAAAGGAAATTCGATTAAAGGTAGTCTTAGTGACCTGAGAGCGAGAACGCGATGCCCAAGCGACAACTGCCTGAGGTAGGTCACAAACGAGCTTTTTGTGAGTAATTTTTGTGTTAGCTCCGTACTTGTTGAGTCCTTATCGCCGGAGACGGATATTCGTGGAATAAAGCGAGGTGTGAAGCTTTGGGGTTGACCTTTTATAACCCCACCATTCCTTTGTGGAAATGTAGCATCGCTATTCTGGTGGTTGTCTGAACGAAGCACCTTACTTCTGTCACACCTCTGTACAGTCAGCAATACGACTTCACTTTCGAACCTAGGGTTTGCTGCTTTTAGTCTTACCGCTCCTCAACCGACCTGTCAGGCATGATAGGATCTTGAGGTATGATTATTCCAGCCAGTATAGCTCGATTGCTTTATCAAGACAGGCAACTCCGACCACCAGGTCAAGGTAACAGCAACGATCAAACAATGAAGTTAGTTATCAAAATGAAATATCTAAAACCGATCAATAATGTTACATATCAGCTACATTATATTCATAACTTATTGATGTTGGAAGATATCATTCACTTGATGTTAATCTTGTAGTTATTCAATGATTTCATCGCCTTCATCTGAATTTTATATTCAGTAATGATTTTACAAGTTGTTAATTCATTTTGACCCCTATCATTTAAACACCTTAACTATGTATAACAAAGAAAAATGAAGATCTTTAATACAGCTCATCTTAATAGTTAAAAACATTATTAACTGATTTTCAAAACCTTTTTTGGTGAAACAATAATTTAGAGATGACCTTTGTTCGATCCTGAAATGACCTTAAGAGTGTCCATCTAATAACCAGGACCAGATGAGCGCTATAAGCCAGTATTATGATTTATAGCTGATGGTTAAGGTAAGGAAGTACATTTAGGGTTTACATCATGAACTAACATCAACTATAATGTCAAAACTATATTTAGCTAAGTGAGTGAATGGATTTCGCGCCGAAATCCTAGACCTTTTATCTTATATCTGATTGGTTCGTCTATAAATTATAGTCTCGTCCCGTTTTTAATCATCCCAATCCCAGCTACACATCTCATCTCAATTTATTCATTGATTATAAAAGCTTAATATATGTGATTCAGACAATTTAGTTGATAAAGTTTCACAGCTTGATGAATCTATTTTAAAATTATTTATATCTTCACTCTTCAATAGACAAATTTCATAAGCATGATGTAATACTGGTCACGTCAGCTACAACGTAGGATCAGGCACATATATGCATCGGTCCAAGTTGTCAAACCTCATTAACATAAGATGAACACTGGATTCATAAAAGTAGTTAATTCAATGGTGGTAACATATAAAAGAAAGATTGAATATAAGGACATAGTACAGGAAGAAAGAATTAGTTCGTAGAAACAAAGATATGAAGCAATTTTAATCTCTTAGTTTAAGGGAAGACAGAGAGTGTATACACCGACGCCATTGTGATCGATTCTGAGCCATGTCACCAAAATTCTCCAACCATTGGTTACGATAGTCACGCGGACCCCAAACAAGTAATCTGCATCTACCAATATGGCTCAGACTACAAGTTAGTGTCTTCAAGCACTGATGCCACTTCTTGGTTTGGCCGCCCCTAACTTTCTTCCAACCATCCCAAACATCGGTTAGCATTGCACGTCGTGGTAATCGGTGTTCGGGCATACGTAACACGTGACCCAACCATCTCAGTCGATGACGATTCACAACCTCATCAACTGATTTACCATCCTTCCCTAATACCCTGCGTCTAACCTTACTATTACTTATCTGGTGATCCCAGCAGACGCCAGCAATATTTCTAAGGCATCTGTGGTCAAATACTAGTAGCTTACGGGTGTCTTCTACTCTTAGTGGTCACATTTCGCAGCCGTAAAGTTGAACAGAACGAACTGCCGCGCAGTATACTCGTCCTTTTATTGACAGACGGATATCTCACCTTTGTCATAGGTGACGTAAGTTGGAAAAAGCCAAACGAGCTTTTCGAATCCGTGTTGAGATTTCGTCAGACACCGACCCATTAGGGCTGATCAGACTTCCAAGATAAGTGAAGTTGTCGACGCGTTCGACTACTTCACTCCCCATCCTTAGTTTAGGTGTTGGCGCAGGCCAGTCCTGAAACAACAACTTGCATTTAGAGGGAGAGGAGCGCATTCCAAACATTCTGGCATTGTTGCTTAGTGCTACCAAAAGACTGCATTTTGTCAGCGTCTTCACCAAACAGGACTATGTCATCTGCGTATTCTAAGTTGATAAGTGGACCTCCTGGAAGGAGATCAATACCCGACAATTCAGTCGATGAGAATGTTATTTCTATCAGTAGATCTATGATGAAGTTAAACTGAAATGGAGAAAGTGGCCAGCCTCGACGGACACCACTTGAGGTTGCAAAAGCAGATGACAGTTCTCCATAAGCTCTGACTCGACTAGTAGTGTTCGAGTAAAGAGCCTTCACAAGGTTTATGTACTTGTGAGGTACGCCTTTCAATAATAGACACTGCCACAGAATCTCGCGGTCTACAGAGGCAAATGCTACTTTTAAGTCAAGAAAGACCACTATTGTTGGACGCCGATAGGTATGCCTGTGTTCTAGAACCTGACGAATGGTGAATATGTGGTCGATGCATCCACGACCAGGTCTGAGGCTAGATTGATTCTCTCGTGTTTGCAGTTCACGAGTCTTAGTTAGGCGTCTGATAATTATCGAGGCTAGTATTTTAGATACTAAATTAGTTAAACTAATCTCTCTGTAGTTGTCACAGGATGATTTTAATCCTGGCTGGTTGAAATACTGAATTCTATCTTAAAGCTTACTGTTATAATTCTGTCTTATTACAATCCGGCTATTCCTATTGCTTAGTAGTATATTCTTGGACACAATCAAATTGTATTTATATTAATAGTTTTCAATACCATGATTGATGATGAAGACAGAAAAATCTTTCATGCATTTATGATTATCAGATTGATTTATATGGGAATTCATCATTGGCATTTGCTAGGTATTCATAACATTTCATTACAAAATGTTTGAAATCTACCTTACTAACAAGAATATACATACATTGTTTATATTCCTTTTAAATTTGAACTTCATTATTATTGGTTCATTTATTTGGTTTCAAACTGGTTATCAGAACTCAGTAGCTAAGTGAATAACATGATGGAGTTTGAAGCTGACGGTACTGAATTCGAGTCCCAGTGTGAACATCAACTATGGGATGGAGGTGCATCCAGCTGACGAGTGTTAAATAGGACGAAGTGCGTGTCTTGGACTCCACTGCTAGTTTCTACCACATCTTTGCTTAAAATTTCATGAATATCACTTTCAAATATTCCTTGTTGTATTTTTACAATGTCTATAGCAATTAGCACTGATAAACATTTATGCCAGATCATATCCATGTGCAAGATTGACAGATCTTCAATACATAGTACCCATTAAATATTTCACTTTTTCTTTATTACCAATAATAAGTGAAGATATCGTTCAACTGTTATGAAATATCTATTTCATCGGATTCCACTTACTAATTGAACATGTGACTTTATACTACTTATTTGAGTAGTCATTTGTTTTGAAAATAAAATACAATATCTTATATAGCATATGTGTTAGGATTAATTCTCATAAAGTTTTTTTTCAAGCTAACGACATTTCATCATGAAAAAGAATAGTAATGTAATCTGGGCAACATCATTGATAAACACGGAAGATCTGATGCAGATGTGAAAATGCGGATCGACAAAGCGAGAGCAGCATATTTACAATTGAACAACGTCTGGAAATCAAAACAACTGTTAACCAACACCAGGGTCAGGATTTTCAATACAAATGTTAAGACAGTTCTACTGTACAGGGTGGAAACTTGGAGAACTACGAGATCCATCATCCAGAAGATACAAGTGTTTATTAAAATTGTCTACGTAAAATACTTCGAATCCGTTAGCCATACACTATGAGCAACAATCTACTGTGGAAGAGAACAAACCAGATTCCATTGAAGGAATAAATCAAGAAGATGAAGCTCTGGAACTGGATAGGACACACACTGAGGAAAGCAACAAAGTGCATCACAAGGTGAGCCATCACATGCAATGCCCAAGGTCAAAGGAGAAGAGGAAGTTCAAAGAACACATTAGGCCGATAAATAGAGATAAACATGAGAAGAACAAACAAGAATAGGATAGAACTGGAAAGAAAGTCCTAGGACAGAGTGAGTTGAAGAATGCTGGTCGACAGCCTATGCTTTATTGAGAGTAAAAGGCGTAAGTAATCAAGTAATATAGTCTTTAAACTTGACATACACATGACAAATCAATAAAATAATAAACATTAATCAATAAATAGTAGGTAAATTTATAATCATTTTATTTACCTTAATGTTATTGATCCAATAGTGATAAGGGATTCTCTGACAGCTTTTGATGATTGTTTCATAATCAATAAATCTTGTAATGTAGGTATATAATCATCTTGAATAATTCTATCCACACATTTAATAAAGCTATAGATTATAATGATGAATATGAAAGGTGAATGAATATAAGTAATAAATTAGGTGTTAAAAAAAAGTTTCTAATGGTTGAGTGACTTACACAGGAATTGGGTAGGAGGAAACATGTAATTTACTCTCGCAAACGCTTAACCTCTACATCACTGAGCCGGCATCCAACGTTGTTAATGTCTAACTTCAACCAATCCACGAAATTGAGTGACATATCCACCATTATCATCAGTGAGTTACTATCTCACAACAGACCCGATTAAATTCCATTAGTTATGGCTTTTTACTAGAACCCCAGGAAATACCTTTTGAAGCCAGTTACTAGTGAGCACATGATGATTATTATCAGAAAGGGGTTGTATGGAGATTGTAGTAATTTAATAGTTGAACGTTTGCACCATTTCATGAATTGGTTGGAGTTAACCATTAACACCATTGTATGTCAGCTCAGCGGTCAAGACGTTGAGTGTTTGAGCGAGAGATTCAAAGTCGTAGATTGGAATCCTGTAAGTAGGATCATGGATGTGCATTTTTGAAGGGTCCCATAGTAAGATGAAACGGTCATAGAGTGTTTCCAAATTTTCCATAGTGATCTAGCTATCATTAACTCATGAATTCAACTATTAAATTACTACAACCTCCATAAGACCCCTTTCTAAATTAATGTATTACATTGTTTATACAGCATATTCATTGCGTTACCTCATTTATCCATTATAAAGTTCAATTATTTATTTATAAATCTTCACTCATTTTTGTGTTGAACAAGAAAAAAATCAATAAAAATAACCCATATTTTGTGGTAACTAACACAAACTATCTTTCATCATAGATTAGCACTATGCTAAATGATCAATAGATAACCCATGGACAATTGTTTCAAGTAGAACAAGTATTGATATATAGATGTAACGTTAAAAACTCAATACTAGCTGTATGAAGCAATGAAAACTTTATCTAGTGTGAAAACGAACCAAACACTCTGTAACCCAAAACTAATAAGCCAACTATTCTGATACGTCTCAACTCTGTACACTAAAAAAAGAAGTCTATATTCGAAATAAGGAAATATATGTCGTAAGCAGTTAAAATCACTAGCAATAACAACAGGCACATATCAAAATATCTTTATAGTTTGTAACTAATGCACAAACTATCTTTCCTTTTTAAATGATCACGATGTTAAATAATCAATAACCAACCCATGGACAATTGTTTCAAGCAGAAAAAGTATTGATATATATATAACCTTGACAATTCAATACTAGCTGTCACTACTATGTCTTGACAACAACAACAGCAACAACAACAATAGAACAATATTCAAAACTGGAACGAAAGAAGTTAATTAAAACTGAAATAGTTTGCATTCCCCGCCATTCATGAGAAAATTGTATTTAAACAATAATAATAATATGATGATGATGATGAATGAATGAATGAATGAATGAATGATGAATGAATGAATGAATGAATATGCCCAATTGTATAGATTACTTTCATCAATGACGTATTCTTTATTGAATGTTTCATTATTACATATTGTCTTGAAAGTAATAAATATTATGTTCTGTCATTGAATTATAACAATAATATAACATTTACATCATAGCCATTATGATTTATTCTAACACATGACATATTTGTAATGAAAATATCTAATCTGAAAGTCACAAGATGAATACATAAATACATTTCACTGGTTAAGATCATAAGTCAGTTGAAGCTAGACTACTATGGAAAACTTGGAAGCACTGGGTGGCCGTTTCGTCCTACTGTGGGACTCCTCAGCAGTGCGTATCCACGACCCCGCCCCACGAGATTCGAACCCAGGACCTACCAGTCGCGCGCCAGGTGCTTGATCAACTAGACCACCGAGCCGGCACCCAACGGTGCTAATGTCTTACTTCAACGAATCCACAAAATTGAGCGACACATCCAGCATTGTCCTTAATGAGTTACTATTTAACAACAGACTCGGTTGAACTTCACTAGTCACTGCTTCTCACTAGAACTCCATGATATACCTCTTGAAGTCAGTCACTAGTGAGCATACGTTGATTAGTATCGACGAAAAATGAACACACACACACACACAAAGAAAACAAAAGAGAAACCGAAAGAAAATTTGCAATTCCATAACTTACTATGAACCAGCATAAGTTTTTTGTGATAGAATTGGATAATATTGTAAAATGCATTACGAAATTCACATTGATCCGTAATAATTTTCATTATAATTTGTAATGAATTCAATGAAATTTTATGCTCTGAATAATTCATATTCGTTAATTGATCAATTGAAAATTCTAATAAATTAAAATTACTATTTAATTCTATGTAATTTCTATTTAGATAAGGTAGATTACTACTATCTAATCTACTATTATGATCTAGATCTAAAAAAAAAGAAGAAAACAAAAAAGGAAAATGAATGATTGTGTTCGTCTTAGTATGAGACTCTTCAGAAGTGCACATCTATGATCCTGCAGTCAGGGCTTTCAGTCTCGTGCACGATCGTTAAACGCGTAGGCCTTTGAGCCGACTGACATCCAATAGTGTTAATGTCTAACTTCAAACGATTCACGAAATTGCGTGAACACCTACCATTGTACTGAGGTAAATACCTGTCTCTACCCGACACGAATGAGCTCCATTGGTTACTGCTTCTCACTAGAACTCCAGGAAATATCTCTTGAAGTCAGCCACTAGTGAGCACATGATGATGATTATTATCAGAAGAGCGTTTTGTGGAGATTTAGTAATTTAATCGTTGAACGGTGGAGTAATTTCGTGGATTGGTTGAAGTTAGATATTAACACCGGCTCAGTTCAATTCAGAAAATTGTGCGTTCATTTTCCATTGTACTGAGGTAGATACCTGTTTCTACCCGATACGGATTAGCTCCATTGGTTACGGCTTCTAAATAGAACTCCGAGAATTTCCTCACAAAGCTATTCACTGGTGAGCATATGGTAATTATCAATATGGGGAGTCCCATATTAGAACGGAATGGCCATCCACTACTTCCAGTTTTTCAATAATGGTCTAACAGTGATTGAATCATGATATCAATCAAAATGAAATTTCTTCTCACTTCTTCTGATCCACTTGCACACAACACACACACACAATGTGTTATCTTTAACACACTTTTCGTTACACATGTTACATGTATCTCTTATACACTACAGTAAATACTTATTTCAATTATTGTTAACATGATTGAATAACCTATTTGGTACATAGTTAATCGATAATTTTGATGTTTGTCCTTGAAAAGGTTTGTACCAGATTGTCGAGCGAAATGTTAGATTCAATCGTAGAGATTTTGCAAACATATTCTTCCTCCTTAATGTTTTATATGATTAAACATTAACACCGCTGAATACCGGCCGGTTCAGTGATCTAATGGTTAAGCGTTAGCGCGTGAGACTGATAGATCCTTAATTCGAATCTCGCGTGGCGAGATCGTCGATGCGCACTAATGAGGAGTCCCACAATAGGATGAAATACCCTTCCAGTGCTTCCAGGTTTTCCATGGTGATCTAACTTCAGTTGACTCATGGTCTCAACTTTGAAATTATTATAATATCCACAAAACCCCTTCTGATAGTTTCATTTCATCTAAGAATAACTCAACCAAATGACATATTCTATTAGAGACGACTAGGGTTTATGAAAAATTACAGTAAAATTATTGAGTAACTAATAGTACTCACTTTTATTTCTACGTTTTGTATTGATTGATAATTTTCTAATGGATTTATAAACGAGACCATCTTCTGTTTTAAGATCAGCTAAGTGATCCCAATCTTCGTTCAAATTTTCTCTCTTTTCTTCTTCGTCTTCTTCTTCATCATCATCATCATCATCATCTTCATTATAGTTGATAAATTCATCAATATCTACGATATCAGAAGTACTTTTAACTAAAGTTCTTGCTAAAGAACAATTTGACGAATTGACCAATCCACTTTCAATATCATCTCTCGCATTATCATCACCGTCATCATCATCATCATCACCTTCTTCTGAAGTATCACAACTATCACTAGTTACAATATAATCTAAGAATTCATCTTCAACTGATATTGGAGGTAGTGTTGTTGGAGCTGGTGGCGGTGTTGATTGATACATTAAAAATGATGACCAATTATCAATACCACTTTGTAATAAGACATGAATTAAATAATGTAACAGCGTTTTATTTTCAATAATATTTTGCCAATTATCGATTGATTTAATACCAATAATCGATTCAAATTTTTTTAATACCGATGGTGGAATTGAATTATTTTCATGAACATAATATAGAAATTTTTCAACAATAGAATCGGTTATACTATCAGTATTGGCAATATTATTATTATTATCAGTAGTAGTACTACTACTACTACTCATAGTAGTATTAGTAGTATTAGTGGGCATATAGTAGTAGTCGTGTAGTAGTAGTATTAGTGGGCATAGTAGAAGTAGTAGTCGTCGCCGTCGTCGTAGTAGTAGTCGTAGTAGTATTGAATGAAGACTGTATACAAGAGTTATATGTGTCCATAGTGAAATCATGAATTTTATTTAAAGGATTATTTGTATTACTTAAATATTGTTGACTAGTTGATTGAATAGATTCATTAAATGAAGGAGATAATGATGTTGATATTGTAAAACTTGGTAAACTAGAACTAATTGTTATACAATTATGATGATGATTAAAATATTTTGCATGAGGATCATCATAACAAGGATAAGTGAAATGTTCCGCATCATGATTGACTTTAGATTTAAATGATGATTCTTGACGTTTAAGTATATGATAATCAATATGATTAGAATTAGTTGTATATTTTTCATCGAATATGATAAAATCTTTTGTGATCCATCCATTTTCTGATCGACTATTCACTAAATATTCTTGAAGTTTCTAAATTCAGTATTAAAAGAAATTGAAGAATAGAAGATTATACTTACATTCGAAGTTAACATCAACTGTGACTATTAGAGAAGTAAGTCAGAAATAAGATGGATATCAGTATAGGGTTGTGAAGATTATTAAGTTATTGATTGAGATCATGAACTGATTGATGTTAGACTATCATTGAAAAATTGGAATCACTGGATGACCTTTTCGTTTTATTGTCGGACTTCTCAGTAGTGCACATCCATGATGCCGCTCATTATGATTCAAACCCGGGGCCTTTAGTCTCGCGAGCGAACACTTAACCTCTAGACCACTGAGCCGGCCGACATCCAACGGTGTTGATATCTAACTTCAAATAATCCAATAAATTGTGCGAACACCTTCTATTGTACTGAGGTAGATATCTGTCTCTACCCGACACGGATTAGTTCCATTTGTTACGGTTTCTCACTAGAACTTCGAGAATTCCCTCACGAAGCTAGTCACTAGTGAGAACATAGTTATTATCAATATTAATAACTCACTAAAATCATTTGTATAACGCTTCCTGGTCTTTAAAAGTTACCGTACTGGATTCAATAAGCAGTGCAAAATTTTCTTCAAATATAATTTTTAAAAAGATATAAATTTTACACTAATAGACTAACAACGTAGATAATCTATGTCGCACAATTGGGAGTCTACTAGAATTAGACGGGAATGGGATAACGAACCATCTAATTTCGAAGTCAAACCTTGCGGTCAGCATCTGACGTGGATTACCCCTTTGACGTATCAATGGCTATTTTGAAGATCGTATAACACAAAAGACATTATTATGAAAATGTATTGGTAAGAATGAGTACAGCGAAAATAGCGAGACCGCCACCGTATTGGCCAGTCTATAGGATACGATTAACTAATGCGCGTTGGCAGTCCTTGACCTCGACAGGGACCCATGATCTGTTCGATATTCAGTGACCCAACAGCCGAATGATTTGTCTAGGACTCTGACATTTCACTGGCCTTACACAGTAAGAACAAATACCAGGGTGGTAGGTTCACTTAACACTTTATCGACTGTTTTCGATCATTTATTGTTCTATCTCGTAGAAACTAAGCGTCAACGATTTGCTATATTAATCTGAATTTTATCTTTACTTCCCCCCCCATGCATAAAGGGAGAAGCAACATTCTCAAATACAACACGGAGAACACCAACTTAGTCACACATGATGGAGAACCTTTGGAAGATATGAAATCTTTCACATATCTAGGCAGCATCGTCGATGAATGAAGGGGATCCAATGCAGATGTAAAGGCAAGGATTATCAAAGTAAGGGCAGTATTCCTATAGTTCAAGAATATATGGAACTCGAAACGGCTATCGACCAATATGAAAGTGATAATCTTCTACGCAAACGTGAAGATAGTTCTACTGTATGGAGCTGAAATTTTGAGAACTACCATAACCATAATCGAAACAACCATCAACTCAAGATACTCCTAATTGTACATTCTTACCTATAGAACAATTAAGTAAGAATATCTGCTACAAACCTCTACATAACATGAATACTTACTTGCTTACTCCTCATAGAGGAGCATAGGCCACCTACTAGCATTCTTAATCCAACTCTGTCCTGGGGAATCTTTTCCAGTTGTTTAACATGGATACTAGATGATAATAATCTTTGAATTCCACTTGAAAAAAGCAAATAGAAACTTTTTATCCTACACTTGATTGACTAGTCAATATAGTAATGACTGCCTTCCCTTCTTTCCCCACGAAAAACAATAAGGAATATATATATAAACAAATATTGATTCACTTACATGAGCTAAAATATCTGAAAAACCAATATTAGCATCTTTCATATATTCTAACACCATAGCAATAGCATCAGTTGTATTGGCTAGTATTGTTGGTTTCATTTCATTACGATATGATACAGGGAAACCATCACCGAAATGTAGACGCATTTGCTTACAAAATGTATTTTTGCCAGAATTCGGTAAACCTAGAGATTGTTTTATTTTATATCAAAAATAATAAGTTTAGTTTTATTTATAATAATCAGAGAATAAACATGTTTCATTCAAAATATGATGAAAGAAGTTAGACATTAATATTGTTGGATAGCGAATCAGTGATCTAAAGTTTAGGTGTCCGAACGTGAGACACAAGGTCCCATGTTCGGGTCCCGCATGCACACTGCTGAAGAGTGTCATACTGGGACGAAACGGCCGTCCAATGTTTCCACGTTTTTAATGGTGGTCTAATACCGATCCATTTTCTACTGCCCATATTCAAATGCATGATTGTACATATTTGAGACACTCACGAACTTAGACATTTGACACACCATAGTTCTAAACGTGTTATAATCATTGATTCACTTCTTTGTCTGTTACTTAATGAAGTCAATATGTGGTTAGAGATTTAAAAGGAGAGAGTTAAAATAATACTACGGTATCTCGAAAGTCAGTCTAATCAATCAGTAATTGTAATAATATCAATCTAATTCATCGAACTATTCAGAAGAGATGATAAACAGCAGTCATTCATAGTAAAAAGTGATAATATGACAAGTAAAAAAAGAATCACATATTTTGAATTTATATACAATGAATGATAGTCATAGTCATCAGTCAGCGAGGATCAACATAAATCCTGTCAAAAGTATACGGTAGGCCAAGTTATCATACTACAGATGGATAACAAGATGAATGCAAAGAATCGAAAACGGTGGTGGTAAAGATTAAAAATTAAGAAATTCGATCCAAATAGAAGGGATAAATTTAGGGAAAAAGTGATATGAAATAATATCTAAATTCATATCTAGAAGAAGATAAAGAATGAGACTATTTGGGTTAATATGGTCGATTATGAGCCATATTTCTAAAAATCTCTAATCACTAGTGGAGGTTATCGAGCAGACACCAATCTGGTAATAGGGATCTGCCAACAGTGACACAGTTCATCAGTCAATGATTTACAAGACTAATCCCACTTTTTTTAATTAGAGTATTCTTAGACCACTTTCACCTCACTCCTGTTCCAGACAAAATTCTGCATCCAGGTAGCAGTGGTTGAGCACACGTAACATACATCCTATTGATTTCATTCGACGATGACTCACAACCTTACCAGCCAATTCGCCATCTTTTCCTACGCCTAAAATCACCATTACTCTCTCAGTGGTCATAATATGCCTCATTAGAGCTTTGAAGGCATATATGATCACGTGATAGTAACTGAAAAATGCCCTCACCGTTTCACACCTCTAGAGTAATACATATCCTGAAGCAACATTTGGCATTTACGATAATAGAAACACATCCCAAACATTGTTTTATTATTATTATTATTTAAAGCTAACAGTATATTCTGTATAATTTTTATTGAAGTGGCTATTCGATAATCACCTTATAACAAAAAATAAATTACGTTACTCAGTATTACAAATGACCATTAAGATAACTGTATAGGCGAGACATTTTGGACGAACCAATCTTACTTACTTACGCCTGTTACTCGGTGTCGAGGACCGTAGGCTGACCATCAACACTCTCCATCCAACCTTGTTCTGACAATTCCTTTCCAGATCTTTCCAGTTGTTATTCGTTCTTTTCATATTTGCTCCTGTTTTCCGATGTATATGCTATTTGGTCTTCTGTTTTCTGCTTCCTCTCAAGATTCCAAGTTAACACTTGTCTCGAGATGCATTTTGATGATTTCTGTAATGTATGTACTATCCATTTCCATAGTCTTTTCTTAATTTCCTCTTCAGTTGGAAGCTGGTTTGTTCTCGCTCACAGTAGGCCGTTGCCGGTGGTATCCGGCCAATAGATGTTGATTATCTTGAGTAGACAACTATTTATAAATACTTGTACCGTTTTCATGATGGCTGTAGTTGTTCTCCAAGTTTTAGCTCCGTACAGTAGAACAAACTGAATTGTTCTTATTGAAGATGCTCACTTTGATATTGGTAGATAGTTGTTTTGAGTTTCATATGTTCTTCAAACAAACCAATCAGGTATAAGATCACACGTTTCGGATTTTGGCACAAAATTCACAGATCTCTTTGGCTAAATAGAGTTTTGGCATTATAGCTGATGTCAGTTCGTGATGAAAAACATTAAATCTACTTTCTAACCTTAACCATTAACTGCAAATCGTAATTTGAATTCCTTACACTGCTTTATAACCATCATTTGGTCCTAGTTACTAGGTGAACACTCTCAAGGTCACTCTAGCGTCGCTCAGATGTCATCCATAAATTATAGTCTCACCACCATTTATTTATTTGAAGGATGTAAAAACCTTTACATGTCTGGACACCATCGTTGATGAACACGGAAGATCTGATGGAGATATGAATGCACGGATCGACAAAGCAAGAGAAGCGTATTTACAACTGACGAAATCTGGAACTCAAAACAATTGTCAACCAACACCAAATTAAGATTTTTCAACACAAATTTCAAGACAGTTCTACTGTATGGGGCGGAAACTTAGAGAACTACGAAAACCATCATCCACAAGATACAGGTGTTTATTAACAGTTGTCTACGCAAAATACTTCGAATCCGTTAACCAGACACTATTAGCAACAACCTACTGTGGGAGAGAACAAACTAGATCCCAGCGGAGGAAGAAATGAGGAAGAAGCGCTGAAAGTGGATAGTACACACATTGAGGAAAGCACCCAACTGCGTCACAAGACAAGCCCTCACATAGAATCCTCAAGGCCAACGGAAGAGAAAAGAAGACCAAAGAACACATTACGCCGAGAAATGGAAATAGACATGAGAAAAATGAACAAGAATTGGATGGAACTAGAAAGAAGGCCAGGACAGAGTGGGTTGTAGAATGCTGGTCGGTGGCCTATGTTCCATTGGGAGTAACAGGCGGAAATAAGTAATGTAAATAACTATTTGTTCAATAATGTATTATTACTGTAATAATCATTCTATGATGAAAACTATTTAGAAATCAATCAACTATTATTTACATCATTTTTTTAAAACAAACAAAAAAAGTCATTTAATCAAAAGTGAAAACTGTGACAGAATGAATAAATATGTATCCGAAATTAAGAACAGTTGCTTTTAGAATAATAATAATAATAATAATAATAATAATAATAATAAGTAATGTTATATACTACTAATAAATACTGAATACTTCATGTCCAATTATTAGAGCAAAATAAAATAGGGACCGCATTTTATGGAGTTAACAACAACAACAACAACAAGAATGAATGAATGAAAGAAAAAAGAGGGAGAGGGAGAGAGAGGGGGAGGGAGAAACTGGTGTAAACAAAACAGAAATAACTTTCCTAAAACATAATATTTTTTTCTTTCATAATTTAGAAACAAGCATACACACACACAGTCACTCACACACACATACACAACGCAGACATACCGTCACATTCTAATTGTCCGCACTTATTTTTCTAGAAAAAATAAAACCAAAAAAAATCGAAATTTGTATTTTCATTTTTTAACAACAACAACAACAAAAGATCACGCAAATATACACAGTTACAAATGGGTAATATGAGATATAAAAACAGATAGTTTTTGTCTAAGTCTGAGGGGGGGAGGATAATGTAAAACGTCATAGAAACTAATGATTTACACTTTTAACAATTTCAATAATTGTTTTTTTGTTAATTAAATTGACCTTGGATTAATAAAATTTGTTTATATTAAATAATATTGAAATTAATTAATTCAGTATGATTATTTGAATTATTGAGATCATGTGTTGGTTGAAGCTAGACCGCTATGGAAAGCTGGAAGCACTGAACGGCTAACTTATCCTATTGTGTGACTCCTTAGCAGTGCGCAGTCAGTAACAATGTAGAACTTCGTACGTACGTACATCAGTTCAAGTTGCCATACCACATTACCACACAGATACAATTGTTGATACAATTCCCATAGTGGTAGAGATAGTAAGAGCATAAGCAGTAATTGGAAATATTAGGGTTCGAAGATGTTATTTAAGGAGTATAATAAAGTGAAACAAATTTGGAAAGGGAAAAGAAGTGACACGAAGAATTCAGAAGATTAGAATTTGGGAGAACTCAAAGAGTGGATACACCTGCGCCATTGCAAACTGTTTTGGGCCATGTCATTTAAGGTCTCTAACCATCAGTTGCTATCATCTCGCGGATCCCCGGAACCAGTTAGTCGACACCTACCAACATGAATCAGTCCACTTGTCAGTGACTTCATGGGTTTGTGCCATGTTCTGGTCTGGTCGCCCTTAGCTTTCTTCCAACCTACTCCTACACCATAAAACATCGCTCGTCGGGGCAGTCGGTGGTTGGTTATACGTAACACATGTCCCAGCCATCTCAACTGTTGAAGTTTCACTATTTCATCAATTGATTTGCTATTCTTACCTAGTACCCGTTTCCTATCAACTGCATTACCCACTCGGTGTTCCCAGGATATACGAGCAATGTTTTGAAGACACCTATGATCGAATACTAGTAACCTACGAATATTCTCTACTCTTACCGGCCATGTTTCACTGCCATAAAGTAGGACGGTACGAACGTCCTTTGGTTGATAGTTAGATATCACGCCTGCGTCGTGAATGACGCAAGTTGGCAAAAGTTAGTCGAGCCTTCTGTATCCGTGCTGAGATTTCGTCGCAGCATTTCGCATCCACAATCCTGCCTCGCAAGATCCGAAACCAGGACCTATCAGTATGATACTTGGTGTTTGTATGAACTAATCATTCCTTCGTACTTGGTGACTGTCTGATTTCGAATTCTAAATACAATACGTTCGTTTATGCTCAACTAGTACTTTGTGCCTTGAATTGTGTTATTTTGAGAATCTCTAGTATTCACTATTTGACGATGGTTTCAAAAGCACTTGTCATAATCAAGCTGATCGATTTAATTACGAGTACGAAATGTCAAATAAAATTTTGAGTTCATTCCTTTCAATTTGGTCTCAGTGTGGGATAAAAACTATGGAGTCTCTTTGGAATTATAGTACTTATTGGAAGCCATCTCAGTAGGTGCATCGAATTACTGTTCGAAACTTTATAGGAAGTAATTTCGTACAGATGCCATTATAAACTAATCCCCGGAATGTTAAACACAGAATCCTAGCTTAGCCAAAGTCAGAACAAGTAAATGATTTGATTTGATAAAGTTCATCTGTTTCTAAAAAGCAAATTAACACTTTTAGTAAACAAAAAAAACAATTAATACTGTCTAGTAAGAAAAGCGACATAAGTAACATAATGAATATTAACTAGAGGATAGGAAAAATCACTCAACAAAACTTAACATCACAGATTGAAATCATGAGTCAATTGGAGCTAGATCACCATGGGAAACTTGGAAGAGCTGGACGGCAGTGCGCACTCACGATCCCGCAAGACTCGAACCCAGGACCTAACAGTCTCGCGCCAAGCGCTTAACCAACTAGACCACTGAGCCGGCCGACAGTCGATGGTGTTAATGTCTAACTTTAACTAATCCACGACATTTAGCGACACATTCACCATTGTCTTCAGTGAGCTGATATCTCACAACAGACCTGGTTGAACTCCACTGGTAACGGCTTCTCACTAGAACTCCAGGAGTGTCTCTTGAAGTCAGTCGCCAGTGAGCAGATGATTATTATCAAAAGGGCTTGTGGAGATTTTTAGAAATTTCACGGATTGAAATCATAAGTCATTTGAAGCTAGATCACCATGGACAATGGTATACGTTGGCGCAACTTATTGGATTGGTTGAAGTTAGATATAAACACCACTGGATACCCGTTCAGTGGTCTAGTTGGTTAAGCGCTTGGCTCGAGACTGATAGGTCCTGGGTTCGAATCTCGCCGGGTGCGGGATGGTGGATGCACACTGCTAAGGAGTCCCATACTACGGCGGAACGGCCGTCCAGTGCTTCCAAGTTTCCCATGGTGGTCTAGCTTCAATTGACTCATGATTTCAACCTGTGAAATTTCTAAAAATATCAACAAACCGCTTCTGATAAAACTTAATATCATCAATCACAAACATAAATGATTGTGAATGGTGAATAAACAAAGCATAATCACACAAGATCGAAGAGAATCAATGCGATGGTAAGCATTAAATGCTGTCATTGGTGGGTTCGTTTATCGACCACTCCTTAAACCAAGATTTCGTACCAATTCTATAGACTAGGTACCATTGGTTGTAATTAAAACACTCATTACCCTGAACGCTAATGACATTTACAATAAATACCCTGTTAGATTACCTGCATTCAGAAAGATATGGCAACAAATCGTGAAATACGTATTAGAAACGATTCAAAAGTGAATCGAATAATATTAAAGCTACATCATAAAGTATTCACCATAGATTATGAGAGCCTTCATCTCTAACCTAAAAATCTCATTTTATCATCAGACATTTTATCGACGAGCCGAGGTCAATGTCAACCATTAGTTAGATCGTAATCATGACACCATCAGTATTACTGACACAGCATAACTTCTGGCCTATAAATCACAATCACAATAACTTCAGTAGAAGAGCGATATAAATTTTGAGTTTACACTAGTGTTCAACCGGTATATCATAAATCAAATCTTACAAAGTCATTTGAATTGATCTAAATTTCTTCTACGTCACTTGCATGAGAGAAATGAACTCACTTTTGACATCATCATAGAGTACTGTTATAACTTTCTGTGGTGTTTGTATGAACTAATGATTCCTTGGTACTTGATGACTGCCTGGTTTTGAATTCTAAACACAATATGTTCGTTTGTGTTTAACCAGTTCTGCCTGAATTAAATTGAGTTATTTCGGGAATTCCTAGTTTTTAGAATAATTTAGCTACTTCTAATTATCACATTGGTGTCGCGTTGGAGCCTGTGATGGAACAATTAGATATACATTCTAATTTTCATGCTTTTGAGGATTATTTGGAAAGGTCCGAGATCTGGACTATGACCAAGAAAGATGTTGAGAATGTAAATATTGTGACTCATTTCCTTAAATTCATCGGAGAAGCACACAGCTTACTAAAATCTTTGGCATATTCAGATAAGCCGATTTCACTTCCCTAAACAACTCTCAGAAAACTGCTACTAAACCATGTAAAGTTTAGTAATTTTGAATGCCGTAAATGAGGAGAATTCTATAAAATGATTCGTCAGGACATCAGGAATTCTACTAATTTACTACGTCGTCCCAGATTAATGTTATTCAGATAGCAATTCATTGAATAGTTGCGAAGTAGGTGAAAAAGATGAGCACAAGCTTCGTAAATGCTTGTTCTATGGCAAGTTTCACCCATGTAATTCATGTGCATTTCGTGATGCTAAATGCTTCAACTGTTGAACGACTGGACAAATACAGACACTTTGTTATACTACGATTCATTTCGCTACGAATCATGCTAAACTTTTTAATTCCGATCCTACTAAGTTGAATATGTTCTGATGATCATTTATCTTTATCCACAACTTCAAAAAAACAGTATAAAGTCATATAGCAGTTCATAAATTAAATAAAACTCAGAATCATTGTGAGATAAAAGCTTCCAGTCGATCAACTTCCTATTGGATTTCTCATGTTATTGTACCAGATATCATTTGTCCTAATGATTCACATATTTCTGATGAAATTTCTCATATTTCTGAAGAAAGTATGTTGAATAAATCAGATCATGATCGAAAATCTAATGTAGTTTTGATAGATGCTGATATTCCTAATGATCCTTTACTCTACAATGATATTCTTAATAAATTTGAGCAAACTATTTCAGAAGAATCAAATCCTGATGTCATATCAGATAATACGTATCCCCATAATGCATTTGCTTCTTGTGGGAAACTTGTTCAATGCGAAGTACAAGTACTAAATGAGCTTGAGCTTGATTACAATTCGGATGACTTCATATTAAATGTTGTTTATCCTTATCATGAAGTCACTCTAATCGATGTGAGAAATATGTTTAAAATGAAGCTACATTATTCAGAACTTGGGGATATGAAGATCCAACATTATTTCATGAGGGAGGATAGTGTTGAAAAGTCTATTGTTCAAATTCTAGATGTCAGTGATTTCAGTACACACAACCGACATGATGATTGTATACAATTTTGAAGACCCAGTTGAGTCTGTTTCTATTTCAGTTGTCAATTCTAGTAATAATGAGTATATTCTAGATCATACAGAGTCTACATCTAATACAAAGTTGGACAGACACATAATGAACCTAAGGAGAATAGATAAAATTGATTACAGAAATTCGTATTCTGACTTAAGCTGTGACAGATGTGGTGTTTGTATGAACCAATGATCCCTTTATACTTGATGAATGCCTGGTTTCGAATTATAAATACAGTACGTTCGTTTGTACTCATCAAGTTCCTTGTGACTAAAATTGAATTATTTTGGGGACTCAAATACTTCTAATCACCACAATATGCCATATATCCACTTAATTTAAACTGGCGGTGAGCTAATGCCAAAAAATGCAGGTCGATTTCGTTTATATGTAAGTAGACAGTTACATCGGTCTATGCTCCATTGGGAGTAACAGGCGTAAGTAAGTAAGTAAGACAGTTACATAAATAATTCTAGATAGGGGTAATGGAGAGTAATAGGATTTAGGATGCATAAATCGTCCTAATCGGGACTCGATAGCTGTTAACAATTGAAGGTATATCATAACCACCATATATATAAGTTCTCATACTTTGTACATCATAGTGAGATCGTCATAAAGATGAGGAAATCGATTCCTTTAGAAAGCTTCAAGTCAAATAAACTGAACATCCTGAATTATACTGATAACCACTAATCAAAAAGTAATCAATCTTAAAGACGGGTAGTTTCAAGGCATTCGTTGTATAGAGTTTTCATGTTAACGCAGACTAACCATTAAGATAGGAAATTTATAGAGACTTTTTTTAATACAAAGATAGTTATCATTATGAGTTAACTCTAAATAAAGAGCCACTAAATGCAAAGTTAGAGTAAACATATTTTTTATCCTATTTCATACCTCAACTTCGTAGTGAATAGATTACACCATCTTTAAGTCCCCCAGCAATGTGAGACAATTTCTTACACTATTGAATTATACACTACCGATAGTATCAAGTGATTGTATTTTCATAAATATGAATTATTTGTTCTATGGTTTTCCCCAACCAATTAACAATAATTAGTAGGTCTTTTTTATGAATACAACAAAATGATACACACAATTCAAATCTAGCATCATTGATCAATAAAAATACAGTATAATACATATATAGATCGTGTATAGACCAAATCGCAACTCTACGGATCATTGTGGAACAATCAATTGAATGGAATTCATCACTCTACATCAACTTCATTGACTACGAAAAGGCATTTGATAGAGTGGACAGAACAACACTATGAAAACTTCTTCGACACTACGGCGTGCCTCAGAAGATAGTCAATATCATACAGAGTTCATATGATGGATTACACTGCAAAATCGTGCATAGAGGACAGTTGACAAGGTCGTTCAAGGTGAAGACTGGTGTTAGGCAAGGTTGCTTACTCTCACCCTTCCTCTTTCTCCTGGTGATCGACTGGATCATGAAGACGTCAACGTCTGAAGGGAAGCACGGGATACAATGGACATCTAGGATGCAGTTGGACGATCTAGACTTCGCAGATGATCTGGCCCTTCTATCTCAAACGCAACAACAAATGCAGGAAAAGACGACCAGTGTAGCAGCAGCAGTCTCAGCAGGCAGTAGGTTTCAACAGACATAAAGGGAAAAGCAAGATTCTCCGATACAACACAGCATGCACCAATCCAGTCACAATTGACGGAGAAGATTTGGAAGATGTAAAAACCTTTACATATTTGGGCAGCATCATTGATGAACAGGGTGGATCTGATGCAGATGTGAAGGCGCGGACCGAAAAAGCAAGAGAAGCATATTTACAACTGACGAAATCTGGAACTCAAGGCAACTGTCAACCAACACCAAGGTCAGAATTTTCAACACAAATTTCAAGACAGTTCTACTGTATGGGGCGGAAACTTGGAGAACTACGAAAGCCATCATCCACAAGATACAAGTGTTTATTAACAATTGTCTACGTAAAATACTTCGAATCCGTTAGCCAGACACTATCAGCAACAACCTTCTACGGGAGAGAACAAAGGAGATTCCATTGAAGGAAGAAATCAGGAGGAAGCGCTGGAAGTGGATAGTACACACATTGAGGAAAGCACCCAACTGCGTCACAAGACAAGCCATCACATGGAATCCTCAAGGCCAACGGAAAAGAGGAGGACTAAAGGACACATTACGCCGAGAAATGGAAATAGACATGAGAAGAATGAACAAGAATTGGATGGAGCTAGAAAGGAAGGCTCAGGACAGAGTGGGTTGTAGAATGCTGATCGGCGGCCTATGCTCCATTGGGAGTAACAGGTGTAAGTAAGTAAGTAATAAAACATATACTATTATTACTACTATTACTACTACTACCACTACTGCTACCACTACTACTACTACCTCTACTACTACTATCACTACTACTACTACTACTTCTACTATTAATACCACAACCACCACCACCACCACTACTACTACTACTACCACTACCACTACTGCCACTACTACTACTATTACTACTATTAAGTAGTACCAACAATAACTTACCAATTAAAAGTAATTGAATTTCTTTTTTACGATGTTCATATTCTTGTAATAAAAATTTGTCAATTTTATGACTATGATATCTGGAACGTTTACGAGTTAATTCTTTATTCATTTAAGAATTATCAAATGGATTATGGTTAACATTCATGATTTGTATAGTACTAATTACTACTGATTACTTTATTATTTTTTAATGATATCAGTTTGTTCCAGAATAAGTATAGTTGTATTTGTGTGTGTGTGTATGTGTATTTGCTTGAACGTGGAGTTTTACTTTATACCTTGTCAATAAAGTTTACCTTTCAAAGTTTTAATGACATAATTTCAAGGTTAATCAATTATTCATTGATCCTATGTAACATTTATTCATAAGGATATGATCAAGCGGAATTGGAAAAGTAACCTGATGAATTAATCTTTCATTATTGAATCTGAAAAAAAAAGAGAAAGAATAAAGTAGAAGAAATTCAATGATGTATATCAGTTAAACTGACAGTGTTATACATATGAATTTGTTGTTTCAATGTTTGAATGTGAATTTATATCTACCGAGTACTATAAGATAGTAAATACCCCAAATGCCCTGCTACGGCCGAGAGTGAGGAGAGTCAGCTCTCCCTCTCCAAATGCTCTCGAATGACCACGTGCATACAGTCACTGCCAAGGAAGTCCTACTCATTGCTTTTTCTCAACACGGGTGTTGTTTACAAAATTGAGATGATGAAAAGCGAATGTCCGGCGCTGTAACCGGATTGGTGGATATGTAGGATCCATAGAGGGGAGTTGGAAAACCCTGATTTCGAACCAATATTGCACATAAACTGCAGGATCCTGAAGGAACAAATGACGTATGAACCAATTGTTGGTCCCCAGCTACCATGGGACTGCATCTCCTGACGTTGCTCCACTGCCTTGTGGATCACACCTATAGGTCGGAAGCTCCGGATGTGGCTGGTACGTCTTGCAAATCAAACGCTATATTCGGTTCATAAGCTATTCTTGTAACCCCCAAGCTAGAACTATACAGCGACCTGAACATGAGAGGGAAGGCGCAAAGTATGTGAGAAGTACTTTACTCCAAAGGTTCGTTTTAATACAGAAAATATAGGGTTTTTATAATATTTTAAATGTCCTTGGGTCGCTCGAAGATTCTGGAATGCTACTAAACATAGTAGCAGTACAGCATTCAGCCAATCAGAACCTCTACATGTGACGTTTTACTTCCTTTATATTTCTGGCTAAAACTTCAAGTGAACGCTGATTGGATGAAATGCTTCTTAGTGTTTCCTGATCCTTGCTGGTTTTACCCGAGAAATCTTCTGGATCACCCCAACAGTGGCCCCATGAGAAAACCACCTGTTTCGGTCTGGGCACCCTAGTAGTATCCCATCCCTCATACAAATTGAATGATTTATAAGGCATATATGTATTTGGTGCCTTCTTGTATCAATGTTTATGTGTTTAAATATATAAATAGATAAAACGATGGTAAATGATTAATACTGGACTGGTTTAGCTCGTTAATAAACTAAACTAATTTTGTTTTTTTAAAAATCAATTTGATCACTATAGTACTCAAAAATATTCTCTTTTCGGAGCTGCAGTTACTGCGACTGATGGCACCAGACTTGCCCTCCAATTGGTCCTCGTTAAAGGATTTAAATTGTACTCATTCGAATTACAAAGCCTCAATGGAGTCCCGTATCCGTATTTTTTTGTCACTACCTCCCTATGCCGGGAGTGGGTAATTTCCGCACCTGCCGCCGTCCTTGGATGTGGTAGCCATATTTCAGGCTTCCTCTCCGGAATAAAACACTGATTCCCCGTTACCTGTTATCATCATGGTAGGCAAATCACCTATCAATAAACTGATAAGGTAGATATTTGAAAGATACTTCGCTGACGCAAGGCCGACTGCTATCAGTAAAGTTATCCAAAGTCATCACAGAATGTAACAGCACAGCCGAAGCCGGTTGATTCTGTTCTAATAAATGCACCCGTCTTCTTGCGGGTCAGGGATTTAAGGCATGTATTAGCTCTATAATTACCGCAATTATCCATGTGGCATTTACGATAGAAATATTCTCTTTTTCCCATAAATAAGAATATTAAGTTAGATTATGGAGATTCATTCTGTGTACAACTGAGTGATGTGATCATTTCATGAAACAACTTTATAAAATTAGATGCGAATGGTCTATAGGGGATTTTAGATAAAGGATCATAATACACTGGTAATTCTATGTTACCTATGCTGCATGCTGGTATTTCTTTTTGAGGAACCTAAGAAAAAAGGATTATTCTAATTGATGGTTCCAATGATCTGGAGGTGTAGCGGCAGAGCTCAAAGAATATCTGATTGAAGTTGACCATTTATGGCTATTTCTTGAATGGTTATTTTTGTAGAACTTATTCTATACACTTTTTATCTTAACTCTTAAGATTCATGAAACATATCATAGTACGGATGAGTATTTCTAACCACTCCATCCAGTTTGTAGAAGGGTAGAATGATATTTATTCGCAGAAAATATCACATTTTCTAAGTATCCCGGGACAGTTAACAACACTACTTTGTTCTTATACCTAAAACTTGATAAGTTTTGTTTGGATGGTTTTTAGCCAACCTTCTCTGCACAATAGAACTATAAGTTGTAAATATTTGAGCAAACATATCTCTATTAGATAATCACTATAGTCAGACCTGACCATTGTATAAAAGAAGCAACTACAATTTGGGCAAAGCAACTCTATGATAAATAAAACAATCTAAGCATTCATTTATATCAATAGTTGAGATCATGAGTTATTTGAATCTAGAACACCATGAAAGCACTAGACGGCCGTTCCGTCCTACTGTGGGACTCCTCAGCAGTACACACCCATGATCCCGACTCTCGAGATCCGAACCCAGGGCATATCGGTCTCGCGTGCGAACGCTTAACCATTAGACCACTGAGCCGATCGGCATCCAGCGATGTTTATGTCTTACTTCAACTAATCCACGAAATTGGGCGACACATCCACCATTGTCCACAATGAGTTACTATCTCATAACAGACTCGGTTGAACTCCACTGGTCACTGCTTCTCACTAGAACTCCAGGATATACCTCTTGAAGCCAGTCATTAGTGAGCATATGTTGATAAGTATCGGAAGGGGTTTTGTGGAGTCCCACAATAGGACGAAATGGCCGTCCAGTGCTTCCAGGTTTTTCATAGTGGTCTAGCTTCAACTGACTAATGATTTCAACCATTGAAATTACTACAATCTCTACAAAACCACTTCTGATTCATTTATATAGAAATAACTAAACAAAGAATATGGTTGAAATAACATGAAAATAACCATTGCGAGACATGTTTCATCTACAATACTAATACCTGTGTTAACAAATAAATGATAAAGTCTAATATTATCTCTTTAAAACCGAAACTATAACATTTCCTTTGCCTTACTAAAACAATGCCTGGAGTAAATCAAAACAGTACAGGCTAAAAACAATGTCATTCGATTGTAAACCTGAGATGTATGAGAACATTAAAACAAGATCTTTGCTCTCTGTTCTTTGACTTATATGGTTTAGGATAAATATCATACTCTTTCAACAAAATAGTTGTTATCGTAACTCATCAGCTTATTATACGAAACTTTATTGTTTTAAAAGACGGATGATTGTTATATCCCGATGAGAATAATGAATGGTAACTGTTGGAATCTATTTCTAGACTAATACAATACATTTAGTTTTTATTGTATAAATGTTAAGTGGCTAAACAGTTCATATTCATGTTCCGCTTTTATAAGCTCTATTTTGACGTATAGACTATTATTATACGATTTGCCGCTCATGAGTTATGCTCAGTCTATCAGTTACTATCTTCCACATTCATAGTCATTTTTGACCAAATCATGTATAAATGTTATTTTCTATTTTATAGTACGATGTGGTCTGATTGGTTTGTATACAACCGTTGACCAACAATTGGTTCATACGTCATTTGTTCCTTCAGGATCCTGCAGTTCATGTGCAATAGTGGTTTGGAATCAGAGTTTTCCAACTCCCCTCTATGGATCCTACATATCCACCAATCCGGTTACAGCGCCGGACATTCGCTTTTCATCATCTCAATTTTGTAAACAACACCCGTGTTGAGAAAAAGCAATGAGTAGGACTTCCTTGGCAGTGACTGTATGCACGTGGTCATTCGAGAGCATTTGGAGAGGGAGAGCTGACTCACCCCACTTTTGACCGTACCAAGGCATTTTGGCGGCTATTACATTATATATCAATAAGGCACAAACCCACAAGTTATAACAGTGATCTCTTTTTAAATCTCACTACAAATAACACTATCAATCCACGTACGCCTAATCAAAAAGTCTTAAACAGAACGAAATATGCGTTTCAATCTCCTAAATATATTGCCCATTTGTTTTATCCTCAAAAGAAGTTCCCCATGTTAATTAAAACATTCAACTACAAATGTATCTTCAGTTAGATATCTTCAATTAATGTTTATATTGGATCATTATTTTATTGAATACAAAACAAATGACAATTTGTGTGTACAATTATACCAAAGTTGAAATTGTCTACTTTTAACGTTTTTCATCATGTAACATTTAATAATTGAATTCATGAGTCAATTAAAGCTAAACCACCATGGAAAACTTTAACTGATAGGTCCTGTGTTCGAATCTTGTGGGGCGGGATCGTGGATACTCACTGCTGAGAAGTCCCATACCAGGACGAAACGGCCGTCCATTGCTTTCAGGTTTTCCATTGTGGTCTAGCCACAAAATCTCTCTCTGATTACAAATAATATTTGTTGGTAAGAGAGAGAGAGAGAAGGAAGGAGGGAGATAATATGATTTATACATGAAAATAAGGGAGAAAAGATCAATTAACCTTATTATGGAACAAAATATGTAACAATTTAACTATAATGAATCTATTGATTACGATCAAAAAGTTTTAAGATGAATAAGAAATATGATTAGGTTATATATTAGTGCATCTTTTTATTAGTGACTATCAATAGTATATAAAACAAATACATCTTCCTATTCACAACTAATCAATATAAAATACGTGTTCAACAGGTACATCTTACTGACGAGTGCCACGAAACTCGAGTCCAGGGTTTGCTGTTGACTACCCCCAACCACCATCTAATCTCAACATAGTTCATGCAATGTCGAGTCACCTATACTAGTGGCCACATTGCAACTTGCTTGATAGTATTCGATCTTCACTAAGAAGGAATTGACACACATGACATTGGTCACCACTCAGTGATCAATCAATTGTGATAATAGTTCATTTTTTTATTAGTGGCTATCGATAGAGTATAGAACAAATACATCTTCCTATTTATAACTAATCAATATAAAATACCGATTCAACACAATCGTATTTTTTTCAGTTGAGATTCAAGCTTAAAAGGTTAAAGATACTAAATTGATGTGTATTATAAGATATGACTCTTGTATTGAATGACTAGTTAGTTTGTAATATTTCAGTAGTGTAATAAGAAGACGAAGATGATCAGAACTATATGGTGATATATTAGCGCAATACATTGCGAACAATCTGATCACACATAATATACTTGTCAAGAACATTTATATATCAAAATAAAAGGTAAACTCGACTAGAAATGGAGGGTAAGAGGGAATAAGGATAATAAAGAAAGTAATGTGAAAACAATGTGAAACCTCATCACATCTGGATAATGAACTAATATTACCAGCGTAGGTTTAAGGCGAGAACAGT